>OY804589.1:84261804-84940590 GCA_963680875.1 Bathymodiolus brooksi | reverse complement strand
ATTGTACAGGTTGCATCTATTGTATTGTACATGTTGTATCTATTGTATTATACATGTTGTATCTATTGTATTGTACATGTTTCATCTATTGTATTGTACATGTTATATTTATTGTATTGCACATGTTGTATCTATTGTATTGTACATGTTATATCTATTGTATTGTACATGTTATATCTATTGTATTGTACATGTTGTATCTATTGTATTGTACATGCTGTATTTATTGTATTGTACATGTTGTAGCTATTGTATTGTATATGTTGTATCTATTGTATTGTACATGTTGTATCTATTGTATTGTACAGGTTGTATCTATTGTATTGTACATTTTATATCTATTGTATTGTACATGTTGTATCTATTGTATTGTACATGTTGTATCTATTGTATTGTACATGTTGTATCTATTGTATTGTACAGGTTGTGTCTATTGTTTGTACATGTGGTATCTATTGTATTGTACATGTTTCATCTATTGTATTGTACATGTTATATTTATTGTATTGCACATGTTGTATCTATTGTATTGTACATGTTATATCTATTGTATTGTACATGTTATATCTATTGTATTGTACATGTTGTATCTATTGTATTGTACATGTTGTAGCTATTGTATTGTATATGTTGTATCTATTGTATTGTACATGTTGTATCTATTGTATTGTACAGGTTGTATCTATTGTATTGTACATGTTATATCTATTGTGTTGTACATGTTGTATTTATTGTATTGTACATGTTGTATCTATTGTATTGTACATGTTGTATCTATTGTATTGTACATGTTGTATCTATTGTATAGTACATGTTATATCTATTGTATTATACATGTTATATCTATTGTATTGTACATGTTATATCTATTGTATTGTACAGGTTGTATCTATTGTATTGTACATGTTGTATCTATTGTATTGTACATGTTGTATCTATTGTATTGTACAGGCTGTATCTATTGTATTGTACATGTTGTATCTATTGCATTTTACATGTTATATCTATTGTATTGTACATGTTATATCTATTGTATTGTACATGTTGTATCTTTTCTATTGTACCTGCTGTATATATTGCATTGTACATGTCATATTTATTGTATTGTACATGTTGTATCTATTGTATTGTACTTATTGTATCAATTGTATTGTACATGTTGTATCTATTGTATTGTACATGTTGTATCTATTGTATTGTACATGTTGTATCTATTGTATTGTACATGTTGTATCTACTGTATTTTAAATGTTGTATCT
Organism: Bathymodiolus brooksi; assembly: GCA_963680875.1. Taxonomy (NCBI): domain Eukaryota; kingdom Metazoa; phylum Mollusca; class Bivalvia; order Mytilida; family Modiolidae; genus Bathymodiolus; species Bathymodiolus brooksi. The sequence continues at coordinate 84,939,331 of OY804589.1, read as the reverse complement.
ATTGTATTGTACTTGTTGTATCTATTGTATAGTACATGTTGTATCTATTGTATTGTACATGTTGTATCTATTGTATAGTACATGTTGTATCTATTGTATTGTACATGTTGTATCTACTGTATTTTACATGTTATATCTATTGTAATTTACATGTTGTATCTATTGTATTGTACATGTTGTATCTATTGTATTGTACATGTTGTATCTATTGTATTGTACATGTTGTATCTATTGTATTTTACATGTTGTATCTATTGCACTGTATATGTTGTATTTATTGTATTGTACATGTTGTATCTATTGTATAGTACATGTTGTATATATTGTATTGTACATATTGTATCTACTGTATTTTACATGTTATATCTATTGTATGGTACATGTTGTATCTATTGTATTGTACATGTTGTATCTACTGTATTTTACATGTTATATCTATTGCATTTTACATGTTGTATCTATTGTATTGTACATGTTGTATCTATTGTATTGTACATGTTGTATCTACTGTATTTTACATGTTGTATCTATTGCATTGTATATGTTGTATTTATTGTATTGTACATGTTGTATCTATTGTATTGTACATGTTATATCTATTGTATTGTCCAGGTTGTATCTATTGTATTGTATATGTTGTATCTATTGTATTGTACAGGTTGTATCTATTGTATTGTACATGTTGTATCTATTGTATTGTACATGTTGTATCTATTGTATTGTACATGTTGTATCTACTGTATTTTACATGTTATATCTATTGTATTGTACATGTTGTATCTATTGTAATGTACATGTTGTGTCTATTGTATTGTACACGTTGTATCTACTGTATTTTACATGTTATATCTATTGTATTGTACATGTTATATCTATTGTATTGTACAGGTTGTATCTATTGTATTGTACATGTTGTATTTATTGTATTGTACATGTTGTAGCTATTGTATTGTACATGTTATATCTATTGTATTGTACATGTTGTATCTATTGCATTCTACATGTTATATCTATTGTATTGTACATGTTATATCTATTGTATTGTACATGTTGTATCTATTGTATTGTACATGTTGTATCTATTGTATTGTACATGTTGTATCTATTGTATTGTACATGTTGTATCTATTGTATTGCATATGCTGTATCTATTGTATTGTGCATGTTGTATCTATTGTATTCTACATGCTGTATCTATTGTAGTGTACATGCTGTATCCATTTAATTGTACATGTTGTATCTATTGTATTGTACATGTTGTATCTATTGTATTGTACATGTTGTATCTACTGTATTTTAAATGTTGTATCTATTGTATTGTACAGGTTGTATCTATTGTATTGTACATGTTGTATCTATTGTATTGTACATGTTGTATCTATTGCATTTTACATGTTATATCTATTGTATTGTACATGTTATATCTATTGTATTGTACATGTTGTATCTATTGTATTGTACATGTTGTATCTATGGTATTGTACATGTTATATATATTGTATTGTACATGTTATATCTATTGTATTGTACATGTTGTATCTATTGTAATGTACTTATTGTATCAATTGTATTGTACATGTTGTATCTATTATCTATTGTATAGTACATGTTGTATTTATTGTATTGTACATGATGTATCTATTGTATTTTACATGTTGTATCTATTGTATTGTACATGTTGTATCTATTGCATTGTACATGTTGTATCTACTGTATTGTACATGTTGCATCTACTGTATTTTACATGTTATATTTATTGTATTGTACATGTTGTATCTATTGTATGGTACATGTTGTATCTATTGCATTGTACATGTTGTATCTACTGTATTTTACATGTTATATCTATTGTATTTTACATGTTATATCTATTGTATTGTACATGTATCTATTGTATTGTACATGTTGTATCTATTGTATTTTACATGTTGTATCTATTGCATTGTATATGTTGTATTCATTGTATTGTACATGTTGTATCTATTGTATAGTACATGTTATATCTATTGTATTGTACAGGTTGTATCTATTGTATTATACATGTTGTATCTATTGTATTGTACAGGTTGTATCTATTGTATTGTACAGGTTGTATCTATTGTATTGTACATGTTGTATCTATTGTATTGTACATGTTGTATCTACTGTATTTTACATGTTATATCTATTGTATTGTACATGTTGTATCTATTCTATTGTACATATTGTATCTATTGTATTGTACATGTTGTATTTATTGTATTGTACATGTTATATCTATTGTATTGTACATGTTGTATCTATTGTATTGAACTTATTGTATCAATTGTATTGTACATATTGTATCTATTGTATAGTACATGTTGTATTTATTGTATTGTACATATTGTATCCATTGTATTGTACATGTTGTATCTATTGTATTGTACATGTTGTATCTATTGTATTGTACATGTTGTATCTACTGTATTGTACATGATGTATCTATTGCATTGTACATGTTGTATCTATTGTATTGTACATGTTGTATCTATTGCATAGTACATGTTGTATCTATTGTATTGTACAGGTTGTATCTTTTGTATTGTACATGTTGTATCTATTGTATTGTACATGTTGTATCTACTGTATTTTACATGTTATATCTATTGTATTGTACATGTTGTATCTATTGTAATGTAATTGTTGTATCTATTGTATTGTACATGTTGTATCTATTGTATTGTACATGTTGTATCTATTGTATTGTACATGTTGTATCTATTGTATTGTACATGTTGTATCTATTGTATTGTACATGTTGTATCTATTGTATTGTACATGTTGTATCTATTGTATTGTACATGCTGTATTTATTGTATTGTACATGTTGTATCTATTGTATTGTACATGCTGTATTTATTGTATTGTACATGTTGTATCTATTGTATTGTACATGTTGTATCTATTGTATTGTACATGTTGTATCTATTGTATTATACATGTTGTATCCATTGTATTGTACATGTTGTATCTATTGTATTGTACATGTTGTATCTATTGTATTGTACATGTTGTATCTATTGCATTGTACATGTTGTATCTATTGTATTGTACATGTTGTATCTATTGTATTGTACATGTTGTATCTATTGTATTGTACATGTTGTATCTATTGTATTGTACATGTTGTATCTATTGTATTGTACATGTTGTATCTATTGTATTGTACATGTTGTATCTATTGTATTGTACATGTTGTATCTACTGTATTTTACATGTTGTATCTATTGCATTGTATATGTTGTATTTATTGTATTGTACATGTTGTATCTATTGTATAGTACATGTTATATCTATTGTATTATACAGGTTGTATCTATTGTATTGTACATGTGGCATCTATTGTATTGTACATGTTGTATGTATTGTATTGTACATGTTGTATCTATTGTATTGTACATGTTATATCTATTGTGTTGTACATGTTGTATTTATTGTATTGTACATGTTGTATCTATTGTATTGTACATGTTGTATCTATTGTATTGTACATGTTGTATCTATTGTATTGTACAGGTTGTGTCTATTGTTTGTACATGTGGTATCTATTGTATTGTACATGTTGTATCTATTGTGTTGTACATGTTGTATCTATTGTATTGTACAGGTTGCATCTATTGTATTGTACATGTTGTATCTATTGTATTATACATGTTGTATCTATTGTATTGTACACGTTGTATCTATTGTATTGCACTTGTTGTATCTATTGTATTGTACATGTTGTATCTATTGCATTGCACATGTATCTATTGTATTGTACATGTTATATCTATTGCATTGCACATGTATCTATTGTATTGAACTTATTGTATTGAACTTATTGTATCTATTGTATTGTACATGCTGTATCTATTGTATTGTATATGTTGTATCTGTTTTATTGTACATATCGTATCAATTGTATTGTACATGCTGTATCTATTGTATTGTACATGTTATATCTATTGTATTGTATATGTTGTATCTATTGTATTGTACATGTTGTATCTATTGTATTGTATATGTTGTATCTATTGTATTGTACATATTGTATCAATTGTATTGTACATGTTGTATCTATTGTATTGTACATGTTATATCTATTGTATTTTACATGTTATATCTATTGTATTGTATATGTTGTATCTATTGTATTGTACATGTTGTATCTATTGTATTGTACATGTTGTATCAATTGTATTGTACATGTTGCATCTATGGTATTGTACATGTTATATCTATTGTATTTTACATGTTATATCTATTGTATTGTACATGTTGTATCTATTGTATTGTACAGGTTGTATATATTGTATTGTACATGCTTTATCTATTGTATTGTACATGTTGTATCTATTGTATTGTACAGCTGTATCTATTGTATTGTACACATTCTATCTATTGTATTATACCTGCTGTATCTATTGTATTGTACAGGTTGTATATATTGTATTGTACATGTTGTATCTATTGTATTGTACAGGTTGTATCTATTGTATTGTACAGGTTGTATATATTGTATTGTACAGGTTGTATATATTGTATTGTACATGCTGTATCTATTGTATTGTAGATGTTGTATCTATTGTATTGTACATGTTGTATCTATTGTATTGTACCTGCTTGTACAGGTTGTATATATTGGATTGTACATGTTGTATCTATTGTATTGTACATGTTGTATCTATTGTATTGTACATGTTGTATCTATTGTATTGTACATGTTGTATCTATTGTATTGTACATGTTGTATCTATTGTATTGTACATGTTGTATCTATTGTATTGTACATGTTGTATCTATTGTATTGTACATGTTGTATCTATTGTATTGTACATGTTGTATCTATTGTATTGTACATGTTGTATCTACTGTATTTTACATGTTGTATCTATTGCATTGTATATGTTGTATTTATTGTATTGTACATGTTGTATCTATTGTATAGTACATGTTATATCTATTGTATTATACAGGTTGTATCTATTGTATTGTACATGTGGCATCTATTGTATTGTACATGTTGTATGTATTGTATTGTACATGTTGTATCTATTGTATTGTACATGTTATATCTATTGTGTTGTACATGTTGTATTTATTGTATTGTACATGTTGTATCTATTGTATTGTACATGTTGTATCTATTGTATTGTACATGTTGTATCTATTGTATTGTACAGGTTGTGTCTATTGTTTGTACATGTGGTATCTATTGTATTGTACATGTTGTATCTATTGTGTTGTACATGTTGTATCTATTGTATTGTACATGTTATATCTATTGTGTTGTACATGTTGTATTTATTGTATTGTACATGTTGTATCTATTGTATTGTACATGTTGTATCTATTGTATTGTACATGTTGTATCTATTGTATTGTACAGGTTGTGTCTATTGTTTGTACATGTGGTATCTATTGTATTGTACATGTTGTATCTATTGTGTTGTACATGTTGTATCTATTGTATTGTACAGGTTGCATCTATTGTATTGTACATGTTGTATCTATTGTATTATACATGTTGTATCTATTGTATTGTACATGTTTCATCTATTGTATTGTACATGTTATATTTATTGTATTGCACATGTTGTATCTATTGTATTGTACATGTTATATCTATTGTATTGTACATGTTATATCTATTGTATTGTACATGTTGTATCTATTGTATTGTACATGCTGTATTTATTGTATTGTACATGTTGTAGCTATTGTATTGTATATGTTGTATCTATTGTATTGTACATGTTGTATCTATTGTATTGTACAGGTTGTATCTATTGTATTGTACATTTTATATCTATTGTATTGTACATGTTGTATCTATTGTATTGTACATGTTGTATCTATTGTATTGTACATGTTGTATCTATTGTATTGTACAGGTTGTGTCTATTGTTTGTACATGTGGTATCTATTGTATTGTACATGTTTCATCTATTGTATTGTACATGTTATATTTATTGTATTGCACATGTTGTATCTATTGTATTGTACATGTTATATCTATTGTATTGTACATGTTATATCTATTGTATTGTACATGTTGTATCTATTGTATTGTACATGTTGTAGCTATTGTATTGTATATGTTGTATCTATTGTATTGTACATGTTGTATCTATTGTATTGTACAGGTTGTATCTATTGTATTGTACATGTTATATCTATTGTATTATACAGGTTGTATCTATTGTATTGTACATGTGGCATCTATTGTATTGTACATGTTGTATGTATTGTATTGTACATGTTGTATCTATTGTATTGTACATGTTATATCTATTGCGTTGTACATGTTGTATTTATTGTATTGTACATGTTGTATCTATTGTATTGTACATGTTGTATCTATTGTATTGTACATGTTGTATCTATTGTATTGTACAGGTTGTGTCTATTGTTTGTACATGTGGTATCTATTGTATTGTACATGTTGTATCTATTGTGTTGTACATGTTGTATCTATTGTATTGTACAGGTTGCATCTATTGTATTGTACATGTTGTATCTATTGTATTATACATGTTGTATCTATTGTATTGTACATGTTTCATCTATTGTATTGTACATGTTATATTTATTGTATTGCACATGTTGTATCTATTGTATTGTACATGTTGTATCTATTGTATTGTACATGTTGTATCTATTGTATTGTACATGGTGTATCTATTGTATTGTACATGTTGTATCTATTGTATAGTACATGTTGTATCTATTGTATTGTACATGTTGTATCTATTGTATTATACATGTGGCATCTATTGTATTGTACATGTTGTATGTATTGTATTGTACATGTTGTATCTATTGTATTGTACATGTTATATCTATTGTGTTGTACATGTTGTATTTATTGTATTGTACATGTTGTATCTATTGTATTGTACATGTTGTATCTATTGTATTGTACAGGTTGTGTCTATTGTTTGTACATGTGGTATCTATTGTATTGTACATGTTGTATCTATTGTGTTGTACATGTTGTATCTATTGTATTGTACAGGTTGCATCTATTGTATTGTACATGTTGTATCTATTGTATTATACATGTTGTATCTATTGTATTGTACATGTTTCATCTATTGTATTGTACATGTTATATTTATTGAATTGCACATGTTGTATCTATTGTATTGTACATGTTATATCTATTGTATTGTACATGTTATATCTATTGTATTGTACATGTTGTATCTATTGTATTGTACATGCTGTATTTATTGTATTGTACATGTTGTAGCTATTGCATTGTATATGTTGTATCTATTGTATTGTACATGTTGTATCTATTGTATTGTACAGGTTGTATCTATTGTATTGTACATGTTATATCTATTGTATTGTACATGTTGTATCTATTGTATTGTACATGTTGTATCTATTGTATTGTACATGTTGTATCTATTGTATTGTACATGTTGTATCTATTGTATTGTACAGGTTGTGTCTATTGTTTGGACATGTGGTATCTATTGTATTGTACATGTTTCATCTATTGTATTGTACATGTTATATTTATTGTATTGCACATGTTGTATCTATTGTATTGTACATGTTATATCTATTGTATTGTACATGTTATATCTATTGTATTGTACATGTTGTATCTATTGTATTGTACATGTTGTAGCTATTGTATTGTATATGTTGTATCTATTGTATTGTACATGTTGTATCTATTGTATTGTACAGGTTGTATCTATTGTATTGTACATGTTATATCTATTGTGTTGTACATGTTGTATTTATTGTATTGTACATGTTGTATCTATTGTATTGTACATGTTGTATCTATTGTATTGTACATGTTGTATCTATTGTATTGTACAGGTTGTGTCTATTGTTTGTACATGTGGTATCTATTGTATTGTACATGTTGTATCCATTGTATTGTACATGTTGTATCTATTGTATTGTACATGTTGTATCTATTGTATTGTACATGTTGTATATACTGTATTGTACATGATGTATCTATTGTATTGTACATGTTGTATCTATTGTATTGTACATGTTGTATCTATTGTATAGTACATGTTGTATATATTGTATTGTACAGGTTGTATCTTTTGTATTGTACATGTTGTATCTATTGTATTGTACATGTTGTATCCATTGTATTGTACATGTTGTATCTATTGTATTGTACATGTTGTATCCATTGTATTGTACATGTTGTATCTACTGTATTGTACATGATGTATCTATTGTATTGTACATGTTGTATCTATTGTATTGTACATGTTGTATCTATTGTATTGTACATGTTGTATCTACTGTATTGTACATGATGTATCTATTGTATTGTACAGGTTGTATCTTTTGTATTGTACATGTTGTATCTATTGTATTGTACATGTTGTATCTACTGTATTTTACATGTTATATCTATTGTATTGTACATGTTGTATCTATTGTAATGTAATTGTTGTATCTATTGTATTGTACATGTTGTATCTACTGTATTTTAGATGTTATATCTATTGTATTGTACATGTTATATATATTGTATTGTACAGGTTGTAGCTATTGCATTGTATATGTTGTATCTATTGTATTGTACAGGTTGTGTCTATTGTTTGTACATGTGGTATCTATTGTATTGTACATGTTGTATCTATTGTATTGTACATGTTGTATCTATTGTATTGTACAGGTTGCATCTATTGTATTATACATGTTGTATCTATTGTATTGTACATGTTGCATCTATTGTATTGTACATGTTATATTTATTGTATTGCACATGTTGTATCTATTGTATTGTACATGTTATATCTATTGTATTGTACATGTTATATCTATTGTATTGTACATGTTGTATCTATTGTATTGTACATGTTGTATCTATTGTATTGTACATGCTGTATTTATTGTATTGTACATGTTGTAGCTATTGTATTGTACATGTTGTATCTATTGTATTGTACATGTTGTATCTATTGTATTGTACAGGTTGTATATATTGTATTGTACATGTTGTATCTATTGTATTGTACATGTTGTATCTATTGTATTGTACATGTTGTATCTATTGTATTGTACATGTTGTATCTATTGTATTGTACATGTTGTATCTATTGTATTGTACATGTTGTATCTATTGTATTGTACATGTTGTATCTATTGTATTGTACATGTTGTATCTATTGTATTGTACATGTTGTATCTACTGTATTTTACATGTTGTATCTATTGCATTGTATATGTTGTATTTATTGTATTGTACATGTTGTATCTATTGTATAGTACATGTTATATCTATTGTATTATACAGGTTGTATCTATTGTATTGTACATGTTGTATCTATTGTATTCTAAGTGCTGTATCTATTGTAGTGTACATGCTGTATCTATTGTATTGTACATGTTGTATCTATTGTATTGTACATGTTGTATCTATTGTATTGTACATGTTATATCTATTGTATTGCATATGCTGTATCTATTGTATTGTGCATGTTGTATCTATTGTATTCTACATGCTGTATCTATTGTAGTGTACATGCTGTATCTATTGTATTGTACATGTTGTATCTATTGTATTGTACATGTTGTATTTATTGTATTGTACATGTTGTATCTACTGTATTTTAAATGTTGTATCTATTGTATTGTACAGGTTGTATCTATTGTATTGTACATGTTGTATCTATTGTATTGTACATGTTGTATCTACTGTATTTTACATGTTATATCTATTGTATTGTACAGGTTGTATCTATTGTATTGTACATGTTGTATCTATTGCATTTTACATGTTATATCTATTGTATTGTACATGTTATATCTATTGTATTGTACATGTTGTATCTATTGTATTGTACATGTTGTATCTATGGTATTGTACATGTTGTATATATTGTATTGTACATGTTATATCTATTGTATTGTACATGTTGTATCTATTGTATTGTACTTATTGTATCAATTGTATTGTACATGTTGTATCTATTGTATAGTACATGTTGTATTTATTGTATTGTACATGATGTATCTATTGTATTTTACATGTTGTATCTATTGTATTGTACATGTTGTATCTATTGTATTGTACATGTTGTATCTACTGTATTGTACATGTTGCATCTACTGTATTTTACATGTTATATTTATTGTATTGTACATGTTGTATCTATTGTATGGTACATGTTGTATCTATTGTATTGTACATGTTGTATCTACTGTATTTTACATGTTATATCTATTGTATTTTACATGTTGTATCTATTGTATTGTACATGTTGTATCTATTGTATTGTACATGTTGTATCTACTGTATTTTACATGTTGTATCTATTGTATTGTACAGGTTATATCTATTGTATTGGACATGTTGTATCTATTGTATTGTACATGTTGTATCTACTGTATTTTACATGTTATATCTATTGTATTGTACATGTTGTATCTATTGTAATGTACATGTTGTGTCTATTGTATTGTACACGTTGTATCTACTGTATTTTACATGTTATATCTATTGTATTGTACATGTTATATCTATTGTATTGTACAGGTTGTATCTATTGTATTGTACATGTTGTATCTATTGTATTGTACATGTTGTATCTATTGTATTGTACAGGCTGTATCTATTGTATTGTACATGTTGTATCTATTGCATTTTACATGTTATATCTATTGTATTGTACATGTTATATCTATTGTATTGTACATGTTGTATCTTTTGTATTGTACCTGCTGTATATATTGCATTGTACATGTCATATTTATTGTATTGTACATGTTGTATCTATTGTATTGTACTTATTGTATCAATTGTATTGTACATGTTGTATCTATTGTATTGTACATGTTGTATCTATTGTATTGTACATGTTGTATCTATTGTATTGTACATGTTGTATCTACTGTATTTTAAATGTTGTATCTATTGTATTGTACTTGTTGTATCTATTGTATAGTACATGTTGTATCTATTGTATTGTACATGTTGTATCTATTGTATAGTACATGTTGTATCTATTGTATTGTACATGTTGTATCTACTGTATTTTACATGTTATATCTATTGTAATTTACATGTTGTATCTATTGTATTGTACATGTTGTATCTATTGTATTGTACATGTTGTATCTATTGTATTTTACATGTTGTATCTATTGCACTGTATATGTTGTATTTATTGTATTGTACATGTTGTATCTATTGTATAGTACATGTTGTATATATTGTATTGTACATATTGTATCTACTGTATTTTACATGTTATATCTATTGTATGGTACATGTTGTATCTATTGTATTGTACATGTTGTATCTACTGTATTTTACATGTTATATCTATTGTATTTTACATGTTGTATCTATTGTATTGTACATGTTGTATCTATTGTATTGTACATGTTGTATCTACTGTATTTTACATGTTGTATCTATTGCATTGTATATGTTGTATTTATTGTATTGTACATGTTGTATCTATTGTATTGTACATGTTATATCTATTGTATTGTCCAGGTTGTATCTATTGTATTGTATATGTTGTATCTATTGTATTGTACAGGTTGTATCTATTGTATTGTACAGGTTGTGTCTATTGTTTGTACATGTGGTATCTATTGTATTGTACATGTTGTATCTATTGTGTTGTACATGTTGTATCTATTGTATTGTACAGGTTGCATCTATTGTATTGTACATGTTGTATCTATTGTATTATACATGTTGTATCTATTGTATTGTACACGTTGTATCTATTGTATTGCACTTGTTGTATCTATTGTATTGTACATGTTGTATCTATTGCATTGCACATGTATCTATTGTATTGTACATGTTATATCTATTGCATTGCACATGTATCTATTGTATTGAACTTATTGTATTGAACTTATTGTATCTATTGTATTGTACATGCTGTATCTATTGTATTGTATATGTTGTATCTATTTTATTGTACATATCGTATCAATTGTATTGTACATGCTGTATCTATTGTATTGTACATGTTATATCTATTGTATTGTATATGTTGTATCTATTGTATTGTACATGTTGTATCTATTGTATTGTATATGTTGTATCTATTGTATTGTACATATTGTATCAATTGTATTGTACATGTTGTATCTATTGTATTGTACATGTTATATCTATTGTATTTTACATGTTATATCTATTGTATTGTATATGTTGTATCTATTGTATTGTACATGTTGTATCTATTGTATTGTACATGTTGTATCAATTGTATTGTACATGTTGCATCTATGGTATTGTACATGTTATATCTATTGTATTTTACATGTTATATCTATTGTATTGTACATGTTGTATCTATTGTATTGTACAGGTTGTATATATTGTATTGTACATGCTTTATCTATTGTATTGTACATGTTGTATCTATTGTATTGTACAGCTGTATCTATTGTATTGTACACATTCTATCTATTGTATTATACCTGCTGTATCTATTGTATTGTACAGGTTGTATATATTGTATTGTACATGTTGTATCTATTGTATTGTACAGGTTGTATCTATTGTATTGTACAGGTTGTATATATTGTATTGTACAGGTTGTATATATTGTATTGTACATGCTGTATCTATTGTATTGTAGATGTTGTATCTATTGTATTGTACATGTTGTATCTATTGTATTGTACCTGCTTGTACAGGTTGTATATATTGGATTGTACATGTTGTATCTATTGTATTGTACATGTTGTATCTATTGTATTGTACATGTTGTATCTATTGTATTGTACATGTTGTATCTATTGTATTGTACATGTTGTATCTATTGTATTGTACATGTTGTATCTATTGTATTGTACATGTTGTATCTATTGTATTGTACATGTTGTATCTATTGTATTGTACATGTTGTATCTATTGTATTGTACATGTTGTATCTACTGTATTTTACATGTTGTATCTATTGCATTGTATATGTTGTATTTATTGTATTGTACATGTTGTATCTATTGTATAGTACATGTTATATCTATTGTATTATACAGGTTGTATCTATTGTATTGTACATGTGGCATCTATTGTATTGTACATGTTGTATGTATTGTATTGTACATGTTGTATCTATTGTATTGTACATGTTATATCTATTGTGTTGTACATGTTGTATTTATTGTATTGTACATGTTGTATCTATTGTATTGTACATGTTGTATCTATTGTATTGTACATGTTGTATCTATTGTATTGTACAGGTTGTGTCTATTGTTTGTACATGTGGTATCTATTGTATTGTACATGTTGTATCTATTGTGTTGTACATGTTGTATCTATTGTATTGTACATGTTATATCTATTGTGTTGTACATGTTGTATTTATTGTATTGTACATGTTGTATCTATTGTATTGTACATGTTGTATCTATTGTATTGTACATGTTGTATCTATTGTATTGTACAGGTTGTGTCTATTGTTTGTACATGTGGTATCTATTGTATTGTACATGTTGTATCTATTGTGTTGTACATGTTGTATCTATTGTATTGTACAGGTTGCATCTATTGTATTGTACATGTTGTATCTATTGTATTATACATGTTGTATCTATTGTATTGTACATGTTTCATCTATTGTATTGTACATGTTATATTTATTGTATTGCACATGTTGTATCTATTGTATTGTACATGTTATATCTATTGTATTGTACATGTTATATCTATTGTATTGTACATGTTGTATCTATTGTATTGTACATGCTGTATTTATTGTATTGTACATGTTGTAGCTATTGTATTGTATATGTTGTATCTATTGTATTGTACATGTTGTATCTATTGTATTGTACAGGTTGTATCTATTGTATTGTACATTTTATATCTATTGTATTGTACATGTTGTATCTATTGTATTGTACATGTTGTATCTATTGTATTGTACATGTTGTATCTATTGTATTGTACAGGTTGTGTCTATTGTTTGTACATGTGGTATCTATTGTATTGTACATGTTTCATCTATTGTATTGTACATGTTATATTTATTGTATTGCACATGTTGTATCTATTGTATTGTACATGTTATATCTATTGTATTGTACATGTTATATCTATTGTATTGTACATGTTGTATCTATTGTATTGTACATGTTGTAGCTATTGTATTGTATATGTTGTATCTATTGTATTGTACATGTTGTATCTATTGTATTGTACATGTTATATCTATTGTATTGTACAGGTTGTATATATTGTATTGTACATGCTGTATCTATTGTATTGTAGATGTTGTATCTATTGTATTGTACATGTTGTATCTATTGTATTGTACCTGCTTGTACAGGTTGTATATATTGGATTGTACATGTTGTATCTATTGTATTGTACATGTTGTATCTATTGTATTGTACATGTTGTATCTATTGTATTGTACATGTTGTATCTATTGTATTGTACATGTTGTATCTATTGTATTGTACATGTTGTATCTATTGTATTGTACATGTTGTATCTATTGTATTGTACATGTTGTATCTATTGTATTGTACATGTTGTATCTACTGTATTTTACATGTTGTATCTATTGCATTGTATATGTTGTATTTATTGTATTGTACATGTTGTATCTATTGTATAGTACATGTTATATCTATTGTATTATACAGGTTGTATCTATTGTATTGTACATGTGGCATCTATTGTATTGTACATGTTGTATGTATTGTATTGTACATGTTGTATCTATTGTATTGTACATGTTATATCTATTGTGTTGTACATGTTGTATTTATTGTATTGTACATGTTGTATCTATTGTATTGTACATGTTGTATCTATTGTATTGTACATGTTGTATCTATTGTATTGTACAGGTTGTGTCTATTGTTTGTACATGTGGTATCTATTGTATTGTACATGTTGTATCTATTGTGTTGTACATGTTGTATCTATTGTATTGTACATGTTATATCTATTGTGTTGTACATGTTGTATTTATTGTATTGTACATGTTGTATCTATTGTATTGTACATGTTGTATCTATTGTATTGTACATGTTGTATCTATTGTATTGTACAGGTTGTGTCTATTGTTTGTACATGTGGTATCTATTGTATTGTACATGTTGTATCTATTGTGTTGTACATGTTGTATCTATTGTATTGTACAGGTTGCATCTATTGTATTGTACATGTTGTATCTATTGTATTATACATGTTGTATCTATTGTATTGTACATGTTTCATCTATTGTATTGTACATGTTATATTTATTGTATTGCACATGTTGTATCTATTGTATTGTACATGTTATATCTATTGTATTGTACATGTTATATCTATTGTATTGTACATGTTGTATCTATTGTATTGTACATGCTGTATTTATTGTATTGTACATGTTGTAGCTATTGTATTGTATATGTTGTATCTATTGTATTGTACATGTTGTATCTATTGTATTGTACAGGTTGTATCTATTGTATTGTACATTTTATATCTATTGTATTGTACATGTTGTATCTATTGTATTGTACATGTTGTATCTATTGTATTGTACATGTTGTATCTATTGTATTGTACAGGTTGTGTCTATTGTTTGTACATGTGGTATCTATTGTATTGTACATGTTTCATCTATTGTATTGTACATGTTATATTTATTGTATTGCACATGTTGTATCTATTGTATTGTACATGTTATATCTATTGTATTGTACATGTTATATCTATTGTATTGTACATGTTGTATCTATTGTATTGTACATGTTGTAGCTATTGTATTGTATATGTTGTATCTATTGTATTGTACATGTTGTATCTATTGTATTGTACAGGTTGTATCTATTGTATTGTACATGTTATATCTATTGTATTATACAGGTTGTATCTATTGTATTGTACATGTGGCATCTATTGTATTGTACATGTTGTATGTATTGTATTGTACATGTTGTATCTATTGTATTGTACATGTTATATCTATTGCGTTGTACATGTTGTATTTATTGTATTGTACATGTTGTATCTATTGTATTGTACATGTTGTATCTATTGTATTGTACATGTTGTATCTATTGTATTGTACAGGTTGTGTCTATTGTTTGTACATGTGGTATCTATTGTATTGTACATGTTGTATCTATTGTGTTGTACATGTTGTATCTATTGTATTGTACAGGTTGCATCTATTGTATTGTACATGTTGTATCTATTGTATTATACATGTTGTATCTATTGTATTGTACATGTTTCATCTATTGTATTGTACATGTTATATTTATTGTATTGCACATGTTGTATCTATTGTATTGTACATGTTGTATCTATTGTATTGTACATGTTGTATCTATTGTATTGTACATGGTGTATCTATTGTATTGTACATGTTGTATCTATTGTATAGTACATGTTGTATCTATTGTATTGTACATGTTGTATCTATTGTATTATACATGTGGCATCTATTGTATTGTACATGTTGTATGTATTGTATTGTACATGTTGTATCTATTGTATTGTACATGTTATATCTATTGTGTTGTACATGTTGTATTTATTGTATTGTACATGTTGTATCTATTGTATTGTACATGTTGTATCTATTGTATTGTACAGGTTGTGTCTATTGTTTGTACATGTGGTATCTATTGTATTGTACATGTTGTATCTATTGTGTTGTACATGTTGTATCTATTGTATTGTACAGGTTGCATCTATTGTATTGTACATGTTGTATCTATTGTATTATACATGTTGTATCTATTGTATTGTACATGTTTCATCTATTGTATTGTACATGTTATATTTATTGAATTGCACATGTTGTATCTATTGTATTGTACATGTTATATCTATTGTATTGTACATGTTATATCTATTGTATTGTACATGTTGTATCTATTGTATTGTACATGCTGTATTTATTGTATTGTACATGTTGTAGCTATTGCATTGTATATGTTGTATCTATTGTATTGTACATGTTGTATCTATTGTATTGTACAGGTTGTATCTATTGTATTGTACATGTTATATCTATTGTATTGTACATGTTGTATCTATTGTATTGTACATGTTGTATCTATTGTATTGTACATGTTGTATCTATTGTATTGTACATGTTGTATCTATTGTATTGTACAGGTTGTGTCTATTGTTTGGACATGTGGTATCTATTGTATTGTACATGTTTCATCTATTGTATTGTACATGTTATATTTATTGTATTGCACATGTTGTATCTATTGTATTGTACATGTTATATCTATTGTATTGTACATGTTATATCTATTGTATTGTACATGTTGTATCTATTGTATTGTACATGTTGTAGCTATTGTATTGTATATGTTGTATCTATTGTATTGTACATGTTGTATCTATTGTATTGTACAGGTTGTATCTATTGTATTGTACATGTTATATCTATTGTGTTGTACATGTTGTATTTATTGTATTGTACATGTTGTATCTATTGTATTGTACATGTTGTATCTATTGTATTGTACATGTTGTATCTATTGTATTGTACAGGTTGTGTCTATTGTTTGTACATGTGGTATCTATTGTATTGTACATGTTGTATCCATTGTATTGTACATGTTGTATCTATTGTATTGTACATGTTGTATCTATTGTATTGTACATGTTGTATATACTGTATTGTACATGATGTATCTATTGTATTGTACATGTTGTATCTATTGTATTGTACATGTTGTATCTATTGTATAGTACATGTTGTATATATTGTATTGTACAGGTTGTATCTTTTGTATTGTACATGTTGTATCTATTGTATTGTACATGTTGTATCCATTGTATTGTACATGTTGTATCTATTGTATTGTACATGTTGTATCCATTGTATTGTACATGTTGTATCTACTGTATTGTACATGATGTATCTATTGTATTGTACATGTTGTATCTATTGTATTGTACATGTTGTATCTATTGTATTGTACATGTTGTATCTACTGTATTGTACATGATGTATCTATTGTATTGTACAGGTTGTATCTTTTGTATTGTACATGTTGTATCTATTGTATTGTACATGTTGTATCTACTGTATTTTACATGTTATATCTATTGTATTGTACATGTTGTATCTATTGTAATGTAATTGTTGTATCTATTGTATTGTACATGTTGTATCTACTGTATTTTAGATGTTATATCTATTGTATTGTACATGTTATATATATTGTATTGTACAGGTTGTAGCTATTGCATTGTATATGTTGTATCTATTGTATTGTACAGGTTGTGTCTATTGTTTGTACATGTGGTATCTATTGTATTGTACATGTTGTATCTATTGTATTGTACATGTTGTATCTATTGTATTGTACAGGTTGCATCTATTGTATTATACATGTTGTATCTATTGTATTGTACATGTTGCATCTATTGTATTGTACATGTTATATTTATTGTATTGCACATGTTGTATCTATTGTATTGTACATGTTATATCTATTGTATTGTACATGTTATATCTATTGTATTGTACATGTTGTATCTATTGTATTGTACATGTTGTATCTATTGTATTGTACATGCTGTATTTATTGTATTGTACATGTTGTAGCTATTGTATTGTACATGTTGTATCTATTGTATTGTACATGTTGTATCTATTGTATTGTACAGGTTGTATATATTGTATTGTACATGTTGTATCTATTGTATTGTACATGTTGTATCTATTGTATTGTACATGTTGTATCTATTGTATTGTACATGTTGTATCTATTGTATTGTACATGTTGTATCTATTGTATTGTACATGTTGTATCTATTGTATTGTACATGTTGTATCTATTGTATTGTACATGTTGTATCTATTGTATTGTACATGTTGTATCTACTGTATTTTACATGTTGTATCTATTGCATTGTATATGTTGTATTTATTGTATTGTACATGTTGTATCTATTGTATAGTACATGTTATATCTATTGTATTATACAGGTTGTATCTATTGTATTGTACATGTTGTATCTATTGTATTCTAAGTGCTGTATCTATTGTAGTGTACATGCTGTATCTATTGTATTGTACATGTTGTATCTATTGTATTGTACATGTTGTATCTATTGTATTGTACATGTTATATCTATTGTATTGCATATGCTGTATCTATTGTATTGTGCATGTTGTATCTATTGTATTCTACATGCTGTATCTATTGTAGTGTACATGCTGTATCTATTGTATTGTACATGTTGTATCTATTGTATTGTACATGTTGTATTTATTGTATTGTACATGTTGTATCTACTGTATTTTAAATGTTGTATCTATTGTATTGTACAGGTTGTATCTATTGTATTGTACATGTTGTATCTATTGTATTGTACATGTTGTATCTACTGTATTTTACATGTTATATCTATTGTATTGTACAGGTTGTATCTATTGTATTGTACATGTTGTATCTATTGCATTTTACATGTTATATCTATTGTATTGTACATGTTATATCTATTGTATTGTACATGTTGTATCTATTGTATTGTACATGTTGTATCTATGGTATTGTACATGTTGTATATATTGTATTGTACATGTTATATCTATTGTATTGTACATGTTGTATCTATTGTATTGTACTTATTGTATCAATTGTATTGTACATGTTGTATCTATTGTATAGTACATGTTGTATTTATTGTATTGTACATGATGTATCTATTGTATTTTACATGTTGTATCTATTGTATTGTACATGTTGTATCTATTGTATTGTACATGTTGTATCTACTGTATTGTACATGTTGCATCTACTGTATTTTACATGTTATATTTATTGTATTGTACATGTTGTATCTATTGTATGGTACATGTTGTATCTATTGTATTGTACATGTTGTATCTACTGTATTTTACATGTTATATCTATTGTATTTTACATGTTGTATCTATTGTATTGTACATGTTGTATCTATTGTATTGTACATGTTGTATCTACTGTATTTTACATGTTGTATCTATTGTATTGTACAGGTTATATCTATTGTATTGGACATGTTGTATCTATTGTATTGTACATGTTGTATCTACTGTATTTTACATGTTATATCTATTGTATTGTACATGTTGTATCTATTGTAATGTACATGTTGTGTCTATTGTATTGTACACGTTGTATCTACTGTATTTTACATGTTATATCTATTGTATTGTACATGTTATATCTATTGTATTGTACAGGTTGTATCTATTGTATTGTACATGTTGTATCTATTGTATTGTACATGTTGTATCTATTGTATTGTACAGGCTGTATCTATTGTATTGTACATGTTGTATCTATTGCATTTTACATGTTATATCTATTGTATTGTACATGTTATATCTATTGTATTGTACATGTTGTATCTTTTGTATTGTACCTGCTGTATATATTGCATTGTACATGTCATATTTATTGTATTGTACATGTTGTATCTATTGTATTGTACTTATTGTATCAATTGTATTGTACATGTTGTATCTATTGTATTGTACATGTTGTATCTATTGTATTGTACATGTTGTATCTATTGTATTGTACATGTTGTATCTACTGTATTTTAAATGTTGTATCTATTGTATTGTACTTGTTGTATCTATTGTATAGTACATGTTGTATCTATTGTATTGTACATGTTGTATCTATTGTATAGTACATGTTGTATCTATTGTATTGTACATGTTGTATCTACTGTATTTTACATGTTATATCTATTGTAATTTACATGTTGTATCTATTGTATTGTACATGTTGTATCTATTGTATTGTACATGTTGTATCTATTGTATTTTACATGTTGTATCTATTGCACTGTATATGTTGTATTTATTGTATTGTACATGTTGTATCTATTGTATAGTACATGTTGTATATATTGTATTGTACATATTGTATCTACTGTATTTTACATGTTATATCTATTGTATGGTACATGTTGTATCTATTGTATTGTACATGTTGTATCTACTGTATTTTACATGTTATATCTATTGTATTTTACATGTTGTATCTATTGTATTGTACATGTTGTATCTATTGTATTGTACATGTTGTATCTACTGTATTTTACATGTTGTATCTATTGCATTGTATATGTTGTATTTATTGTATTGTACATGTTGTATCTATTGTATTGTACATGTTATATCTATTGTATTGTCCAGGTTGTATCTATTGTATTGTATATGTTGTATCTATTGTATTGTACAGGTTGTATCTATTGTATTGTACATGTTGTATCTATTGTATTGTACATGTTGTATCTATTGTATTGTACATGTTGTATCTACTGTATTTTACATGTTATATCTATTGTATTGTACATGTTGTATCTATTGTAATGTACATGTTGTGTCTATTGTATTGTACACGTTGTATCTACTGTATTTTACATGTTATATCTATTGTATTGTACATGTTATATCTATTGTATTGTACAGGTTGTATCTATTGTATTGTACATGTTGTATTTATTGTATTGTACATGTTGTAGCTATTGTATTGTACATGTTATATCTATTGTATTGTACATGTTGTATCTATTGCATTATACATGTTATATCTATTGTATTGTACATGTTATATCTATTGTATTGTACATGTTGTATCTATTGTATTGTACATGTTGTATCTATTGTATTGTACATGTTGTATCTATTGTATTGTACATGTTGTATCTATTGTATTGCATATGCTGTATCTATTGTATTGTGCATGTTGTATCTATTGTATTCTACATGCTGTATCTATTGTAGTGTACATGCTGTATCCATTTAATTGTACATGTTGTATCTATTGTATTGTACATGTTGTATCTATTGTATTGTACATGTTGTATCTACTGTATTTTAAATGTTGTATCTATTGTATTGTACAGGTTGTATCTATTGTATTGTACATGTTGTATCTATTGTATTGTACATGTTGTATCTATTGCATTTTACATGTTATATCTATTGTATTGTACATGTTATATCTATTGTATTGTACATGTTGTATCTATTGTATTGTACATGTTGTATCTATGGTATTGTACATGTTATATATATTGTATTGTACATGTTATATCTATTGTATTGTACATGTTGTATCTATTGTAATGTACTTATTGTATCAATTGTATTGTACATGTTGTATCTATTATCTATTGTATAGTACATGTTGTATTTATTGTATTGTACATGATGTATCTATTGTATTTTACATGTTGTATCTATTGTATTGTACATGTTGTATCTATTGCATTGTACATGTTGTATCTACTGTATTGTACATGTTGCATCTACTGTATTTTACATGTTATATTTATTGTATTGTACATGTTGTATCTATTGTATGGTACATGTTGTATCTATTGCATTGTACATGTTGTATCTACTGTATTTTACATGTTATATCTATTGTATTTTACATGTTATATCTATTGTATTGTACATGTATCTATTGTATTGTACATGTTGTATCTATTGTATTTTACATGTTGTATCTATTGCATTGTATATGTTGTATTTATTGTATTGTACATGTTGTATCTATTGTATAGTACATGTTATATCTATTGTATTGTACAGGTTGTATCTATTGTATTATACATGTTGTATCTATTGTATTGTACAGGTTGTATCTATTGTATTGTACAGGTTGTATCTATTGTATTGTACATGTTGTATCTATTGTATTGTACATGTTGTATCTACTGTATTTTACATGTTATATCTATTGTATTGTACATGTTGTATCTATTCTATTGTACATATTGTATCTATTGTATTGTACATGTTGTATTTATTGTATTGTACATGTTATATCTATTGTATTGTACATGTTGTATCTATTGTATTGAACTTATTGTATCAATTGTATTGTACATATTGTATCTATTGTATAGTACATGTTGTATTTATTGTATTGTACATATTGTATCCATTGTATTGTACATGTTGTATCTATTGTATTGTACATGTTGTATCTATTGTATTGTACATGTTGTATCTACTGTATTGTACATGATGTATCTATTGCATTGTACATGTTGTATCTATTGTATTGTACATGTTGTATCTATTGCATAGTACATGTTGTATCTATTGTATTGTACAGGTTGTATCTTTTGTATTGTACATGTTGTATCTATTGTATTGTACATGTTGTATCTACTGTATTTTACATGTTATATCTATTGTATTGTACATGTTGTATCTATTGTAATGTAATTGTTGTATCTATTGTATTGTACATGTTGTATCTACTGTATTTTACATGTTATATCTATTGTATTGTACATGTTATATCTATTGTATTGTACAGGTTGTATCTATTGCATTGTATATGTTGTATCTATTGTATTGTACATGTTGTATCTATTGTATTGTACATGTTGTATCTATGGTATTGTACATGTTATATATATTGTATTGTACATGTTATATCTATTGTATTGTACATGTTGTATCTATTGTAATGTACTTATTGTATCAATTGTATTGTACATGTTGTATCTATTATCTATTGTATAGTACATGTTGTATTTATTGTATTGTACATGATGTATCTATTGTATTTTACATGTTGTATCTATTGTATTGTACATGTTGTATCTATTGCATTGTACATGTTGTATCTACTGTATTGTACATGTTGCATCTACTGTATTTTACATGTTATATTTATTGTATTGTACATGTTGTATCTATTGTATGGTACATGTTGTATCTATTGCATTGTACATGTTGTATCTACTGTATTTTACATGTTATATCTATTGTATTTTACATGTTATATCTATTGTATTGTACATGTATCTATTGTATTGTACATGTTGTATCTATTGTATTTTACATGTTGTATCTATTGCATTGTATATGTTGTATTTATTGTATTGTACATGTTGTATCTATTGTATAGTACATGTTATATCTATTGTATTGTACAGGTTGTATCTATTGTATTATACATGTTGTATCTATTGTATTGTACAGGTTGTATCTATTGTATTGTACAGGTTGTATCTATTGTATTGTACATGTTGTATCTATTGTATTGTACATGTTGTATCTACTGTATTTTACATGTTATATCTATTGTATTGTACATGTTGTATCTATTCTATTGTACATATTGTATCTATTGTATTGTACATGTTGTATTTATTGTATTGTACATGTTATATCTATTGTATTGTACATGTTGTATCTATTGTATTGAACTTATTGTATCAATTGTATTGTACATATTGTATCTATTGTATAGTACATGTTGTATTTATTGTATTGTACATATTGTATCCATTGTATTGTACATGTTGTATCTATTGTATTGTACATGTTGTATCTATTGTATTGTACATGTTGTATCTACTGTATTGTACATGATGTATCTATTGCATTGTACATGTTGTATCTATTGTATTGTACATGTTGTATCTATTGCATAGTACATGTTGTATCTATTGTATTGTACAGGTTGTATCTTTTGTATTGTACATGTTGTATCTATTGTATTGTACATGTTGTATCTACTGTATTTTACATGTTATATCTATTGTATTGTACATGTTGTATCTATTGTAATGTAATTGTTGTATCTATTGTATTGTACATGTTGTATCTACTGTATTTTACATGTTATATCTATTGTATTGTACATGTTATATCTATTGTATTGTACAGGTTGTATCTATTGCATTGTATATGTTGTATCTATTG
Source organism: Bathymodiolus brooksi (assembly GCA_963680875.1). NCBI lineage: Eukaryota > Metazoa > Mollusca > Bivalvia > Mytilida > Modiolidae > Bathymodiolus > Bathymodiolus brooksi. The sequence goes on along the minus strand of OY804589.1, from coordinate 84,914,636 downwards.
TATTGTACAGGTTGTATCTATTATATTGTACATGTTGTATCTATTGTATTTTGCATGTTGTATCTATTGTATTATACATGTTGTATCTATTGTATTGTACATGTGGCATCTATTGTATTGTACATGTTGTATGTATTGTATTGTACATGTTGTATCTATTGTATTGTACATGTTATATCTATTGTATTGTACATGTTATATCTATTGTATTGTACAGGTTGTATCTATTGCATTGTATATGTTGTATCTATTGTATTGTACAGGTTGTATCTATTATATTGTACATGTTGTATCTATTGTATTTTGCATGTTGTATCTATTGTATTATACATGTTGTATCTATTGTATTGTACATGTGGCATCTATTGTATTGTACATGTTGTATGTATTGTATTGTACATGTTGTATCTATTGCATAGTACATGTTGTATCTATTGTATTGTACAGGTTGTATCTTTTGTATTGTACATGTTGTATCTATTGTATTGTACATGTTGTATCTACTGTATTTTACATGTTATATCTATTGTATTGTACATGTTGTATCTATTGTAATGTAATTGTTGTATCTATTGTATTGTACATGTTGTATCTACTGTATTTTACATGTTATATCTATTGTATTGTACATGTTATATCTATTGTATTGTACAGGTTGTATCTATTGCATTGTATATGTTGTATCTATTGTATTGTACAGGTTGTATCTATTATATTGTACATGTTGTATCTATTGTATTTTGCATGTTGTATCTATTGTATTATACATGTTGTATCTAGTGTATTGTACATGTGGCATCTATTGTATTGTACATGTTGTATGTATTGTATTGTACATGTTGTATCTATTGTATTGTACATGTTATATCTATTGTGTTGTACATGTTGTATTTATTGTATTGTACATGTTGTATCTATTGTATTGTACATGTTGTATCTATTGTATTGTACTTGTTGTATCTATTGTATTGTACATGTTGTATCTATTGTATTGTACATGTTGTATCTATTGTATTGTACAGGTTGTGTCTATTGTTTGTACATGTGGTATCTATTGTATTGTACATGTTGTATCTATTGTATTGTACATGTTGTATCTATTGTATTGTACAGGTTGCATCTATTGTATTGTACATGTTATATCTATTGTGTTGTACATGTTGTATTTATTGTATTGTACATGTTGTATCTATTGTATTGTACATGTTGTATCTATTGTATTGTACATGTTGTATCTACTGTATTGTACATGATGTATCTATTGTATTGTACATGTTGTATCTATTGTATTGTACATGTTGTATCTATTGTATTGTACATGTTGTATCTACTGTATTGTACATGATGTATCTATTGTATTGTACAGGTTGTATCTTTTGTATTGTACATGTTGTATCTATTGTATTGTACATGTTGTATCTACTGTATTTTACATGTTATATCTATTGTATTGTACATGTTGTATCTATTGTAATGTAATTGTTGTATCTATTGTATTGTACATGTTGTATCTACTGTATTTTAGATGTTATATCTATTGTATTGTACATGTTATATCTATTGTATTGTACAGGTTGTAGCTATTGCATTGTATATGTTGTATCTATTGTATTGTACAGGTTGTATCTATTATATTGTACATGTTGTATCTACTGTATTTCACATGTTGTATCTATTGTATTGTACATGTTGTATCTATTGTATTGTACATGTTGTATCTATTGTATTGTACATGTTGTATCTATTGTATTGTACATGTTGTATCTATTGTATTGTACATGTTGTATCTATTGTATTGTACATGTTGTATCTACTGTATTTTACATGTTGTATCTATTGCATTGTATATGTTGTATTTATTGTATTGTACATGTTGTATCTATTGTATAGTACATGTTATATCTATTGTATTATACAGGTTGTATCTATTGTATTGTACATGTTGTGTCTATTGTATTCTAAGTGCTGTATCTATTGTAGTGTACATGCTGTATCTATTGTATTGTACATGTTGTATCTATTGTATTGTACATGTTGTATCTATTGTATTGTACATGTTATATCTATTGTATTGCATATGCTGTATCTATTGTATTGTGCATGTTGTATCTATTGTATTCTACATGCTGTATCTATTGTAGTGTACATGCTGTATCTATTGTATTGTACATGTTGTATCTATTGTATTGTACATGTTGTATTTATTGTATTGTACATGTTGTATCTACTGTATTTTAAATGTTGTATCTATTGTATTGTACAGGTTGTATCTATTGTATTGTACATGTTGTATCTATTGTATTGTACATGTTGTATCTACTGTATTTTACATGTTATATCTATTGTATTGTACAGGTTGTATCTATTGTATTGTACATGTTGTATCTATTGCATTTTACATGTTATATCTATTGTATTGTACATGTTATATCTATTGTATTGTACATGTTGTATCTATTGTATTGTACATGTTGTATCTATGGTATTGTACATGTTGTATATATTGTATTGTACATGTTATATCTATTGTATTGTACATGTTGTATCTATTGTATTGTACTTATTGTATCAATTGTATTGTACATGTTGTATCTATTGTATAGTACATGTTGTATTTATTGTATTGTACATGATGTATCTATTGTATTTTACATGTTGTATCTATTGTATTGTACATGTTGTATCTATTGTATTGTACATGTTGTATCTACTGTATTGTACATGTTGCATCTACTGTATTTTACATGTTATATTTATTGTATTGTACATGTTGTATCTATTGTATGGTACATGTTGTATCTATTGTATTGTACATGTTGTATCTACTGTATTTTACATGTTATATCTATTGTATTTTACATGTTGTATCTATTGTATTGTACATGTTGTATCTATTGTATTGTACATGTTGTATCTACTGTATTTTACATGTTGTATCTATTGCATTGTATATGTTCTATTTATTGTATTGTACATGTTGTATCTATTGTATAGTACATGTTATATCTATTGTATTGTACAGGTTGTATCTATTGTATTGTACATGTTGTATCTATTGTATTGTACAGGTTGTATCTATTGTATTGTACAGGTTATATCTATTGTATTGTACATGTTGTATCTATTGTATTGTACATGTTGTATCTACTGTATTGTACATGTTATATCTATTGTATTGTACATGTTGTATCTATTGTAATGTACATGTTGTGTCTATTGTATTGTACACGTTGTATCTACTGTATTTTACATGTTATATCTATTGTATTGTACATGTTATATCTATTGTATTGTACAGGTTGTATCTATTGTATTGTACATGTTGTATCTATTGCATTTTACATGTTATATCTATTGTATTGTACATGTTATATCTATTGTATTGTACATGTTGTATCTACTGTATTTTACATGTTATATCTATTGTAATTTACATGTTGTATCTATTGTATTGTACATGTTGTATCTATTGTATTGTACATGTTGTATCTATTGTATTTTACATGTTGTATCTATTGCACTGTATATGTTGTATTTATTGTATTGTACATGTTGTATCTATTGTATAGTACATGTTGTATATATTGTATTGTACATATTGTATCTACTGTCTTGTACATGTTATATCTATTGTATGGTACATGTTGTATCTATTGTATTGTACATGTTGTATCTACTGTATTTTACATGTTATATCTATTGTATTTTACATGTTGTATCTATTGTATTGTACATGTTGTATCTATTGTATTGTACATGTTGTATCTACTGTATTTTACATGTTGTATCTATTGCATTGTATATGTTGTATTTATTGTATTGTACATGTTGTATCTATTGTATTGTACATGTTATATCTATTGTATTGTCCAGGTTGTATCTATTGTATTGTATATGTTGTATCTATTGTATTGTACAGGTTGTATCTATTGTATTGTACATGTTGTATCTATTGTATTGTACATGTTGTATCTATTGTATTGTACATGTTGTATCTACTGTATTTTACATGTTATATCTATTGTATTGTACATGTTGTATCTATTGTAATGTACATGTTGTGTCTATTGTATTGTACACGTTGTATCTACTGTATTTTACATGTTATATCTATTGTATTGTACATGTTATATCTATTGTATTGTACAGGTTGTATCTATTGTATTGTACATGTTGTATTTATTGTATTGTACATGTTGTAGCTATTGTATTGTACATGTTATATCTATTGTATTGTACATGTTGTATCTATTGCATTCTACATGTTATATCTATTGTATTGTACATGTTATATCTATTGTATTGTACATGTTGTATCTATTGTATTGTACATGTTGTATCTATTGTATTGTACATGTTGTATCTATTGTATTGTACATGTTGTATCTATTGTATTGCATATGCTGTATCTATTGTATTGTGCATGTTGTATCTATTGTATTCTACATGCTGTATCTATTGTAGTGTACATGCTGTATCCATTTAATTGTACATGTTGTATCTATTGTATTGTACATGTTGTATCTATTGTATTGTACATGTTGTATCTACTGTATTTTAAATGTTGTATCTATTGTATTGTACAGGTTGTATCTATTGTATTGTACATGTTGTATCTATTGTATTGTACATGTTGTATCTATTGCATTTTACATGTTATATCTATTGTATTGTACATGTTATATCTATTGTATTGTACATGTTGTATCTATTGTATTGTACATGTTGTATCTATGGTATTGTACATGTTGTATATATTGTATTGTACATGTTATATCTATTGTATTGTACATGTTGTATCTATTGTAATGTACTTATTGTATCAATTGTATTGTACATGTTGTATCTATTATCTATTGTATAGTACATGTTGTATTTATTGTATTGTACATGATGTATCTATTGTATTTTACATGTTGTATCTATTGTATTGTACATGTTGTATCTATTGCATTGTACATGTTGTATCTACTGTATTGTACATGTTGCATCTACTGTATTTTACATGTTATATTTATTGTATTGTACATGTTGTATCTATTGTATGGTACATGTTGTATCTATTGCATTGTACATGTTGTATCTACTGTATTTTACATGTTATATCTATTGTATTTTACATGTTATATCTATTGTATTGTACATGTTGTATCTATTGTATTGTACATGTTGTATCTATTGTATTTTACATGTTGTATCTATTGCATTGTATATGTTGTATTTATTGTATTGTACATGTTGTATCTATTGTATAGTACATGTTATATCTATTGTATTGTACAGGTTGTATCTATTGTATTGTACATGTTGTATCTATTGTATTGTACAGGTTGTATCTATTGTATTGTACAGGTTGTATCTATTGTATTTTACATGTTGTATCTATTGTATTGTACATGTTGTATCTACTGTATTTTACATGTTATATCTATTGTATTGTACATGTTGTATCTAATCTATTGTACATATTGTATCTATTGTATTGTACATGTTGTATTTATTGTATTGTACATGTTATATCTATTGTATTGTACATGTTGTATCTATTGTATTGAACTTATTGTATCAATTGTATTGTACATGTTGTATCTATTGTATAGTACATGTTGTATTTATTGTATTGTACATATTGTATCCATTGTATTGTACATGTTGTATCTATTGTATTGTACATGTTGTATCTATTGTATTGTACATGTTGTATCTACTGTATTGTACATGATGTATCTATTGCATTGTACATGTTGTATCTATTGTATTGTACATGTTGTATCTATTGCATAGTACATGTTGTATCTATTGTATTGTACAGGTTGTATCTTTTGTATTGTACATGTTGTATCTACTGTATTTTACATGTTATATCTATTGTATTGTACATGTTGTATCTATTGTAATGTAATTGTTGTATCTATTGTATTGTACATGTTGTATCTACTGTATTTTACATGTTATATCTATTGTATTGTACATGTTATATCTATTGTATTGTACAGGTTGTATCTATTGCATTGTATATGTTGTATCTATTGTATTGTACAGGTTGTATCTATTATATTGTACATGTTGTATCTATTGTATTTTGCATGTTGTATCTATTGTATTATACATGTTGTATCTATTGTATTGTACATGTGGCATCTATTGTATTGTACATGTTGTATGTATTGTATTGTACATGTTGTATCTATTGCATAGTACATGTTGTATCTATTGTATTGTACAGGTTGTATCTTTTGTATTGTACATGTTGTATCTATTGTATTGTACATGTTGTATCTACTGTATTTTACATGTTATATCTATTGTATTGTACATGTTGTATCTATTGTAATGTAATTGTTGTATCTATTGTATTGTACATGTTGTATCTACTGTATTTTACATGTTATATCTATTGTATTGTACATGTTATATCTATTGTATTGTACAGGTTGTATCTATTATATTGTACATGTTGTATCTATTGTATTTTGCATGTTGTATCTATTGTATTATACATGTTGTATCTATTGTATTGTACATGTGGCATCTATTGTATTGTACATGTTGTATCTACTGTATTTTAAATGTTGTATCTATTGTATTGTACTTGTTGTATCTATTGCATAGTACATGTTGTATCTATTGTATTGTACATGTTGTATCTATTGTATAGTACATGTTGTATCTATTGTATTGTACTTGTTGTATCTATTGCATAGTACATGTTGTATCTACTGTATTTTACATGTTATATCTATTGTAATTTACATGTTGTATCTATTGTATTGTACATGTTGTATCTATTGTATTGTACATGTTGTATCTATTGTATTTTACATGTTGTATCTATTGCACTGTATATGTTGTATTTATTGTATTGTACATGTTGTATCTATTGTATAGTACATGTTGTATATATTGTATTGTACATATTGTATCTACTGTCTTTTACATGTTATATCTATTGTATGGTACATGTTGTATCTATTGTATTGTACATGTTGTATCTACTGTATTTTACATGTTATATCTATTGTATTTTACATGTTGTATCTATTGTATTGTACATGTTGTATCTATTGTATTGTACATGTTGTATCTACTGTATTTTACATGTTGTATCTATTGCATTGTATATGTTGTATTTATTGTATTGTACATGTTGTATCTATTGTATTGTACATGTTATATCTATTGTATTGTCCAGGTTGTATCTATTGTATTGTATATGTTGTATCTATTGTATTGTACAGGTTGTATCTATTGTATTGTACATGTTGTATCTATTGTATTGTACATGTTGTATCTATTGTATTGTACATGTTGTATCTACTGTATTTTACATGTTATATCTATTGTATTGTACATGTTGTATCTATTGTAATGTACATGTTGTGTCTATTGTATTGTACACGTTGTATCTACTGTATTTTACATGTTATATCTATTGTATTGTACATGTTATATCTATTGTATTGTACAGGTTGTATCTATTGTATTGTACATGTTGTATTTATTGTATTGTACATGTTGTAGCTATTGTATTGTACATGTTATATCTATTGTATTGTACATGTTGTATCTATTGCATTCTACATGTTATATCTATTGTATTGTACATGTTATATCTATTGTATTGTACATGTTGTATCTATTGTATTGTACATGTTGTATCTATTGTATTGTACATGTTGTATCTATTGTATTGTACATGTTGTATCTATTGTATTGCATATGCTGTATCTATTGTATTGTGCATGTTGTATCTATTGTATTCTACATGCTGTATCTATTGTAGTGTACATGCTGTATCCATTTAATTGTACATGTTGTATCTATTGTATTGTACATGTTGTATCTATTGTATTGTACATGTTGTATCTACTGTATTTTAAATGTTGTATCTATTGTATTGTACAGGTTGTATCTATTGTATTGTACATGTTGTATCTATTGTATTGTACATGTTGTATCTATTGCATTTTACATGTTATATCTATTGTATTGTACATGTTATATCTATTGTATTGTACATGTTGTATCTATTGTATTGTACATGTTGTATCTATGGTATTGTACATGTTGTATATATTGTATTGTACATGTTATATCTATTGTATTGTACATGTTGTATCTATTGTAATGTACTTATTGTATCAATTGTATTGTACATGTTGTATCTATTATCTATTGTATAGTACATGTTGTATTTATTGTATTGTACATGATGTATCTATTGTATTTTACATGTTGTATCTATTGTATTGTACATGTTGTATCTATTGCATTGTACATGTTGTATCTACTGTATTGTACATGTTGCATCTACTGTATTTTACATGTTATATTTATTGTATTGTACATGTTGTATCTATTGTATGGTACATGTTGTATCTATTGCATTGTACATGTTGTATCTACTGTATTTTACATGTTATATCTATTGTATTTTACATGTTATATCTATTGTATTGTACATGTTGTATCTATTGTATTGTACATGTTGTATCTATTGTATTTTACATGTTGTATCTATTGCATTGTATATGTTGTATTTATTGTATTGTACATGTTGTATCTATTGTATAGTACATGTTATATCTATTGTATTGTACAGGTTGTATCTATTGTATTGTACATGTTGTATCTATTGTATTGTACAGGTTGTATCTATTGTATTGTACAGGTTGTATCTATTGTATTTTACATGTTGTATCTATTGTATTGTACATGTTGTATCTACTGTATTTTACATGTTATATCTATTGTATTGTACATGTTGTATCTACTGTATTGTACATGATGTATCTATTGCATTGTACATGTTGTATCTATTGTATTGTACATGTTGTATCTATTGCATAGTACATGTTGTATCTATTGTATTGTACAGGTTGTATCTTTTGTATTGTACATGTTGTATCTACTGTATTTTACATGTTATATCTATTGTATTGTACATGTTGTATCTATTGTAATGTAATTGTTGTATCTATTGTATTGTACATGTTGTATCTACTGTATTTTACATGTTATATCTATTGTATTGTACATGTTATATCTATTGTATTGTACAGGTTGTATCTATTGCATTGTATATGTTGTATCTATTGTATTGTACAGGTTGTATCTATTATATTGTACATGTTGTATCTATTGTATTTTGCATGTTGTATCTATTGTATTATACATGTTGTATCTATTGTATTGTACATGTGGCATCTATTGTATTGTACATGTTGTATGTATTGTATTGTACATGTTGTATCTATTGCATAGTACATGTTGTATCTATTGTATTGTACAGGTTGTATCTTTTGTATTGTACATGTTGTATCTATTGTATTGTACATGTTGTATCTACTGTATTTTACATGTTATATCTATTGTATTGTACATGTTGTATCTATTGTAATGTAATTGTTGTATCTATTGTATTGTACATGTTGTATCTACTGTATTTTACATGTTATATCTATTGTATTGTACATGTTATATCTATTGTATTGTACAGGTTGTATCTATTATATTGTACATGTTGTATCTATTGTATTTTGCATGTTGTATCTATTGTATTATACATGTTGTATCTATTGTATTGTACATGTGGCATCTATTGTATTGTACATGTTGTATCTACTGTATTTTAAATGTTGTATCTATTGTATTGTACTTGTTGTATCTATTGCATAGTACATGTTGTATCTATTGTATTGTACATGTTGTATCTATTGTATAGTACATGTTGTATCTATTGTATTGTACATGTTGTATCTACTGTATTTTACATGTTATATCTATTGTAATTTACATGTTGTATCTATTGTATTGTACATGTTGTATCTATTGTATTGTACATGTTGTATCTATTGTATTTTACATGTTGTATCTATTGCACTGTATATGTTGTATTTATTGTATTGTACATGTTGTATCTATTGTATAGTACATGTTGTATATATTGTATTGTACATATTGTATCTACTGTCTTTTACATGTTATATCTATTGTATGGTACATGTTGTATCTATTGTATTGTACATGTTGTATCTACTGTATTTTACATGTTATATCTATTGTATTTTACATGTTGTATCTATTGTATTGTACATGTTGTATCTATTGTATTGTACATGTTGTATCTACTGTATTTTACATGTTGTATCTATTGCATTGTATATGTTGTATTTATTGTATTGTACATGTTGTATCTATTGTATTGTACATGTTATATCTATTGTATTGTCCAGGTTGTATCTATTGTATTGTATATGTTGTATCTATTGTATTGTACAGGTTGTATCTATTGTATTGTACATGTTGTATCTATTGTATTGTACATGTTGTATCTATTGTATTGTACATGTTGTATCTACTGTATTTTACATGTTATATCTATTGTATTGTACATGTTGTATCTATTGTAATGTACATGTTGTGTCTATTGTATTGTACACGTTGTATCTACTGTATTTTACATGTTATATCTATTGTATTGTACATGTTATATCTATTGTATTGTACAGGTTGTATCTATTGTATTGTACATGTTGTATTTATTGTATTGTACATGTTGTAGCTATTGTATTGTACATGTTATATCTATTGTATTGTACATGTTGTATCTATTGCATTCTACATGTTATATCTATTGTATTGTACATGTTATATCTATTGTATTGTACATGTTGTATCTATTGTATTGTACATGTTGTATCTATTGTATTGTACATGTTGTATCTATTGTATTGTACATGTTGTATCTATTGTATTGCATATGCTGTATCTATTGTATTGTGCATGTTGTATCTATTGTATTCTACATGCTGTATCTATTGTAGTGTACATGCTGTATCCATTTAATTGTACATGTTGTATCTATTGTATTGTACATGTTGTATATATTGTATTGTACATGTTGTATCTACTGTATTTTAAATGTTGTATCTATTGTATTGTACAGGTTGTATCTATTGTATTGTACATGTTGTATCTATTGTATTGTACATGTTGTATCTATTGCATTTTACATGTTATATCTATTGTATTGTACATGTTATATCTATTGTATTGTACATGTTGTATCTATTGTATTGTACATGTTGTATCTATGGTATTGTACATGTTGTATATATTGTATTGTACATGTTATATCTATTGTATTGTACATGTTGTATCTATTGTAATGTACTTATTGTATCAATTGTATTGTACATGTTGTATCTATTATCTATTGTATAGTACATGTTGTATTTATTGTATTGTACATGATGTATCTATTGTATTTTACATGTTGTATCTATTGTATTGTACATGTTGTATCTATTGCATTGTACATGTTGTATCTACTGTATTGTACATGTTGCATCTACTGTATTTTACATGTTATATTTATTGTATTGTACATGTTGTATCTATTGTATGGTACATGTTGTATCTATTGCATTGTACATGTTGTATCTACTGTATTTTACATGTTATATCTATTGTATTTTACATGTTATATCTATTGTATTGTACATGTTGTATCTATTGTATTGTACATGTTGTATCTATTGTATTTTACATGTTGTATCTATTGCATTGTATATGTTGTATTTATTGTATTGTACATGTTGTATCTATTGTATAGTACATGTTATATCTATTGTATTGTACAGGTTGTATCTATTGTATTGTACATGTTGTATCTATTGTATTGTACAGGTTGTATCTATTGTATTGTACAGGTTGTATCTATTGTATTGTACATGTTGTATCTATTGTATTGTACATGTTGTATCTACTGTATTTTACATGTTATATCTATTGTATTGAACTTATTGTATCAATTGTATTGTACATGTTGTATCTATTGTATAGTACATGTTGTATTTATTGTATTGTACATATTGTATCCATTGTATTGTACATGTTGTATCTATTGTATTGTACATGTTGTATCTATTGTATTGTACATGTTGTATCTACTGTATTGTACATGATGTATCTATTGCATTGTACATGTTGTATCTATTGTATTGTACATGTTGTATCTATTGCATAGTACATGTTGTATCTATTGTATTGTACAGGTTGTATCTTTTGTATTGTACATGTTGTATCTACTGTATTTTACATGTTATATCTATTGTATTGTACATGTTGTATCTATTGTAATGTAATTGTTGTATCTATTGTATTGTACATGTTGTATCTACTGTATTTTACATGTTATATCTATTGTATTGTACATGTTATATCTATTGTATTGTACAGGTTGTATCTATTGCATTGTATATGTTGTATCTATTGTATTGTACAGGTTGTATCTATTATATTGTACATGTTGTATCTATTGTATTTTGCATGTTGTATCTATTGTATTATACATGTTGTATCTATTGTATTGTACATGTGGCATCTATTGTATTGTACATGTTGTATGTATTGTATTGTACATGTTGTATCTATTGTATTGTACATGTTATATCTATTGTATTGTACATGTTATATCTATTGTATTGTACAGGTTGTATCTATTGCATTGTATATGTTGTATCTATTGTATTGTACAGGTTGTATCTATTATATTGTACATGTTGTATCTATTGTATTTTGCATGTTGTATCTATTGTATTATACATGTTGTATCTATTGTATTGTACATGTGGCATCTATTGTATTGTACATGTTGTATGTATTGTATTGTACATGTTGTATCTATTGCATAGTACATGTTGTATATATTGTATTGTACAGGTTGTATCTTTTGTATTGTACATGTTGTATCTATTGTATTGTACATGTTGTATCTACTGTATTTTACATGTTATATCTATTGTATTGTACATGTTGTATCTATTGTAATGTAATTGTTGTATCTATTGTATTGTACATGTTGTATCTACTGTATTTTACATGTTATATCTATTGTATTGTACATGTTATATCTATTGTATTGTACAGGTTGTATCTATTGCATTGTATATGTTGTATCTATTGTATTGTACAGGTTGTATCTATTATATTGTACATGTTGTATCTATTGTATTTTGCATGTTGTATCTATTGTATTATACATGTTGTATCTATTGTATTGTACATGTGGCATCTATTGTATTGTACATGTTGTATGTATTGTATTGTACATGTTGTATCTATTGTATTGTACATGTTATATCTATTGTGTTGTACATGTTGTATTTATTGTATTGTACATGTTGTATCTATTGTATTGTACATGTTGTATCTATTGTATTGTACATGTTGTATATATTGTATTGTACATGTTGTATCTATTGTATTGTGCATGTTGTATCTATTGTATTGTACAGGTTGTGTCTATTGTTTGTACATGTGGTATCTATTGTATTGTACATGTTGTATCTATTGTATTGTACATGTTGTATCTATTGTATTGTACAGGTTGCATCTATTGTATTGTACATGTTGTATCTATTGTATTATACATGTTGTATCTATTGTATTGTACATGTTGCATCTATTGTATTGTACATGTTATATTTATTGTATTGCACATGTTGTATCTATTGTATTGTACATGTTATATCTATTGTATTGTACATGTTATATCTATTGTATTGTACATGTTGTATCTATTGTATTGTACATGTTGTATTTATTGTATTGTACATGTTGTAGCTATTGTATTGTACATGTTTTATCTATTGTATTGTACATGTTGTATTTATTGTATTGTACATATTGTATCCATTGTATTGTACATGTTGTATCTATTGTATTGTACATGTTGTATCTATTGTATTGTACATGTTGTATCTACTGTATTGTACATGATGTATCTATTGCATTGTACATGTTGTATCTATTGTATTGTACATGTTGTATCTATTGCATAGTACATGTTGTATCTATTGTATTGTACAGGTTGTATCTTTTGTATTGTACATGTTGTATCTACTGTATTTTACATGTTATATCTATTGTATTGTACATGTTGTATCTATTGTAATGTAATTGTTGTATCTATTGTATTGTACATGTTGTATCTACTGTATTTTACATGTTATATCTATTGTATTGTACATGTTATATCTATTGTATTGTACAGGTTGTATCTATTGCATTGTATATGTTGTATCTATTGTATTGTACAGGTTGTATCTATTATATTGTACATGTTGTATCTATTGTATTTTGCATGTTGTATCTATTGTATTATACATGTTGTATCTATTGTATTGTACATGTGGCATCTATTGTATTGTACATGTTGTATGTATTGTATTGTACATGTTGTATCTATTGTATTGTACATGTTATATCTATTGTATTGTACATGTTATATCTATTGTATTGTACAGGTTGTATCTATTGCATTGTATATGTTGTATCTATTGTATTGTACAGGTTGTATCTATTATATTGTACATGTTGTATCTATTGTATTTTGCATGTTGTATCTATTGTATTATACATGTTGTATCTATTGTATTGTACATGTGGCATCTATTGTATTGTACATGTTGTATGTATTGTATTGTACATGTTGTATCTATTGCATAGTACATGTTGTATATATTGTATTGTACAGGTTGTATCTTTTGTATTGTACATGTTGTATCTATTGTATTGTACATGTTGTATCTACTGTATTTTACATGTTATATCTATTGTATTGTACATGTTGTATCTATTGTAATGTAATTGTTGTATCTATTGTATTGTACATGTTGTATCTACTGTATTTTACATGTTATATCTATTGTATTGTACATGTTATATCTATTGTATTGTACAGGTTGTATCTATTGCATTGTATATGTTGTATCTATTGTATTGTACAGGTTGTATCTATTATATTGTACATGTTGTATCTATTGTATTTTGCATGTTGTATCTATTGTATTATACATGTTGTATCTATTGTATTGTACATGTGGCATCTATTGTATTGTACATGTTGTATGTATTGTATTGTACATGTTGTATCTATTGTATTGTACATGTTATATCTATTGTGTTGTACATGTTGTATTTATTGTATTGTACATGTTGTATCTATTGTATTGTACATGTTGTATCTATTGTATTGTACATGTTGTATATATTGTATTGTACATGTTGTATCTATTGTATTGTGCATGTTGTATCTATTGTATTGTACAGGTTGTGTCTATTGTTTGTACATGTGGTATCTATTGTATTGTACATGTTGTATCTATTGTATTGTACATGTTGTATCTATTGTATTGTACAGGTTGCATCTATTGTATTGTACATGTTGTATCTATTGTATTATACATGTTGTATCTATTGTATTGTACATGTTGCATCTATTGTATTGTACATGTTATATTTATTGTATTGCACATGTTGTATCTATTGTATTGTACATGTTATATCTATTGTATTGTACATGTTATATCTATTGTATTGTACATGTTGTATCTATTGTATTGTACATGTTGTATTTATTGTATTGTACATGTTGTAGCTATTGTATTGTACATGTTTTATCTATTGTATTGTACATGTTGTATCTATTGTATAGTACATGTTGTATTTATTGTATTGTACATGTTGTATCTATTGTATTGTACATGTTGTATCTATTGTATTGTACATGTTGTATCTATTGTATTGTTCATGTTGTATATACTGTATTTTAAATGTTGTATCTATTGTATTGTACGTGTTGTATCTATTGTATAGTACATGTTGTATCTATTGTATTGTACATGTTGTATCTATTGTATAGTACATGTTGTATCTATTGTATTGTACATGTTGTATCTATTGTATTGTACATGTGGCATCTATTGTATTGTACATGTTGTATGTATTGTATTGTACATGTTGTATCTATTGTATTGTACATGTTATATCTATTGTGTTGTACATGTTGTATTTATTGTATTGTACATGTTGTATCTATTGTATTGTACATGTTGTATCTATTGTATTGTACATGTTGTATCTATTGTATTGTACAGGTTGTGTCTATTGTTTGTACATGTGGTATCTATTGTATTGTACATGTTGTATCTATTGTATTGTACATGTTGTATCTATTGTATTGTACATGTTATATTTATTGTATTGCACATGTTGTATCTATTGTATTGTACATGTTATGTCTATTGTATTGCACATGTTATATCTATTGTATTGTACATGTTGTATCTATTGTATTGTACATGCTGTATTTATTGTATTGTACATGTTGTAGCTATTGTATTGTACATGTTGTATCTATTGTATTGTACATGTTGTATCTATTGTATTGTACAGGTTGTATATATTGTATTGTACATGTTGTATCTATTGTATTGTACATGTTGTATATATTGTATTGTACATGTTGTATCTATTGTATTGTACATGTTGTATCTATTGTATTGTACATGTTGTATCTATTGTATTGTATCTATATTGTTTGTGTCTGTTCATGGACTTTGGTATTTTACAGTTGACTGGTACACAGGACAAATAATACATACTTGTTGTGATCGTTGTTGTTGTCGCAGGTTTCATATCTGAAAAGATTAATACATTTTAAAATTATTTCCATGATAAAAATGACTTATGATAATATAACCTTGAGGTTAACACCTGACAATGTATTTCTTTAAAATATGTTTTCTATCGAAGTATACCTTGTGTGCATGTTTGGTTCAATCCGTTTTGTAGCATCTATGCTATTTTATCACTGTACCATAGGGTTGTGTTCAAACTTTTCCAGCAATGGTGAACGTCTTCCGATTTCATCATAAAATTATTTCCATGATAAACATGATGACCTATGATAATATAACTTGGAGGTTTACACGTGACAATATGTTTATTATCAAAGTATACCTTAGGTATGTACATATTTGGTTCAATCTCTATGTTATTTTATCACTGTACCATATGGCTATGTTCAAACTTTTCCAGCAATGGTGACCGTCTTCGATTTCAACATAAAATACAAAATAATTGTGGGACCATACAAGAAACATTACAGCTATCATCAATGTATCGATCAAATATGGTGATGAAAAGTTGAGATGTACCCTCCATCATCAATGTATCGACAAAAAATGATAAAAAGACAAACAATGATCCACAAAACACTACATAGAAAACGAAAGAGGAAGTAAAAACAGGGGGACCAAAGTGATCATGGTCAACATAGGTGGAATGACAATAACGAAAAACTGTCCTAATCACTAAATATTGATGTATTTACTTAAACGCACTGTAGGTACCCCACTGTATGTGCCCCGATATAAAGGTGTAGTTATTCTAAATAACCATATATAGATGGCTCCTAATTATATGAAATACAATTACTGTTATTATGTCATCGTCTACTGATTTACAAAGTCAGTGGACCATGACCATAATGTTAAGGTCATGTGGTATATGCTCGGCTGACATGTATCCACCATGATCAAGGTATGGACCAGCTATGGTGTAAATAGGAAGCATGCAATTGACAAACTGACCCAATCAACAAAACTATACATAGAAGAATATTAAAATGAGGCCAACGACAGGTGACACATGCCTGACTGATATATGTTTCACATGTTCAACAGTTTCTGAAAATAAGCTGTTCTTCATAGACTTGTCTTCATACCGACACAAGATACATAACGTTAAACAGGACATGCCAATGCAGGGGCGGACCCAGGATTTCAAGTTAGGGGGGGCGCACTTGAAAATTTTTGGGGTATTTCGTGTGAAAAATCACGATTTTACGCCAACAAAACATATTTTTCCTATTTTAGGGGGGGGGCCGCGCCGGGTGCGCCCCGCCCCTGCAATGATCATTATACAGTTAATGTTGGATCTTTCTGTAGTTTTCTTTAGTTGACCTGTTAATATTTCTGTCATTGTCTCGTGTATTACACATAGTATGTTCTACTTATCAAAAATGGAACAAAATGCGTTTGTTTGATAAAATGATTCTTTTGCCATATAGGGTTGGAGAAGACATCGTAAGTTTATAACTTGTGTCTGATCCATTGTCAACATCATTCTGTCCTTCTTTATTTTATCATTTCAATATTTAAAAAAACACAAAAAACTACATTATATGCGGAGCCTGAATAGCTCTTACAATTTTAGTTTTATTGTGATGGTTAGATTTAGTGCCGGAAGAAACCAGAGTACTTTGAGAAATCCACCGATTTGTCACAAATATTTGACTAACTATACCACACAAAGTGGCATCTAGCAAATTTAATCCCCAACCCCTACAAAATGACACAATATCTTAAAGTAATGCCGACATTAAACAGGTCGTTCACTGTATTGCCATGTATACTACATGTATATGTACACACCAATTAACTAACTTAACACCGCCCCTTTTTACTGAAGTGTTTGTACCAAGTAAAGAGAGTGAGCGGTCGTGCATTTGTGTGTTAGTGGCATCGATTTTGTCACTTCAACGATTTTCCTATGGAATTTTCGAAATGTTCCGAGACTGGTATTTTTTGTTTTCCATTGATCACTACACTGACCTATACAAGACATAATTACTTACCAAACTGACATATACAAGACATAATTACTTACCAAACTGACATATACAAGACATATTACTTACCAAACTGACAGATAAAGGAGTATATATATCTGCACGGTTTGTTATGCCAATGTCCCCCGTCATATCTCCGTAAAGTGCCACAATTCTCCAAACAAATGTGTTTACAGTTACATTGACCAGAAGCCCAGTATGACCAGGTTATATTTTCTCCTAGTTAAAATTAAAAGTATAACTTGCTGTATCAACCAATTGTAAGCAAAATGCATGCATAACAAGCATGGTGAATGTTTGATAACTTTTCTATATCAAACGTCATTAGAAGAACTCTAATACGAAACGTCGTTAGTTATAGTAATATCTAACATGTATTTGAGTATGATAATCATCCACGCGAAACAAACTTAAAACTGGGTTATTCAAACCACGTGAAACAAACTTAAAACTGGGTTATTCAAACCACGTGAAACAAACTTAAACCGTGTTATTCAAACCACGTGAAACAAACTTAAACCGTGTTATTCAAACCACGTGAAACAAAACTTAAACCGTGTTATTCAAACCACGTGAAACAAACTTAAACTGTGTTATTCAAACCACGTGAAACAAACTTAAACTGTGTTATTCAAACCACGTAAAGTACCATCAGAGAAGGGCTTGAATCCCTCAGCTAATAAACGATCGACAGAGAAGGGTGTTGAATCTCTTAGCCAATAAACTATCGACAGAGAATCACATGATTACGAATGAAGTTAAATTCTATTCATCGTCATTTATGGCCACAGTTTTGTTGAAAGTGTACTAAATACTATGATAATTACCCGTAACCCATCGCCAATTCTTTTCATTATTCCTGGCGTGGGCCCCTATCCAAACACCATTCGTGTTCCAATGAAGTGCATTCAAGGTATTGACAACCCAGTTCTGTGTTTCCTGGTTCATGATCTGTATAAGAGTTCCTTGTTCTCCAGAACATCTATCCCTTGCCGAAGTCCAATACATTTTGCTCTTCTCAAACCTGTAGCATTTGTCTTTAAAGGCCTTCAGATAAATAGTCCTCGGTAAATGGTCTGGACATCTGTACTTATTATCGACATCTTGGCCAAAACCTACAATAATAATACACATGAATATTTTACAGTGGAATCTCGTTTTATCGAGGGCCCGGGTGGCTCAATGAGTTAGGTACAAATGTAGTTGGATTACCTAACAACTCATACAAACCTATAACCAATAAGGCGTGGGTTCGCTCCCGGCTTTGTAAATTACAAAAAGGTAAATTCGACTCGCAGCCGCAAGTGATAAAGTTTACCAGTTGCTTGTCCATGGTCGGTGGTTCTCTCCGGGTACTCCAGCTTCTTCCACCACTAAAACTGGTCGCCATTATATAGCTGAAATATTGCTGAAAGTGGCGTTAAACACAATAAATCAATCAATCGTTTTATCGAAGTCGAATAGACCGATGATTTTACTTCGTACTCTAAGACGAATATTCCAGTATATGATACAGCAAAGCTAAACGTTACCACGAATCAACTAATTGTTCCCTTCGACTTTTTCCGCGGAAACGACTTATACGAGAACGACATAGATAACGAGATTTAATTTATTGTCAAGTGTAAAGTCAATAAATGAGGGTGAATACAAGTTTTACTGTGAAATGTCAAAAGTTCATTGACATTGATTAAGAATTAATTCATGGAAGTCTTAATTTGTTAGTTTTAGGCCTATTTCCCGAGATAAATGTTTTCGAAAATATTGTTACCCATGTTAAAACTACATACACACAATAAAAAAACAAAAATAGTCCGTATTATCTGTACCCTCTTTCAACAATATGGTACTTATTATTATATGCCCATTCCTTACATTTTTGCATTGAAAATCAATTACTATACTCCATCACAAGGTTAGGGTTAGGGACTTGCAGAAAAGGTCTTTCAATTGCACTTCGGTCTTATGCAACGCGGTAAGTAATTTTCATTTCCAACTGTTTTAGCATTTTTGAAACTCAATCACTCGAGTATTTTATTTATTGTATACAGGGGCGGATCCAGGATTTGTGGTTAGGGGGGGCGTGAGTAGGCGAGGGGTCTGGGGGCCGCTTAAGGTCCCCAGCTGGTCCAGGGTAGAGCCCTGGTAGGGGGCCCAGGGGGGCACAGCCCCCCCCCCCCCCTTAAGCTCTGGGGATTTTTGGAATTACAGACATTTATTTGAACGACAATTTTGAACCAACCACACCATTTTTATCAGACCAAAAAAATTGATTTTAATTGAGTCTTAATTTTGTCGGATAATTGTTAACAGTATAATTTTGTCAGATTATAAGAACCTAAAGTAAAACTTTTTTTGAACAACCGTGATGCGAATTGTTCAACTCATGACTGATCGATCACGATATTTTAACCCTTCAAAGAACTATTGGTTTAGTTTTAACGCATTCCTCTCATTTCACTAATTGGTCTGTACTTTCGGTGCTTGTCCTTTCGGGTGGTTCTAGTTAATACTGCCCGTCCGGATGGAGTTTTTCTTTTCGTCGTTTGATTCATTCATTGGAAACATATGATTCCGCCGTTCTTGTTTACAGACAAACAAAAGCGGAAATTGTCGGCGAATCCATATATGAATCAACGAACACACCCAACGTGTATTTACAATGTGTAGGAATATTTTACTACAGGTCACGAGTTAACCATTCATGAAAAAGTTGTTTGTTGAACTGCTTAATTTTAGGGGGGGGCGCACGCCCCGCACGCCCCCTCTAAATCCGCCCCTGGTATACGTCTTCTATCAATTATTTCTTAAATATAGTGATTTTAGGTGGAAGATGATCAGGAAACCCCAAGTCTGTTTTTTGGAATCTTTGTTGATACCCGGGTGAATTGTGAGTTTCAACGGTGTAGCTCGTTTTCTTATGACTACATTCGGCAGTGCATGATTGCATTGGCACGCGGCCCACGACGTCAACATTACATATTTATCTTTTGACCCAATCCAACGGAAGGGTCCGGGTGGCTCAATGAGTTAGGTAGTTTGATTATCTAACAACGCATACATGCCTATCACCAATACGCGTAGGTTTGCGCCCGGCTTTGTAAATTACAAAAAGGGTGTACTCGACTCGCAGCTGCATGTGATAAAGTTTAGCAGTTGCTTGCCCATGGTCGGCGATTCTCTCCGGGTACTCCGGCTTCTTCCATCACTAAAACTGGTCGCCATGATATAGCTAAAATATTGCTGAAAGTGACGTTAAACACAATAAATCATCAAATCAACCAATCCAACGGAAACAGCAAATGACATAAGGGATACTTTATTTATCTTTACGTCTTATCAGTTACAAATGTATAGTGAGTGAGTGATTGTTGATTAACGCCAAAATGAGCAATGTTCAGCTATATCATCCATGGAAAAACAGGTTACATTCAATTAAATGATGATAATTACTAGACAAACACCCTTATTATAATCTTTATGGAGTTATCTAGTTGAGGAAAAAATAAACAGTCTGCGGGTAGACATGTCGCTCCATTCGGACACGTTATACTTATTCGGAACAAGCAATCTTTGTTCTTACATCTAGTAGAGAAGCAACAAATTATATATATAGTCTGGTTTGACCCGACCGGAGCTCGAACCCGCGATCGATCACACTCTATGTGAGCACACTAACCATCATACAACCGATGCGGTTAACAAATGAATATATTATTTTTATTTTGAGAGCATCATTCAAAGCCGGTAATTTTTATAGGGTGTTAGATTTTCAGCATTGTATTAAAAATCGTCATAAATAAATCTTGATTAATACACATTTTAATGTTAAATTTTATTGAGTCGTTCAATGAAAAAAACCCACACACATTATCTGAATTCCTGTCAATATCGTCCTGACGTTTCATATTTAAAACGTTTTCCTATGCTTCAATGGATGACATCAACAAAATAGTTACGACTACACAACATCAACACTTGACGAATTACAAAATATAAATATATATTATCATGAGGCACATTAAGGTTCATGTTTGTTTGTTTGTTTGATGGTGTTTAACACCACTTTCAACAATATTTCAGTTATATCGTGGTGGTCAGTTTTATTGGTGGAGGAAACCGGATGACCCATTAAGTTTCAGTATAAAATGAATATTTAAATATCATAAAGGCATTCAAAAATTCAAGTTGCTTCAGGGGCAAACAGTAGTTTTCAATAATCTGACAATCTTGTTTACAAATTCTGAATTTACAGTATACTTTTATACTTTATTTTACACCAAGGATACAGTTTTCATAATATTGAAAACTTTTAACAACATTTCACTACCGCTATTAATAGGTTATTATACAATGCTATGTACAATATCTTTCCATATTGTACATAGCACTGTATAATAACCTATTTATTATACAGATGAAATGATCAATACTATAACAACAATTTTATGTTATATTGTAATCTCCCCACCGCTTGCACAAAAAAATTCCGGAAGAAATACTTAAGACAACCATCTATCGACTTTGACTTTTGTAATGTATCGTCATCCTGTGACGTTTACAGGGGACGCTGATTGACACAAGCTGGTTACTGATTTATTTTACGATTTTGTGAGCATTTTACTTGTTTTGAGTAGCTAAATTGCAAAATGCCATCAAATTGGAAAATATCAGTAACTTAATTACATCATCGTCTAATTATCAATGTAGGAAAACAACTTAAGCAAGGTTAGTGCATTTTGTTATTCTTGGCCGACACACATCAATGGAATGTATGTGTGCGTATTGGGGGTCCCCAAATATAAATTTTCAAAACAAATGAAAAAAAAAATACTTAGTTACAGAATTATAAGGATTAAACACATTTTTTCCGGAGTTTATTGATGTATCCTACCGTGACATCTGCTCGGTCATGCAATAATGTCGGTCATTTGTTTTGATTTACAATTCTCGCGCAGCACGAGACCAATGACGTAATTTTGTATATTCATAGCGTACATAAACACAGAGGGAATACTTTTCAAATTCAACGTCAAAATTACAGGATGAGATTAAAACAGAGAAGTTTGAATTGAATAAATTCCATGCAAGTAAAAAAGATCCTTTTTACTAATGTCTTTTTTTCCTGGTCATTATGCTTGTTAAATATGTTTCCATCGATGGTATTCCCCAAACATTTGTTTTTCCGGTGTCGTAAAATTTTTAGCTATCCATGAAAATTAGCTACCTCTAACTTCCGGTAGCTAATTTTCATACGGCGGAGCATAATAATTAGCTACCTATGAAAATTAGCTACTTGTAGCATAAACTTATAGGATTTGTCTTCCTTATTATGTTTACCAAAATACAGATTGTGTATTTCCAATGGAGAGACAAAATGAAAAACTGCATGTACATAAACAGGGAAAGAGTTACTGATTGACAAAGAGAGACATATAGACCTCAGGGGCGGATCCAGGGGGGGGGGGGGGGGGGGCGCCCTCCCTAAAATTGGAAAACATGATTTTTTTTGGCGTAAAATCGTGATTTTTCACACGAAATACCCCAAAAATGTTCGCGCCTGCCTCCGCTCGGCGCAATTTTTTTAAGTGCACCACCCCTTAGCTTGAAATCCTGGATCTGTACACAATATAACATAAAATAAACAATAGATATTAGTGGTGTTCATAGTTGAAAAACAAAATGCTACCTGTATGGCTGTATAGCATGTGATTAAGTTACAAACTATCTTTTTTCAATTTACCATCGCGATGTATCATTTTTACAGCTATTAAAAAATAGATTGGTGGACTATTTATGGTAGAATTTAATATTTATGTGATGTTCAAACTATGCAAATTATTCTTTTACTTAATAAGATCATATATGATAATTATTAATCACACTTTTATTATTGCTAACCGTGTTACCCTCTTGAATTAAAGAAATTAACTCATTTACTTACTTATTGACACTATCTTCTGAATTCAAGAAATAAATAAAATTATGCTCCATATATATTTAATAATGAAAGTTGGGAACTTTATTTATTACAATATTAAAGAACTGGTAGCTATTAGATTAATTTCAATTCAAAACTGAAACTATTTGCACACTCTTGATGACAATTTCTTATTTGGATTTTGTAAAAATAGAACCCTAAATCATAATTTTCCAACAGAATGTGGAAGATGGCAAAATATGTGCACAGAACATGGTTTGACCCGATCGGGACTCGAACCCACGATCTACCGCACTCGAGGCGAGCACGCTAACGATTACAGTACCGATGAGAGTCTTTGGTGAGCATTTCTAGTCTGTTTCTCAGCGAATACATATATTGTCCAGGGGCGGATTCCAGGATTTCAAGTTAGGGGGGGCGAACTTTAAAAAATTGCGCCGTGCGGAGGGAGGCGCAAAACATTTTGGGGTATTTCGTGTGAAGAAATCACGATATTACGCCAAAAAATCATATTTTTTCAAAAAATATTTTTGGGGGGGGAGGGGGGGGCGCCCGATGCGCCGCCCCTGTTGTCTACATAAATGACAATAGATAACGTAACAATACAAAATACATTGTGCAACGCACGGTCAACTTTTCGCACTTTCACAATCCTTCGGCAGAACAACACATAAAAAGCGACTTTTTGAGTTCATGTATATAAACAAATTCATATTTCAAACCAAAGATTATCAACTGGTATTTGTTGCTTATAATGCAAAGCACGCAGAATTAAGGAGAAAGAGCAAAGACTGGTTGCTTCGGAATCAGAATAATGTGTCAGAGTGGAGCGACATGTATATCCGCGGACTGTTGTTTCCGTTAGCTATCACTATAAAAAAAAACTAAGCATGTTGGTCTAGAAAAATGCGGACATCATCATCATCTCATTAATTTGGTCTCGCCATGATATAGCTATAAAATTGCTGAGTTGGCGTTAAACAACAATCGCTCACTCACTAAAGCTGTTACGTACAGTTTTTATATTTCCCCGACAATGTACGTATATTGTGTTTATTCTGCAATGTTTTATAGTTAAAAGAAAACAAACTGGCAAATTGTCTAAAAAGAGCAGAAACAGACATCGTTCTAAGCGTTTTAGACGTCCGCGCTTATAGTGTAAGTTTCTCGGCGTCGCTCGACATGAATCAGTTACCAGAAAAACTACATCTTGGTCTTAATCTTAAGCAATATGTGATGAAAGAAGCTGTTATATATAAAATCCTTAGGTACAGACAAAACAGATGTCACACCAATGAGGAGCGATGGACAGATCACAGCTGACACAAAGCAAAAATCCAACATCCCCAACAGTGTCAGTGCGCATTCACCGTAGAATCACAAGACAACATCCCCGACTGCACCAAAACCCACATCATAAAAACAGCACTCCCAATATCTCTACCAGGAGTGAAAGAAACTCCTACATAACATCAATACTCATAGATTTTGTGCTCCCAAAACTATTAAATTATTTGGCTTTCCAATCTTTTGATCTTGAGCTACCTGATGAAGGTTATTCCAGAAACGTTCATGTGCACTAAATTTGATATCTACGTTTTTATTACCTCTTTTTAGCAATGTAGCTATCTGAATGTTTTCTTTGAAAACACGATACATTCATTGTTTAATATGATAGATACAAAATGTATGTAAAATGTCCAGGTAAATTAGTTACCTGTATCTCTTATGAAAATTATGTGTACAGAACTAAGTCAAATTAATAAAAGGTGCATTCATGTTGGTTTTTTTTCTTTCTGTTTGATATTTTTGATTGGTTTGTTTGTGATAACAGATTAATATCTAATTTTATTTCTGTTTTGAGGATATAACTTCAGAAGGGCCTACAAATTTATACATCTTGGAATAACAGTAGTACTTTAGGGTGCCTGCATCCTAATTTCTTATGTACATGTATCTCTATTCTTTATCAATAAATGTTTAGATGTTTGCGCTTGTATTGAATCGGGGCCTTGATGGGAGAGAGGTTTAACGAGCTGCCTACACCTCATGTATCTTTCACTGTACTGTTCATCACTTGGATGATGTACTCAGCCTTTAGAAAGTAGATTGCCAGACGCTGGTACAAGATAAATTATGAAAATGTCTGTAATGTCATTGAATATAGCTCAAATAAATATTTTGCATCATGCTGGTATGTTTTGTAAGTACAGATACTTGTATCACACATACTTGTCAATTTAATAATTAAATAACAGCCATATATACATGATAATATCTCGCACACAAAGTATCTTAACAAGTTATTTCTTCAAGATTTTATTGAAAAACTCAGACAGGCATGGTGGAACATTAGCATACATATAATACAATACAATATATAGACTAGAGGTTCAGTGGCGTTTAAATTTTTAAATGTTCTCGTCCTGAATATAGCTGATAAATTGCTCGCTGGATGCTAAACACCAACCAATCAATCAATCATATATTTTATATCAAAATAGCTTATTTTCATCCAGATTTTGCTCCATGTAAACAAGGATTTATATATATATATATAAATCCTTGGTGTAAATGAATGAATAGGAGTTTGCTATCCATTTCTTGGATAAATGTATCTAATTAAATAGATTTCCTCGCCTACATCCACCCCCCTTTTTTCGTTCAAAAATACTAATTACCAAGAATCTATCAAAACATGGTAAAAGGGGAATAACTGGCATAGTACTTTTAATGTATTAGCTAATTTTCATGGCTATCATTTGGAACACCTTTGTGGTTTACGAAAATCTAGTTCCGAACGTCAAAAAGTAGCTAATAATTATAGGACACCGGTTTGTTGACATAATCGACATCACAGTTCATGACCGTTTCTGGAATGTAGGCCAAGCAAATTGTATTTTAAAATACTTTGAAAATATGATGATTGATCATTCAGATTCCACCAATGGCCGATTTTACCGGGAAAATACATGCAAGTGCTCTCCATTAGTCACAAAATGGCAGATTATTTTGCATTTCCACTGCTGCTTTAATAACAAATATACCCCTTACTTCTTGGGGTAATGAAATGAAATTCACAGAGAAGATAGAAAAAGAATTAATTTAACAGCAATAATCAAAATTTATAGCATAAATTGAACAGAGAATTAAATTAAACCAGACAGAAAAATGAGATTGTCTGGGTAAAAAAACCCTGTCATTATTACAAATAACATCAACAAAACTGTATTGTTACCACTCTGTGATAATAAATGTGATTAAAATAAATTGTAATCAGTCATTAATTGTTTTACCAAAATATGTTGGTCTAATAAATTGTATTGACAAAAGCAAAAACACCAAATTCACTGGATTAAATACTTTTTATGTGGGTAAGCAAGTTTAATATTTGCATCAAATAATTAATTTTTAATAATTCAATTTCAAACTATTTAAAAAAAACATCTTTTGAAATTTTTCAGAAAAATCAATTACACTGAAAAAGCTAAAATACTGTACTTTCTTAATCTGGTTTACTTTTTAAGTTTGGTTGGCCTATGACAAAATCATGTGCTTTATTGAACTTTGACCGACTTTATGTGACGTCATACGACGCCATTTGGAAAAGGGAGGGTCAACAAATATGGGTCAGTATGTAATTATTATCGATCTTTTTTCCATGGAACTTTACACATGTGAGCAAGAATAGATGAGGAACATAATTAAAAAGAAAAAAATGTTTGCTTTTCAAACATGAAAAAAATAATCAAACATTATCCAATGACTGACCGACTTATTGTCAGACGAGGATATAACCTGGACCAAGTCACTCACAAACTTACATAAAAGTCCCAAGGGCGTTTATATAAAGTTTGTGAGTGCATCGGCACACATGCATGAACTCTTATATATATTTATAATTCTTAAATTCAATATTGTAGATAGTATTATTCTTCCGTAAATGGCCGTTTTCGAGTGAAGACGACCTAGGTAAGACGAGTCCACGTGCACTCGTCTTTACTCGTTGTGACATCCAATCAGAACGCCTCTAACAAGAACACAAATCGCTTAAATATATACCCTAAGCCGGGAATGTCACATTATATACCCTGTCTGATAGCTGAATAACAGATATATTACGGATTTAATCATTGTTTTTTTTCAAATACAGACTCCAACCGTATTTTGAGCTTGTCTATGAGAAAACCATGCAAAACAGTCCGGAAGCAAGGTTGGCCAATCCTTTTCAAAATTTGTTGGTAGGTAGACCACCACACAACATTTGCAAATGCATCAACTTTTTTTCAAATTTTCGAATAACATGACCATAGGAGGCGCCACCTATATTTCTACAATTTTCCCATTAATATGACAAGAAACTAGCTAAAAAAGGTCAGTTTTGAAACCTATTTTATTACTTATAACACAATATTATTAATTAAACCTTAGTGGTAATGAAATATATGTATAAGGAACTTTATATGTTCAATACTTAAATGGACCTCTTTCTTTATCATTCAAGGACAGACAACTCCAAAAACTTGGCAAATTTCCAAAAAAATAGGCTATGTTCTGAGGGCTATATCTCTGAAGGTAACGCTTTAATTTGTTTTATTTTGGTTGTTAAGCAATATTCTTAGACTAATTATATAACTGATAAAAGGTTTTGCTTTGCTTTTGAATACTATCTGCAATATGAGCTATTGAAATCCCCCTTTTTTGTAATAATGCCTAATTTGCAAAAAATAGGCTATGTTCTGAGGGCTATATCTACTAAGGTAACACTTTAATTTGTTTTATTTTGGTTGTTAAGCAATATTCTGAGACTAAATAAATAGCAGATAAAATGTTTTGCTTTGCTTTTGAATATCATCTGCAATATGAGCTATCAAAATCCCCTCTTTTTGTAATATTGCCTAATTTGCAAAAATAGGCTATGTTCTGATGGCTATATCTACTAAGGTAACACTTTAATTTGTTTTATTTGGGCTGTTAAGCAATATTCTAAGACTAAATATATAGCAGATAAAATGTTTTGCTTTGCTTTTGAATATCATCTGCAATATGAGCTACCGAACCCCCCCCCCCCCCTTTTTGTAATATTGTCTAATTTGCAAAAATAGGCTGTTCTGAGGGTTATACCTACTAAGGTAACACTTTAATTTGTTTTATTTTGGTTGTTATGCAATATTCTGAGACTAAATAAATAGCAGATAAAATGTTTTGCTTTGCTTTTGAATATCATTTGCAATATGAGCTATCTAAATCCCCCTTTTTGTAATATTGCCTAATTTGAGAGAAAAAAAATGCAATCTTTAGTCATACATGTATTTACTGTCGAATTATACCAAAGGTGTCTAATTTGCAACTGATGATCGAGTTAGGACTTTGCACAAAATAAAATGACTACATGAAATAACCAATATCCTTAAAATGCCAATACATATGATTTTGGTAGTGCAGGAGCAGGGGTTAAACAATCTTGGACCACCTCACTAGCCCAGGGCTAGCATACTCCCAAATATTACTAGCCCGAATCTATGAACCACTAGTCCAGGTCAATACCGTGATTTCATGAATCCGACTTGCAGACTTGAACCCTTGTACAACATGTACAATGTATATTAGTTTAACTATCTTTTGTACAATGTATATTAGTTTAACTATCTTTCTTTTCAGATCTGGTATTCAGGGGTTTCAAAGTTTTTTTATAATAGGAGGTACTTCTTAAATTTTAGGAGGTACCTACAAAATTAGGCTGAGGGCCGCAAGGGGTCCAGAGGGCGGAAGCTCCTGAAATCTAGCATTTTGTGGACCAAAAAATGTACTTCAGAGACTGCAAAACATTAAGTGTTTTTGAAAGAAAAATCCCATTAACTTTAGAGTTCAGATTTCACCAAGAGTGAAGACCATGCATAATGCCTGGATTTTTTCCCCCAATTTCTTTATTGAATATTTCAGTTTAGACTTCAGCCAAGATTATTCATAGATAGTCCGCCATATCTTAAAAAAACCCAAAAGGACCATAAAGAGCTACGGTTCCGCAGCTAGGCTTGACCAAACCATTGTTATCAAAGCTTAAACTTCTCAAAATTCTTTTGTTGGCTTTGTCCTTTTCTTTTTCACAATACCTTGGCTTGTGTGTTTTTTTACTTTATTACCAGTAATTAAACTCCTCAAAGACCATTGGCACGGATCAAGACATATAAGTGTCATAATTAATGAAACATATAAATTTAATTTGCAATCATCAATCTTTAATAAAATTTATAATTTTAATAGATCAATACAAATATAATTAAACAAAAACAATATATATTGTTACATTCACGACTTATGTGCAAAAAAAAATGTTCGAACAAAAGCGATTTGTGGGAAGACATTTATTAACATTTGAATCACAAAAGTTAAATTATTTTGGAAAAAAAATGGGGCCGGCGTTTTGACATTACAATGTAATTCGTATTTGAGCCATGTCCGGTCCTTTTCCAAGATTTCTAGTAATT
The DNA here is from genome assembly GCA_963680875.1 of Bathymodiolus brooksi. NCBI lineage: Eukaryota > Metazoa > Mollusca > Bivalvia > Mytilida > Modiolidae > Bathymodiolus > Bathymodiolus brooksi. Next base: position 84,883,726 of record OY804589.1, on the reverse strand, counting down.
TGCTATCCCTTATCTCCTCGTACCCCCTTTTAAAAATGTTTTTCAGCACACTTTCATTTCTGTGAACAACCGCGGTAGGGACCCGTCAAAATATGTAAATAAATTAGCCATAGGTTTTTATATTTTTATACCGGAAGTTAAACAATATGGACGGAGTTAAGCAACAAGATCAATCGTAACTACTCGGCCATTCTCGCTACCCTGCAAATAACCTCGTACCTACATAGTAGAAATTCTTCTTAAATTGTTTGCCGGAAGTTAAGTTAAGTTAAGCCGCACACAAATATAGTTCACGAAAATCCAATATGGAAGACATACTAAGTAAAATCTAATCATGCAAAACTAATTAAAACTTTAATTGAAATATAGAAAATTGCTTAAAATATAACTTTATCAAACTTTCATGTAACTAACATGTAAAAAATAGTGCGATTTATATGGGACGAAGTCCCAACTATGGTAGAAATAGCAATATTTTGATCCCAGATCCATATCACTAATGGCTTAAATTTCATGCACCGGAAATGATACACCGGAAACCAATACATGGTCTGCAGAAAATCGAATGCGCAGTAATCTGGAACTACTTCCGGTTATTAATGTTAAAAGTCGTCCCCGATATATCTCGGCCCTAAAATAAAGTCGTCCCCGCTATATCTCGGCCCAAAAAATCTCGACACTATTTTGATGCACTGAATGAGCGTGAAATTGGCAGATAATTTTCAGATTCGCGAGCAGTCATGGCCGTGCCTGTTTCAATAGATGGAAAGAGCATCCTTACATTGTACTACAGTACACTCCGAAAAGTACACAAAAGTAAGTAAAATTTCTATTTCAATCATCCCAAGGATTTACATGATTTAAATATTAGATCACAGTGGTATGAATTTTAGTCATAAATAGAGAAAAATAGTGAAAATTTAGATGTTGGGGTAATATAATATATATATAAGAATATAATATATATATAAGAGTATCTTATATATATATTACATCGGTTAAACTCTTATATATATATTATATTACCCCAACATCGGTAATATAATATATATAGAAGAGTTTCTTATTTTTATATTATATTACCCCAACATCCAAATTTATATATATAAGAGTCTCTTATATATACATTGTATATCATATTACCCCAACATCTAAATTTTCACTATTTTTCTCTATTTATGACTAAAATTCATACGACTGTGATTAGATAATGTGGATTGTACTTCGCTGGCACTACAGGTAGCACCTGTCTCATATTATTGTTTAAGAAAAATTATTGGACTTCGTCCCAAGTTAGGTAACACCTATATTATCATATTACGCCTAATGCATACGAGGTTATTTGCAGGGTAGCGAGAATGGCCGAGTAGTTACGATTGGCAACAAGACAGTACGCCCCAAAATGATTCGACCCTGGGTTTTAAATGGATAAAAAAAATCGCACAAACTATTGTGTAGTCATATATTCATAATACATAATGATCATATTTATATTACTGAAGATTACACTAAATTGTGTTTGAACATAATTTGTAATCGGTCATTTTTAGCTCACCTGGCCATAGGCCATGTGAGCTTTTGTCATGGGTAAGCGTCCGTCGTCCGTCCGTCCGTCCGTCCGTTAGCTTTTCACATTTAAATCTTCTTCTCTGAAACCGCTGAACAGATTTCAACCAAACTTGCCAGAAATGTTCACTGGATGGTCCTCTACCAGATTTGTGTTTTTGGTGCTGATTTGAAATCCAACATGGCTGCCAGGGTCCATAATGTGTTCTCATTGGCTGAAATTTTAAAAATCTTCTTGTCAGAAACCACTAAGTCAATTGAATTGTGACTTTGCAGGAATGATCATTGGGTGGTCCTGTACTAAACTTGTGAATCGTTTGCCGATCGGAAATTCAAGATGGCCGCCATGACTCGACTTAGTTTAACATTGGACCCTATGGGAATTTCACATTTTCATCTTTTTTTCTGAAACCACATAACAGATTTGAATCAAACTTGGCAGAAATGTTCATTGTATGGTCATATACAAGATTTTTGTTTTTGGCGCTGATCGGAAATCCAACATGGCTGCCAGGGCCCATAATGTGTTCTGATTGGTCGAAATTTTAAAAATCTTCTTGTTAGAAACCACTAAGCCAATTGAATTGTGACTTTGCAGGAATGATCATTGGGTGGTCCTGTACTAAACTTGTGAATCGTTTGCCAATCGGAAACTCAAGATGGCTGCCATGACTCGACTTAGTTTAACATTGAACCCTATGGGAATTTCACATTTTCATCTTTTTTTCTGAAACCACAAAAAGATTTGAACCAAACTTGGCAGAAATGTTCATTGGATGGTCATATACAAGATTTGTGTTTTTGGTGCTGATCGGAAATCCAACATGGCTGCCAGGGCCCATAATGTGTTCTGATTGGTCGAAATTTTAAAAATCTTCTTGTTAGAAACCACTAAGCCAATTGAATTGTTGCTTTGCAGGAATGATCATTGGGTGGTCCTGTACTAAATTTGTGAATCGTTTGCTGATCGGAAATTCAAGATGGCCACCATGACTCGACTTAATTTTAACATAGGACCCTATGGAAAAAATGTTTAAAAGTCTTCTCCTCTGAAACCAATAAGTCAGTTTAAAGCAAACATGGCATGAATGGTCCTTAGGTGGTCAACTTTCAAAATTATGTCCTGTGACCCCGACCTCCATCCAAGATGGCCGCCATCAGCAAACATATTTTTAACATAGGACCCTATGGGAAAAGTGTTTAAAAAAAATTTCCTCTGAAATCAGTAAGCCAATTTAAAGCAAACATGGCATGAATGGTCCTTAAATGGTCAAATTTCAAAATTATATCCAGTGACCCAAAACTCCATCCAAGATGGCCACCATCAGTGGACATAGTTTTAACATAGGACCCTATGGGAAATATGTTTAAAAATCTTCTTCTCTGAAACCAGTAAGCCAATTTAAAGCAAACATGGCATGGATGGTCCTTAAGTGGTCAATTTTCAAAATTGTGTCCAGTGACCCTGACCTCCATCCAAGATGGCCGCCTTCAGCAGACATACTGTAGTTTTAACATAGGACCCTATGGGAAAACATGTTTTAAAATCTTCTCCTCTGAAACCAGTAAGCCAATATAGCAAACATGTCATCGATGGTCCTTAGGTGGTCAACTTCCAAAATTGTGTTCAGTGATCCCGATCTCGGTTCAAAATGGCCGCCGTCAGCAGACATAGTTTTAACATAGGACCCTATGGGAAAATTGTTTAAAAGTCTTCTCTTCTGAAACCAGTCAGCCAATTTAAAGCAAACATGGCATGGATGGTCCTTGGGTAGTATACTTTCAAAATTGTGTCCGGTGACCACGACCTCCATCCAAGATGGCTGCCATGAGCAGACATAGTTTTAACATAGAACCCTATGGCAGTATGGGATTTGAATAGTAACTTAGATGTATTCGGCATGCAGACATTCTTAAGAGGACTTATTTATGTCAGGTGGGCGATACAGGCTCACCTGAGCCTCTAGTTTATCAACCCAGCTGTGAGCGAAGCGAACATGGTTGATACTTGTAAACACTTTGAAATCGGAAGCGGAAGTGTGAAGAGATTAAGCCATTTGTCTGTTTTCGTAATTGAACATCTTTGTCGTGCCGAAGGCGCGACCAACACGAAACAAATAAAATAAAATAATGACTTTATAAAATTGTATTGAGAATTAAAACTTACGTTTTCGTGCCTTGGACACGACTATATCATTCAAATAGAAAACAGAGTTTTACTTTCGAACTTGAAGAAGGCAGAGTTGTCATTGAAGGTTTCGTAAATGAAATAGATAATAAGCATTGTGTCGTGCCGAAGGCACGAACACTACGAATAAAGAAATAAAATCGTCGTGCCGAAGGCACACCCTATATGAACAAAAGAATGAATCAGCACGGCCACATTAAATGTTGCAAATGGGTCCCATGGCAACACCTTGACGGAAGTTGATTCGCCCTTTATTTTCATAGACAAAGAAACATTAAATTCGTTCCGAAGGCATATCTTATATTGATATAATAAAATTAATTTACTAATCGTGCCGAAGGCATGACCATTACGAACAAAATTTCAAAAGTCTTCGTGCCTAAGTCACGAAAACAGTAGAGTCGGAATGGATCCCATGGCAACACATTGCCGGAAGTTAATTGTAACTGGTATTTACCAAGTGAAATCCTACATGTCATATTTACAACAATGCACAAAAATAATTAAAAAGCTCACCTTGAAATTTTATTTTAGTTAAATTGTATCAAACTTGAAGCGTACACGAAGCCAAATAACGTCTAATCTTTACGTTTCAAACTGGAAGTCTTCATATGACGTCAATGACGTCATGTTGGTTATGTTCCAAAGTCGTCAATAACATTTCGCGGATTTTTTTCAGTTTACTCGCAATCGTATGTGTATTGTATGTCCATTGTTTGAGGCTCTCCTTGGGTATTTCTTTAATAGTATTTAGCGTCGAAAACAAACACGATGTCCAAGAATAAGAATTATAAGGATTAAACACTGTGTTTTTAGGAAATTATGTTTGTGAGTAAGCTGCCGGAGTTTATACATAGATAATTTCCTAAAAAACAGTGTTTAATCCTATTTAATCTTGAAATACGACGACAAATCTTTAGTTAAATAAAATGAAATATTGGATAGTTTGATTTAATCTATGTTTTTTTTAATCGACTCCTTTCGCAGCTCTGCTGCAGTTTTCTTATTTATTTTGAAATGATGTCAGCTTTGTTCCGGTCCGAGTTTTACACAAGGATGAAAAGATATTGGGGCGAAAACATATTTATTTACCGCATGCGCAAACTGCTATTTATGATTCTAAGGTAAAGTTATTTTTAAAACAGGGAATATCCCATCAACTTGGTCGTGACGCAGTTGTTCGATTTGAATGCGAGAATTCAGCAATTGACGTGATCATTAATTTTTTATGAAAAATATTCCACAAGCCTATCGTACTTGTGGTTTTGACCACCGCTAATTTTGGGGAGTTCAGTAATTTCTGCCGGTACTATATACGATCTCAGACGGGTAAAAGTACCGGGTACCGGCCCACTTTGAAACCCCTGGGTATTGCGTTTTATTTTCACTTATTTTCCACAGTTCAGGTCACTGTAAGGCCAAAAAAAAAATATGCGTGTTTATGGTCACATGTCAAAAAAATCTAGGATCGGTCGGCATCGAAAAATTTTTTTTTTTACTATCGGCAAAACCGGAAATAGTCATTCCCGGTTCCGGAATCCTATTCCGGTATTTCATTTTCGAAATTTCCGGTAAGCCGTCATTTGTTGAAGCTGTTTTATGACGAGAATACGCAGTTTTTCTACCTTCTTTGCTCTCAATTTCAACAAAAAGCTAGCGGTTGAATAAATAAAACATTGCTGCTGATTAAACAACATATAACATATATGAATATAAGTAGATACGCGAATATTGACAAGTTTGTCAATATCCGATTTATATTTTTACTAGCCCGTCGGGCATACAGCTGATTATTTCAGCTAGCCCATATGTGGAAATTACTAGCCCCGGGCGTCGGGCTAGGGGATGTATTAACCCCTGAGGAGTATGGCTGGGATTGTTCTAACAAAATCCTTGCAAAAATATAAAATTGCTTTGAAAATGACATATTCAACATGTTCAATGATAAATACACATTCTAGACATTTACATGTACATGTATATAAAATAACAAAGTTTGTTTGAGTAAATAAATATAATTTCTAGATTTAACCAAATTTCATATAATCAAAGGGAGATAATTTGCTTAGAAATCAATAGATAAATTAATGTTTTCTTCACATAAGCCTGGTGATCAAAATTTAAAATTCTCAATTTATGCTCAAATTAATTAATGGGCATCAACAATGTACATATGATGAACATTCATTGTGTAATAATTAATAAAAACCACAGAACAATATTGAAGGAATTGAACTGACAAGGACGGTAGATCTTTGGAGGATTTAAAATTTGTCCTGGAGATATCAGTGCTGCATGTTTTCATTCTGTATCAATTTTAAGCACAGTCAGTCCTGGTACTGATTTCAGTATTTTTTCCTTTGTCACAAAGTTTGTGTGTTAGTGTGCACTGTGCAAATAGAAACAAAATTTGGAGCTGGTTTATCCTGTCATTTTGCTGTTGATAAGCTTCATTCAGTGCTTCAGCCATTGAGTCAAGTTTTTCCTCAGAATCATTAGATGCAAATGCCAACTTCTTACATACATTCTGTATAACTATGTCTTCTTGACCTGGTGCAACATATTTCAGAATAACTTGAAAAGCTTCTGTTATCATTTTCGAATAATATGACATTGAACTAATAAGATAGACTTTCCCAAAGCAAACTAATCTGTGAATTCAGCATTGGAAAATGTCTGGACAATGTTTTCATTGCAGAATTAAATATTTCTTTTTGGGCCATATTGTCTTTCTCTCAGTCAGAGTATTTGGGTTTTCTGGGAAAATACATGTACCTCAATAGATTGCGATGACTGCTGAATGTCAGAATCTGAAAAAAAACCAATACAATATTAAATAATTTATTGCAATCCATCACTAGTAACAATCATTGAATTCCACATAAAGTTCTCTTTATAGTACATAGTAAGAAGATTCTTTTTAATAAACAGCTTCGCATAGCACAGAATAATAAGACAGCAACAAGTCAACTCGGAACATTAAGGCAAGTGTAGACACAGAGTCGATTGACATACTAATAAGCTGGACACCCAAAGACATTCGATAAGTAATGTGCTGGACTCCCAAATATTTCAAGAAGTACTATTGCTGGTACCGCAAGGTTGTACTATGTTTGTAAATTTTTCGTTTGTTGTTTTGTTTGTTAGGGTGTTGGTAGGGCAGACATGACCCTCTTCTTTGGATATAATATCAACTGCTTTCAACTGTTCGCATGATACTGAGTCAGAATATATATGGTTATGGTTCATGGGTAGTTATCTCTATAGTTCTATTTGATATTTCAAAAAATGACCCCTTTTTGGTTCCTTACATTGTACATCTTGAAAACCATAATAGCTAGATCAAAACAACTGATACTGAAGAGAGAGCTAGATTTATACAGAATTTGATGAAATAAACCCCATCAAAATCTGATCAGTAAAAAATTACCATACATTTACCAAGATGATAAAACGGCTCGTAGATCACTACCGTCTATAATATACATATCGTCATAATAATATTTCGAAAAATGTTGGTTTTGTATGGAGCTTTACTTGTTGCAAACTTACAGCTAGTCTGGCAATGTATTTTCGATATTATGTAAATCATGTAAAAGTTTGTATTTCAAGTACTGTGTACAATTACATTTCTATGTGGTTGTAGTAACTCCCTTCAATTTTAATATTCAGTAAAACCAAAGGGGAATGATAAACAAATCAAGAGATCATTTGGAAGTTATTAATTTTTTCTACATGTTTTTATGTAGCTCCTTCCCATTTTTAAAATATATATAGAATAGCAATTGATAAGATTCTTACCTGCTGCAACTGGAAGAAATGTTATGGATTTCAGCCAAAAATCTTTACATGTTGATGCATGTACAGATCCCTCCAAGTGTATCAACGATCAAACACTCAGGTCGGACACAGAGTTTTGTCGGACTTCACTCTTAAAATTGTCCGACAAATGTCCGACCAAATTGTCCGACAAATGTCCGACCAAATTGTCCGACAAATGTCCGACCAAATCCTCCCAGGTCGGAGTGAGAGTCACCACTCTCAGATAGTTAAACTGTAAACAGTAAACGTCCCCAAATTCTGCTAACCAATAAATTTGTGCATAAAGAAACATGCGTATCTTAGTAAAGCTGAAGTAAATGAGTGATATACAGTGGTACGGAAAGTATAGATATGTTAACGGCTGTCACGGGCGATATATACAATAATATCCATGAATAAAATGTATTAACATGCAGTACCCATGTCTTAAGTGCACTAGAAGTGAATATTAATATGTCCCTATGTACTCGCGACAATCGATGCCAAGGCCCTTTCACTTGCTGCAAACAGTTGCCGGTTTACGATATCGGGTGCGTTTGCTCTTTTACGTGTTTGCCAAATGTAGGGCGAACGAACCCGGGTAAATAATTCTAATTTATACATTTATTTTTTTAAAGGCAAATTTGGATTAAAATTATTTAGTAAAATTTAAGCTTTATTTTGTTCATGGCGAATGGGTCATAAATCGTAAATCCCGGTTTTTTTTCCTTGAAAATTGGCAGTCTGCGGAGTCCTGATATAGGTGAAATAATATTTTATTAGTGTATTCTACGGTTGTTTTTTTTTACAGTTTACCTGTCAAAACATCACCCATCTCAGCATGTTGTCGCATCGTGCATTCATGATATACAAATACACCTATCACAGGTGTGAAAAAAAACGTTGCTCAAGACTCTTTTTACTAAGATTTATAAACATAGATAACTATTCTGCGTTTTCGATTTTCAAGCGGTCTTCCAATTTATTTGTACTTTAAAAAAAAATTTATATCTTTTTTCTTATTGTGTATAAATATCTTAATAAAATAAATACATTTACGGTGAGAAATTATTATACGTCATGATATCGTTATTTAGGTAAATACTTATTAGACAGATTTTTTTTAAAAACCATTTTTGTCTTTTTAATTGATAACTGACCCAAGCTAAATAAATGAAATGTGACTTAATGTGTTAATTATATAAATCCTTGCCTTCTATAAATTTTAATTTCTTATCTAATTCTTATTCTTATTTAACAATATGGTCAGGTTGTTATTTTCATTGAATGGCTTCACAGTAGGGGCTCTTCCTGTATATTGGTTACATCCTGTATACTACAACTGACTGCTAATGCATGACAAACAATTTTAATCAGCCATCATTATCATGAAATACATTTTTTAAATCTTTATTTTGATGATGGCACCTAATTCCCATCACCTAATCCAAATTAGTATAGTAGAGGAGTACCGTATTTTTCGGACGATAAATCTAGATAAAAATGACGATTTTGTTCACAGTACAAAAAATGTATTTTTTTCTCAATCCTGTGACATAAAGTCTGAGTTCTCATATATAATATGTTCATATTTGAGAAGGTTGGTCATTCAAAATTCGTTGAAATGCACGGAGACACTTCAGATTATTTTCGATCCGCTTCCAAATCCGATCGGTATTTTTTTTTTTATTAATTGCGATCTATTCATAGAACTGTTGCTGACAGATCTGTGTCTACGTTAAGGGTTAATACCTCTGCAGTTAGAAAATAGACTTTGAACTACAGTAGTTTTGTTCCATTGTTGCACTCTGATTTGAGGTCTGACAAATAATAATTACAATCTTTACTTTAAGTTGCTTCAGTTTATGACTCAGTGTCAACACTACATGATGTTTCATTCCATAACCAAAACGGACCATAACCAAAACGGACCATTACTAAAACGGACTACACTAAAACGGACCATAACCAAAATGGACTACCAGAAAAAAATATGTATTGCAAGAATCTTTATTTAGTTTTTATTTTTAGTGTGCGTTGATTGTTTTTTTCTTAAACTTATCTTATTTGTGATAATTACTTTCTAGATTTATGAATAAATCAAATTAGTACAGGTAACTTAGTGAAGCCAAGTAATTATTGGTGTTTTAATTGGTTTATGACACCAAATCACTTTTAATTAGATTAAATGATTTGATTATCAGGTGATTGTGTAAGTGTGTGTTGTCTTGAATTTACTTTTCTGGAGCAATCTGCACAGTGGTCTGTCCCCATTGTGAGAATGATAATGAATGAAAACAAACTCCATGTTCTTTAATTGTCTATGAACCAAAGATCAAAGAAATTTACTCGTTTTTGTGATGGAATTTATCAAAATTCCATGTACTGCAATCGGTTAATTATATCTTAATTACTATTTTTTCTTTTTATCAACCCAAGCCCATATTCTTTGGGGGAAACTAAGATTAAAGCATTGAGGGTTTAATAATCTTTGTAAATTAAAACCAAATTCTTTAAAATTAATTAACGTTTAATCAAATAAAAATCAAATTAATCATAATTGTAATTAAGTGTGTAACAATTAATTGTATGATTTGACTAAAAATGTGCTTGCAATGGTTTTTTTTGCAAAGGACTGGGAGCTATAAGGGCCAAAATCGGCCCCACCTCAGATGTCGATAAAACAATAACAACAACACTCCTAATAAACTGTTGTTATCAGAATCGGCTGTAAAATGTACGTGTAAGGAGTGTGTCCTTTACATCCCGCGCTAAGGGATGTATTAAAATTGTTCATCATAGCTGTCTGGTGTCCCTTTCACATAAAGTCGGCGTTTTCCTAGAGGAAGCCATTTGTTATTTTGTTTATGCCAAATTCGCAGTCATGTTAGGATTCTAATAATAATAGGTTATTATGCATTATTATACAGCTATAATTTTAATCCAATCAAAAACAATATGGTTGTGATCATCTTCCGTAATTAAAATCGTCAAGATGAAATACAACCGAATTAATATCAAATGGTGTCTTGTTTCAACCTCATTTAATATATACCTTGACATTCTTTCATACTTGTATATCACATTCACGATCTTTTATTACAACACTATTTCACTCAAGTGTACATTTTTTTCCTGTTCTAGTTAAAGGACTTTATCAAACAGAATCATACAGTTTACATGTAATGCAGTTAATACGCAATTAAGCCACAGAATAATATTTCTATTTTCCACACCTTGTGGTGTGGGGTCGCTATTGTGCATGCGAAATATCAATTGCAAACCCCATTGACTGGCTATTTGCTGCCTGTCTAGAATATTTTTTTTTCTCGATCGACAGTTCAGAGCTAGAAAACGATATGATGAATAGTGTCTGTCAATCATGCAAGCAATGCACATGACAGAACGCATTTTCAATGCACTACATACACAAACCTTTGATCCATCATTTGTCCATTGGAGGTTGATTTAAGAGAATGGAACTGATAGAAGTTAAAAGTTTAATTTGGGCGCAAAAGGGGAAACTTTATATAATTTATGAAAATGTGATGTAACATATGCGCCAGGGATATTTCCCGAAATTTTTTCAAAATGATATAAACTGTTAATATCTTCCTGGCATTGATGAAACCAGATATGTTCGTGGTAGTCCATCACAAAATACTGTCAGTTCCCTTTTAGCACTCTCGCTAACATTAAATTTTTCCAAAATAAATAACAAATCTTTAATTTTTTGTCTTTCTTCTTCAGACAAATCTTGGTATGAAGATTTGCTGGACGACGGATTGAAATCGACTTTAACAGTCTGCCCATCAGTACTTTCTAATTTTAAGTACTGGGGTACAAGGCCATATGACTCTACAAACCAAAGCGCAGTTTCAAGCTTCGATTTAAATTATTTTAATTTCCTTGATTTGTTATTTTCGATAATTAACGCCTCTCCCTCTTTATGTGCAAACGAACATATGTTTATAATTAAAACACACTAAACAAATTAATACAAATATTTAAATACATATAAAATCACAGAAATAATACATAAAATATCATATTTATTCAAGAAATTTACAGTTTTTATTTCAATAGTCCGTTTTTGTTAGGTAATGGTCCGTTTTGGTTATGGGATGAAACATCCGGTAGCGAGTGTCAATATACGTTCGTGCTATATTTGCATTCCCTTGCTTTCTATATATAGTAGGACCGTTAAGCAAATTGGCATATACACATGTACTGTACATATTTCTTCTGCTGAAGGCTACACAAATACGACTTTTTGCATTTTGTGTGGTATTAATTCAAAGCATAGTGATATTTAGAAAAAAGGGGGGGGTACATATTAAAAATTATCACCAAATTATATGTCTCACGCAATGATGACATCACAAGTTTTTGTTATAAGAGTCTTATAACAATATTGGTTGTGATGATGATAATGAGGAGGAGGAAGAGGTGGACAGTGATGATATGGAATATACTGAGGATGCTATTGACAATATGATTTTAGAATTTTCAGGAGATTAATATAAACATGAATCCAAAATAAAGTGTCTTTTTGTGTTTTTTACTTGCATTCTGGTCTTACCTAATGCATAATTGACATGTCCACATAATATTTGGTACATCATCATGTTTTGAGTTTTGGTGGTTTGAATTAATGGTCATTAATGTAGTTTTCAAATTTGGGCCTGTAGAATTGATGGTGGGCCTGTAAATATTTGAACTTACAGGCCCGGTGGGCTTGTAAGGTAAAAAGTTAAGCGTGAAGACTGTGCTTGTTAAGGATTATGCAACATATGTAAAGTTTCACACTGGATCTGAGATATAGGGGACAAACCAGAACATGATCCACTAAATAATAATAATTATATTTATATTTTTAGAAATATAAAAACCCCAAACTATGTCCTATTTCTTTTGTGTGTATGTCTCATTTATCAGTCATGAATGTTTGTATTGTTAATGATGCCTCATGTGGGCCCTATGATTAGGCAATAAACTATATTCTATTCTATTCTATTCTATTATATAGTGATGCAATAAAACTACCAAAATCCTACCCCCGCAATTGAAATGCACCGCAAACGGAATATCAGTGCAGAATGTGAATGTATTGCCAAATATATATGGTCACATTTTTGAAATTTCCCCTTGCATACATATATGATATAGCATGAAATTTGTTAAAATATATTTCAAAGCAAAAATTTCTTCTCAAATTTCGGTAAATTTTTACACTTAACATTTTTTTCCTGATAGCTTTCGTTTATTCATCTAAAAAATCACTTTGGAGTTTTATAATTAGTTGAATATTAAAAAATGTATTTAAACACATTTAAAATGTGATTATTAATGTAATCAGCTTTTGATTTGATTTTTTAGTGTTTTAACGCCACTTTCAGCCACAGGGGCTCGCAGTTATATTTTCACATCGCCAGTTTTACATATATTCTTATATAGTAAACTAAAGAACCCTACTTAGTACAGCTAAGCAATTTTAAAAATAGACAACTCACAACAAAATTTCGGTCAAGTGATCATAATTTAGAAATTGAAAAAGGTCGTTGCAAAAATATACCCCGTCAACAAAGACTGTGCAATACTTTCAATAACATTGAAGATGAAGATCACTTCTTTTTACATTGTCATATAAGTAATCAACCTAGAAATTTATTATTTAATATTATTGGAAATTACTGCTCTAACTTTGTTCAATTCGTTTGTCAGTGAACTTTGTAATCTTTTAATTGACAGTGCGAAAACAACCTTTGGAACTCACAAATATAAAACCAGACCTGATACATGTAATAAAAAACCTAAGGGAGATAAACCCTGGTTCAATTATGAGTGTAAAGTTGCTCGACAAAATTATCGTAAACAAAAACGGAAATTAAAAATAAAACGAACAGAAGCGTTGAAACAAGATATCGCTGAAGCCGAAAAAACGATACAAAAAGACGCTTGACAAACATAGTAAAATTTATCGTGCAGATATGCGTAAGAAGGTGAAAAAAAATTAAAAACATCAGACCCAAAAGAATACTGGAAACTTTTGAATAAGGGTAGGGATAGAAAACAACCCAACATCCCTTTGGGAGATTTATTCAAGTTTTTCAAAAACCTGAATAAAGCTCCCGATGAACTTCTTGTACAACAAGAGAATTTTGATACAGATCTCCTTGATAATGTTAATATTGGTCCCCTAAATGAAGAAATTAATTTCAGTATAACGCAAGAGGAAATACTTCGCTGTATTAAGAAGTTAAAAAATAATAAAGCTTGTGGAGAAGATTATGTTGTAAACGAATATATAAAATCTACATCAGATCTGTTTCTCCCTACTTATGAGAAGACATTTAATGCAATTTTTAACTCTGGTGTAATGCCCGACATTTGGCTTATAGGTAATATAAAACCAATATACAAAAATAAAGGCAATCCACTTGATTCAAAAATCTTCCGCCCGATTACTTTTAAAGTTTTCGTCTATGGAAAAGGTGTTCAAAATGTCTCCCTCTTAATTGTCATTATCATCAAATAGGCTTCGCCCTTAAACAGGTTGTGCCTGTCTCATATTATTTGATATATGGCTTTTGCATGGTGAATTGTACCGTGTCTTTTACCGCACATCTACTTCCTATTTACAGTGCGACTTAGAATTTTTCATGTTTGCCGTAATAAAAACTTTTGTAACAGATATCTCAGCTTCTACTGGAAGAAATGATTTTATATTTGATATATGGCTTTTGCATGGTGAATTGTACCGTGTCTCCCCTTTCCAGGTTTACCGCACATCTACTTCCTGTTTACCGTGCGACTTAGAATTTTTCATGTTTGCCGTAATAAAAACTTTTGTAACAGATATCTCAGCTTCTACTGGAAGAAATGATTTTATATTTGATATATGGCTTTTGCATGGTGAATTGTACCGTGTCTCCCCTTTCCAGGTTTACCGCACATCTACTTCCTGTTTACCGCGCGACTTAGAATTTTTCATGTTTGCCGTAATAAAAACTTTTGTAACAGATATCTCAGCTTCTACTGGAAGAAATGATTTTATATTTGATATATGGATTTTGCATGGTGAATTGTACCGTGTCTCCCCTTTCCAGGTTTACCGCACATCTGCTTCCTGTTTAACGCGCGACTTAGAATTGTACATGCTTGCCGTAATGAAAAAACTTGTGTAACAGATATCTCAGCTTCTACTGGAAGAAATGATTTTATATTTGATATATGGCTTTTGCATGGTGAATTGTACCGTGTCTCCCCTTTCCAGGTTTACCGCACATCTACTTCCTGTTTACCGTGCGACTTAGAATTGTACATGCTAGCCGTAATGAAAAAACTTTTGTAACAGATATCTCAGCTTCTACTGGAAGAAATGATTTTATATTTGATATATGGTTTTTGCATGGTGACTCCCCTTTCCAGGTTACAGTGATAACAAAAACATTTAGCTTGTGGTTACACAAATCCCTGGTGTGTACTTTTCAGCCAGTTTATAATGATTTGTGCAGAGTTCGATGTTTCAGATTAGTTTGTGATCCATTTTCTGACAATGAGTGTTGAGATATATACAAATTTGACACAAATGAACGAGTGGGGGTATTCTTAGCACGACGTAGCGTGCAACATCTTGTTGCTACTCGTTTTGTTTTTAATATTTTAGTTTCTTTCTCAATTTACAATTTAACACTTTAAAAGACTGCAATAGAGCCATATAACTATAAAATGATTTTTAACTTCACATATTGCACTTTAATTGAAATTTGATTTGGCCTCTTAACTTCTTTCTGCATTTTTTTTTCAATTTTTTCCTTTTTTTTTTGTTGTGTGCAATACTATTCATTGAACTGTTTTGGGGAAAAACTTTGGTGTTGGAATCATCTCTGAAATAAACCCATAAAGGGAAATTTGGCTTTAATACATTATCTTTTGATAATTTTTGCATTATGAATACTTTCTCAATTGTTTTGTTGTATTATAAAGTATTTTTTAATTTGCAAATTTCTGTTATCATAATACTGTTGATTTGAGATTAATTATGAAACTTCTTTAAATAGTGGGCTCCTGGCTTGTTGAAGACTGTGAAGATAAACAATTACAACAAACTAAGTGACTTAAGGGTAACCTTTTCATTAGATGTGGTTGTGGTTGCCTTCATGAACACAGAAGGACCTTTAGTTCCATTTCCTATGAGCTACTATCCTTGTTAAAGGAATTTATAGCAACATATGAAATTAGTGTAAACAATATTTATTGAATAAATTGCATGAGTTATAACAATAGTACATACATAGGGATCAGAAAACAAGTGACGCAGCACTTATATAAATTCTTCTCAAAAATACCAAAAAAGAAAAGAAAAGAAAAATACATGTAAGATGGTTAGGACATGCACATTAATAATACACACATTTGTTTAAATAAGCATATGAAGTGAAAGGGTGACAATTTTTACAATGAACAATAAAATGACAGATCTAATATTTTGCAACAAGTAAAAGCATGGTACATTTATATTCTAGGTGTAAAACGTTTAGATTTTATTATAAAATCTTGAATTACAAGGAAATTACTTTCATTTTCACAATCTGGGAGGTTAGAATCGCCAAAGAGTAGATTATTGATATTCAAATGAGAAGACAGGTTAACAAATAAATCATTTCTTAACCTTTCATACAGAGAACATTTTAGTAAAAAATGCTCGGACGTTTCTACCAGTTTACAACTACAGTAGGGATTAGCTTCGATATTTTTCTTATAAAGATGATCCTTGAGCGCACTACTCTCAGTTCGAATTCTAGTATGTAGTATTTGACCAATTCTAGAACCTGCATAGAAGTAAGATGGGACAGGATTTATTGTGTTGTTCATAAATATTTTCATGGAATTGACTGAAACATTACTTTTGATATTCGCTGGAAGTTCGTTCCAGAGTCGAACGGTTGAAGGTAAAAAGCTATTATTATAATAAGCTGTACCAGAATGTACATGAACTAGATTAAAATGGTTCCGGGTGCTATATTGATGAGTTTGTCCGAAGGAGGATGGAACTAAATTGGATAAATATTCGAGAACTGTTTTGTTAACCATTTTGTGAAATAATAAAATCTTATGTTTGTCTCTTCGTTCCTCTAAGGTTTCCCATCCACATTCTTGTAAAAGTATACGTATACTTGTCAATTGTGTAGCACCAGTTATTATACGTGCGGCTTCATAGTTAATATGTTCTAGTTTTTCCTTTATATAATTTGAACAGTTATCCCAGATTACATCCACATATTCTAGAATAGGGCGGACATAACTGAAGTACATATGCTCAAGCGATTTACGGTCTACTTTAAATTTCAACTTACGAATAATATTTAATCTAGAAGACGCCTTTGTTATAATTTCGTTAATATGTGTGGTCCAAGATCCATCATTAGAAAAAGTGAGACCAAGATGTTTATGTGTAGTTACATTTTTAATGGGAACATTATTAAAATAAAGTGGAGGATGGAATTGAGGCTCGACCTTTCGTGAAATATCATCGATTCGGTCTTCTTGGGATTGAAATTAACCAACCATCTGTTTGACCAGTTTTGAACCTTTTGCAAGTCTGAATTTAAAGAAAGAGAAGTAATCAATCGGTTATCGACGATTGCATAAATACTGGTGTCATCTGCGAAAAGTTTGATAGGATAATTTACTTCGTCAACGACATCATTTATAAATATAAGAAATAATAAGGTACCTAAGATGGACCCTTGTGGAACACCTGCATTGACAGTTTTCCAAGACGATTCTTTCCCATTTATAACGACTATTTCGTTAATATGTGTGGTCCAAGATCCATCATTAGAAAAAGTGAGACCAAGATGTTTATGTGTAGTTACATTTTTAATGGGAACATTATTAAAATAAAGTGGAGGATGGAATTGAGGCTCGACCTTTCGTGAAATATCATCGATTCGGTCTTCTTGGGATTGAAATTAACCAACCATCTGTTTGACCAGTTTTGAACCTTTTGCAAGTCTGAATTTAAAGAAAGAGAAGTAATCAATCGGTTATCGACGATTGCATAAATACTGGTGTCATCTGCGAAAAGTTTGATAGGATAATTTACTTCGTCAACGATATCATTGATAAATATGAGAAATAATAAGGTTCCTAAGATGGACCCTTGTGGAACACCTGCATTGACAGTTTTCCAAGACGATTCTTTCCCATTTATAACGACTATTTGTTTCCTATTGGTTAAATATTATTTAAAACATAAAAGCAAATTCCCGACAATTCCCATTTTTTTTAATCTAAAAAGAAGACCCCTATGCCATACTCTATCAAAAGCTTTGCTAATATCAAAAAAGATTACTCTTATTTCCTTTCCCTCATCCAGAGCTTTGCTAAACATATTCGCAATATACAGAAGTTGATTCCAAGTCGAGTCATTTATTGTAAAACCAAACTGATGTTCGGTGATTAAGTCCCTGATAAAATTAAAAATATGTTTGTAAATACATTTTTCTAAAACTTTACTAGAAACAGGGAGCAAAGAAATAGGTCGATAATTTCCAATTATGTTTTTATCCTCTTTTTTGTGAACAAGGGTGACGTTTGCCAGTTTCCATTTATTTGGAAAATGTTTAGTTATCAGACTAATGTTAAAAATAGTACACAATGGTTTAGAAATAATATCGTAAGCCACTTTTAGCAGTTTGGCATGAATAGCATCTGGGCCCGATGCCTTGTTAGTATTGAGAAGTCTCAGTACATCTTGAACTTCATGTTGCCGAAGAACAATACGATCCAGACATCTCGGTGGCGGTGTATCGTCAGCTGGTACTGATTTGTCAGTATCATCAATATTTGATTGAGACGAAAAAAGGTATTAAAAGCTTCGGCCTTTTCTGCATCATCGTAAACAATATTATTAGAACAATTTAGAGGGGGGATGACAGAATTGTTTGAGTTTCGCCCAACAAGTTGTGACGCGGATTTCCACCAGTCTCTTGCACTGGTTTGACGCGATTTCAATTTGGCTATTAAGTTTTCTGAAGTTTGCCCAATGAACTGGAAGATTTGATTTTTTCGTTTGTCTTTGAAGCCGGTTCCGTTTCCTAATGGCTTTACGGATAGCACCATTCATCCACGGAGGGTCGGTCTTTCGTACTGTTATTATTTTGTTAGGAATTGATTCACCTGCTGCTTGTAATATTACATTTGAGAATGACTCGCATAAATCATCTAAGCTATTTCCAGAATTAATAAGTTCATCCCAGTCGACACGCTGCAATTTTTCACGATATTGATTATAGTTTCCACGATCATATAACCATATTCGTCTCTTATAACATGTATGCAATGTTTTAGGGACTTTAAATATACCATATATAGGACAGTGATATCGGACATTTACGTTAAGGATTGGTTGGCCAACATGGATAAGATCAATGACATTCGGATCGGTAGACGAGATTAAATCAATACATGAACTAGAGTTCTCCGTAAAATGAGTCGGTTCGTTAATAAATTGAATCATATTGTATTTTACAAATATATTGGACATTTTATTGTTCTGGGGCTTTAATTGATCTTCAATAAAGTCGCCTAACACTACAATTGTATTTATACCTGTGTCCACAGCTAAATCTATCGAATGTTCTATTAAATCGAAAGTATAATTTAAAGAATCAGGTGGCCTATAAATGGTCCCTATTAGTACAGGGTGATTCTTGCTGATCTTGATTTCAACCCAGACACATTCTACTCCAAGGACCTCTAAGTCATTACGATGGACCACATGATAATCGTTTTTCACATAAATTGCTACACCTCCCCCTAGCCTATCCACACGGTCTTTTCTAAACGGTGATTGAAAATTATCGAGAGAAATATCTTGATTCGCAACATTAGTATTTAACCAAGTTTCTGTAAAACACAGAATATCAAATTTTTGAAGTTCTACATTTAATAAATCAATTTTAGGGACAAGGCTTTGGACATTAAGATGCATGAACGAGGTAAACTGGGTAATGCATTCATCAAAATCGTCTAAGAGTGGATCTGATATTGACGAGGCTGACGATATTGAAGTGGACTGAGCCGATGGTCCAGGATTTGATTCGATATCGCCAGACAACATTAACAAGATGAACGTACATATAAAGTCAAAATATATCATACAAGCGAAATAAAATTGATTACTAGTATATAATATGAAATTAGAAACCTTTCAACAATAATCAGGAAAGGGGGGGGGGTCAAAAGATTTGAAGTAGTTGAAAGAGGGGGGTTAAAATCATTAACACAACTTAAAAAGGGGAGGGGGTCAGTTATGTTTGCTCATTCCAAATTTACATTTTGCTGCCCCCCCCCTCCCCTTGGAAATAAATAATGACCGGTCCCTTAGTGAGTTTAATATGTATTGACGCTAGTTACGCACGGCTATGAGGATGTTTTAAATGTGAATTATAAAGTTGTAGGAAGAATTTGGGAAGAGAAAGGGCCAATTTGTTTTTGAAATGGCAATTTAATTCCGAAATCTCAAAAACAAAATGAGAAAGGTCGATAAAACAATCGCGTTGCCGATTTACTATTCACTTCATCACGATAAAAAATTGACTGTTAAGACTTTATTTTATGCACAGTTATTGTATGAAATTATTTCATTGCAAAAATTTGCTATGTCTAAGAAAAGAACGTTTACATATACCTACCTTGTTTTTTTATTTTCTTTTCTCAGCGCCCGCGTTCTTAGTGCCAGCTACGGTTTCGTGTGCTCGAATACCCGGCATGTTTATAGATAATAGAATGTGCCTAATCAATATAAATACATTTTTTTTATTCAATTTGAAATATGTGGCCGATTTGACTTTCATTTTGAGGCCGTTTTGACTTGGGACCGATTTGACTGGGGCCGACTGAGGACGATTTGACCTGGAGTCGATTTGACTGGAAATCGAAAAAAGTCTTTGTGTAAAATCTTACCTTTTGACAATGATAGTCCAATTAAAAGAACTAATCTGGTGACTAGTTCTAAATCCATCCTTTCCTTTCAAAAGTGATATTCATGTCACGTAATCAAACATTAAGGGTATTATATACGTGGCAAACAACTATTTTTAAACCTCGGGTAAATTTTGTTGATTAAAAATAAGGAAAACTATGATTAATATTTATTTTTAAATAGACAATAGATAAAGTCCCATTGTAATACAATAGCAATAAGTTAAGGCATCCACAAAAGAAATCCATAAATAGAATCCGTGTTTTTCCTTTTTTAGTTTAGGGAATGACCATTTAACTTGAAGGGGGGGGGGGGGGGGGGTTATGTTTTTTTTTCTAAAAAAACAAGTGTGGACACAGAAATGTGCTGTCCAAAATGCAAGTGTGGATGTCAATATTTCATATTATTAACTTTAAAAAAAAAAAAATCCTGGATTTTTTTTAATAAAAAAATAATCCTGGATTATTATTTTTGCTTAAAATCCGGTCCTGTGTTTTTATTTCAAATTTTCATCATAGCCCCCCTCCCCTTCCCAAGGGATATAAAATTGTATCATTAATAATAAATTAATAAATAATAAATTCAGATTTTCTATTTAAAATAAATTTCATTTACAAAACCACTGATATTTGTTCAATTTTTAATGCTGATTTAAGCTTTAGTCGCAGCAAATTTTTATTTTTCTCTTTAAACTGTCGAAACATAACATTTATTTAAACTGTAAAATTCACAAATAAAATTCACCCTTTTCCCTTTTTTCTTGTTTAAATCATTGATCAACAATATTCCAGAATCAAACAAATTAATAAATATAACAGATTTCTTATACATGCATCTTTTTACCATGCAGAGTCAGTGTGTTTTAAATCGGTCATCCAATCAGGACGCTCATTATTCTTGTCCAAGATAAAAATACATCGCTAAAGTAAATTTACCTGTGGTTTCAGAGTAGAAGATTTTTAGAAATCTAACATAAAATTTCCCCACTTCAACTCGTAAATTTACATAGAAATCGGAGATATTTCGTCATAAAACTCCACACATGGTTTTGTCTATCATATTTCTTGAAGACAAACATAAAATTGTATTGCATTTATCAATATTGTATGAGTATCAACAGTTTTTTCAACACCGTATCTATTTCTCGATACAGCCGCAACTTCAACTCGTAAATTTACATAGAAATCGGAGATATTTCGTCATAAAACTTCACACATGGTTTTGTCTATCATATTTCTTGAAAACAAACATAAAATTGTATAGCATTTATCAATATTTTATGAGTATCAACAGTTTTTTCAACACCGTATCTGTTTCTCGATACAGCCGCCCGATTACAGTGACCCGTGACCCAGATTAGCAGATCTCAGCAGTTTTTTCTGAATAAGGTTGTTTAAATATTCTGATTCCCAATGTTGCTGAAAAAAATATTCTGATTTTGGTGGAGGAAAAAAAAAATAACCTGATTCAGAGTTTTCGTCATATAACCTAATGTTGAATTTTGGAAAAAAAAATTCGCGCTTTGCGCGACAAAAAAAATAAATATTCTAACTCTCGTGATGTCCAAAAAAAAATTCTGAACGAAACAAAAAACCATAATCACAATACACGCGAAAATGCATTAATCTTACTCATTTAAACCATAAACCAATAAAATTATGTAACTCTGTGTGCAAGCTACCGAGGCATCACTGTTACACCAATAATAGGCAAACCATTTAAACATAGTATGCTGAGAAAACTAAAACCGACCAACATGACAGACTTGGCATTTGGCTTTACTTGAAGGTCTAAATCCTATTATGGCAAGCTTGTTAATCTCGGAGGCAAAATGTGAAAAGAAAAAAAACTCAAAAGGCATAAATATAGGAATATTGGATGTCCAATCTGCTTTTGATGTGGTCCAACATAAGATACTGCTAGACAAGTTAATTGATCAATCTATTCATCCCACATTATGGCTCATTATAAAATACCTCTACAGTGGCCTCACTAGTAAAGTTAAATGGGCAGGTGAACTAAGTGAAAGCTTTGACATTTTACAAGGTGTAAGGCAGGGAGGAATCCTGTCCACACATTTATATACAATCTTTGTACAAGACCTGTTGCTAGAACTGGAAAGTCAGTGTCTGGGATTTCAGCTTGGAGATATCTATATTGGTACACCGACCTGTGCAGATGATATTGCACTCATAGAGTCGAACAAGGACAATCTACAAATCATGATAAATGTTATAGGAAAATACGCAAAGCAACATCATTATAGGATTCATCCAATGAAAACAAAAATTATACAATACTCTACAACGAATATACATGGTATCTAGATGGCAATGCGATAACAAAAGAAGATGCAATACACTTAGGCCAATAAGATCAGAGAAAAATTAATGTAGCAAGAATATTGAAGCCAGATTAGAAAATGCAAGACGCACAAAATATGCCCTGATGGGATCTGGTTTCCATGGCACAAACGGTATAGATGTTGTAACCTCCTACAAAATATATCACACACACGCACTACCAAGATTAATATACGGGCTAGAAGTCTTACCAATACGTTATTTGCAATCGCTACCCCAAAGAATAGCAACGGCACTACTGGTGGGTGCGATACCTATAGAGGCAGAACTTCACAAGAGAAAATTGAGTCTACTGTACTCCATGCTTGCGAGTGATAATTCAAAAATTAAAGAGATCATTAATAGACAGATCAGTGTAAACTATGACAACGAGGACAGTTTCTTTTGTAACATCCGAGATATACTTATACTGTATGATCTACCATCAATAACAGACCTACAAGCAAAATTACCATTAAAAATCAGATGGAAAAAACTTGTAAGAAAAGAGGTTGAACAATTCTGGTTGAAAAGACTCCAGAATGATGCCACTGCCAAGACTACCTTAAAATATTTGGCCATAAAACATCTAGAAATTGGGACAAGCCACCCCTTATGGAAGATGAAATCAAAAACAAGAATTGCGGTGAAGAAATCGATATAAAAGCTAGAATTATAACAGGAACGCTCGTTTTGCAAATGGATAGGCATAGATTTAATGAATTTGATATTTCTAGTATATGTCCAATGTGTAGATTGGAAGATGAGGATATAATACACTTTCTACTGAAATGTCCCCTGCTCGCTGGATCTAGACAGGAACCTTTCCGTCAGTTAAAAAATGAAGTCATAAACAATTCAGAAGATGGAATTTTTGGTTCCGTGGCGTTAGTCCGAAGGTCCATTAGTCCGAAGGTTCGTTAGTCCGAAGGTTCATTAGTCCAAAGGATCGTTAGTCCGAATGTCCGTTAGTCCGAATGTCCGTTTGTCCTAATGTCGGCCACCCATACGTTTGGACTCCGTTCAGAATAACGACTTACAAAGACTACGGTATTCGCGGGAAACCGAAGACGCATGCTTTGAGTTTTGGTGGCTCAAAAAGGGAAACTCGTGTCCTCCCCCAAATAAATAATCCATTTATGGAATGATCAAGGTAAATTTACACCTACTGTTTATCCCCAAAAGACCCCATCTCTATATCTAACCAATGAGATGGCGATTTCACATGACGGTTAACCCCTGATGCAGCAACGAAAGAGGGGTTAATCAAGGGATACTGGTTTGTTAACTTAGGGGTAGGAAAGGGACATATATGTAAAATTAGAATATAAACACATATTTGAAGTTAACTCCAAATGACTTTCCAAAATGCCTTGTGCAAACATGTATCTTAAAGTAGTGTTACTAGAAATTAAGGTATAACACAACAAAGTACCGAAATTGCAGGAAATAATGATTTGTTTTCTAGTTTAATCCGTACGTTTTTTCCTACATGTAATATGCATAAAACATTTGTTAGATGATCTTTTATGATATTATATTATTTTTTGTTTCTGATGCGTGTATACCCAAGTACCAATCTTTGGAATTTCTACACTAACAAGACTGTTTATTCCTCTACAGTATACCACTTGGTTAAAATCTCTAAGGAGACCCCCATCTGGTACATGTATCTGGTAAAGGGTACTTGTATATTTCGAGCCATGGAACACGGTATTCTGGAATTACATAGATGTATAATTTGGTACGCGTATGCTTAAGTTGTTGCGGTAGTTGATTGGAGTTTTCAATATTCCATAATAATTGGTATATATTTGAGGTTACACTCCGTATTTTGCGACCACCAGTTGTACATTAGAACGTCCGTTTAATGATTTTATGTATTCTCTTTTTAATGGAATGTACTTGTCCCTCACAAAACTTAATTTCAGATGTGCTTTTATGTTTTCTAATCCCTTTCTCAGAGATCGTCTCTTTTGTGTCGTACCAAAAGGGGCTCTTTCAGTATTTCGTAAAGAGTAAATGACAAGTTTAAGATTATTCTGAAGTGTTTGTTAAGCAAAAAAATCCCAGTTGTTAATTGGATCAACAACGGGTCCTAAAAATAATCTTTGACTAAATATCTTTTAAGTTTTAAGCTTAAACATATTTGGTTAAGATCAGAGTTTTTTAGTGGAGGGTTTACTTCATTGGAATGATTATTAAACAACATTAATAAGAAAAAACTGCTGGAACAAGCTAATCTGGGTCACGGGTCACTGTAATCGGGCGGCTGTATCAAGAAACAGATACGGTGTTGAAAAAACTGTTGATACTCATAACATATTGATAAATGCAATAAAATGTTATGTTTGTCTTCAAGAAATATGATAGACAAAACCATGTGTGAAGTTTTATGACGAAATATCTCCGATTTCTATGGAAATTTACAAATTGAAGTGGGGAAACACCCACAGGTAATTTTAGCGATGTATTTTTATCTTGGACAAGAATAATTAGCGTCCTGATTTGATGACCGATTTAAAACACACTGACAACGCATGGTAAAAAGATGCATGTAAAAGAAATCTATGTTATATTTATTCATTTGTTTGATTCTGGAATATTGTTGATCATTGATTTAAACAAGAAAAAAAGGGAAAAAGGGGAGGGGGGGGGGGTGAATTTTATTTGTGAATTTTACAGTTAAATAAATGTTACGTTTCGACAGTTTAAAGAGAAAAATAAAAAAAGTGTTGCTACTAAAGCTTAAATCAGCGTTAGAAATTGAACAAACATCAGTGGTTTTGTAAATGAGATTTATTTTAATTAGAAAATCTGAATTTATTATTTATTAATCTACTATTAATGATACAATTGTATATCCCTTGGGAGGGGGAGGGGGAGGGTTAGGTTGATGAAAATTTGAAATAAAAACAAAGGACCAGACTTCAAGCAAAAATAGTAATCCAGGATTAGTTTTTTATTAAAAAATCCAGGACCCCCTGTGTCCACGATTTTTTTTTTTTAAAGTTAATAATATGAAATATTGACATCCACACTTGCCTTTTGGACAGCACATTTCTGTGTCCACACTTGTTTCCATATACAAAAAATGTATTTCAGAGACGACGCGTTTTTTTTTTCGTTTTTTTTTAGACTTAGCACGCTTGGATCCATAATTACAAAACAGGGGTTTGGTGCAATTTTTGGCGTGTTTTCTGCAAAAAGTTTTAAGTTTTACCTATATTTGCCGATTACACATTTTTTTTGCTAGCAAAAGCCGGGAGTACATACAGTCTACAACCCACCAGGATAGGCCACTGCTTAGTCAGGTTGTGAATATGAGTATCTTGCTTCTCTTACTTAATTTGATAAAAGACTGAATATTAAATAAATTCAACACTGTTCGATACCTATCCTTTGGTCGAAAAACAAGACTAACGGACCTTAAAAAGTTCGGACTAACGGACCTTCGGACTAATGAACCTTCGGACTAACGGATCTTCGGACTAATGAACCTTCGGAGTAATGGTCCTTCGGACTATCGAGCGGTCACCGGAATTTTTAATAGTGATAAAAGAATCACAATTCTGATAATTGACTGTAGGAATTATTCAGAAACATTTATGGAAAGTACTAGTGTAATGGAGAGAATAGAGGAGCTATCCATAGAACTCTGTTACAGTCTATATGTTGGACGTCTACAATGTACGCAGGAAACATGAAGTAATGAATCTGGAAGAACTCTAATGGACTACAATTATGTTCAGGAATGTAATTAACTGTGCCATATAAAGTAATAAGGTTTTTGATTTCATTCTATATCTAGAATGATAGATCCATAATGTCCAGGGTGTACTCAGAGGTATCTATAGAATAATCCGTTATTATCCTTTTATATATAATATTTTATACATTTTAATTTTAGCTATGACATCCTCTTGAAATATCAGTGTAACCATAATCTTTCTGGGAATTTTACCTTTTAAGCATAACATAAATCCCTGTATTTTATCTTTTAAACTTAAAATAAAGTTTGTTGTAATTTTGTAGTTTATATTTTAAAATTTTAATATAACCAAAATCTTTCTGTGAATTTTACCTTTTAAACATAACATAAATTGTTGTATTTTACCTTTTAAACTTATAATTAAGAAAAAATTCATAGCAGGCATAGAGTTGTACAAATTTAAACATGGGCTGGGCCTTTATATTCGAATTTTACCCCGAGCGGCAGCGAGGGGTAAAATCTAAGAATATAAAGGCCCAGCCCATGTGTAAATTTGCACAACTCTATGCCTGCTATGAATTATTTCGATTCTAATAGGACAAATACGGTAATTTTTAATTTTTCGTGAACTGTATACGCACGGCATTTGGTGGCTGTTCCATTTACCTTCTTCGGAAATTTTTAATTGATTTTGAATTATTTGTTTTTGAACGAGATATTTTAAAACAAAGATATGGATGTTAACATGAAAAACATATTTATTGTGTATTTTCCAACATAGATTCGATTGAACAATTCCTGCGTAAAAATGTTTAAAAAAAAAGTCGGAGTTCATTCGTTCATCATTTTAAGCGCTAACAAGATGGCGGAGCGGAGTTGTCAAACATAATATCGAACACTTGAACAGTTGTTAATAATCGACAATTATTGTTAGATATGAAATAAAAAAATAAATGCCAATGAAAAAAAAGCTTGTATTGTTGACATATAAAAAAATTCCGGAAAAAATTCTTAAGACAACCATCTATCGACTTTGACTTGTAATAAAGGACGAAGTCCTTCTAACGGTAAGCTGTCCGATTTTTCCTTCTATATTGATAGCCAAAAATCTGCTCACCGGAAGTTTAAAAAATAGATCAATGGGGTTCACCTAAGATTTTTACGCTAATAGGTGGCGCATGTGTTCCATCAGTTATTACTTTCGGAACTCCTCGGCTAGCATCAATAACGTAGCTAATGTAAACTACGATATTGATTTACAAAAAATGTATATGTATTCGTGTAAAATGCCACCAATGCTGTGTTTAACAAGATGAGGGTATCTATCAAGAAGACTGACCATGCGACGAGAGGTCCGTGGACGCCAGGGAAATACGACGTGGTTTGCTCGGCACTAACATGTCAGAAACCCGGCATGGATAGAAACTGCTGTTTGATTGTATTTATTGTATATATGTCATACAGTGATTCATAGAAAGTTGCAAAATGTTGTTTATATGAAAAAAAGTCGAAGGGGGGGGGGGGGGGGGCAACATCTTAAAAAAGAAAGAAAAAAAGAAAAAGGGAGCAACATAGGGTCCTGTCCACAAGTACCTGTGCTCAGCCCTAAAAAATTATTGCTTGTTTAGGCTAACTCGACTCTACCTAAAATTTAGTGCCTATAATCCTAGCTATTTTATTAGTTTTTCTCAACAAGCACAGTCTTGGAACATCTGCATGCCCAATATATCCAATGCAAACAAAAATAAAAAAATCCTGGTCACCTTTACCTAACCTTTTTCACAGGGCTACCGGTAACCCTAAGCACACAATTATTTGCTTAGGTCTCGTATGCATGTATCTTTTACCTCATGTATGTATAAAAAATATTTTTGATCTACCTGATGCTTGAAAAAAAATTGGATTCTCTACTGACAGACATAAAAATCCCATGCCCCCCTCCCTCCTTCACTAATAAAATTGTTGGTGTCTAATAAAGAAAACAAGTGAGTGGGGAGACATGTCACTCCACTCGGGCACATTAATTAATATTCCAATTCCTAGTCAGCCAGTCGTTGTTCTTACTTGCATGCTTTAATAGTAGAGAAGCAACAAATACCAATTTTATAGTCTTTGGTTTGACCAGACTGGGGCTCTATCCCATGGATCTAACACACTCAAGGCGAGAATGCTAACCATTACACCACCGATGAGATAGGAAACCATTTTGTCTACAGACCAATAACATAATACCACCACAACAAAATTGCTGTGGTCGTATAAAAATCACACTGATAAAGGAGCAGTCCTTCAAAACTTTCATTAGGCAAGGGACGTGTGCCCAAGTTGCTTAGTTGAAGTTAGTTAATACAGTCAATATCATCAAACACACATTAAAAAGCTCATAGATTAGCTTCCAGTCAGATTTGAACTGACATCTTTTCAACTTAATTGAAATGTACTACCTTGTACTATAGAATCCATAATGATTGTAATGTTACACAAAGTACACATACAGATAAATAAACCACTCAAACAAGTACTTCAAAAGCATCTTGTACAAAGGACTGTATTTAAGACATATTATTAACTACAGATGTACATGTATCTTAATCTTCACCATAGGATAGTTAAATGTTTAAATAGTGTATTTATTGACACTGATTACATCAGGTAATAATATTCATGATTAAAAAGTTGTTAATGTTTTCGTGATTCGTGAAACCTTTTTTTCTCTAGCTACTGTTAGTAGCGACTAGCCCCTTCGCTTAAATAGTCTTAAACTTAAAGGGTCAATATATTACTTTAATAACAATGCAAATGTATATGATATAAATATACAAGTATAACATGACAAAAAGACAAATATGTAATAACTGACAAAAAAATACGAATACCCAGTTTTTTTTGTTTATTGCTGCACAGTTTTGAAAATATACCAGACAAATAAGGAATACATTTTTTGTACAAATTTCATAAAGATGTATACCGAATGTAATGAGAATCATTTAAATTAGTATATTTATTGAGGTAATTACACATGATTGTGTATTTATATTTCAAAGATAAAAAAAATTGTGAAAATTGTGAAAAAATTAATGTTTTTTTTTTAAATGTAAAATGTTTCTTAAAAAACGTATGAGGGTACTCCTATTGAAAGCCCCATAATTTTTTTCTATTGAAAATATGCCCCGTTTTTTCACATTCTGAATGATGACATGTATATGATGCTTTCAGTGTGTTGTTTTTGAATATTTAATAAAAAGAAAAGGTGTGTAAAAAGTTGGGTCAGTTTTTTTAATAAAAATGATTTATTTTTCCTAACCTATGCCTGGATATGAATCCCATCTGGTTTTATAAAGGCAGTTAACTTCAAAATCTTCTTTTTCAATTATAATGGATTGCATACAATGACAAATTATCCTGGTCTTGTCTCTGAATCCTGTCACGAAAGCACATTCAAACTGATCCGTCCACAGGGGCTTGTTACGATTTTGTCATCATCTTTACTTATCTGCAACTTTAATGCAATACTTCACAGAATTTGCATTCTCAATCATGTTTACATGTCAATACGGGCTGAATTCATACGTGCGATTTGATTGGTCGGTTATTTTTAGGTAATTTACTATCAAGAGTTAAAGGTAAGAGTCGTACATGGGTTGAAAGTCTGAAATTCTCATTTTTCCTCTCATATAGTTAATACATGTATAAATGATTGTTTATTTTAGATAGATTTTAATCTGATGAAAGTAATAAATTAAAGTACAATATATATCGTTTTAAATCCCGTTTTAAATCACTGACCAATTAACACATTCTTTGCAATCCTTACATAAAAATAACCGACCAATCAAATCGCACGTATGAATTCAGCCCGTATTGACATGTAAACATGATTGAGTAGTATTGCTTTAAAGTTGCAGATAGGTAAAGATGATGACAAAAAGGAATCGAAATATAAAAAATGTATTTATTAAGCTTCAATTTAGTACCAATATTATGGCGAATGAGGTCAAGACACCAATACAAATCTATTTTGAAGAAGTGTTGTATGAAAATTTGACATTTTAGATTCCTCCCTTGTGGTTTTTAGAGTACTAGGGGGGGAATCGTAACAAGCCCCTGTGATCCGTCATCATAATTTTAATGATGTTTTATTTTCAGTCGGGGCAACTTGGACATTCCACAAATACAATAATATTGAAAAGTAACGAACATAAATCGTATGCTTGGGTTTTCGGTGTAATATGTACCTTTCAATCAAGTCAGTTTTTCGACCGTTTGTCGATGCATTTCGGCGTAGTAAATCATATTCGAGCTTCGGCACTGACCACAGCTGATCGCCGTCCGCCATCTTGTCTTGTCTTGTCTTGGTAGTATTTCCGTCCTATATAGGACCACCTCACAAATTTGAGTATGATTCAGTTCATATATCACTTAATTATTGCTGTACAGTTTAAAATCTAAAATGCTTTTGTAAGAAAAGCATGGGGTGGCTGCCCTTAAAGACTTTTACGCCTATTATTAGGTATTGTCTTTAATATGTTGTTTCTTTTAGTATTTAATGCAAAGCATAATCTACGGGTTACATGCTCAAAAGTATATAAGATTTTCAAGCAGTTACAGTCACAACCATAACCACAACATACAGTGCTAGGATCTAGAATACTACGTAAATTGAGTATAAATGTATTAGTAGTATTACATTTAACACAGGGATGACATTCTTTTATTAGAACATTGAGCTCTGAGATATATGGCTCACGTGTTTCAGCTAGGACATTACAATCAAGTAAAAAGTGTTCTAATGTTTCTGATTCCATCTGGCATACCAGGCAGGTTGGATCAATCCTATTTTGGTTAAATGCTGCCTTGTTGCTCTGCAGATAGTAGGTTCCTGTCATGAGACGCAGTTTGACAGGAAGTCTTGCTATATCTCTAGCTGACGTTTGGACACTAGCCAGGGCTGCATGTGCTTTTCCATTGGAATAATTGGAGGCATTCAAATAATCTAAGCTCTTGAAATAGGTTGACATTTTCTTAATATGGTCAATCCAGTATTCATTCACTGCTTTGTTGATCATTTTTTTCCAGGCGTTTTTTCTAAGTGGTAGATCCAGGATATTGTGACTTGACGGGAGTTCATATACAATGTATAACTAATATTTGCTTAAGTTTTGAAAACCATCTTGGAATCGAATAACTGATAGTACACATGCGCCACCTGTCGGGAATGGGATAGGTGAACCCCATTGATAATTTAAAAACGCAAAAGAAATCTATTTCAATGAAAAATTCCCAATTCTTTGATTATTTACCCTATGCAAAATCGAAATAAACTTTTAATAAAATTCTAATAAAAAAATCTTTTTCTACGAAACTCCCGGTGGAAGAGCGGCGTAGGTAAAATGAACGCCATAACAAATCGGCTACACAATTCATTCAAAATAAAAGATAATAGCCTCACCGGACGCAATCACGAACGAAATAAAAAGTATGTCCCCTAATTGTTCCTTCAAAACATGAATTAAACAAATGCTTTTATAAATAGATACCCCGCTAAATTAGTCGTGTTTTGGGAGAAAATTATTCATGCGTAGTTGTTGAATGTTGCAGACGACGGGTTTTCATATTTGTAAACAGAAAACGATCGACAATTGCACTTGGAATCTATCGCTAAAATTCATTGAGGTATGCATATTTTGTTATCTTATGCCTGTAATTGGAAAGAATATGATCTCCTGGTTCTATGCACATGTAGAACATATTGAAATTAAAACAAAAACAGTCAATATAATACATTTTCCTTACCTTGATCTATCCCAAATTGTCAAAATCCGTGATGTACCTTATTCATTGAAGAGTCCAAGGAATTCCGAATGCAAACTGGCACACATTTATGGTATGAATAAAGGAAAGGTTTTTATTTCATGTGTATTATATACAAATAGATATGTGAACGTAAATGAATGAATGCTCTTTCAATTTTTACAGTTGTCATTAAATAATTTACACTAGAAAGGTTATTATGATGTCGTTCGAAATTGTGTCCGGATCTAGGTCACAGAGTGACTAGAACGGGGTCATGAAAATCTGTTCTAAGTTAAAACCCGTAACAATGCATTGAATAATATATGGGCTATGATTCAAAAGGAATATTGGTGTTTAATCTGAAATATGAACATACAATCAGCTTCATCAATTTGGTCAAATTTATTATCAAATGCCACGGTCAATATCATCGAAAGTGTTCGTAATTGCGTCCGCGGAGGTGAGGCTAACGTGTACGGATCATCGTATTATTGAAATTTTAGGACTTCGTCCTTCAAACAGGTTGCCTGTCTCATATTATATCGTCATCCTGTGACGTTGTTTACAAGAGACGCTGATTGACAAGCTGGTTACTGATTTATTTTACGATTTTGTGAGCATTTTACTAGTTTGAGCAGCAAAATTCAAAATGCCATCAAATTGGAAAATATCAGTAACTTAATTACATCACTGTTTAGTTATCAATGTATACGTAGTAAAACAAGGTTAGTGTATTTTGTTATTCATGGCCGACACATATCAATGGAGTGTATGTGACTGTGTGCGTACTGGGGATCCCCAAATGTAAATTTTCAAAACAAATGATAAAAAAATACTTAGTTACAGAATATTTATTTATAACTGACGGGGAATTTTTATTTTAAGGACTTTACAAATACGTTCATACGCAGGGACGAATTGATTTTTGTGTTTAACGCCACTTTCAGCAGTATTTCAGCTATTTCATGGCGACCAGTTTTAGTGGTGGAAGAAGCCGGAGTACCCGGAGAGAACCACCAACCATGGGCAAGCAACTGGTAAACTTTACCACATGCGACTGCGAGTCGAGTGCACCCTTTTTGTAATTTACAAAGCCGGGAGTGAACTCACGCCGTATTGGTGATAGGCTTGTATGAGTTGTTAGATAATCCAACTACCTAACTCATTGAGCCACCAAGGCCCTGGAATAGAGTTTAAAAATATTTTAAACTCTTGGAAAAGAGTTTAAAATTGGACCCTTTTGAAATATGTTACAAAAGAATCACTGCATGGATTGAAACCAAACATGACAGAAATAGACCTTATACGGTCCTCATAACGTGTCCAACATGCATGTATTTATCAGCACCTTAGATATCCCCAAGCAGCGAGGTTGCACAGGGTGTATTGTATCTGGACTGTCCTCACTCCCTGCATACCAATACCAGTCCTGTTGTGTGTCCATCTATAACATTAATTATTGTGGATATCCTGGATGTTTCTCAACCAATCTTAATCAAATTTAGTAAACATATTCAGTATAATAGCAACAAACCCTATTCGAGTTTCAATGTCATAGGTTAAAGGTTAAGATCATGAATACATATTAAGTTATTCCTTATTCATTACTTATTCCTTATTCCTTATTTCATTCGATGGATTTCAATTAAACTTGGAGAATACATCAACAACTGAGAATGCAAGTAGCCTTTTAATTTTTAAATTCAGAGGTCAGGGACATGTTGACATTTTGTCTTTTCATATACCGGTATAGCCTAGCGGACACAACATAGCTTTTTTAATTGGTTTCGATCAAACTTGGTTAGAACATTATCCATTTAGAGAGCAAGAAATTTATCGTATTTTTAATGTCATAGGTCAAAATGCCAAGGTCCCCGTTATATTTTTAATTTCTTTTACAGCCTTGTTGTCACAACAAAGCTTGTGTTTTTCAATGGATTTCAATCAAACTTGTAAATATTAATCGTTGAGATTGTATGAATGTTTATTTTCAATGTCAATGGTAAAATGTCAAGGTCAAAGTGACATTTTGCGGTCCTTAGATAAACTTAAGTAGTTACATATATGTATATCGAATCAAGAGAGGTCATGAAAAACCGCGATTCTAATGATAATCAATCTCAAAATCCAGAGACAAGGACAAGGTCAAGATAGCAATGACAAAGACGAAATTCAACTCTCAAAAACTTGAAATTTACACAACAGAAACTAAAGAGTAATCAGCAACTCGGACTCTGCCAAATATGTGGAACTTAGACCAGATGCACCGGTTGGGTAAGTGTTCTCTGTTTTTCATGAAACACCCACCACGTTGCTCGTGTCATAGTCCGGTAAGACGTTGCTCATGTCATAGTTCGGTAAGACGACAGAAAAAACTACGAGTTCAAATCAAATCAAATAAGTTTTATTTAAAGTCGAAATATCTATAACACATAACGAGTTAATTAGGAAACTAATCAGTTCTAAATTGAAAAAAAAACTGCACTGTCCTTGCACCACAAAGTGGTCCTCTAAAATTCAACATTTATTCTTCGTAATTCGAAACCGACTAAACATTATAAAAAAAAAATGCGAATGTAAAATAACAACAAACGAAGTTTTTTTTCTCGAGTTTTGAGAAGATATCGTTTCCGTACAGATGTTCTTTAAAAGATATGCTATTAAGATATCATCGTGACTCTTATTAACTGTGATTTCATTTAATTTCGATAGGTACCAATTTTCCAACGACCTGTTTATTCTATTATTCTATAAAAGATGATCTGGTAGAATTCCACAAACCACGAAATTGAGTATCCACAACTTGTCATTTTGTTTTCAGTTTACACGAAAATCGATACCCACAAAAATAATTGAATGGGTGATGAGAGATTATCAAATTTATCGTTGTTACACATCCACAGAACAAGAAATCTAAGCGTCGAAGATGTTATCAACAAATTTGCAGTGAAAAAAACCAGACGTGTGGACTTTTATCTAATTACCAGTCAGTGTTGCTGGACATAATGGCTGCGTGTGCTTATATACATGAACTCTGAAACTTTATTCTTTGAATGTTTCCGGGAATGTTTCTTTCATACATTTCGCATTTATGATAATCTTCGCTATAGATTCAATGCTTTGTGATGCTGAATTTTTGTAACTGTTAAAATTATTCTGAAAAGCGGTGTAGAAACATTCAGTCAAAAGTTCTCATATTCAGCAAAAATATATTAACAACTTCGATTTTTGTATTGTTTCCATGACAAAATAAGAATATATTTCTTGTCTTTTATTGTTCAGATGTCGCCATTTGTACATCTATTTACGCTTAAATTCGTTTTCCATTGGGGGACTTTGCCCCCTGAACCCCCCACCAGGGCTCTGCCCTGGACCTGTTGGGGGCCTTTAGCGGCCCCCAGACCCCTCGCCGCAAGTTGTGCCTACATTTCATTTTATGCATAGCTACATCCCTGACTAGATTAGTGAAACGCACGTAAGTGTATTCTTAGACTTACAACTTACTATCAAGTTTCAAGTTTAGTGAAACTGGCGCCAGATTAAAGAACACTTCCTGATATGTAAAGTTCTATTATTACATCATGATAAACTGACATGAAAATTTCCACATCGTATGACGGTTCACTTGTAGATCAGGCGTTGTGTTAGGGACCAACCATTTAACTTGAAGGGGGGGTTATGGTTTTTTGTTTCGTTCAGAATTTTTTTTTCGGACGGAAACTAATCAGTTCTAAATTGAAAAAAAACTGCACTGTCCTTGCACCACAAAGTGGTCCTCTAAAATTCAACATTTATTCTTCGTAATTCGAAACCGACTAAACATTATAAAAAAAAAATGCGAATGTAAAATAACAACAAACGAAGTTTTTTTTCTCGAGTTTTGAGAAGATATCGTTTCCGTACAGATGTTCTTTAAAAGATATGCTATTAAGATATCATCGTGACTCTTATTAACTGTGATTTCATTTAATTTCGATAGGTACCAATTTTCCAACGACCTGTTTATTCTATTATTCTATAAAAGATGATCTGGTAGAATTCCACAAACCACGAAATTGAGTATCCACAACTTGTCATTTTGTTTTCAGTTTACACGAAAATCGATACCCACAAAAATAATTGAATGGGTGATGAGAGATTATCAAATTTATCGTTGTTACACATCCACAGAACAAGAAATCTAAGCGTCGAAGATGTTATCAACAAATTTGCAGTGAAAAAAACCAGACGTGTGGACTTTTACCTAATTACCAGTCAGTGTTACTGGACATAATGGCTGCGTGTGCTTATATACATGAACTCTGAAACTTTATTCTTTGAATGTTTCCGGGAATGTTTCTTTCATACATTTCGCATTTATGATAATCTTCGCTATAGATTCAATGCTTTGTGATGCTGAATTTTTGTAACTGTTAAAATTATTCTGAAAAGCGGTGTAGAAACATTCAGTCAAAAGTTCTCATATTCAGCAAAAATATATTAACAACTTCGATTTTTGTATTGTTTCCATGACAAAATAAGAATATATTTCTTGTCTTTTATTGTTCAGATGTCGCCATTTGTACATCTATTTACGCTTAAATTCGTTTTCCATTGGGGGACTTTGCCCCCTGAACCCCCCACCAGGGTTCTGCCCTGGACCTGTTGGGGGCCTTAAGCGGCCCCCAGACCCCTCGCCGCAAGTTGTGCCTACATTTCATTTTATGCATAGCTACATCCCTGACTAGATTAGTGAAACGCACGTAAGTGTATTCTTAGACTTACAACTTACTATCAAGTTTCAAGTTTAGTGAAACTGGCGCCAGATTAAAGAACACTTCCTGATATGTAAAGTTCTATTATTACATCATGATAAACTGACATGAAAATTTCCACATCGTATGACGGTTCACTTGTAGATCAGGCGTTGTGTTAGGGACCGACCATTTAACTTGAAGGGGGGGTTATGGTTTTTTGTTTCGTTCAGAATTTTTTTTTCGGACAACACGAGAGTTAGAATATTTATTTTTTTTGTCGCGCAAAGCGCGAATTTTTTTTCCAAAATTTAACATTAGGTTATATGACAAAAACTCTGAATCAGATTATTTTTTTTTCCTCCACCAAAATCAGAATATTGTTTTCAGCAACATTGGGAATCAGAATATTTGTTTAGAAAAAAACCATAACCCCCACCCCCCTTCAAGTTAAATGGTCGTTCCCTTAGGTGTTATGTAAAGGAGAATGTTCAAGTAACTCTCCATTCCTTAAAGACAATGGAGCCGAAGCCCATTGTTTTTAAGGAATGGAGAGATACGAAGACATTCTCCAACTTAAAATCCACCCATTGTACTTTATTAATTTTATTAATTATTAATCTTGTAACAAAAAAAAGTCTTTGTATAATATCTAAAGTACAAAGTATTAAATTGTTTGTCCCTTGTGGGACCTTAAAAGTACAAAGAGAACAATAACTCTCCATTCCTTAAAAATAATGGAGAGTTTTGACAATAGATTTACATCACAGGTGGATTTTAGATACATTGTTTTATGTATAGATACGTTTAAATAGACAAAGAAAGGGATTACTGTACTCTGGAAAGATTAAAATCGTGTGTATTCCCGATGCATCATAATAATTGTGTTCTATATTAAGAAGGCGTTTTATATAGCATTGAAAATTAATCCTATAAGGCCAAACTCTACTTTAAATGATTTGATTTTTTAATTTTTGGTGTTTTAACGCCACTTTCAGCAATATTTCAGCTATATCATGGCGACTAGTTTTAGTGGTGGAAGTAGCCGGAGTACCCGGAGAGAACCACCGACCATGGGCAAGCAACAGGTAAACTTTATCACTTGCGGCTGCGAGTCGAGTGCACCCTTTTTGTAATTTACAAAGCCGGGCGCGAACCTACGCCGTATTGGTGATAGGGCTTGTTTGAGTTGTTAGGTAATCCAACTACCTAACTCATTGAGCCACCCGGCCCCTCCTACTTTAAATGATATAAAGTAGTGATTTATTTTTACATTTTATGGTGTAATAGAGATAGATAAATTTTAATCTTACATCAGTACAGTCACAGAAGTAGTGTTAGAACAAAGAGTAACTTACATCAGTACAGTCACAGAAGTAGTGTTAGAACAAAGAGTAACTTACATCAGTACAGTCACAGAAGTAGTGTTAGAACAAAGAGTAACTTACATCAGTACAGTCACAGAAGTAGTGTTAGAACAAAGAGTAACTTACATCAGTACAGTCACAGAAGTAGTGTTAGAACAAAGAGTAACTTACATCAGTAGTCACAGAAGTAGTGTTAGAACAAAGAGTAACTTACATCAGTACAGTCACAGAAGTAGTGTTAGAACAATGAGTAACTTACATCAGTAGTAACAGAAGTAGTGTTAGAACAAAGAGTAACTTACATCGGTACAGTCACAGAAGTAGTGTTAGATCAAAGAGTAACTTACATCAGTACAGTCACAGAAGTAGTGTTAGAACAAAGTAACTTACATCAGTACAGTCACAGAAGTAGTGTTAGATCAAAGAGTAACTTACATCAGTAGTCATAGAAGTAGTGTTAGAACAAAGAGTAACTTACATCAGTACAGTCACAGAAGTAGTGTTAGAACAAAGAGTAACTTACATCAGTACAGTCACAGAAGTAGTGTTAGAACAAAGAGTAACTTACATCAGTACAGTCACAGAAGTAGTGTTAGAACAAAGAGTAACTTACATCAGTACAGTCACAGAAGTAGTGTTAGAACAAAGAGTAACTTACATCAGTACAGTCACAGAAGTAGTGTTAGAACAAAGAGTACCTTACATCAGTAGTCACAGAAGTAGTGTTAGAACAAAGAGTAACTTACATCAGTACAGTCACAGAAGTAGTGTTAGAACAAAGAGTAACTTACATCAGTACAGTCACAGAAGTAGTGTTAGAACAAAGAGTAACTTACATCAGTACAGTCACAGAAGTAGTGTTAGAACAAAGAGTAACTTACATCAGTACAGTCACAGGAGTAGTGTTAGAACAAAGAGTAACTTACATCAGTACAGTCACAGAAGTAGTGTTAGAACAAAGAGTAACTTACATCAGTACAGTCACAGAAGTAGTGTTAGAACAAAGAGTAACTTACATCAGTACAGTCACAGAAGTAGTGTTAGAACAAAGAGTAACTTACATCAGTACAGTCACAGAAGTAGTGTTAGAACAAAGAGTAACTTACATCAGTACAGTCACAGAAGTAGTGTTAGAACAAAGAGTAACTTACATCAGTACAGTCACAGAAGTAGTGTTAGAACAAAGAGTAACTTATATCAGTACAGTACAGTCACAGAAGTAGTGTTAGAACAAAGAATAACTTACATCAGTACAGTCACAGAAGTAGTGTTAGAACGAAGAGTAACTTACATCAGTACAGTCACAGAAGTAGTGTTAGAACAAAGAGTAACTTACATCAGTAGTCACAGAAGCAGTGTTAGAACAAAGAGTAACTTACATCAGTACAGTCACAGAAGTAGTGTTAGAACAAAGAGTAACTTACATCAGTACAGTCACAGAAGTAGTGTTAGAACAAAGAGTAACTTACATCAGTACAGTCACAGAAGTAGTGGTAGAACAAAGAGTAACTTACATCAGTACAGTCACAGAAGTAGTGTTAGAACAAAGAGTAACTTAACTATTTTACCACGACCTAAACACATCGTACAGTGAACTTAGCTCATCATTTCGAAATATTTTGCGGCGTGGGTTCACGACCGGCTTTGTAAATTACAAAAAGGGTGCACTCGAATCGCAGCCGCAAGTGATAAAGTCTACCCGTTGCTTGCCCAGGGTCGGTGGTTCTCTCCGTGTACTCTGGCTTCTTTCATCACTAAA
The DNA here is from genome assembly GCA_963680875.1 of Bathymodiolus brooksi. NCBI lineage: Eukaryota > Metazoa > Mollusca > Bivalvia > Mytilida > Modiolidae > Bathymodiolus > Bathymodiolus brooksi. The sequence continues at coordinate 84,843,471 of OY804589.1, read as the reverse complement.
ACTGGTCGCCATGATATAGCTGAAATATTGCTGAAAGTGGCGTTAGAACACAAAAAATCAAATAAAATCAAATCGAAATATTTTGCTGCCTGACAATCTGGATGTTCGGAAAACCTTAATCTTTCCCATCATCAACAATATATTGTCATGATCTAACTGTTTGTTCTTTTGATGTTGATATAATATTCCTAATGTCCATTTTTCTTGTGTGCTGCAAACTTATGTTATGTATTCGAGTGATAGTCATTTAATATGACTTAATTTATATTTCTATTTATATCCTCACTACAATCTGATAAAAAATCAGGGGTCGTCGTGGCCGTGATCGTATGGTAGACTAGTTGGATTTATAACTACCTATGCAATCAGTGCCTATCACCAATAACGTTGTGAGTTCGAACCCAACTCAGGCGAGGTGTATTCGATACAACATTAAGTGATAAATTTGTCAGTGACTTGCGACAGGTCAGTCGGTGGTTTTCTCCGAGTACTCCGGTTTCCTCCACCAATAAAACTGACTGCCACGATATAACTGAAATATTGTTGAAAGTGACGTTAAACACCATAACTCTCATAAACGGCCTGATTAAAACCACACCTATAATACTTGTACAAGCTTAAATGTATTATATTTGAACTTTTTTGCTTTGCTTATTTTGTTGTCATACAAAATGGATGTGAAATGTCCTTTTGATTAGATCTCTACATGTAGAATTCAGGGGCGGATCCAGGATTTCAAGTTAGGAGGCGCACTTAAAAAAATTGGGCCGAGCGTAGGGAGGTGCAAATTTTTTGGGGGTATTTCGTGTGAAAAATCACGATTTTACGCAAAAAAATCATATTTTTTCCAATTTTAGGGGGGCGCGCCCCCCTCCTGGATCCGCCCCTGGAATTGTATTGATACAATATCTTTATAGCGGTAATGAAATGTTGTTAAAAGTTTTCAATAATTTATGAAAACTGTATCCTTGGTGTAAAATAAAGTATAAAAGTATACTGTAAATTCAAAATTTGTAAACAAGAATGTCAGATTATTGAAAACTACTTTATGCCCCTCATTCAACTTGAATGTTTGAATGCCTTTAATATGATGTTTAAATACTCATTTTATACTCAGCCACCACCAATAAAACTGACCATCACGATATAACTGAAATATTGTTGAAAGTGGCGTTAAACACCATCAAGCAAACAAACAAACATGAACCTTAATGTGCCTCATGACAATACATATTTATATTTTGCAATTGGTCAAGTGTTGATGTTGTGTAGTCGTAACTATTTTGTTGATGTCATTCACTGAAGCGTTGGAAAACGTTTGAAATGTGAAACATCAGACGATATTGACAGGAATTCAGATAATGTGTGTGGGGTTTTTTCATTGAACGACTCAATAAAATTTAACATTAAAATGTGTATTTAAAGGGGCATTATCTGCAAAAATCGTAAATTTTTGTTATAGTCTGTTTAGTGACTCTGAAAATAGGGGAAACAAATCCTAAAAAATCAACGGATTGTCAGATTTTCTTTTTAATTATATGTATATTAAGGACTGATTAATACATATTATAGGTGAATTTTTCAAAAAAATTCATTAAAGAATAAAAAGGTTTGCCATAGTACTTAATTGTAAAATTCTGTCATTTTGTCATGTAACAAACATGGGAGTAAGTACTACTGAAATGAACAGCAACATGTGGTCAGTATTTACAAACAGCAAGTTAGCTGATTTCATCATTAACATGTTATATCAGATGCTTACATACTGACCATCCCACATATGGACAATATTCAAATTAGATTTACACCTGTTCAGGTAAAAATCAATAATGATGATACATTATTACATAACTGATTGTGGAGCATTTAAATAGTCCGTTTGACCAGCCTAAAACAGGACTAAAAAATTAATTAAAAATCAACAGTTCAACTTACTGATTTTTTTTCTTCACACATTTACTCATATATCCTCTACCTACTCTGACAAATAATTTCAGAATTTTGACACTATTTTTCAAAAAGTTGCCCATTAGGTCTCTATGTTAAATATTTGTACCAAATGTGGATATGTGCAGAGGGAGTTAGTATGCTTGTTGTTACCAACTTCCAGTGTAAGCAATATTAATAACAACAACACACGTGATTTTATTTACATTTCACTGTCATGTGATTACCTAATTTGAATATGTCACCAGAACCCAAGCATGCATGAGATGTTCATTTCACTTTCACCAAGTGACAATTTTGATTCGGCTTCAAAATAATCAAACACTTTTAGTATTAAATCCTGTTTTTCATCTGAAGTTTTGAGAGGCATGACTATCCTTTCTATATAAGTATTGGTAGAGTTCTAAATAAAGGCAGATCATTTTTAATTTGTTAATATTAATTTATGAAGAGACAAAAAAAATGTTGTTTTTTTCTACCTTTATTTTATATTTTTTCTATTATATTTAAAAAAATATATATTAATTACTTGGTTTTTTTTATCATGCTTAAATAACATACATAAAACTTGTTTTCATTTTCTAAAAGTATACACAAAGCATGCAAAGCATGGGCTATTTACATGGTATATCTGGTAAATACACATAGGCTTACTTTATAACTGTCGTCGATTCTCAGTGGAATATTATAACAAGACGTAGTGAGTTCTAACATTTATTGCAGTTGGAATTCATATTTCCATATAAAATAGACCCTGTAATGACAATATAAAATATATAAATAATGGATCAAGAAAGATAACTCTTGATAATTTATGCATTGGAATAAAGTAAATTACAAATATTACAAGTTTCTATTCCATTATTCTAACAAAATATTTATTCTCTATAAATGATTTATATACCTGCTCATGGTTCTCATGGACATTTACAAACATTAAACAAGTGGTATTACATGTACAATAATGGTTTCACATGAACCAAACAAAATAATAACAAAATTAAGAATAAACTAAACATTGTAATACGAAACAAAATAATAACAAAACATAAACATAAGCGAAGCAAAAATAAGCATAAGCTCAACATTAATATAAAGTAAAATAAAAAGTAGCATAATTAGCATCAATAAGCAAAACTATAAAAACAATTATCTTTACCTCACACTGGGGTGCAAAGGTCTTGAAATACAGGATATACCTCAGATCAAGCTGTTCAACAGTATTTAATATATCATGGCAACCTGAATATAAAAAATGGGTTTATAACTATTGTTCTCAAAACATGCACAATTACACAAAACACAGTTTACACATAGAATTGTTAATAACTCACCTTTTTAATATGTTAATGGTAAAAATAGTATTATGCTCAATATTAAACTCATATTTCATAGTTCCAAATATTATTTCATTTAACCTTTAACATTTTATTGGAATTAATGTTTTATAAGTTTATCACATTTTAATAGCATTTAATATGTTAAAATAAGTTTATCACAATTTAATATGTTTTATAAATCAGTCAATCAATCAACTCAATCTCACTGAGAAAGTTATTTTATAGACAATTAGTAAGTTTAGTATAAATACCTTAATGAATGTTAGTGGTGTCAAATAGAAATATCATCAGTTCAATAGTCATCCAAAATTGGATCCAAAAGAATAGTAGTTGGCAATATGTCTGCCTTCCAAGATATGAAAAAGTAATAGAATGTCTCAAAGAACAAAAGAATTTCCCACCAAAAATTCAGGTGACTACAATAACCAATGAAATAAAATAACTGGTCAAACTGACCTTAACTAATCAAATATGCAAAGACAAGATACATATCAGGGTCACCTTTGTGAACTTAGGTCATAACCCTAATTAGAATACAAAACATAACACAAAGTTGTAGACCTTATTAATTTTATTATTAAGAGGTTTTAAATATTATAATTAAATGAAAAAATTATTAAAGTAATTATATGAATATATTTTATGAACATAGTAAAAATGAAAAATTAAATTATTTACAAACTGTCAAAATTGACTCTTCCACATAACCATGTTCTTTGAGTTCAAATACTGGGCTTTAGAAAACACCAAAACAAAGTGATTTTATTTAGAATTTAAAGAAAAAGATTTAAAATTCAAAGGCTTGCATTTATACTTTTTACTTTTAAATTTCTAAAATAATTTCCAATAAAATGTAAAAAGTTAAACTTTGGGTGAAATGAACATCTCATGCATGCTTGGGTTCTGGTGACAGTCAAATTAGGTAATCACATGACAGTGAAATGTAAATAAAATCACATGTGTTGTTGTTATTGTTTACACTGGAAGTTGGTAGCAACAAGCATACTAACTCCCTCTGCACAGATCCACATTTGGTACAAATATTTAACATAGAGACCTAATGGGCAACTTTTTGGAAAATAGTGTCAAAATTCTGAAATTATTTGTCAGAGTAGGTAGATGATATATGAGTAAATGTGTGAAGAAAAAAAATCAGTAAGTTGAACTGTTGATTTTTAATTAATTTTTTAGTCCTGTTTTAGCCTGGTCAAACGGACTATACATGCAAACTACCCATCCCTTTATGTGTATAGAGGTTAATAATAGAGAACAAAATTACCTGAAAATGTTGTTTATTCTGACCAGTACATATCAGTAGTTTCACCCTCACTGTCATGATCCCCCTCTGAATCAGTGTCACTCTCACTGTCTAAATTTATAATAATTTTTGGAATTTCCTCTATAATGTGGTCAGATTTCCAATATTGTGGTTCTATTTTGTTTTCAACATGATTACAAAAGTTAGTCCACCTTTCTGGGGTTATGGTTTTAAATCCTTTTATTATTAAGTCCTTTACATCATTAGTTTTAACAGTGTTATTTCCCCGTCCAACATAACCCTTGACATCCCCCCCCCCATACCATTTTAATAGGGTTAAATTCACAACGGTATGGGGGGAGGCGCAAAACATCATGACCTTTCCCACGTAAAAATTCATCTGTTTTATAAACTGGTTCGGGTTTCTTCAGTTTAATGATTTCATACAATTCAGTTTTTTTCATTTTACCATCAAAAGGAATTTTTTTGTCTTTGAGCCACTTTTGCATACCCCCCTTTCTTGTAGCTGATGTTGGTGCTTTGGTACCTTCCTTTATTACACTATGGTAAGACGCCTTGTCCATTACAACAAGACTTTTAGGTGGAAGTGCGGGAACTAACTGTTCTTCTACCCATTTATTAAATATAACAGAATTCATTTCGGAATGATAATCTCTTCCATTTGTGCTTAAAGTTTTAAAAACTATTTCACATCCAGGTAAAAACCCAGTTTTACATCCTGTATGTAAAATTACAAATCTTTGTCCTTTATTAAAGGGAATTTTTCGGGCATCTGAAGGGTTAGGTGGTGTCAACTGATGGGATGCTGTATGGTGGGTATCAACCCAAGTTTCGTCCAAGTAAACAATGTTATATCCTTCATTTCTTTTTTGTTTAATTGTACGTAAATAAATTATTCTTTTATTAACGAGGTCTTTTCTTTCAACAAGAGCCTTTTTATTTCCATTTATTTTTGCATATTTAAAACAAAGTCCATGCAAAGTTTTCCAAAGTTTATATTTTGACACTTTTAAAGAATGGTTTTTTTCCAAAGTGACACGCAATTTTCTAATTGAAACATATTAATTTTTCGAAAAAAATCCAACTACTACTCTCCTTATTAAGTCTTTATCAAAACTATCCAAAGAATCTTTGCATTTATTCACAGATTTTTCATTAAGTTCCACAGGTTCTTCTTTCAATATCTTATTCAGAAATGAACGGTTAATGTCCAGAGCTTCTACAGTTCTATCAATGACTTTTTTCCATGCATAAAATGGAGCTTTTCGTTTACTTTCGGCCCCAAAATATTTGTAAATTTTCAAAATTAATTCCCTTTTTTCAGCAGAAGCGTTCACAGGCATTTTCACTACTTATATACGTACACAAACTTTATATAACATAATATGAAGGAAGAAAATCATGAAAAAAATGTTTATCTAATTTGCATACAAGAAATTAACGTTGTATATGAATTGTTTAATTTTTGGAAGAAAACAAGTATTAAACAAGATTTAATTTATATATTTATATAAATTATACTTTCACGAAATTAACATTTATTTGATTTTGGTATCATTTTTATAAGTGTTAATTTAAAATTTGCTATAAATCAGCATGAGTGAATAACAAGGGACATGTCCATATAAGGGTCTCATGTGACCAGCAGTTATTAATTGTTTATAAACAAATATCATATGGTCAAACTGTTTGATCAATTATTCAAAACATCTTGAATCTTTAACCTAATATGGCATTCGCATGTGACTGAAATTAGCATAAAAACAGACAGGAAAGAACAGGTAAGGCTGTTCATTATAATGGCAGCCTCCTTTACTTACAATCTGATAAAATTAGTATTGGGTCCTATGGAGATTTTTTTTATTATTTGAATTATTTCTTTGACAACTTTTACTCAGATATGTATTGAATAAAATGTGCCTAAAATGTCAAAAAGAGCAATAGAATTTAACATTAAAATGTGTATTTAAAGGGGCATTATCTGCCAAAATCGTAAATTTTTGTTACCCATAAAAACTATCAGATATGATTGATGCCTTAATAAAACGTGTTTCTGTAACTTATAAATGTTATGAAATGCACGCGCATCGGGGGAAAAAGGTGCAACTGCTCGTGTTTTGAGATCGATCAAGAAATGGACGCCATCTATTAAAGAGGCATTATATAGCTACCATTTTGACCAAAACAATTATGTTTTGGAAATTGGTAAATAGCTTTAAAATGATGAAATAAAGGTAAATATTTCACATTAAACAGCTTATCGTACCACTTTTCTCCTTTTGAGAACGAAAATTACCATCGATTGATTATTGCCTTGCAAGCAAATAATTTGACCTCGCTTTCTCCGTATGCAACTGACCTTACTAGTGACAGGTACAAACGAATAATTTGTATTTTGTCGCTTATTAACTGCAAACTTGCATGGTTCTTTGTCCGTAATTAACGCCGGCTAAAAGCAGATTCACAGAAAATAAGAAATAAATGCATTGTTGTACTGATTTAATGACGATTCGGCAAACTCTTCAAGATTTATTTATGACGATTTTTAATACAATGTTGAATCATTGATCCGGTTTCCTATGAAAATCTAACACCCTATAAAAATTACCGGCTTTGAATGATGCTCTCAAAATAAAAAATAATATATTCATTTGTTAACCGCATCGGTTGTGTAATGGTTAGTGTGCTCGCGTAGAGTGTGATCGATCGCGGGTTCGAGCTCCAGTCGGGTCAAACCAGACTATATATATAATTTGTTGCTTCTCTACTAGATGTAAGAACAAAGATTGCTTGTTCAGAATAAGTATAACGTGTCCGAGTGGAGCGCCATGTCTACCCGCAGACTTTATTTTTTCCTCAACTAGATAACTCCATAAAGATCATAATAAGGGTGTTTGTCTAGTAATTATCATCATTTAATTGAATGTAACCTGTTTTTCCATGGATGATATAGCTGAACATTGCTCATTTTGGCGTTAATCAACAATCACTCACTCACTATACATTTGTTACTGATTAGACGTAAAGATAAATAAAGTATCCCTTATGTCATTTGCTGTTTCCGTTGGATTGGTTGATTTGATGATTTATTGTGTTTAACGTCACTTTCAGCAATATTTTAGCTATATCATGGCGATCAGTTTCAGTGATGGAAGAAGCCGGAGTACCCGGAGAGAATCGCCGACCATGGGCAAGCAACTGGTAAACTTTATCACACGCGGCTGCGAGTCGAGTGCACCCTTTTTGTAATTTACAAAGCCGGATATGATCCCACGCCGTATTGGTGATAGGCTTGTATGAGTTGTTAGATAATCCAACTACCTAACTCATTGAGCCACCCTGGCCCTTCCGTTGGATTGGTTCAAAAGATAAATATGTAATGTTGAACGTCGTGGGCCGCGTGCCAATGCAATCATGCACTGCCGAATGTAGTCATAAGAAAACGAGCTACACCGTTGAAACTCACAATTCACCCGGGAATAAAAAAAGATTCCAAAAACAGCATTTGGGTTTCCTAATCGTCTTTCACCCAAAATCAGTATATTTAAGAAATAATTGATGGAAGCCATATGCAATATAACACTTCCTCGAGTGATTGAGTTTCAAAAATGTTAAAACGGTCGGAAATGAAAATTACTTACCGCGTTGCGTCAATCCGAAGTGCATTTGAAAAACTTTTTCTGCAATTCCACAATGAAATTTCCTTCATTTGAATCGTTTGCATGTACGAGGTTTACTCGGGTGTCACAGATGATGTAGCATGGATCCTTCGGCAATTATTTATATTGGAACCTGTGTGCATTTGGTCGGTTGTCTTTTTATTAATGTCAACCGGTAGTTAAATTAAAGCCGAAAGATTGATAGACGATGTGTTTGATGAATATTGGTGGAGCAAACCGGTATCCGGAGAAAACCACCTACCTGTCGCAAGTCACTGACAAACTTTATCGCATAATGTTGTATATCCAGTACACCTCGCCATGAGCAGGGTTCGAACTTACAACATCAGTGGTGATAGGCACTGATTGCACAGGTAGTTGTAAATCCAACTATCATACGATCTGACCCCTCATAGGAAAGGAATCGAACTACTCCCAGAAATGTAAAGGACTTTTATTTCAAGTGATTTATCTTTGAACATTCAGGCCAGTTGTAGACATTATAAATTTAATTTTGAAATTCTATTTTATCTTTAAGTTATTTTTTATTGTTTATATCTATTAAAGTAGAGAAGTTTAATTGATTGCTGTTTGTTTCTTTCTGTTACTAGAATATTCTAGAAAAAAAAACATTAGGTAACAATTGTCATATTCAACTCACAAATAAACCTCAGATATACAGAAAGTTGAGCTATTGAAAATGTAGAAGTACATTTAGCAAACTCAGCCTCCCAGAAACATAGACCATGTAATGTTAAATCTCAACATAGATAGTGACAATGTAATGTTAAATCTCAAACATAGATGGTGACCATGTAATGTTAAATCTCAAACATAGATAGTGACCATGTAATGTTAAATCTCAAACATAGATGGTGACCATGTATTGTTAAATCTCAAACATAGATAGTGACCATGTAATGTTAAATCTCAAACATAGATAGTGACCATGTAATGCTAAATCTCAACATAGATGGTGACCATGTATTGTTAAATCTCAAACATAGATAGTGACCATGTAATGTTAAATCTCAAACATAGATGGTGACCATGTATTGTTAAATCTCAAACATAGATAGTGACCATGTAATGTTAAATCTCAAACATAGATGGTGACCATGTATTGTTAAATCTCAAACATAGATAGTGACCATGTAATGTTTAATCTCAACATAGATAGTGACCATGTAATGTTAAATCTCAAACATAGATAGTGACCATGTAATGTTAAATCTCAAACATAGATAGTGACCATGTAATGTTAAATCTCAAACATAGATAGTGACCATGTAATGCTAAATCTCAACATAGATGGTGACCATGTATTGTTAAATCTCAAACATAGATAGTGACCATGTAATGTTAAATCTCAAACATAGATGGTGACCATGTATTGTTAAATCTCAAACATAGATAGTGACCATGTAATGTTAAATCTCAACATAGATAGTGACCATGTAATGTTAAATCTCAAACATAGATAGTGACCATGTAATGTTAAATCTCAAACATAGATAGTGACCATGTAATGTTAAATCTCAAACATAGATAGTGACCATGTAATGTTAAATCTCAAACATAGATAGTGACCATGTAATGTTAAATCTCAAACATAGATAGTGACCATGTAATGTTAAATCTCAAACATAGATGGTGACCATGTAATGTTAAATCTCAACATAGATGGTGACCATGTATTGTTAAATCTCAAACATAGATAGTGACCATGTAATGTTAAATCTCAAACATAGATAGTGACCATGTAATGTTAAATCTCAAACATAGATAGTGACCATGTAATGTTAAATCTCAAACATAGATAGTGACCATGTAATGTTAAATCTCAAACATAGATAGTGACCATATAATGTTAAATCTCAAACATAGATGGTCACCATGTAATATTAAATCTCAAACATAGATGGTCACCATGTAATGTTAAATCTCAAACATAGATAGTGACCATGTAATGTTAAATCTCAAACATAGATAGTGACCATGTAATGTTAAATCTCAAACATAGATAGTGACCATGTAATGTTAAATCTCAAACATAGATGGTGACCATGTAATGTTAAATCTCAACATAGATGGTGACCATGTATTGTTAAATCTCAAACATAGATGGTGACCAAGTAATGTTAAATCTCAAACATAGATGGTGACCATGTAATGTTAAATCTCAAACATAGATGGTGACCATGTAATGTTAAATCTCAAACATAGATGGTGACCATGTAATGTTAAATCTCAAACATAGATGGTGACCATGTAATGTTAAATCTCAAACATAAATAGTGACCATGTAATGTTAAATCTCAAACATAGATAGTGACCATGTAATGTTAAATCTCAAGCATAGATAGTGACCATGTAATGTTAAATCTCAAACATAGATAGTGACCATGTAATGTTAAATCTCAAACATAGATAGTGACCATGTAATGTTAAATCTCAAACATAGATAGTGACCATGTAATGTTAAATCTCAAACATAGATGGTCACCATGTAATGTTAAATCTCAAACATAGATGGTCACCATGTAATGTTAAATCTCAAACATAGATGGTCACCATGTAATGTTAAATCTCAAACATAGATAGTGACCATGTAATGTTAAATCTCAAACATAGATAATGACCATGTAATGTTAAATCTCAAACATAGATAGTGACCATGTAATGTTAAATCTCAAACATAGATAGTGACCATATATTGTTAAATCTCAAACATAGATAGTGACCATGTAATGTTAAATCTCAAACATAGATGGTGACCATGTAATGTTAAATCTCAAACATAGATGGTGACCATGTAATGTTAAATCTCAAACATAGATGGTGACCATGTAATGTTAAATCTCAAACATAGATGGTGACCATGTAATGTTAAATCTCAAACATAGATAGTGACCATATAATGTTAAATCTCAAACATAGATAGTGACCATGTAATGTTAAATCTCAAACATAGATAGTGACCATGTAATGTTAAATCTCAAACATAGATAGTGACCATGTAATGTTAAATCTTAAACATAGATAGTGACCATGTAATGTTAAATCTCAAACATAGATAGTGACCATGTAATGTTAAATCTCAATAGAAAAAGTTAATGACATTAATTCTGACCATTTACCTTGTGATGGAGTATAGTAATTGATTTTCAATGCAAAAATGTAAGTAATGGGAATATAATAATAAGTACCATATTGTTAAAAGAGGGTACAGATGATACGGACTATTTTTGGTTTTGTTATTGTTTGTAGGTAGTTTTAACATGGGTAATAATATTTATCTCTAGAAATAGTCTTAAAGCTAACAAATTATGACTTTCGTAAATTAATTCTTAATCAATGTCAATGACCTTTTGACATTTCACATTAAAACTTTTATTCAACTTCATTTATTGACTAATGTCGTACTCGTATAAGTCGTTTCCGCGGATAAAGTCAAACGGAACATTAAGTTGATTCGTGGTAACGTTTAGCTTGGCTGTACCATATATTTCTGGAATATTCGTCTAGTACGAAGTTCCACTGTAAAATATTAATGTGTATTATTATTGTAGGTTTTGGCCAAGATGTCGATAATATGTACAGATGTCCAAACCATTTATCGAGGACTATTTATCTGAAGGCCTTTAAAGACAAATGCTACAGGTTTGAGAAGAGCGAAATGTATTGGACTTCGGCAAGGGATAGATGTTCTGGAGAACAGGGAACTCTTATACAAATCAGGAACCAGGAAACACAGAACTGGGTTGTCAATACCTTGAATGCACTTCATTGGAGCACGAATGGTGTTTGGTTAGGGGCCCACGACAGGGATAATGAAATGGATTGGCGATGGGTTACGGGTAATTATCATAGTACTTAGTACACTTTCAAATAAAACTGTGGCCATAATTAATTACTTCATTCGTAATCATGTGACTCTGTTTGTAATGTATTGGCTAAGAGTTTCAACATCTTTATCTATCGATCGTTTATTGGCTGGGAGATTCAAATCCTTATCTATCGATCGTTTATTGACAGGGAGATTCAAATCCTTATCTATCGATCGTTTATTGACTGGGAGATTCAAATCTTATCTATCGATCGTTTATTGGCTGGGAGATTCAAATCCTTATCTATCGATCGTTTATTGACTGGGAGATTCAAATCCTTATCTATCGATCGTTTATTGACTGGGAGATTCAAATCCTTATCTATCGATCGTTTATTGGCTGGGAGATTCAAATCCTTATCTATCGATCGTTTATTGACTGGGAGATTCAAATCCTTATCTATCGATCGTTTATTGACTGGGAGATTCAAATCCTTATCTATCGATCGTTTATTGACAGGGAGATTCAAATCCTTATCTATCGATCGTTTATTGACTGGGAGATTCAAATCCTTATCTATCGATCTTTTATTGGCCAAGAGATTTGACCTCCTACAGAATCGTTGTCAATTTAGGGGAATAATGTATGTAATTACCTTTCATCTTGTGCTTTCTGTCTTTTTTCTTATGTCCGTAGCATAGAATTGTGTTGCTTTTAACAGAAGTCCCCCATCACATGCTTACGATATCAATTTTATATCATAAAAAAAACAAAACAAAAACTACCAGTATTCATGTAGTAAAAATCATTTGAAAATTTCATCGTCTTGTCACATTAGTTAGAACCATTTCATCGTCTTGTCACATTAGTTAGAACCATTCCATCATCTTGTCACATTAGTTAGAACCATTTCATCGTCTTGTCACATTAGTTAGAACCATTTCATCATCTTGTCACATTAGTTAGAACCATTTCATCATCTTGTCACATTAGTTAGAACCATTTCATCGTCTTGTCACATTAGTTAGAACCATTTCATCGTCTTGTCACATTAGTTAGAACCATTCCATCATCTTGTCACATTAGTTAGAACCATTTCATCGTCTTGTCACATTAGTTAGAACCATTTCATCATCTTGTCACATTAGTTAGAACCATTTCATCATCTTGTCACATTAGTTAGAACCATTTCATCGTCTTGTCACATTAGTTAGAACCATTTCATCATCTTGTCACATTAGTTAGAACCATTTCATCGTCTTGTCACATTAGTTAGAACCATTTCATCATCTTGTCACATTAGTAAGAACCATTTCATCATCTTGTCACATTAGTAAGAACCATTTCATCGTCTTGTCACATTAGTTAGAACCATTTCATCGTCTTGTCACATTAGTTAGAACCATTTCATCATCTTGTCACATTATTTAGAACCATTTCATCGTCTTGTCACATTAGTTAGAATCATTTCATCGTCTTGTCACATTAGTTAGAACCATTTCATCATCTTGTCACATTAATTAGAACCATTTCATCATCTTGTCACATTAGTTAGAACCATTTCATCGTCTTGTCACATTAGTTAGAACCATTTCATCATCTTGTCACATTAGTTAGAACCATTTCATCGTCTTGTCACATTAGTTAGAACCATTTCATCATCTTGTCACATTAGTAAGAACCATTTCATCATCTTGTCACATTAGTAAGAACCATTTCATCGTCTTGTCACATTAGTTAGAACCATTTCATCGTCTTGTCACATTAGTTAGAACCATTTCATCATCTTGTCACATTATTTAGAACCATTTCATCGTCTTGTCACATTAGTTAGAATCATTTCATCGTCTTGTCACATTAGTTAGAACCATTTCATCGTCTTGTCACATTAGTTAGAACCATTTCATCATCTTGTCACATTATTTAGAACCATTTCATCGTCTTGTCACATTAGTTAGAACCATTTCATCATCTTGTCACATTAGTAAGAACCATTTCATCATCTTGTCACATTAGTAAGAACCATTTCATCGTCTTGTCACATTAGTTAGAACCATTTCATCGTCTTGTCACATTAGTTAGAACCATTTCATCGTCTTGTCACATTAGTTAGAATCATTTCATCGTCTTGTCACATTAGTTAGAACCATTTCATCATCTTGTCACATTAGTAAGAACCATTTCATCGTCTTGTCACATTAGTTAGAACCTTTCATCGTCTTGTCACATTAGTTAGAACCATTTCATCATCTTGTCACATTAGTTAGAATCATTTCATCGTCTTGTCACATTGGTTAGAACCATTTCATCGTCTTGTCACATTAGTTAGAATCATTTCATCGTCTTGTCACATTAGTTAGAACCATTTCATCGTCTTGTCACATTAGTTAGAACCATTTCATCATCTTGTCACATTAGTTAGAACCATTTCATCGTCTTGTCACATTAGTTAGAACCATTTCATCGTCTTGTCGCATTAGTTAGATTCAGATTTGCATGAGAATTTAACAAAAAATATCCATTTCATTGCTAAGAAAAGGTTGAGGATACCAAAGGGATAACCAGAAGCCATAAATCGAAAGACAGACAACACAATGGCCAAAAGAAAACGGACAAACAATGGTATACAAAGCCAATGTTTCTGTCAATAAATTCGCTATGATGAATGTGTCCTACCCACCACAAATTGTAGGGCATAACTGCAAGCATTTCTTACGCTTAGGATCCATTGAGACTCCGACAAATTAAACATGGAACCTACTTCGATTTGTTTCACGTGGTTTGAATAACACAGTTTAAGTTTGTTTCACGTGGTTTGAATAACATAGTTTAAGTTTGTTTCGCGTGGTTTGAATAATCCAGTTTAAGTTTGTTTCACGTGGCTTGAATAACACAGTTTAAGTTTGTTTCACGTGGTTTGAATAACCCAGTTTATGTTTAATTCACGTGGTTTGAATAACCCAGTTTAAGCTTAATTCACGTGGCTTGAATAACCCAGTTTAAGTTTGATTCACGTGGTTTGAATAACCCAGTTTAAGTTTGTTTCACGTCTATCATTGTCTACCGGAACTAGCACTTTCACTGGTTATCTGCCCTTTTCCCCGCCATTTTATTTGCATGGGGAGTGCCTTCAAGAGAAGGTCACCCTGCATTTATCCAGGCTTGTGACTGGCTCTATATAGAGGCTGCATTAACCTTTTTATATTTTTTTTTTTTTTCTCTCTTTTTTTACTTTTCTTTTCTTTTTTTTCTTTTTCCTTTTTTTTTCTTCTTTTTTTTATATCAGACTTATTATATCTGATAATTTTTTTCATAACACAATGTTTAACAAGTAACAACACAAATTTCTGTACAATGGTCGTCGCTTCCACGGGGTTTTCTAAGAGCCTGGTGGCGTCTGTCATGCTATGTCCTGCACATCGATGAATGAGGTAACACTCCCCGTACAGGTCCGTTCATGTCTGTGCAGCGTCCCAACATGTTTCCACAACCGGTCACATTTCAAACACGGGTAGCTGTAACTATTTCTCCATATCACTGACGTAGCTGAAGTGGTAGGCTTCATACAAATTCAAATTCATTGTATCTTCAAAGCTGTAGGGGGAACGTCGTACCAACCGAGTTGTGATGTCACCAGCTTTTGTTTTTGTAAGTCGTAGACATACACGTTCAACCTGAACACCTGCTCCAATACCCCCAAATCATCCAACGTCACACCCTTGAAGTCTGCAGGGGTCATATCTTGCTATTGTAGATACTGTCTGTAATACGTCTTGGTTGGGGCAATCAGACACCAGGAAAAAGAACCAATCAGAAGAGAGGTGACTTCTTTTATGTTCGCGTCCGGACAATATATACGGTGATAGAATCCTCATTGGCATTCTGGGTTTTTTTGACAGACCATGACCATGTTCACCTGTAAGAAACGCGGCAAAGAATTTACAGAGAAGATCAACCTGTTACGTCATATGAAGACCCATGTAGATTCTTCACATACCTACAGCTGCAGTATCTGTGACAAAGAGTTCAGCCGAGCTGACAACAGAAAGAGGCATGAGGCTATCCATGGACAGCGACCGCTCTTAACCTGCCAGATCTGCAACTATACCTTCCAGAGAATGGACACTTTTCACCGGCATTTGCAGACCCACCAGAGAAGAATGGACCAAACACCACACACCAGACCAAGCAAAACCACCAAGAGGAAACTGTCACCTCCAGCTGGACCCAGCTCAAAGCAGCAACGTACCGTGTCACCACCACCAAAGACCCACCAAGAAAAGAGCCGAGTTGCAACGATTGATGCCAGAGTCGTCCTTCCAAACCATATTTTGAGGAACAAAGCTGTCGTTGCTTTAGTTGGTGGATCCAATGGACCTCATGAGGACAACCTATGCTTCTTCAGATGTTTAGCAGTACATCGTGGAGCTCCAGATGTCCAAGCTTTAGAAGCACCAACCAAGACGTATTACAGACAGTATCTACAACAAGACATGACCCCTGCAGACTTCAAGGGTGTCACGTTGGATGATTTGGTGGTATTGGAGCAGGTGTTCAGGTTGAACGTGTATGTCTACGATTAATTTATTTAAAAAATGGACAATCGTTAGACCTTCTTGATTTGCCCCTGGATAAAAGTCGTCCCTGATATTTCTCGGCCCAAAAAAAAAGTCGGCCCAAAAAATCTCCTTTGCAATAGAATTAACTGGGTAAGTGGAATTGAAGAACAAAGAAGAATAATCAAGAATAATGAAGAAAAGAACCCAAAACTACTATGTATACATGTACATGTACATGTACATGTCTATGCGTAGATGCGATGCTCGCCTGTAGGCTGTGCCTAATTCATATTATCTAATTTTTGTCATGTGTATTATTATCTCTGTTAAAGAGAGCCGATGTCCTCAATCCTCATTTAAATGTTAGATCATATACAAGGCCATTGTCAGACATAATAGTACAATAGTCATCGTAGATCATACATCTAATTGCCATTACAATCCTACATCTAATTGTCATTACAATCCTACCTCTAATTGCCATTACAACCCGTCATCTGTACACAATAGTCATCGTAGATCATGTATCTAATTGCCATTACAACCCGTCATCTGTACACAATAGTCATCATAGATCCTACATCTAATTGTCATTACAATCCTACATATAATTGCCATTACAATCCGTCATCTGTACACAATAGTCATCGTAGATCATACATCTAATTGTCATTACAATCCTACATCTAATTGCCATTACAACCCGTCATCTGTACACAATATTAGTCATCGTAGATTATACATCTAATTGCCATTACAACCCGTCATCTGTACAATAGTCATCGTAGATACTGTATCTAATTGCCATTACAACCCGTCATCTGTACACAATAGTCATCATAGATCCTACATCTAATTGTCATTACAATCCTACATCTAATTGCCATTACAATCCGTCATCTGTACAATAGTCATCACAGATCCTGTATCTAATTGCCTTTACAATCCGTCATCTGTACACAAGAAACAACACTTCTCAACACTTATTATCTTCCAAAACAACTTCTTGAAAGATAAGATGAGACCATTCTTTAGAAATCATTGACTTAAAATAGTTTTTTTTACACAGAAGACGGTAACGTTTATATCAACATCTGATACATGTATGTTTTAGTAACTACATTGTTTGTATTACTCTTACAATACAGTTAATGTAGTTGTTATAGTTATTAGAATAAAAACAAAACTCTACTGAGATTAAAAAACACCCAATATAACAAGGAAACCACTGAAATAAGTATTCCCAATTGTAAAATTGAAGTCGTCACTTCGACGGTTTTATGGTCGTTACCATGACTTCATTAACGGTTACGGAGTATCTGTCACACATGCAAACGGAAATGTCTGCATGTCGTTATCACAATTAAAGTCCTTTCCTCATTTATGCCTTATCACAGGGTTTTTAATAAGAGTAACAAAACAGGTACCACAAGTGGAGCAAGAACTACTTACGTTTCCGGAGCATCTCAGGTTTTCTGTTCCGTAATCTTTAGTTTTTTATGTGTAGTACTTTGTAGACATAATATGTCGTGGTCATTTTGACCGTTTGTCCTTTTTCTCTTGACCATTACGTTGTCGATCGTTTGATTTACGGTTTCTGATTACCTCTGTGGTATCTTCATTGAGTTGTCTGTCCTTTGATTTATGGTTTCTGATTACCTCTGTGGTATCTTGACCATTGAGTTGTCTGTCCTTTGATTTACGGTTTCTGATTACCTCTGTGGTATCTTGACCATTGCGTTGTCGGTCCTTTTATTTACAGTTTCTGATTACCTCTGTGGTATCTTGACCATTGAGTTTTCTGTCCTTTGATTTACGGTTTCTGATTACCTCTGTGGTATCTTGATCATTACGTTGTCGGTCCTTTGATTTACGGTTTCTGATTACCTCTGTGGTATCTTGACCATTGTGTTGTCGGTCCTTTGATTTACAGTTTCTGATTACCTCTGTGGTATTTTGACCACTGAGTTGTCTCTCCTTTGATTTACGGTTTCTGATTACCTCTATGGTATCTTGACCATTGTGTTGTCGGTCCTTTGATTTACGGTTTCTGATTACCTCTGTGGTATCTTCATTGAGTTGTCTCCTTTGATTTACGGTTTCTGATTACCTCTGTGGTATCTTCATTGCGTTTTCTGTCCTTTGATTTACGGTTTCTGATTACCTCTGTGATATCTTGACCATTGTGTTGTCGGTCCTTTGATTTACGTTTCTGATTACCTTTGTGGTATCTTCATTGAGTTGTCTGTCCTTTGATTTACGGTTTCTGATTACCTCTGTGGTATCTTCATTGAGTTGTCTCTCCTTTGATTTACGGTTTCTGATTATCTCTGTGGTATCTTCATTGAGTTGTCTGTCTTTTGATTTACGGTTTCTGATTACCTCTGTGGTATCTTCATTGAGTTGTCTCTCCTTTGATTTACGGTTTCTGATTACCTCTGTGGTATCTTCATTGAGTTGTCTGTCTTTTGATTTACGGTTTCTGATTACCTCTGTGGTATCTTGACCATTGCGTTGTCGGTCCATTGACTTACGGTTTCTGATTACCTCTGTGGTATCTTGACCATTGAGTTGTCTGCCCTTTGATTTACGGATTCTGATTACCTCTGTGGTATCTTCATTGAGTTGTCTATCCTTTGATTTACGGTTTCTGATTACCTCTGTGGTATCTTGACCATTGCGTTGTCGGTCCTTTGATTTACGGTTTCTGATTACCTCTGTGGTATCTTGACCATTGAGTTGTCTGCCCTTTGATTTACGGTTTCTGATTACCTCTCTGGTATCTTCATTGAGTTGTCTGTCCTTTGATTTACGGTTTATGATTACCTCTGTGGTATCTTGACCATTGCGTTGTCGGTCCTTTGATTTACGTTTTCTGATTACCTCTGTGGTATCTTGATCATTGAGTTGTCTGCCCTTTGATTTACGGTTTCTGATTACCTCTGTGGTATCTTGACCATTGAGTTGTCTGTCCTTTGATTTACGGTTTCTGATTACCTCTGTGGTATCTTGACCATTGAGTTGTCTGTCCTTTGATTTACGGTTTCTGATTACCTCTGTGGTATCTTGACCATTGAATTGTCTGTCCTTTGATTTACGGTTTCTGATTACCTCTGTGGTATCTTGACCATTGAGTTGTTTGTCCTTTGATTTACGGTTTCTGATTACCTCTGTGGTATCTTCATTGAGTTGTCTGTTCTTTGATTTACGGTTTCTGATTACCTCTGTGGTATCTTGACCATTGCGTTGTCAGTCCTTTGATTTACGGTTTCTGATTACCTCTGTGGTATCTTCATTGAGTTGTCTGTCCTTTGATTTACGGTTTCTGATTACCTCTGTTATATCTTGACCATTGAGTTGTCTGTCCTTTGATTTACGGTTTCTGATTACCTCTGTGGTATCTTGACCACTGAGTTGTCTGTCCTTTGATTTACGGTTTCTGATTACCTCTGTGGTATCTTGACCAGTGAGTTGTCTGTCCTTTGATTTACGGTTTCTGATTACTTCTGTGGTATCTTGACCATTCAGTTGTCTGCCCTTTGATTTAGGATTTCTCATTACCTCTGTGGTATCTTGATCATTAGGTTGTCTGTCCTTTGATTTACGGTTTCTGATTACCTCTGTGGTATCTTGATCATTACGTTGTCGGTCCTTTGATTTACAGTTTCTGATTACCTCTGTGGTATCTTGACCATTGTGTTGTCGGTCCTTTGATTTACGGTTTCTGATTACCTCTGTGGTATCTTGACCATTGAGTTGTCTGTCCTTTGATTTACGATTTCTGATTACCTCTGTGGTATCGTGATCATTGAGTTGTCTGTCCTTTGATTTACGGTTTCCGATTACTTCTGTGGTATCTTGATCATTGAGTTGTCTGCCCTTTGATTTACAGTTTCTGATTACCTCTGTGGTATCTTGATCATTGAGTTTTCTGTCCTTTGATTTATGGTTTCAGATTACCTCTGTGGTATCTTGATCATTACGTTGTCGGTCCTTTGATTTAGGGTTTCTGATTACCTCTGTGGTATCTTGACCATTGTGTTGTCGGTCCTTTGACTTACGGTTTCTGATTACCTCTGTGGTATCTTGACCATTGTGTTGTCGGTCCTTTGACTCACGGTTTCTGATTACCTCTGTGGTATCTTGACCACTGAGTTGTTGGTCCTTTGATTTACGGTTTCTGATTACCTCTGTGGTATCTTGACCACTGAGTTGTCGGTCCTTTGATTTACGGTTTCTGATTACCTCTGTGGTATCTTGACCATTGCGTTGTCGGTCCTTTGATTTACGGTTTCTGATTACCTCTGTGGTATCTTGACCATTGAGTTGTCTGCCCTTTGATTTACGGTTTCTGGTTACCTCTGTGGTATCTTCATTGAATTGTCTGTCCTTTGATTTACGGTTTCTGATTACCTCTGTGGTATCTTGACCATTGCGTTGTCTGCCCTTTGATTTACGGTTTCTGATTACCTCTGTGGTATCTTGACCATTGAGTTGTCTGTCCTTTGATTTACGGTTTCTGATTACCTCTGTGGTATCTTGACCATTGAGTTGTCTGCCTTTGATTTACGGTTTCTGATTACCTCTGTGGTATCTTGACCATTGAGTTGTCTGTCCTTTGATTTACGGTTTCTGATTACTTATGTGGTATCTTGACCATTGAGTTGTCGGCCTTTTGATTTACGGTTTCTGATTACCTCTGTGGTATCTTGATCATTGAGTTGTCTGTCCTTTGATTTACGGTTTCAGATTACCTCTGTGGTATCTTGATCATTACGTTGTCGGTCCTTTGATGTACGGTTTCTGATTACCTATGTGGTATCTTGACCATTGTTTTGTCGGTCCTTTGATTTACGGTTTCTGATTACCTCTGGTATCTTGACCATTGAGTTGTTTGTCCTTTGATTTACGGTTTCTGATTACCTCTGTGGTATCTTCATTGAGTTGTCTGTCCTTTGATTTACGGTTTCTGATTACCTCTGTGGTATCTTGACCATTGCGTTGTCAGTCCTTTGATTTACGGTTTCTGATTACCTCTGTGGTATCTTCATTGAGTTGTCTGTCCTTTGATTTACGGTTTCTGATTACCTCTGTGATATCTTGACCATTGAGTTGTCTGTCCTTTGATTTACGGTTTCTGATTACCTCTGTGGTATCTTGACCACTGAGTTGTCGGTCCTTTGATTTACGGTTTCTGATTACCTCTGTGGTATCTTGACCAGTGAGTTGTCTGTCCTTTGATTTACGGTTTCTGATTACTTCTGTGGTATCTTGACCATTGAGTTGTCTGCCCTTTGATTTAGGGTTTCTCATTACCTCTGTGGTATCTTGATCATTAGGTTGTCTGTCCTTTGATTTACGGTTTCTGATTACCTCTGTGGTATCTTGATCATTACGTTGTCGGTCCTTTGATTTACGGTTTCTGATTACCTCTGTGGTATCTTGACCATTGTGTTGTCGGTCCTTTGCTTTACGGTTTCTGATTACCTCTGTGGTATCTTGACCATTGAGTTGTCTGTCCTTTGATTTACGGATTCTGATTACTTCTGTGGTATCTTGATCATTGAGTTGTCTGCCATTTGATTTACGGTTTCTGATTACCTCTGTGGTATGTTGATCATTGAGTTGTCTGTCCTTTGATTGATGGTTTCAGATTACCTCTGTGGTATCTTGATCATTACGTTGTCAGTCCTTTGATTTACGGTTTCTGATTACCTCTGTGGTATCTTGACCATTGTGTTGTCGGTCCTTTGACTTACGGTTTCTGATTACCTCTATGGTATCTTGACCACTGAGATGTTTGTTCTTTGATTTACGGTTTCTGATTACCTCTGTGGTATCTTGACCATTGTGTTGTCGGTCCTTTGACTTACGGTTTCTGATTACCTCTGTGGTATCTTGACCACTGAGTTGTTGGTCCTTTGATTTACGGTTTCTGATTACCTCTGTGGTATCTTGACCACTGAGTTGTCGGTCCTTTGATTTACGGTTTCTGATTACCTCTGTGGTATCTTGACCATTGCGTTGTCGGTCCTTTTATTTACGGTTTCTGATTACCTCTGTGGTATCTTTATCATTGAATTGTCTGCCCTTTCATTTACGGTTTCTGATTACCTCTGTGGTATCTTGACCATTGAGTTGTCTGTCCTTTGATTTACGGTTTCTGATTACCTCTGTGGTATCTTGACCATTGAGTTGTCTGTCCTTTGATTTACGGTTTCTGATTACCTCTGTGGTATCTTGACCATTGAGTTGTCTGTCCTTTGATTTACGGTTTCTGATTACCTCTGTGGTATCTTGACCACTGAGTTGTCGGTCCTTTGATTTACGGTTTCTTATTACCTCTGTGGTATCTTGACCATTGCGTTGTCGGTCCTTTTATTTACGGTTTCTGATTACCTCTGTGGTATCTTTATCATTGAATTGTCTGCCCTTTCATTTACGGTTTCTGATTACCTCTGTGGTATCTTGACCATTGAGTTGTCTGTCCTTTGATTTACGGTTTCTGATTACCTCTGTGGTATCTTGACCATTGAGTTGTCTGTCCTTTGATTTACGGTTTCTGATTACCTCTGTGGTATCTTGACCATTGAGTTGTCTGTCCTTTGATTTACGGTTTCTGATTACTTCTGTGGTATCTTGACCATCGAGTTGTCGGACTTTTGATTTACGGTTTCTGATTACCTCTGTGGTATCTTGATCATTGAGTTGTCTGTCCTTTGATTTACGGTTTCAGATTACCTCTGTGGTATCTTGACCATTGAGTTGTCTGCCTTTGATTTACGGTTTCTGATTACCTCTGTGGTATCTTGACCATTGAGTTGTCTGTCCTTTGATTTACGGTTTCTGATTACTTATGTGGTATCTTGACCATTGAGTTGTCGGCCTTTTGATTTACGGTTTCTGATTACCTCTGTGGTATCTTGATCATTGAGTTGTCTGTCCTTTGATTTACGGTTTCTGATTACCTCTGTGGTATCTTGACCATTGAGTTGTCTGTCCTTTGATTTACGGTTTCTGATTACCTCTGTGGTATCTTGACCATTGAGTTGTCTGCCTTTGATTTACGGTTTCTGATTACCTCTGTGGTATCTTGACCATTGAGTTGTCTGTCCTTTGATTTACGGTTTCTGATTACTTATGTGGTATCTTGACCATTGAGTTGTCGGCCTTTTGATTTACGGTTTCTGATTACCTCTGTGGTATCTTGATCATTGAGTTGTCTGTCCTTTGATTTACGGTTTCAGATTACCTCTGTGGTATCTTGATCATTACGTTGTCGGTCCTTTGATGTACGGTTTCTGATTACCTATGTGGTATCTTGACCATTGTTTTGTCGGTCCTTTGATTTACGGTTTCTGATTACCTCTGGTATCTTGACCATTGAGTTGTTTGTCCTTTGATTTACGGTTTCTGATTACCTCTGTGGTATCTTCATTGAGTTGTCTGTCCTTTGATTTACGGTTTCTGATTACCTCTGTGGTATCTTGACCATTGCGTTGTCAGTCCTTTGATTTACGGTTTCTGATTACCTCTGTGGTATCTTCATTGAGTTGTCTGTCCTTTGATTTACGGTTTCTGATTACCTCTGTGATATCTTGACCATTGAGTTGTCTGTCCTTTGATTTACGGTTTCTGATTACCTCTGTGGTATCTTGACCACTGAGTTGTCGGTCCTTTGATTTACGGTTTCTGATTACCTCTGTGGTATCTTGACCAGTGAGTTGTCTGTCCTTTGATTTACGGTTTCTGATTACTTCTGTGGTATCTTGACCATTGAGTTGTCTGCCCTTTGATTTAGGGTTTCTCATTACCTCTGTGGTATCTTGATCATTAGGTTGTCTGTCCTTTGATTTACGGTTTCTGATTACCTCTGTGGTATCTTGATCATTACGTTGTCGGTCCTTTGATTTACGGTTTCTGATTACCTCTGTGGTATCTTGACCATTGTGTTGTCGGTCCTTTGCTTTACGGTTTCTGATTACCTCTGTGGTATCTTGACCATTGAGTTGTCTGTCCTTTGATTTACGGATTCTGATTACTTCTGTGGTATCTTGATCATTGAGTTGTCTGCCATTTGATTTACGGTTTCTGATTACCTCTGTGGTATGTTGATCATTGAGTTGTCTGTCCTTTGATTTATGGTTTCAGATTACCTCTGTGGTATCTTGATCATTACGTTGTCAGTCCTTTGATTTACGGTTTCTGATTACCTCTGTGGTATCTTGACCATTGTGTTGTCGGTCCTTTGACTTACGGTTTCTGATTACCTCTATGGTATCTTGACCACTGAGATGTTTGTTCTTTGATTTACGGTTTCTGATTACCTCTGTGGTATCTTGACCATTGTGTTGTCGGTCCTTTGACTTACGGTTTCTGATTACCTCTGTGGTATCTTGACCACTGAGTTGTTGGTCCTTTGATTTACGGTTTCTGATTACCTCTGTGGTATCTTGACCACTGAGTTGTCGGTCCTTTGATTTACGGTTTCTGATTACCTCTGTGGTATCTTGACCATTGCGTTGTCGGTCCTTTTATTTACGGTTTCTGATTACCTCTGTGGTATCTTTATCATTGAATTGTCTGCCCTTTCATTTACGGTTTCTGATTACCTCTGTGGTATCTTGACCATTGAGTTGTCTGTCCTTTGATTTACGGTTTCTGATTACCTCTGTGGTATCTTGACCATTGAGTTGTCTGTCCTTTGATTTACGGTTTCTGATTACCTCTGTGGTATCTTGACCATTGAGTTGTCTGTCCTTTGATTTACGGTTTCTGATTACTTCTGTGGTATCTTGACCAATGAGTTGTCGGTCCTTTGATTTACGGTTTCTGATTACCTCTGTGGTATCTTGACCATTGCGTTGTCGGTCCTTTTATTTACGGTTTCTGATTACCTCTGTGGTATCTTTATCATTGAATTGTCTGCCCTTTCATTTACGGTTTCTGATTACCTCTGTGGTATCTTGACCATTGAGTTGTCTGTCCTTTGATTTACGGTTTCTGATTACCTCTGTGGTATCTTGACCATTGAGTTGTCTGTCCTTTGATTTACGGTTTCTGATTACCTCTGTGGTATCTTGACCATTGAGTTGTCTGTCCTTTGATTTACGGTTTCTGATTACTTCTGTGGTATCTTGACCATCGAGTTGTCGGACTTTTGATTTACGGTTTCTGATTACCTCTGTGGTATCTTGATCATTGAGTTGTCTGTCCTTTGATTTACGGTTTCAGATTACCTCTGTGGTATCTTGATCATTACGTTGTCGGTCCTTTGATTTACGGTTTCTGATTACCTCTGTGGTATCTTGACCATTGTTTTGTCGGTCCTTTGATTTACCGTTTCTGATTACCTCTGTGGTATCTTGACCATTGAGTTGTTTGTCCTTTGATTTACGGTTTCTGATTACCTCTGTGGTATCTTCATTGAGTTGTCTGTCCTTTGATTTACGGTTTCTGATTACCTCTGTGGTATCTTCATTGAGTTGTCGGTCCTTTGATTTACGTTTCTGATTAACTCTGTGGTATCTTCATTGAGTTGTCTGTCCTTTGATTTACGGTTTCTGATTACCTCTGTGATATCTTGACCATTGAGTTGTTTGTCCTTTGATTTACGGTTTCAGATTACCTCTGTGGTATCTTGACCACTGAGTTGTGGGTCCTTTGATTTACGGTTTCTGATTACCTCTGTGGTATCTTGACCAGTGAGTTGTCTGTCCTTTGTTTTACGGTTTCTGATTACTTCTGTGGTATCTTGACCATTGAGTTGTCTGCCCTTTGATTTAGGCTTTCTGATTACCTCTGTGGTATCTTGATCATTGAGTTGTCTGTCCTTTGATTTACGGTTTCTGATTACCTCTGTGGTATCTTGATCATTACGTTGTCGGTGCTTTGATTTACGGTTTCTGATTACCTCTGTGGTATCTTGACCACTGAGTTGTCTGTCCTTTGATTTACGGTTTCTGATTACTTCTGTGGTATCTTGATCATTGAGTTGTCTGTCCTTTGATTTACGGTTTCTGATTACCTCTGTGGTATCTTGATCATTGAGTTGTCTGTCCTTTGATTTACGGTTTCTGATTACTTCTGTGGTATCTTGATCATTGAGTTGTCTGCCCTTTGATTTACGGTTTCTGATTACCTCTGTGGTATCTTGATCATTGAGTTGTCTGTCCTTTGGTTTCAGATTACCTCTGTGGTATCTTGATCATTACGTTGTCGGTCCTTTGATTTACGGTTTCTGATTACCTCTGTGGTATCTTGACCATTGTGTTGTCGGTCCTTTGACTTACGGTTTCTGATTACCTCTGTGGTATCTTGACCACTGAGTTGTTGGTCCTTTGATTTACGGTTTCTGATTACCTCTGTGGTATCTTGACCATTGTGTTGTCGGTCCTTTGACTTACGGTTTCTGATTACCTCTGTGGTATCTTGACCACTGAGTTGTTGGTCCTTTGATTTACGGTTTCTGATTACCTCTGTGGTATCTTGACCACTGAGTTGTCGGTCCTTTGATTTATGGTTTCTGATTACCTCTGTGGTATCTTCATTGTGTTGTCGGTCCTTTGATTTACGGTTTCTGATTACCTCTGTGGTATCTTCATTGAGTTGTCGGTCCTTTGATTTACGGTTTCTGATTACCTCTGTGGTATCTTCATTGAGTTGTCTGTCCTTTGATTTACGGTTTCTGATTACCTCTGTGGTATCTTCATTGCGTTGTCTGTCCTTTGATTTACGGTTTCTGATTACCTCTGTGGTATCTTGATCATTGAGTTGTCTGTCCTTTGATTTACGGTTTCTGATTACCTCTGTGGTATCTTCATTGAGTTGTCTGTCCTTTGATTTACGGTTTCTGATTACCTCTGTGATATCTTGACCATTGAGTTGTCTGTCCTTTGATTTACGGTTTCTGATTACCTCTGTGGTATCTTGACCACTGAGTTGTTTGTCCTTTGATTTACGGTTTCTGATTACCTCTGTGGTATCTTGACCAGTGAGTTGTCTGTCCTTTGATTTACGGTTTCTGATTACTTCTGTGGTATCTTGACCATTGAGTTGTCTGCCCTTTGATTTAGGCTTTCTGATTACCTCTGTGGTATCTTGATCATTGAGTTGTCTGTCCTTTGATTTACGGTTTCTGATTACCTCTGTGGTATCTTGATCATTACGTTGTCGGTCCTTTGATTTACGGTTTCTGATTACCTCTGTGGTATCTTGACCATTGTGTTGTCGGTCCTTTGATTTACGGTTTCTGATTATCTCTGTGGTATCTTGATCATTGCGTTGTCTGTCCTTTGATTTACGGTTTCTGATTACCTCTGTGGTATCTTGATCATTGAGTTCTGTCCTTTGATTTACGGTTTCTGATTACCTCTGTGATATCTTGACCATTGAGTTGTCTGTCATTTGATTTACGGTTTCTGATTACCTCTGTGGTAACTTGACCACTGAGTTGTCGGTCCTTTGATTTACGGTTTCTGATTACCTCTGTGGTATCTTGACCACTGAGTTGTCTGTCCTTTGATTTACGGTTTCTGGTTACCTCTGTGGTATCTTGATCATTGAGTTGTCTGTCCTTTGATTTACGGTTTCTGATTACCTCTGTGGTATCTTGATCATTGAGTTGTCTGCCCTTTGATTTACGGTTTCTGATTACCTCTGTGGTATCTTGATCATTGAGTTGTCTGTCCTTTGATTTATGGTTTCAGATTACCTCTGTGGTATCTTGATCATTACGTTGTCGGTCCTTTGATTTACGGTTTCTGATTACCTCTCTGGTATCTTGATCATTGAGTTGTCTGTCCTTTGATTTATGGTTTCAGATTACCTCTGTGGTATCTTGACCATTGTGTTGTCGGTCCTTTGACTTACGGTTTCTGATTACCTCTGTGGTATCTTGACCACTGAGTTGTTGGTCCTTTGATTTACGGTTTCTGATTACCTCTGTGGTATCTTGACCATTGTGTTGTCGGTCCTTTGACTTACGGTTTCTGATTACCTCTGTGGTATCTTGACCACTGAGTTGTTGGTCCTTTGATTTACGGTTTCTGATTACCTCTGTGGTATCTTGACCACTGAGTTGTCGGTCCTTTGATTTATGGTTTCTGATTACCTCTGTGGTATTTTCATTGTGTTGTCGGTCCTTTGATTTACGGTTTCTGATTACCTCTGTGGTATCTTCATTGAGTTGTCGGTCCTTTGATTTACGGTTTTTGATTACCTCTGTGGTATCTTCATTGAGTTGTCTGTCCTTTGATTTACGGTTTCTGATTACCTCTGTGGTATCTTCATTGCGTTGTCTGTCCTTTGATTTACGGTTTCTGATTACCTCTGTGGTATCTTGATCATTGAGTTGTCTGTCCTTTGATTTACGGTTTCTGATAACCTCTGTGGTATCTTCATTGAGTTGTCTGTCCTTTGATTTACGGTTTCTGACTACCTCTGTGATATCTTGACCATTGAGTTGTCTGTCCTTTGATTTACGGTTTCTGATTACCTCTGTGGTATCTTGACCACTGAGTTGTCGGTCCTTTGATTTACGGTTTCTGATTACCTCTGTGGTATCTTGACCAGTGAATTGTCTGTCCTTTGATTTACGGTTTCTGATTACTTCTGTAGTATCTTGACCATTGAGTTGTCTGCCCTTTGATTTAGGGTTTCTGATTACCTCTGTGGTATCTTGATCATTGAGTTGTCTGTCCTTTGATTTACGGTTTCTGATTACTTCTGTGGTATCTTGATCATTGAGTTGTCTGCCCTTTGATTTACGGTTTCTGATTACCTCTGTGATATCTTGACCATTGAGTTGTCTGTCATTTGATTTACGGTTTCTGATTACCTCTGTGGTATCTTGACCACTGAGTTGTCGGTCCTTTGATTTACGGTTTCTGATTACCTCTGTGGTATCTTGACCACTGAGTTGTCTGTCCTTTGATTTACGGTTTCTGATTACCTCTGTGGTATCTTGATCATTGAGTTGTCTGTCCTTTGATTTACGGTTTCTGATTACCTCTGTGGTATCTTGATCATTGAGTTGTCTGCCCTTTGATTTACGGTTTCTGATTACCTCTGTGGTATCTTGATCATTGAGTTGTCTGTCCTTTGATTTATGGTTTCAGATTACCTCTGTGGTATCTTGATCATTACGTTGTCGGTCCTTT
Source organism: Bathymodiolus brooksi (assembly GCA_963680875.1). Taxonomy (NCBI): domain Eukaryota; kingdom Metazoa; phylum Mollusca; class Bivalvia; order Mytilida; family Modiolidae; genus Bathymodiolus; species Bathymodiolus brooksi. The sequence goes on along the minus strand of OY804589.1, from coordinate 84,813,697 downwards.
GATTTACGGTTTCTGATTACCTCTCTGGTATCTTGATCATTGAGTTGTCTGTCCTTTGATTTATGGTTTCAGATTACCTCTGTGGTATCTTGACCATTGTGTTGTCGGTCCTTTGACTTACGGTTTCTGATTACCTCTGTGGTATCTTGACCACTGAGTTGTTGGTCCTTTGATTTACGGTTTCTGATTACCTCTGTGGTATCTTGACCATTGTGTTGTCGGTCCTTTGACTTACGGTTTCTGATTACCTCTGTGGTATCTTGACCACTGAGTTGTTGGTCCTTTGATTTACGGTTTCTGATTACCTCTGTGGTATCTTGACCACTGAGTTGTCGGTCCTTTGATTTATGGTTTCTGATTACCTCTGTGGTATTTTCATTGTGTTGTCGGTCCTTTGATTTACGGTTTCTGATTACCTCTGTGGTATCTTCATTGAGTTGTCGGTCCTTTGATTTACGGTTTTTGATTACCTCTGTGGTATCTTCATTGAGTTGTCTGTCCTTTGATTTACGGTTTCTGATTACCTCTGTGGTATCTTCATTGCGTTGTCTGTCCTTTGATTTACGGTTTCTGATTACCTCTGTGGTATCTTGATCATTGAGTTGTCTGTCCTTTGATTTACGGTTTCTGATTACCTCTGTGGTATCTTCATTGAGTTGTCTGTCCTTTGATTTACGGTTTCTGACTACCTCTGTGATATCTTGACCATTGAGTTGTCTGTCCTTTGATTTACGGTTTCTGATTACCTCTGTGGTATCTTGACCACTGAGTTGTCGGTCCTTTGATTTACGGTTTCTGATTACCTCTGTGGTATCTTGACCAGTGAATTGTCTGTCCTTTGATTTACGGTTTCTGATTACTTCTGTAGTATCTTGACCATTGAGTTGTCTGCCCTTTGATTTAGGGTTTCTGATTACCTCTGTGGTATCTTGATCATTGAGTTGTCTGTCCTTTGATTTACGGTTTCTGATTACTTCTGTGGTATCTTGATCATTGAGTTGTCTGCCCTTTGATTTACGGTTTCTGATTACCTCTGTGGTATCTTGATCATTGAGTTGTCTGTCCTTTGATTTATGGTTTCAGATTACCTCTGTGGTATCTTGATCATTACGTTGTCGGTCCTTTGATTTACGGTTTCTGATTACCTCTGTGGTATCTTGACCATTGTGTTGTCGGTCCTTTGACTTACGGTCTCTGATTACCTCTGTGGTATCTTGACCACTGAGTTGTTGGTCCTTTGATTTACGGTTTCTGATTACCTCTGTGGTATCTTGACCACTGAGTTGTCGGTCCTTTGATTTACGGTTTCTGATTACCTCTGTGGTATCTTCATTGTGTTGTCGGTCCTTTGATTTACCGTTTCTGATTACCTCTGTGGTATCTTCATTGAGTTGTTGGTCCTTTGATTTACGGTTTCTGATTACCTGTGTGGTATCTTCATTAAGTTGTCTGTCCTTTGATTTACGGTTTCTGATTACCTCTGTGGTATCTTCATTGCGTTGTCTGTCCTTTGATTTACGGTTTCTGATTACCTCTGTGGTATCTTGATCATTGAGTTGTCTGTCCTTTGATTTACGGTTTCTGATTACCTCTGTGGTATCTTCATTGAGTTGTCTGTCCTTTGATTTACGGTTTCTGATTACCTCTGTGATATCTTGACCATTGAGTTGTCTGTCATTTGATTTACGGTTTCTGATTACCTCTGTGGTATCTTGACCACTGAGTTGTCGGTCCTTTGATTTACGGTTTCTGATTACCTCTGTGGTATCTTGACCAGTGAGTTGTCTGTCCTTTGATTTACGGTTTCTGATTACTTCTGTGGTATCTTGACCATTGAGTTGTCTGCTCTTTGATTTAGGGTTTCTGATTACCTCTGTGGTATCTTGATCATTGAGTTGTCTGTCCTTTGATTTACGGTTTCTGATTACCTCTGTGGTATCTTGACCATTGTGTTGTCGGTCCTTTGATTTACGGTTTCTGATTACCTCTGTGGTATCTTGACCATTGCATTGTCGGTCCTTTGATTTATGGTTTCTGATTACCTCTGTGGTATCTTGACCATTGAGTTGCCTGCCCTTTGATTTAGGGTTTCTGATTACCTCTGTGGTATCTTGATCATTGAGTTGTCGGTCCATTGATTTACGGTTTCTGATTACCTCTGTAGTATCTTGACCATAGAGTTGTCTGTCCTTTGATTTACGTTTCTGATTACTTCTGTGGTATCTTGACCATTGAGTTGTCTGCCCTTTGATTTAGGGTTTCTGATTACCTCTGTGGTATCTTGATCATTGAGTTGTCTGTCCTTTGATTTACGGTTTCTGATTACCTCTGTGGTATCATGACCATTGTGTTGTCGGTCCTTTGATTTACGGTTTCTGATTACCTCTGTGGTATCTTGACCATTGCATTGTCGGTCCTTTGATTTATGGTTTCTGATTACCTCTGTGGTATCTTGATCATTGAGTTGCCTGCCCTTTGATTTAGGGTTTCTGATTACCTCTGTGGTATCTTGATCATTGAGTTGTCGGTCCATTGATTTACGGTTTCTGATTACCTCTGTAGTATCTTGACCATAGAGTTGTCTGTCCTTTGATTTACGGTTTCTGATTACCTCTGTGGTATCTTGACCATTGTGTTGTCGGTCCTTTGATTTACGGTTTCTGATTACCTCTGTGGTATCTTGACCATTGCATTGTCGGTCCTTTGATTTACGGTTTCTGATTACCTCTGTGGTATCTTGACCACTGAGTTGTCGGTCCTTTGATTTACGGTTTCTGATTACCTCTGTGGTATCTTGACCAGTGAGTTGTCTGTCCTTTGATTTACGGTTTCTGATTACTTCTGTGGTATCTTGACCATTGAGTTGTCTGCCCTTTGATTTAGGGTTTCTGATTACTTCTGTGGTATCTTGATCATTGAGTTGTCTGCCCTTTGATTTACGGTTTCTGATTACCTCTGTGGTATCTTGATCATTGAGTTGTCTGTCCTTTGATTTACGGTTTCTGATTACTTCTGTGGTATCTTGATCATTGAGTTGTCTGCCCTTTGATTTACGGTTTCTGATTACCTCTGTGGTATCTTGATCATTGAGTTGTCTGTCCTTTGATTTATGGTTTCAGATTACCTCTGTGGTATCTTGATCATTACGTTGTCGGTCCTTTGATTTACGGTTTCTGATTACCTCTGTGGTATCTTGACCATTGTGTTGTCGGTCCTTTGACTTACGGTTTCTGATTACCTCTGTGGTATCTTGACCACTGAGTTGTTGGTCCTTTGATTTACGGTTTCTGATTACCTCTGTGGTATCTTGACCATTGTGTTGTCGGTCCTTTGACTTACGGTTTCTGATTACCTCTGTGGTATCTTGACCACTGAGTTGTTGGTCCTTTGATTTACGTTTCTGATTACCTCTGTGGTATCTTGACCACTGAGTTGTCGGTCCTTTGATTTATGGTTTCTGTTTACCTCTGTGGTATTTTCATTGTGTTGTCGGTCCTTTGATTTACGGTTTCTGATTACCTCTGTGGTATCTTCATTGAGTTGTCGGTCCTTTGATTTATGGTTTTTGATTACCTCTGTTGTATCTTCATTGAGTTGTCTGTCCTTTGATTTACGGTTTCTGATTACCTCTGTGGTATCTTCATTGCGTTGTCTGTCCTTTGATTTACGGTTTCTGATTACCTCTGTGGTATCTTGATCATTGAGTTGTCTGTCCTTTGATTTACGGTTTCTGATTACCTCTGTGGTATCTTCATTGAGTTGTCTGTCCTTTGATTTACGGTTTCTGATTACCTCTGTGATATCTTGACCATTGAGTTGTCTGTCCTTTGATTTACGGTTTCTGATTACCTCTGTGGTATCTTGACCAGTGAATTGTCTGTCCTTTGATTTACGGTTTCTGATTACTTCTGTAGTATCTTGACCATTGAGTTGTCTGCCCTTTGATTTAGGGTTTCTGATTACCTCTGTGGTATCTTGATCATTGAGTTGTCTGTCCTTTGATTTACGGTTTCTGATTACTTCTGTGGTATCTTGATCATTGAGTTGTCTGCCCTTTGATTTACGGTTTCTGATTACCTCTGTGGTATCTTGATCATTGAGTTGTCTGTCCTTTGATTTATGGTTTCAGATTACCTCTGTGGTATCTTGATCATTACGTTGTCGGTCCTTTGATTTACGGTTTCTGATTACCTCTGTGGTATCTTGACCATTGTGTTGTCGGTCCTTTGACTTACGGTCTCTGATTACCTCTGTGGTATCTTGACCACTGAGTTGTTGGTCCTTTGATTTACGGTTTCTGATTACCTCTGTGGTATCTTGACCACTGAGTTGTCGGTCCTTTGATTTACGGTTTCTGATTACCTCTGTGGTGTCTTCATTGTGTTGTCGGTCCTTTGATTTACCGTTTCTGATTACCTCTGTGGTATCTTCATTGAGTTGTCGGTCCTTTGATTTACGGTTTCTGATTACCTGTGTGGTATCTTCATTGAGTTGTCTGTCCTTTGATTTACGGTTTCTGATTACCTCTGTGGTATCTTCATTGCGTTGTCTGTCCTTTGATTTACGGTTTCTGATTACCTCTGTGGTATCTTGATCATTGAGTTGTCTGTCCTTAGATTTACGGTTTCTGATTACCTCTGTGATATCTTGACCATTGAGTTGTCTGTCATTTGATTTACGGTTTCTGATTACCTCTGTGGTATCTTGACCACTGAGTTGTCGGTCCTTTGATTTACGGTTTCTGATTACCTCTGTGGTATCTTGACCAGTGATTTGTCTGTCCTTTGATTTACGGTTTCTGATTACTTCTGTGGTATCTTGACCATTGAGTTGTCTGCCCTTTGATTTAGGGTTTCTGATTACCTCTGTGGTATCTTGATCATTGAGTTGTCTGTCCTTTGATTTACGGTTTCTGATTACCTCTGTGGTATCTTGACCATTGTGTTGTCGGTCCTTTGATTTACGGTTTCTGATTACCTCTGTGGTATCTTGACCATTGCATTGTCGGTCCTTTGATTTATGGTTTCTGATTACCTCTGTGGTATCTTGACCATTGAGTTGCCTGCCCTTTGATTTAGGGTTTCTGATTACCTCTGTGGTATCTTGATCATTGAGTTGTCGGTCCATTGATTTACGGTTTCTGATTACCTCTGTAGTATCTTGACCATAGAGTTGTCTGTCCTTTGATTTACGGTTTCTGATTACTTCTGTGGTATCTTGACCATTGAGTTGTCTGCCCTTTGATTTAGGGTTTCTGATTACCTCTGTGGTATCTTGATCATTGAGTTGTCTGTCCTTTGATTTACGGTTTCTGATTACCTCTGTGGTATCTTGACCATTGTGTTGTCGGTCCTTTGATTTACGGTTTCTGATTACCTCTGTGGTATCTTGACCATTGCATTGTCGGTCCTTTGATTTATGGTTTCTGATTACCTCTGTGGTATCTTGACCATTGAGTTGCCTGCCCTTTGATTTAGGGTTTCTGATTACCTCTGTGGTATCTTGATCATTGAGTTGTCGGTCCATTGATTTACGGTTTCTGATTACCTCTGTAGTATCTTGACCATAGAGTTGTCTGTCCTTTGATTTACGGTTTCTGATTACCTCTGTGGTATCTTGACCATTGTGTTGTCGGTCCTTTGATTTACGGTTTCTGATTACCTCTGTGGTATCTTGACCATTGCATTGTCGGTCCTTTGATTTACGGTTTCTGATTACCTCTGTGGTATCTTGACCACTGAGTTGTCGGTCCTTTGATTTACGGTTTCTGATTACCTCTGTGGTATCTTGACCAGTGAGTTGTCTGTCCTTTGATTTACGGTTTCTGATTACCTCTGTGGTATCTTGACCATTGTGTTGTCGGTCCTTTGATTTACGGTTTCTGATTACCTCTGTGGTATCTTGACCATTGCATTGTTGGTCCTTTGATTTACGGTTTCTGATTACCTCTGTGGTATCTTGACCATTGAGTTGTCGGTCCTTTGATTTACGGTTTCTGATTACCTCTGTGGTATCTTGACCATAGAGTTGTCGGTCCTTTGATTTACGGTTTCTGATTACCTCTGTGGTATCTTGACCAGTGATTTTTCTGTCCTTTGATTTACGGTTTCTGATTACTTCTGTGGTATCTTGACCATTGAGTTGTCTGCCCTTTGATTTACGGTTTCTGATTACCTCTGTGGTATCTTGATCATTGAGTTGTCTGTCCTTTGATTTACGGTTTCTGATTACCTCTGTGGTATCTTGACCATTGTGTTGTCGGTCCTTTGATTTACGGTTTCTGATTACCTCTGTGGTATCTTGACCATTGCATTGTCGGTCCTTTGATTTATGGTTTCTGATTACCTCTGTGGTATCTTGACCATTGAGTTGCCTGCCCTTTGATTTAGGGTTTCTGATTACCTCTGTGGTATCTTGATCATTGAGTTGTCGGTCCATTGATTTACGGTTTCTGATTACCTCTGTAGTATCTTGACCATAGAGTTGTCTGTCCTTTGATTTACGGTTTCTGATTACCTCTGTAGTATCTTGACCATAGAGTTGTCTGTCCTTTGATTTACGGTTTCTGATTACTTCTGTGGTATCTTGACCATTGAGTTGTCTGCCCTTTGATTTAGGGTTTCTGATTACCTCTGTGGTATCTTGATCATTGAGTTGTCTGTCCTTTGATTTACGGTTTCTGATTACCTCTGTGGTATCTTGACCATTGTGTTGTCGGTCCTTTGATTTACGGTTTCTGATTACCTCTGTGGTATCTTGACCATTGCATTGTCGGTCCTTTGATTTATGGTTTCTGATTACCTCTGTGGTATCTTGACCATTGAGTTGCCTGCCCTTTGATTTAGGGTTTCTGATTACCTCTGTGGTATCTTGATCATTGAGTTGTCGGTCCATTGATTTACGGTTTCTGATTACCTCTGTAGTATCTTGACCATAGAGTTGTCTGTCCTTTGATTTACGGTTTCTGATTACCTCTGTGGTATCTTGACCATTGTGTTGTCGGTCCTTTGATTTACGGTTTCTGATTACCTCTGTGGTATCTTGACCATTGCATTGTCGGTCCTTTGATTTACGGTTTCTGATTACCTCTGTGGTATCTTGACCACTGAGTTGTCGGTCCTTTGATTTACGGTTTCTGATTACCTCTGTGGTATCTTGACCAGTGAGTTGTCTGTCCTTTGATTTACGGTTTCTGATTACCTCTGTGGTATCTTGACCATTGTGTTGTCGGTCCTTTGATTTACGGTTTCTGATTACCTCTGTGGTATCTTGACCATTGCATTGTTGGTCCTTTGATTTACGGTTTCTGATTACCTCTGTGGTATCTTGACCATTGAGTTGTCGGTCCTTTGATTTACGGTTTCTGATTACCTCTGTGGTATCTTGACCATTGCGTTGTCGGTCCTTTGATTTACGGTTTCTGATTACCTCTGTGGTATCTTGACCATTGAGTTGTCGGTCCTTTGATTTACGGTTTCTGATTACCTCTGTGGTATCTTGACCATTGAGTTGTCTGCCCTTTGATTTACGGTTTCTGATTACCTCTGTGGTATCTTGATGATTGAGTTGTCTGTCCTTTGATTTACGGTTTCTGATTACCTATATGTCACACGCAATGATGACACCACAAGTTTTTGTTATAAGTCTTGTGATGATGATGAGGAGGAGGAGGAGGAGGAGGAGGAGGAGGACAATGATGATATGGAATATACTGAGGATGCTATCGACAATATGATTTTAGAATTTTCAGGAGATTAATATAAACATGAATCCAAAATAAAGTGTCTTTTTGTTTTTTTTTACTTGCATTCTGGTCTTACCTAATGCATAATTGACATGTCCACATAATATTTGGTACATCATCATGTTTTGAGTTTTGGTGGTTTAATTATTTTATGGTCATGATTAATGTAGTTTTCAAATTCGGGCCTGTAGAATTGATGGTGAGCCTGTAAATATTTGAACTTACAGGCCCGGTGGGCTTGTAAGTTAAAAAGTTAAGCGTGAAGACTGTGAATTGTATGTATTTAATAATTTGATATTTTATAAATATGTTTATAATTAAAAATTGATACAACATAGACCAAGGATTTCTTTAAGGGAAATTTAAAACTACTTAGATATCCTGCACAAGGCACGGGCATACCCATCATAGTCCGCGAGAAAAAGTTATTTATTCTTTAAGGGAAATTTAAAACTACTTAGATATCCTGCACAAGGCACGGGCATACCCATCATAGTCCACGAGAATAAGTTATTTATTCTTTAAGGGAAATTTAAAACTACTTAGATATCCTGCACAAGGCACGGGCATACCCATCATAGTCTGCGTGAACAAGTTATTTATTCTTTAAGGGAAAGTTATATTGGAAAACATACATATAATCAAGAATACAAATAAAGAACCTGAATGGTTACTAAAATATTTAACATAAACAGTTTTTTAAAGAAAGATGTAAACAGTTTTAAAAATCTAAGTATAAATATTTTCAAAAAGGAAATGATATAAGTTTTCAAAAAAGAAAGTATATTAATTTTCAAAAAAGATAGTCTATTAAATTTAAAAAAAAAAATAAAGTCTATTAGATATAAAAAAAAGAAAGTATAAATTGTCAGGAAGAAAAGTAAAATATTTGATTTAAAATACCCATCCAAGTTGAACGAATTGAAACATGTCAGGAAAAATACACATATAATAGAAATGTCAATTCAAAAATACAAATAAAGAACCTGAATGGTTACTAAAATATTTAACATAAACAGTTTTTTAAAGAAAGATGTAAACAGTTTTAAAAATCTAAGTATAAATATTTTCAAAAAGGAAATGATATAAGTTTTCAAAAAAGAAAGTATATTAATTTTCAAAAAAGATAGTCTATTAAATTTTCAAAAAAAAATAAAGTCTATTAGATATAAAAAAAGAAAGTATAAATTGTCAGGAAGAAAAGTAAAATATTTGATTTAAAATACCCATCCAAGTTGAACGAATTGAAACATGTCAGGAAAAATACACATATAATAGAAATGTGAATTCACTGTTTGTCCACCATTCATCGTTGTCTTCTTCTTCTTGAAAGTTGTAGTCCTTTCATTTATCTTCCTCTTGCGTTGCCCAATTTTCTTACCAAGTGATCTAGGCTTCAGCACAGTCATTGCTCCATCTGTTGATGTCACAGTCTTCTTGTCCTTGGGCACAAAACGTCGCAAATGTTTAAATAGTCTCTGTCTCTCCTCCTGAGTTTTACTGAGCCATCCAGACTTAGATGTGCTTCTAGAAGTATTTTCTTGACTGTTTGTTTAGAAATTTTTTGATTAGTTGACAGTTGTTTAAGCTTAGGAATGTTATTCAAAATTTGTACCAAGAGCATATCCGGTTTTCATATAATTTTCTGGACTGTGTGTATGCATCCTTCAACAAGGGAAAAGTGTCCAAAGTTTCTAATAATCAGTTCCCATATTTCAGAGCAATATAGTAAAACATGTTTTAAATGGTATGGTCAAAAACATATGTCCTAAGCGACGTCGCTAAGTAAACATTGACGCGCAGGAACAATGAAAACATAGTTCATCTAAATTTTCGACTATATCTTTTATTTCCGTCAATGAAATAAATATAATAATCAATTGCACATCGTGAACATTGAATATATGATCACTCGTGCCGAAACGCATTCAGATTAAACTCGTGCGCATAGCAAGTTCCGCACACTCGTTTAATCTGAAGCGTTTTGCGGCACTCGTGATCATATTTTCAATATCCACCCTGTGCAATTATCCTATAGTTGTTTGGAGTTGCGATTAGATAGGATATGATGATACAGTCCGGAATGCATGGTCGGAGTATTAATGAGTGTCGGAGTAATGACTGTCGGAGTTATGAGTGTCGGAGAAATAACTGTCGGAGTTATGACTGTCGGAGTAATGAGACGACCCCATACCAATTATATAGTCTTTAGTTTGACCCGATTGAGGATCGAATCAACGATAAACCACATTCGAGGCGAGCATGCTAATCATTACACCACGGATGCGGTTCATAGGCTGTGAAACGTTCCATGTAGGCATTATAAATAAATAAGGGTAATAACAAAATTACCGAACACCGAGCAATCTTCCAAAGGGAAAACTCATGTCAACAAACAGACAAAATCAGTCAACAACCGGAAAACACAACTGTATATTTATTGTCAAGAATAAGACAAAGATAACAATACATAATAGTTAGTCTAAACAGACAAAACAGATGTTATATATCTCCTAGGAACAAACTCACTGGCATACACAATAACAAGTATGTCTGTTGAATCTCCGGTCATATTAGATTGTCTGGGGAGAAGAACAGTTGTTTCCTCAGGGTGGTCTGTACCATTGGGATCTGTTTCTTAGCATCGCCTTCTCCTAAGCGTATATTCTCCTCTGCCACGTCATGGTTGACTTGTGTCATTATTCCTTGTAAATCTAATCTGTAATTGGTAAACATTGTTATTTAATAAAACTAGTTTAACACTGCCACTTTTTATTGCCTGTACCAAACCAGGAAAGTGAGCAGTCATGTACATGTGTGTTAGGAGTACCAAACCAGGAAAGTGAGCAGTCATGTATATGTGTGTTAGGAGTACCAAACCAGGAAAGTGAGCAGTCATGTACATGTGTGTTAGGAGTACCAAACCAGGAAAGTGAGCAGTCATGTACATGTGTGTTAGGAGTACCAAACCAGGAAAGTGAGCAGTCATGTACATGTGTGTTAGGAGTACCAAACCAGGAAAGTGAGCAGTCATGTATATGTGTGTTAGGAGTACCAAACCAGGAAAGTGAGCAGTCATGTACATGTGTGTTAGGAGTACCAAACCAGGAAAGTGAGCAGTCATGTATATGTGTGTTAGGAGTACCAAACCAGGAAAGTGAGCAGTCATGTACATGTGTGTTAGGAGTACCAAACCAGGAAAGTGAGCAGTCATGTACATGTGTGTTAGGAGTACCAAACCAGGAAAGTGAGCAGTCATGTATATGTGTGTTAGGAGTACCAAACCAGGAAAGTGAGCAGTCATGTACATGTGTGTTAGGAGTACCAAACCAGGAAAGTGAACAGTCATGTATATGTGTGTTAGGAGTACCAAACCAGGAAAGTGAGTAGTCATGTATATGTGTGTTAGGAGTACCAAACCAGGAAAGTGAGCAGTCATGTATATGTGTGTTAGGAGTACCAAACCAGGAAAGTGAGCAGTCATGTATATGTGTGTTAGGAGTACCAAACCAGGAAAGTGAGCAGTCATGTACATGTGTGTTAGGAGTACCAAACCAGGAAAGTGAGCAGTCATGTACATGTGTGTTAGGAGTACCAAACCAGGAAAGTGAGCAGTCATGTATATGTGTGTTAGGAGTACCAAACCAGGAAAGTGAGCAGTCATGTACATGTGTGTTAGGAGTACCAAACCAGGAAAGTGAGCAGTCATGTATATGTGTGTTAGGAGTACCAAACCAGGAAAGTGAGCAGTCATGTACATGTGTGTTAGGAGTACCAAACCAGGAAAGTGAACAGTCATGTATATGTGTGTTAGGAGTACCAAACCAGGAAAGTGAGTAGTCATGTATATGTGTGTTAGGAGTACCAAACCAGGAAAGTGAGCAGTCATGTATATGTGTGTTAGGAGTACCAAACCAGGAAAGTGAGCAGTCATGTATATGTGTGTTAGGAGTACCAAACCAGGAAAGTGAGCAGTCATGTACATGTGTGTTAGGAGTACCAAACCAGGAAAGTGAGCAGTCATGTACATGTGTGTTAGGAGTACCAAACCAGGAAAGTGAGCAGTCATGTATATGTGTGTTAGGAGTACCAAACCAGGAAAGTGAGCAGTCATGTACATGTGTGTTAGGAGTACCAAACCAGGAAAGTGAGCAGTCATGTATATGTGTGTTAGGAGTACCAAACCAGGAAAGTGAGCAGTCATGTACATGTGTGTTAGGAGTACCAAACCAGGAAAGTGAGCAGTCATGTACATGTGTGTTAGGAGTACCAAACCAGGAAAGTGAGCAGTCATGTATATGTGTGTTAGGAGTACCAAACCAGGAAAGTGAGCAGTCATGTACATGTGTGTTAGGAGTACCAAACCAGGAAAGTGAACAGTCATGTATATGTGTGTTAGGAGTACCAAACCAGGAAAGTGAGTAGTCATGTATATGTGTGTTAGGAGTACCAAACCAGGAAAGTGAGCAGTCATGTATATGTGTGTTAGGAGTACCAAACCAGGAAAGTGAGCAGTCATGTATATGTGTGTTAGGAGTACCAAACCAGGAAAGTGAGCAGTCATGTACATGTGTGTTAGGAGTACCAAACCAGGAAAGTGAACAGTCATGTACATGTGTGTTAGGAGTACCAAACCAGGAAAGTGAACAGTCATGTACATGTGTGTTAGGAGTACCAAACCAGGAAAGTGAGCAGTCATGTATATGTGTGTTAGGAGTACCAAACCAGGAAAGTGAGCAGTCATGTACATGTGTGTTAGGAGTACCAAACCAGGAAAGTGAGCAGTCATGTACATGTGTGTTAGGAGTACCAAACCAGGAAAGTGAGCAGTCATGTATATGTGTATTAGGAGTACCAAACCAGGAAAGTGAACAGTCATGTACATATGTGTTAGGAGTACCAAACCAGGAAAGTGAGCAGTCATGTATATGTGTGTTAGGAGTACCAAACCAGGAAAGTGAACAGTCATGTACATGTGTGTTAGGAGTACCAAACCAGGAAAGTGAGCAGTCATGTATATGTGTGTTAGGAGTACCAAACCAGGAAAGTGAGCAGTCATGTATATGTGTGTTAGGAGTACCAAACCAGGAAAGTGAGCAGTCATGTACATGTGTGTTAGGAGTACCAAACCAGGAAAGTGAGCAGTCATGTACATGTGTGTTAGGAGTACCAAACCAGGAAAGTGAGCAGTCATGTATATGTGTGTTAGGAGTACCAAACCAGGAAAGTGAACAGTCATGTACATGTGTGTTAGGAGTACCAAACCAGGAAAGTGAGCAGTCATGTATATGTGTGTTAGGAGTACCAAACCAGGAAAGTGAACAGTCATGTACATGTGTGTTAGGAGTACCAAACCAGGAAAGTGAGCAGTCATGTATATGTGTGTTAGGAGTACCAAACCAGGAAAGTGAACAGTCATGTACATGTGTGTTAGGAGTACCAAACCAGGAAAGTGAGCAGTCATGTATATGTGTGTTAGGAGTACCAAACCAGGAAAGTGAACAGTCATGTACATGTGTGTTAGGAGTACCAAACCAGGAAAGTGAACAGTCATGTATATGTGTGTTAGGAGTACCAAACCAGGAAAGTGAGCAGTCATGTATATGTGTGTTAGGAGTACCAAACCAGGAAAGTGAGCAGTCATGTATATGTGTGTTAGGAGTACCAAACCAGGAAAGTGAACAGTCATGTACATGTGTGTTAGGAATACCAAACCAGGAAAGTGAGCAGTCATGTATATGTGTGTTAGGAGTACCAAACCAGGAAAGTGAGCAGTCATGTACATGTGTGTTAGGAGTACCAAACCAGGAAAGTGAGCAGTCATGTATATGTGTGTTAGGAGTACCAAACCAGGAAAGTGAGCAGTCATGTACATGTGTGTTAGGAGCCCCTTTCTATGATTTTTCTATTGGATTTTGGAAATGTGCCGACAGTGGTATATTTTCTGCTGTTCATTTTATTTACTAGTAAGATTTGTCTTTGTTTCCCTGAACTTTACGTGTTTGATATATTAGGTGCAGGTAGTACTTATATATATATTTAAGCATTCCTTTAATAAGCATCACCACCTGGTGCCGTTTGCAGTTAAACAAATATTTTTATAAATTCACAATTCAATAGCACCATCACCTGTGGTTTTTTTTAGCTTTTTTACTTGTACAAACTATGACATGCATTGATCAATCATATACAGTCAAACGTGTATATAAAGACCACTCAAGGGAACCTGAAAACATGTCCTTCACAGGGGCGGATCCAAGGGGGGGGCGCACCTGGCACATGTTCCCCCCCCCTAAAATTGGAAAAAATATGATTTTTTGGCATAAAATCGTGATTTTTCACATGAAATACCCCAAAAATTTTCGCACCTCCCTCTGCTCGGCCCAATTTTTTTAAGTGCGCCTCCCCTAACTTAAAATCCTGGATCCGCCCCTGCATTGATCAATCATATACAGTCAAACATGTATATAAAGACCACTCAAGGGAACCTGAAAATATGTCCTTTATGAGCAGTTGCCCTTTATATACAAGTAAAGATTATATGCACTTTTCATTAATGGGAAAAATGAGACTGCCCTTTATAGGCAGTGAATTGCTATACAGAAGTTCCCTTTAAGACAGGTTGTACTGTATTTAAATTCATCCATGATACACACTCCAGCTCTTGTTTATTTCTTCTTGATTGATTTAATTCTATTTCACAGATGTTGGTACTTATGTATGTGAGTGAGAGAGTGAGAGAGTGATCATTTGTTCTTGATTGATTTAATTCTATTTCACAGATGTTGGTACTTATGTATGTGAGTGAGAGGGTGAGAGAGTGATTATTTGTTCTTGATTGATTTAATTCTATTTCACAGATGTTGGTACTTAGGGACTGACCATTTAACTTGAAGGGGGGGGGTTATGGTTTTTTGTTTCGTTCAGAATTTTTTTTTTCGACAACACGGGTTAGAATATTTATTTTTTTTGCCGCGCAAAGCGAGAAATTTTTTTCCAGAATTCAACATTAGGTTATATGACAAAAACTCTGAATCACATTATTTTTTTTTACTCCACCAAAATCAGAATATTTTTTCAGCAACATTGGGAATCAGAATATTTTTTTGGAAAAAAAAACATAACCCCCCCCTTCAAGTTAAATGGTCGTTCCCTTATGTATGTGAGTGAGAGTGAGAGAGTGATTACTTGTTCTTGATTGATTTTTAATTCTATTTCACAGATGTTGGTACTTATGTATGTGAGTGAGAGAGTGATTATTTGTTCTTGATTGTTTTAATTCTATTTCACAGATGTTGGTACGTATGTATGTGAGTGAGGGAGTGAGAGAGTGATTATTTGTTCTTGATTGATTTAATTCTATTTCACAGATGTTGGTACTTATGTATGTGAGTGAGAGAGTGATTATTTGTTCTTGATTGATTTAATTCTATTTCACAGATGTTGGTACGTATGTATGTGAGTGAGGGAGTGAGAGAGTGATTATTTGTTCTTGATTGATTTAATTCTATTTCACAGATGTTGGTACTTATGTATGTGAGTGAGAGAGTGAGAGAGTGATTATTTGTTCTTGATTGATTTAATTCTATTTCACAGATGTTGGTACTTATGTATGTGAGTGAGAGAGTGAGAGAGTGATTATTTGTTCTTGATTGATTTAATTCTATTTCACAGATGTTGGTATGTATGTATGTGAGTGAGGGAGTGAGAGAGTGATTATTTGTTCTTGATTGATTTAATTCTATTTCACAGATGTTGGTACGTATGTATGTGAGTGAGGGAGTGAGAGATTGTTGTTTAATGGCAAGTGGGCAATTTGTCAGCTATATCATGGCGAGAACAATTAACATTTTGATGTGGTGATGTCTGTTTTGTACTAGACCAACACCCTTAGGTGGATTTTTATAGTACTAGTTCACTGAAACAACAATCCATGGGTAGACAGGGTGATAATATTTCATGTAACGGAATGGAACGAAACGAAACGGAATGATTTCGTTTCTTGTTTTAGTAATTATTATAGGGATATCACTATTTTAAGAAACGAAACTATTCCGTTTCGTTTCGTTCCTGATTTTTGAGTTTCGTTTCGTGTTTTAGTAATTTTCTATAGGTGTACTGTACTTAGTTACTTTGTTCCGACCAAGACACGACCAACCTACATTTGTACACGGTGTAGTCGCGCTATTTGAGCGTTAGGCGGATGAGTTGTTTATTGTACGACGCATGGCAGATTTTCTGCTTGTTTTCACATGGGTAGACATGTCGATCCACATGGATACATTATCTTGTTTCCTAGACAACCAGTCTTTACGCTTAATCCTTAATGCTGTATGCTTAGTGGAGAAACAGTAAATACAAATAGAGTCTTTGATTTGACTATGTCGTTGCTCAAACCACGATATACCACGCCCGAGGCGACCGCTCTAACCAATATAACACAGATGTGTTCAAATGGATCTCGGTCCTCTAGATCTGTATGATTTAGGATAAAGTTATATTGTCTTAATAGTTGTGTTAGTAGGTTTGATATTTTGGTTTTTCGATCTTTTGGTTTTGGACATGTCTGTTGAAGGTTGTTCCACAAACGGGTCATGCCCAGTGGATTGTATATCTACATGTTTTTTACACTTAATTTTACTTACGTGTCAGAAAAATTATTCAGATTTTCCGTAAGACTCTTAATATAAAACGACCCTTTTTTTCTGCTTCTGTATGAGACATAACCAAACACCGTAGCATATCCTAGCAGGAAGTCAGATTCGTCCGGTATAACCTTCTTATTATCTGCTGCATGTGGTGTGGCATCCATCTCTTCTTCATGTGGTAGTGACGTAGGATCAACGTCCATATCAATGATGTCAGCTACTGATGGACCATCTTGTTGTAAATCAGATGACATAAGCACTCCTACAAAATACATTTTTTCGTTGAACAGACAACAAGGCCAAAATAAAAAATATTGTTTGTTTGCCCACTGAAAACCTGCCGACTCAAAAGTTTTTATTCATTTTTTTTTCTCTTATCAATTCCCGAAACCGGATTCCTGATCTGATTCTCCTTTTATGATGACCGAAAGTATCTGAAATTATAAAATCATCGCATTACCTTGCATTGGAAATGATAGTTTATTATTGAAATTTGCAGTTCATAATAATGTAATTGTTAATAAAAACTATGATTCGCCTCCCTCAGGCATAGTTGTCCTTAGCCGATTTTTCCGATCTTGTTTAGGTCCTTCTGCTTTTGTTGCTTTTAAATTATTTGGCTTTTCAATCTTTTCAATACAGACCCCGTCCCCACACACCCTCCATCCCATGACCAATGGCATTGTCTACTTCCTATTACAATAGTTTTTTTAATATGTTCTTCCCAAGACTGTTGTATTTGAACGTACCTGATTACCGACTGTTAGTCCATGAATGCACCCAGCACACTAGAGGTTATATTTATATTTTCCTAAACATAGCTGTAGTACCAAATAGTTGACATTAAACAACAGTTAATTAACCAATGATAAAGAGCCTCATAAAAAAAATTCATGAACATTTCCTATTTTGCATACTCGTATACAAAGGGTCGTTGTGTTGGTGATCATATGGTAGTGGGTTTTACAACTACCTGTGTAATCAGTGCACATCACCACTAAAGTTGTGAGTTCGAATCTCGTTCATCACGAGGTGTACTCGATACAACATTTTGTGATAAAGTTTGTCAGTGATTTGTGGCAGTTCAGTGGTTTCCTCTGTGTACTTCCGGTTTCTGCCACCAATAAAATAATACAACATCAAATCGCCACTATAAATATTTATACACATATGCCCCTAACATAATCTCCAATACAACCTTACACGATTGGGATTAAACCATAAACCAAGCAAAATTGATTCACTCTTTCAAGCCATAGATTGAAGTCATGTATTGTAGATCAAAACACTATTAAATGAAGCTAACAATTTTTATTGAAAATGTCAAATACATGACAACGACTTCCTTCTTCTTCCCGGTATGGAGTGAACTCTTCTACGAGTGTTGAAACTCCAGTGCATGGTGAGTGAACAGCAGAAAATCACCCGAGTATGTACAATTAAAATGTCTCTATTTACAGTTAAAAGCAGTTAAAAGCAGCTGGTCCTGTTCACATGTTGCTGATGAGTCCAGGCATACTGATGGTATTAGTATGTGATGTCTGAACGACTCAACTGTTGGCTGGCTTCGCAACTCTGGTGGTAGCAAGTTCCAAGTTACGATGGTTCTTGGTAGGAATGAGTACTTGTATGCATCTACTCTGGTGCTTATCTGCCGGATGTTATGGGCACAGGATCCTCTAGTTCTGGTGGTATTAATCTGGATGTACTGATGGAGTGGTACTTCCACCAGGTTATTCAGGATATCGGACCTCCTTATTCTACACTAGAGATCCTGGATGATAATAGAACAACCTAAACACACCAGACTAGCGGAATACTAACACACCAGACTAGCGGAATACTAACACACCAGACTAGCGGAATACTAACACACCAGACTAGCGGAATACTAACACACCAGACTAGCGGAATACTAACACACCAGACTAGCGGAATACTAACACACCAGACTAGCGGAATACTAACACACCAGACTAGCGGAATACTAACACACCAGACTAGTGGAATACTAACACACCAGACTAGCGGAATACTAACACACCAGACTAGCGGAATACTACCAAAATCTAATGAAAAAAAATGTAGAAAGAGGCAACATCGATACCCCTAATGCACATATACATGACTGCAGGGCCTATGAGGAGAGGGGGGGTCAGCCGGTACATCGGTCCAGGGCCCAGTGAGCCATGAAGGGGGCCTGTGAATCTCTAAAGGGTCCCATGGAAGTTTTATTTTGATTTTATGGAGTATTTTTTAACTATTCTTAGTTTATTTAGAAAAATAATTATGTCAAATTCTCTTACACTTCTGAATTCTGGTTGTTGATCACATGAAAATTTACCAGTGGTTTTATCGGACCTCAAATCCTCAATTTAAAGAAAAGTCTTAGTCTGTCCCCTGGGCCCCGCTTTGAAGCGGTTTTGTTCCGCCTTGCAAAATTTCTCTTGGAGGCCCTGTCATGATGACCGCTCACATTCATGTCTAGGTACAAGGTAGAGGGATTAAACTGGTGTAATGGGACAAATCCTCTCCTCTTCGAGAAATAATGCAGTCATACAAGTATTTTTCACATGTCAGTATAATGCCAACAGTCACACTTAACGGGGTGGGACGGAGTGATGTATGCCATTATAACGTTTTCTATTTATGTATTTGTGGCTTGTTAAAATTAGTAATAATAAAGTTTAGTGATGGGTGTCTTATAAGAGGCTGGAACTGCCTACCCGCCTTCGCAAGCACCTGAGTTCAACCCTCCTCCGGGTTTTGGTGAGTCCTTTTTAGTTTTCTGTGTTGTGTATTGTATGTCTTCGCCCTGTGTCTTGTGTGCCCAATGTTGCAGGTGTCTCTGGATTGTTCATTCTCTAAAGTTTATTTAGTTCACTGTATTGTTCAACATTTACCTAATATTAATTTACTTAACCCCGTTAAACGACATGCTGATCATGTGATTGGAAATTGATTGCTTTTTTGGTGTTTTAACACCACTTTCAGCAATATGCCAGTCGAGTGCACACTTTTTTATAATTTACAAAGCTGGGTGCAAACCCACGTCGTATTGGTGATAGGCTTATATGAGCTGTTAGATCCAACGACCTAACTCACGGGCCCCTGTGATTGGAAAGCACTGTATGAAAATCATGTTGTACACCATTTTACCCTTAATAAATACATCTTATGTGGAGCTGTAATGTAAACCTATTTTATTGTCATACAAAACAAGACAAATGGATAAGACACAAGTTGTAAACTTATGAAGTCTTCTCCGGTGGAACTGTAATTTTGTAAGGACTTTAATAGAAGATGTCAATAGATGGTTTCTCTTTCATAATATCAATATAACTTTTAACAAAACAACTTTCATTTTTGGGGAAACTTCAAGAGTATGTAAAGGAGATCCATATAACATTATTTATCTCTGTATTAAACAATACATCTATAATACAATGTACAAGATGTTTTAAAACATCTTTGTCTTTCAAAGCATTACAAGAAAAATTGAAAGACATGTATAATATAGAAAAAATGGTAGCTGTTAGAAACAAAAGTCTTGCTCAGTTCAGTCAAACAAGGAGCATTTATGAAGGCCTACTATATTGCTCTTATTTTGAATAAAACATGAATGGGACAGTTTATCATATAAAAAAAAAACTCACTTATATTAACAACAAATTCACAGCTGAAAATTTAGTTTCCCTACTTTCTCCTTAGTAATTCTTACACATCTCCTCTTTCCTTTTTTTCATTCTCTTTTAAAAAAAAAACCAACAAACTCACAATATAATTTACATGATACTTTTGTGAATATAATTTACATGATACTTTTGTGAATATAATTTACATGATACTTTTGTGAATATAATTTACATGATACTTTTGTGAATATAATTTACATGATACTTTTGTGAATATAATTTACATGATACTTTTGTGAATATAATTTACATGATACTTTTGTGAATATAATTTACATGATACTTTTGTGAATATAATTTACATGATACATTTGTGAATATAATTTACATGATACTTTTGTGAATATAATTTACATGATACTTTTGTGAATATAATTTACATGATACTTTTGTGAATATAATTTACATGATACTTTTGTGAATATAATTTACATGATACTTTTGTGAATATAATTTACATGATACTTTTGTGAATATAATTTACATGATACTTTTGTGAATATAATTTACATGATACTTTTGTGAATATAATTTACATGATACTTTTGTGAATATAATTTACATGATACTTTTGTGAATATAATTTACATGATACTTTTGTGAATATAATTTACATGATACTTTTGTGAATATAATTTACATGATACTTTTGTGAATATAATTTACATGATACTTTTGTGAATATAATTTACATGATACTTTTGTGAATATAATTTACATGATACTTTTGTGAATATAATTTACATGATACTTTTGTGAATATAATTTACATGATACTTTTGTGAATATAATTTACATGATACTTTTGTGAATATAATTTACATGATACTTTTGTGAATATAATTTACATGATACTTTTGTGAATATAATTTACATGATACTTTTGTGAATATAATTTACATGATACTTTTGTGAATATAATTTACATGATACTTTTGTGAATATAATTTACATGATACTTTTGTGAATATAATTTACATGATACTTTTGTGAATATAATTTACATGATACTTTTGTGAATATAATTTACATGATACTTTTGTGAATATATATTTTTTTGAGAACCAATATTGCATTATGTATATATTTATGAAGTATTAAATATTTCTATTAATTCAACTTTCATATGGTGTATTTATTGATTTGCAACTTTTTGGAATTTGAAAAATAAACTAGAGGCTCCCAGGAGCCTGTAATCGCTCACCCGGTTTTCAATTTGACATCTAAAGTTGATAGAAAATGGGGGTGTTACACATAATTTTGAAAGTGGGCCACCCAAAGATCATTTCAACTCAAATTTCTGAGCAAAAGATTTTGATGTGATTTTTATCTCATAATATTCCTAAATGGAATAAACTGGCTGAAAAAATCTCACAGAAAAACCCACAATATATGCTAAACTACTCATTGCCATATAGCTGCAGTTAAAATTTGAGTTCATTTTGATTTGTAATAGAACGGAAATTGACAACTAAAGAAATTTCTATTTTTAGTAACAGCAGCCATCTTGAATGGAGGGTGGAGCTGTCGGACACATTTTTGAAATGGGACTACCCAAGGACTATCCCTGCCAGGTTTGGTTTAATTTGGTTCAGCGGTTACAGAGGAAAAAATTTAAATGTGATCTTTTATCAAAATATGTCTAATTTGTATAATCAGTATAAATCGGTTGAAAGAAAAAATTCACAGAAAAACCCACAATATTTGTTAATCTACTCATTGTCATGTAGCTGCAGTTAAAATTTGAGCTCATTTTGATTGATAATAAAGCAGCAATGGACAATTGAAGAAATTTCTATTTTTAGTAACAGCAGCCATCTTGAATGGAGGGTGGAGCTGTCGGACACAATTTTGCAATGGGTCTACCCAAGGACTATCCCTGCCAGGTTTGGTTTAATTTGGTTCAGCGGTTTCAGAGAAAAAGATTTAAATGTGATCTTTTATCAAAATATGCCTAATTTGCATAATCGGTATAAATCGGCTGAAAGAAAAATTTCACAGAAAAACGCGGAATATATGTTAAACTACTCCTTACCATGTAGCTGCAGTTAAAATTTGAGCTCATTTTGACTTATGCTAAAGCAGCAATGGACAATTGAAGACATTTTTATTTTTAGTAACAGCAGCCATCTTGAATGGAGGGCGGGGCTGTTGCACACAATTTTGAAAGGGACCCACCCAGGAACCATCCCTGCCAGGTTTGGTTTAATTTGGTTCAGCGGTTTCAGAGGAGAAGATTTAAATGTGATCTTTTATCAAAATATGCCTAATTTGCATAATCGGTATATATCGGCTGAAAGAAAAATTTCTATTTTTAGTAACAGTAGCCATCTTGAATGGAAGGTGGGGCTGTCGGACACAATATTGAAAGGGACCCACCCAAGGACCATCCTTGCCAGGTTTGGTTTAATTTGGTTCAGCGGTTTCAGAGGAGAAGATTTAAATGTGATCTTTTATCAAAATATATCTAATTTGTATAATCAGTATAAATCGGTTGAAAGAAAAAATTCACAGAAAAACCCACAATATTTGTTAATCTACTCATTGTCATGTAGCTGCAGTTAAAATTTGAGCTCATTTTGATTGATAATAAAGCAGCAATGGACAATTGAAGAAATTTCTATTTTTAGTAACAGCAGCCATCTTGAATGGAGGGCGGGGCTGTCGCACACAATTTTGAAAGGGACCCTGCCAGGTTTGGTTTAATTTGGTTCAGCGGTTTCAGAGGAGAAGATTTAAATGTGATCTTTTATCAAAATATGCCTAATTTGCATAATCGGTATATATCGGCTGAAAGAAAAATTTCACAGAAAAACCCGGAATATATGTTAAACTACTCCTTACCATGTAGATACAGTTAAAATTTGAGCTCATTTTGATTTATACTAAAGCAGCAATGGACATAGAAGAAATTTCTATTTTTAGTAACAGTAGCCATCTTGAATGGAAGGTGGGGCTGTCGGACACAATATTGAAAGGGACCCACCCAAGGACCATCCTTGCCAGGTTTGGTTTAATTTGGTTCAGCGGTTTCAGAGGAGAAGATTTAAATGTGATCTTTTATCAAAATATGCCTAATTTGCATAATCGGTATATATCGGCTGAAAGAAAAATTTCACAGAAAAACCCGGAATATATATATGCTAAACTACTCATTGCCATGTAGCTGCAGTTAAAATTTGAGCTCATTTTAGTTTATACTAAAGCAGCAATGGACAATAGAAGAAATTTCTATTTTTAGTAACAGTAGCCATCTTGAATGGAAGGTGGGGCTGTCGGACACAATATTGAAAGGGGCCCACCCAAGGACCAACCCTGCCAGGTTTAGTGTAATTTGGTTCAGCAGTTTCAGAGGAGAAGATTTAAATGTGATCTTTTATCAAAATATGCCTAATTTGCATAATCGGTATAAATCGGCTGAAAGAAAAATTTCACAGAAAAACGCGGAATATATGTTAAACTACTCCTTACCATGTAGCTGCAGTTAAAATTTGAGCTCATTTTGACTTATGCTAAAGCAGCAATGGACAATTGAAGACATTTTTATTTTTAGTAACAGCAGCCATCTTGAATGGTGGGCGGGGCTGTCGCACAAAATTTTGAAAGGAACCCTGCCAGGTTTGGTTTAATTTGGTTCAGCGGTTTCAGAGGAGAAGATTTAAATGTGATCTTTTATCAAAATATATCTAATTTGTATAATCAGTATAAATCGGTTGAAAGAAAAAATTCACAGAAAAACCCACAATATTTGTTAATCTACTCATTGTCATGTAGCTGCAGTTAAAATTTGAGCTCATTTTGATTGATAATAAAGCAGCAATGGACAATTGAAGAAATTTCTATTTTTAGTAACAGCAGCCATCTTGAATGGAGGGCGGGGCTGTCGCACACAATTTTGAAAGGGACCCTGCCAGGTTTGGTTTAATTTGGTTCAGCGGTTTCAGAGGAGAAGATTTAAATGTGATCTTTTATCAAAATATGCCTAATTTGCATAATCGGTATATATCGGCTGAAAGAAAAATTTCACAGAAAAACCCGGAATATATGTTAAACTACTCCTTACCATGTAGATACAGTTAAAATTTGAGCTCATTTTGATTTATACTAAAGCAGCAATGGACATAGAAGAAATTTCTATTTTTAGTAACAGTAGCCATCTTGAATGGAAGGTGGGGCTGTCGGACACAATATTGAAAGGGACCCACCCAAGGACCATCCTTGCCAGGTTTGGTTTAATTTGGTTCAGCGGTTTCAGAGGAGAAGATTTAAATGTGATCTTTTATCAAAATATGCCTAATTTGCATAATCGGTATATATCGGCTGAAAGAAAAATTTCACAGAAAAACCCGGAATATATATATGCTAAACTACTCATTGCCATGTAGCTGCAGTTAAAATTTGAGCTCATTTTAGTTTATACTAAAGCAGCAATGGACAATAGAAGAAATTTCTATTTTTAGTAACAGTAGCCATCTTGAATGGAAGGTGGGGCTGTCGGACACAATATTGAAAGGGGCCCACCCAAGGACCATCCCTGCCAGGTTTAGTGTAATTTGGTTCAGCAGTTTCAGAGGAGAAGATTTAAATGTGATCTTTTATCAAAATATGCCTAATTTGCATAATCGGTATAAATCGGCTGAAAGAAAAATTTCACAGAAAAACGCGGAATATATGTTAAACTACTCCTTACCATGTAGCTGCAGTTAAAATTTGAGCTCATTTTGACTTATGCTAAAGCAGCAATGGACAATTGAAGACATTTTTATTTTTAGTAACAGCAGCCATCTTGAATGGTGGGCGGGGCTGTCGCACAAAATTTTGAAAGGAACCCTGCCAGGTTTGGTTTAATTTGGTTCAGCGGTTTCAGAGGAGAAGATTTAAATGTGATCTTTTATCAAAATATGCCTAATTTGCATAATCGGTATATATCGGCTGAAAGAAAAATTTCACAGAAAAACCCGGAATATATATATGCTAAACTACTCATTGCCATGTAGCTGCAGTTAAAATTTGAGCTCATTTTGGTTTATACTAAAGCAGCAATGGACAATAGAAGAAATTTCTATTTTTAGTAACAGTAGCCATCTTGAATGGAAGGTGGGGCTGTCGGACACAATATTGAAAGGGACCCACCCAAGGACCATCCTTGCCAGGTTTGGTTTAATTTGGTTCAGCGGTTTCAGAGGAGAAGATTTAAATGTGATCTTTTATCAAAATATATCTAATTTGTATAATCAGTATAAATCGGTTGAAAGAAAAAATTCACAGAAAAACCCACAATATTTGTTAATCTACTCATTGTCATGTAGCTGCAGTTAAAATTTGAGCTCATTTTGATTGATAATAAAGCAGCAATGGACAATTGAAGAAATTTCTATTTTTAGTAACAGCAGCCATCTTGAATGGAGGGCGGGGCTGTCGCACACAATTTTGAAAGGGACCCACCCAGGAACCATCCCTGCCAGGTTTGGTTTAATTTGGTTCAGCGGTTTCAGAGGAGAAGATTTAAATGTGATCTTTTATCAAAATATGCCTAATTTGCATAATCGGTATAAATCGGCTGAAAGAAAAATTTCACAGAAAAACCCGGAATATATATATGCTAAACTACTCATTGCCATGTAGCTGCAGTTAAAATTTGAGCTCATTTTGGTTTATACTAAAGCAGCAATGGACAATAGAAGAAATTTCTATTTTTAGTAACAGTAGCCATCTTGAATGGAAGGTGGGGCTGTCGGACACAATATTGAAAGGGGCCCACCCAAGGACCATCCCTGCCAGGTTTAGTGTAATTTGGTTCAGCGGTTTCAGAGGAGAAGATTTAAATGTGATCTTTTATCAAAATATGCCTAATTTGCATAATCGGTATATATCGGCTGAAAGAAAAATTTCACAGAAAAACCCGGAATATATATATGCTAAACTACTCATTGCCATGTAGCTGCAGTTAAAATTTGAGCTCATTTTGGTTTATACTAAAGCAGCAATGGACAATAGAAGAAATTTCTATTTTTAGTAACAGTAGCCATCTTGAATGGAAGGTGGGGCTGTCGGACACAATATTGAAAGGGGCCCACCCAAGGACCATCCCTGCCAGGTTTAGTGTAATTTGGTTCAGCAGTTTCAGAGGAGAAGATTTAAATGTGATCTTTTATCAAAATATGCCTAATTTGCATAATCGGTATAAATCGGCTGAAAGAAAAATTTCACAGAAAAACGCGGAATATATGTTAAACTACTCCTTACCATGTAGCTGCAGTTAAAATTTGAGCTCATTTTGACTTATGCTAAAGCAGCAATGGACAATTGAAGACATTTTTATTTTTAGTAACAGCAGCCATCTTGAATGGTGGGCGGGGCTGTCGCACAAAATTTTGAAAGGGACCCTGCCAGGTTTGGTTTAATTTGGTTCAGCGGTTTCAGAGGAGAAGATTTAAATGTGATCTTTTATCAAAATATGCCTAATTTGCATAATCGGTATATATCGGCTGAAAGAAAAATTTCACAGAAAAACCCGGAATATATGTTAAACTACTCCTTACCATGTAGATACAGTTAAAATTTGAGCTCATTTTGATTTATACTAAAGCAGCAATGGACATAGAAGAAATTTCTATTTTTAGTAACAGTAGCCATCTTGAATGGAAGGTGGGGCTGTCGGACACAATATTGAAAGGGACCCACCCAAGGACCATCCTTGCCAGGTTTGGTTTAATTTGGTTCAGCGGTTTCAGAGGAGAAGATTTAAATGTGATCTTTTATCAAAATATGCCTAATTTGCATAATCGGTATATATCGGCTGAAAGAAAAATTTCACAGAAAAACCCGGAATATATATATGCTAAACTACTCATTGCCATGTAGCTGCAGTTAAAATTTGAGCTCATTTTAGTTTATACTAAATCAGCAATGGACAATAGAAGAAATTTCTATTTTTAGTAACAGTAGCCATCTTGAATGGAAGGTGGGGCTGTCGGACACAATATTGAAAGGGGCCCACCCAAGGACCATCCCTGCCAGGTTTAGTGTAATTTGGTTCAGCAGTTTCAGAGGAGAAGATTTAAATGTGATCTTTTATCAAAATATGACTAATTTGCATAATCGGTATAAATCGGCTGAAAGAAAAATTTCACAGAAAAACGCGGAATATATGTTAAACTACTCCTTACCATGTAGCTGCAGTTAAAATTTGAGCTCATTTTGACTTATGCTAAAGCAGCAATGGACAATTGAAGACATTTTTATTTTTAGTAACAGCAGCCATCTTGAATGGTGGGCGGGGCTGTCGCACAAAATTTTGAAAGGGACCCTGCCAGGTTTGGTTTAATTTGGTTCAGCGGTTTCAGAGGAGAAGATTTAAATGTGATCTTTTATCAAAATATGCCTAATTTGCATAATCGGTATATATCGGCTGAAAGAAAAATTTCACAGAAAAACCCGGAATATATGTTAAACTACTCCTTACCATGTAGATACAGTTAAAATTTGAGCTCATTTTGATTTATACTAAAGCAGCAATGGACATAGAAGAAATTTCTATTTTTAGTAACAGTAGCCATCTTGAATGGAAGGTGGGGCTGTCGGACACAATATTGAAAGGGACCCACCCAAGGACCATCCTTGCCAGGTTTGGTTTAATTTGGTTCAGCGGTTTCAGAGGAGAAGATTTAAATGTGATCTTTTATCAAAATATGCCTAATTTGCATAATCGGTATATATCGGCTGAAAGAAAAATTTCACAGAAAAACCCGGAATATATATATGCTAAACTACTCATTGCCATGTAGCTGCAGTTAAAATTTGAGCTCATTTTAGTTTATACTAAATCAGCAATGGACAATAGAAGAAATTTCTATTTTTAGTAACAGTAGCCATCTTGAATGGAAGGTGGGGCTGTCGGACACAATATTGAAAGGGGCCCACCCAAGGACCATCCCTGCCAGGTTTAGTGTAATTTGGTTCAGCAGTTTCAGAGGAGAAGATTTAAATGTGATCTTTTATCAAAATATGACTAATTTGCATAATCGGTATAAATCGGCTGAAAGAAAAATTTCACAGAAAAACGCGGAATATATGTTAAACTACTCCTTACCATGTAGCTGCAGTTAAAATTTGAGCTCATTTTGACTTATGCTAAAGCAGCAATGGACAATTGAAGACATTTTTATTTTTAGTAACAGCAGCCATCTTGAATGGTGGGCGGGGCTGTCGCACAAAATTTTGAAAGGGACCCTGCCAGGTTTGGTTTAATTTGGTTCAGCGGTTTCAGAGGAGAAGATTTAAATGTGATCTTTTATCAAAATATGCCTAATTTGCATAATCGGTATATATCGGCTGAAAGAAAAATTTCACAGAAAAACCCGGAATATATGTTAAACTACTCCTTACCATGTAGATACAGTTAAAATTTGAGCTCATTTTGATTTATACTAAAGCAGCAATGGACATAGAAGAAATTTCTATTTTTAGTAACAGTAGCCATCTTGAATGGAAGGTGGGGCTGTCGGACACAATATTGAAAGGGACCCACCCAAGGACCATCCTTGCCAGGTTTGGTTTAATTTGGTTCAGCGGTTTCAGAGGAGAAGATTTAAATGTGATCTTTTATCAAAATATGCCTAATTTGCATAATCGGTATATATCGGCTGAAAGAAAAATTTCACAGAAAAACCCAGAATATATATATGCTAAACTACTCATTGCCATGTAGCTGCAGTTAAAATTTGAGCTCATTTTAGTTTATACTAAAGCAGCAATGGACAATAGAAGAAATTTCTATTTTTAGTAACAGTAGCCATCTTGAATGGAAGGTGGGGCTGTCGGACACAATATTGAAAGGGGCCCACCCAAGGACCATCCCTGCCAGGTTTAGTGTAATTTGGTTCAGCAGTTTCAGAGGAGAAGATTTAAATGTGATCTTTTATCAAAATATGCCTAATTTGCATAATCGGTATAAATCGGCTGAAAGAAAAATTTCACAGAAAACCCGGAATATATATATGCTAAACTACTCATTGCCATGTAGCTGCAGTTAAAATTTGAGCTCATTTTGGTTTATACTAAAGCAGCAATGGACAATAGAAGAAATTTCTATTTTTAGTAACAGTAGCCATCTTGAATGGAAGGTGGGGCTGTCGGACACAATATTGAAAGGGGCCCACCCAAGGACCATCCCTGCCAGGTTTAGTGTAATTTGGTTCAGCAGTTTCAGAGGAGAAGATTTAAATGTGATCTTTTATCAAAATATGCCTAATTTGCATAATCGGTATAAATCGGCTGAAAGAAAAATTTCACAGAAAAACGCGGAATATATGTTAAACTACTCCTTACCATGTAGCTGCAGTTAAAATTTGAGCTCATTTTGACTTATGCTAAAGCAGCAATGGACAATTGAAGACATTTTTATTTTTAGTAACACAGCCATCTTGAATGGTGGGCGGGGCTGTCGCACAAAATTTTGAAAGGGACCCTGCCAGGTTTGGTTTAATTTGGTTCAGCGGTTTCAGAGGAGAAGATTTAAATGTGATCTTTTATCAAAATATGCCTAATTTGCATAATCGGTATATATCGGCTGAAAGAAAAATTTCACAGAAAAACCCGGAATATATGTTAAACTACTCCTTACCATGTAGATACAGTTAAAATTTGAGCTCATTTTGATTTATACTAAAGCAGCAATGGACATAGAAGAAATTTCTATTTTTAGTAACAGTAGCCATCTTGAATGGAAGGTGGGGCTGTCGGACACAATATTGAAAGGGACCCACCCAAGGACCATCCTTGCCAGGTTTGGTTTAATTTGGTTCAGCGGTTTCAGAGGAGAAGATTTAAATGTGATCTTTTATCAAAATATGCCTAATTTGCATAATCGGTATATATCGGCTGAAAGAAAAATTTCACAGAAAAACCCAGAATATATATATGCTAAACTACTCATTGCCATGTAGCTGCAGTTAAAATTTGAGCTCATTTTAGTTTATACTAAAGCAGCAATGGACAATAGAAGAAATTTCTATTTTTAGTAACAGTAGCCATCTTGAATGGAAGGTGGGGCTGTCGGACACAATATTGAAAGGGGCCCACCCAAGGACCATCCCTGCCAGGTTTAGTGTAATTTGGTTCAGCAGTTTCAGAGGAGAAGATTTAAATGTGATCTTTTATCAAAATATGCCTAATTTGCATAATCGGTATAAATCGGCTGAAAGAAAAATTTCACAGAAAACCCGGAATATATATATGCTAAACTACTCATTGCCATGTAGCTGCAGTTAAAATTTGAGCTCATTTTGGTTTATACTAAAGCAGCAATGGACAATAGAAGAAATTTCTATTTTTAGTAACAGTAGCCATCTTGAATGGAAGGTGGGGCTGTCGGACACAATATTGAAAGGGGCCCACCCAAGGACCATCCCTGCCAGGTTTAGTGTAATTTGGTTCAGCAGTTTCAGAGGAGAAGATTTAAATGTGATCTTTTATCAAAATATGCCTAATTTGCATAATCGGTATAAATCGGCTGAAAGAAAAATTTCACAGAAAAACGCGGAATATATGTTAAACTACTCCTTACCATGTAGCTGCAGTTAAAATTTGAGCTCATTTTGACTTATGCTAAAGCAGCAATGGACAATTGAAGACATTTTTATTTTTAGTAACACAGCCATCTTGAATGGTGGGCGGGGCTGTCGCACAAAATTTTGAAAGGGACCCTGCCAGGTTTGGTTTAATTTGGTTCAGCGGTTTCAGAGGAGAAGATTTAAATGTGATCTTTTATCAAAATATATCTAATTTGTATAATCAGTATAAATCGGTTGAAAGAAAAAATTCACAGAAAAACCCACAATATTTGTTAATCTACTCATTGTCATGTAGCTGCAGTTAAAATTTGAGCTCATTTTGATTGATAATAAAGCAGCAATGGACAATTGAAGAAATTTCTATTTTTAGTAACAGCAGCCATCTTGAATGGAGGGCGGGGCTGTCGCACACAATTTTGAAAGGGACCCTGCCAGGTTTGGTTTAATTTGGTTCAGCGGTTTCAGAGGAGAAGATTTAAATGTGATCTTTTATCAAAATATGCCTAATTTGCATAATCGGTATATATCGGCTGAAAGAAAAATTTCACAGAAAAACCCGGAATATATGTTAAACTACTCCTTACCATGTAGATACAGTTAAAATTTGAGCTCATTTTGATTTATACTAAAGCAGCAATGGACATAGAAGAAATTTCTATTTTTAGTAACAGTAGCCATCTTGAATGGAAGGTGGGGCTGTCGGACACAATATTGAAAGGGACCCACCCAAGGACCATCCTTGCCAGGTTTGGTTTAATTTGGTTCAGCGGTTTCAGAGGAGAAGATTTAAATGTGATCTTTTATCAAAATATGCCTAATTTGCATAATCGGTATATATCGGCTGAAAGAAAAATTTCACAGAAAAACCCGGAATATATATATGCTAAACTACTCATTGCCATGTAGCTGCAGTTAAAATTTGAGCTCATTTTAGTTTATACTAAAGCAGCAATGGACAATAGAAGAAATTTCTATTTTTAGTAACAGTAGCCATCTTGAATGGAAGGTGGGGCTGTCGGACACAATATTGAAAGGGGCCCACCCAAGGACCATCCCTGCCAGGTTTAGTGTAATTTGGTTCAGCAGTTTCAGAGGAGAAGATTTAAATGTGATCTTTTATCAAAATATGCCTAATTTGCATAATCGGTATAAATCGGCTGAAAGAAAAATTTCACAGAAAAACGCGGAATATATGTTAAACTACTCCTTACCATGTAGCTGCAGTTAAAATTTGAGCTCATTTTGACTTATGCTAAAGCAGCAATGGACAATTGAAGACATTTTTATTTTTAGTAACAGCAGCCATCTTGAATGGTGGGCGGGGCTGTCGCACAAAATTTTGAAAGGAACCCTGCCAGGTTTGGTTTAATTTGGTTCAGCGGTTTCAGAGGAGAAGATTTAAATGTGATCTTTTATCAAAATATGCCTAATTTGCATAATCGGTATATATCGGCTGAAAGAAAAATTTCACAGAAAAACCCGGAATATATATATGCTAAACTACTCATTGCCATGTAGCTGCAGTTAAAATTTGAGCTCATTTTGGTTTATACTAAAGCAGCAATGGACAATAGAAGAAATTTCTATTTTTAGTAACAGTAGCCATCTTGAATGGAAGGTGGGGCTGTCGGACACAATATTGAAAGGGACCCACCCAAGGACCATCCTTGCCAGGTTTGGTTTAATTTGGTTCAGCGGTTTCAGAGGAGAAGATTTAAATGTGATCTTTTATCAAAATATATCTAATTTGTATAATCAGTATAAATCGGTTGAAAGAAAAAATTCACAGAAAAACCCACAATATTTGTTAATCTACTCATTGTCATGTAGCTGCAGTTAAAATTTGAGCTCATTTTGATTGATAATAAAGCAGCAATGGACAATTGAAGAAATTTCTATTT
This sequence comes from Bathymodiolus brooksi, assembly GCA_963680875.1. Classification (NCBI taxonomy): domain Eukaryota; kingdom Metazoa; phylum Mollusca; class Bivalvia; order Mytilida; family Modiolidae; genus Bathymodiolus; species Bathymodiolus brooksi. The sequence continues at coordinate 84,781,135 of OY804589.1, read as the reverse complement.
TTAGTAACAGCAGCCATCTTGAATGGAGGGCGGGGCTGTCGCACACAATTTTGAAAGGGACCCACCCAGGAACCATCCCTGCCAGGTTTGGTTTAATTTGGTTCAGCGGTTTCAGAGGAGAAGATTTAAATGTGATCTTTTATCAAAATATGCCTAATTTGCATAATCGGTATAAATCGGCTGAAAGAAAAATTTCACAGAAAAACCCGGAATATAAATATGCTAAACTACTCATTGCCATGTAGCTGCAGTTAAAATTTGAGCTCATTTTGGTTTATACTAAAGCAGCAATGGACAATAGAAGAAATTTCTATTTTTAGTAACAGTAGCCATCTTGAATGGAAGGTGGGGCTGTCGGACACAATATTGAAAGGGGCCCACCCAAGGACCATCCCTGCCAGGTTTAGTGTAATTTGGTTCAGCGGTTTCAGAGGAGAAGATTTAAATGTGATCTTTTATCAAAATATGCCTAATTTGCATAATCGGTATATATCGGCTGAAAGAAAAATTTCACAGAAAAACCCGGAATATATATATGCTAAACTACTCATTGCCATGTAGCTGCAGTTAAAATTTGAGCTCATTTTGGTTTATACTAAAGCAGCAATGGACAATAGAAGAAATTTCTATTTTTAGTAACAGTAGCCATCTTGAATGGAAGGTGGGGCTGTCGGACACAATATTGAAAGGGGCCCACCCAAGGACCATCCCTGCCAGGTTTAGTGTAATTTGGTTCAGCAGTTTCAGAGGAGAAGATTTAAATGTGATCTTTTATCAAAATATGCCTAATTTGCATAATCGGTATAAATCGGCTGAAAGAAAAATTTCACAGAAAAACGCGGAATATATGTTAAACTACTCCTTACCATGTAGCTGCAGTTAAAATTTGAGCTCATTTTGACTTATGCTAAAGCAGCAATGGACAATTGAAGACATTTTTATTTTTAGTAACAGCAGCCATCTTGAATGGTGGGCGGGGCTGTCGCACAAAATTTTGAAAGGGACCCTGCCAGGTTTGGTTTAATTTGGTTCAGCGGTTTCAGAGGAGAAGATTTAAATGTGATCTTTTATCAAAATATGCCTAATTTGCATAATCGGTATATATCGGCTGAAAGAAAAATTTCACAGAAAAACCCGGAATATATGTTAAACTACTCCTTACCATGTAGATACAGTTAAAATTTGAGCTCATTTTGATTTATACTAAAGCAGCAATGGACATAGAAGAAATTTCTATTTTTAGTAACAGTAGCCATCTTGAATGGAAGGTGGGGCTGTCGGACACAATATTGAAAGGGACCCACCCAAGGACCATCCTTGCCAGGTTTGGTTTAATTTGGTTCAGCGGTTTCAGAGGAGAAGATTTAAATGTGATCTTTTATCAAAATATGCCTAATTTGCATAATCGGTATATATCGGCTGAAAGAAAAATTTCACAGAAAAACCCGGAATATATATATGCTAAACTACTCATTGCCATGTAGCTGCAGTTAAAATTTGAGCTCATTTTAGTTTATACTAAATCAGCAATGGACAATAGAAGAAATTTCTATTTTTAGTAACAGTAGCCATCTTGAATGGAAGGTGGGGCTGTCGGACACAATATTGAAAGGGGCCCACCCAAGGACCATCCCTGCCAGGTTTAGTGTAATTTGGTTCAGCAGTTTCAGAGGAGAAGATTTAAATGTGATCTTTTATCAAAATATGACTAATTTGCATAATCGGTATAAATCGGCTGAAAGAAAAATTTCACAGAAAAACGCGGAATATATGTTAAACTACTCCTTACCATGTAGCTGCAGTTAAAATTTGAGCTCATTTTGACTTATGCTAAAGCAGCAATGGACAATTGAAGACATTTTTATTTTTAGTAACAGCAGCCATCTTGAATGGTGGGCGGGGCTGTCGCACAAAATTTTGAAAGGGACCCTGCCAGGTTTGGTTTAATTTGGTTCAGCGGTTTCAGAGGAGAAGATTTAAATGTGATCTTTTATCAAAATATGCCTAATTTGCATAATCGGTATATATCGGCTGAAAGAAAAATTTCACAGAAAAACCCGGAATATATGTTAAACTACTCCTTACCATGTAGATACAGTTAAAATTTGAGCTCATTTTGATTTATACTAAAGCAGCAATGGACATAGAAGAAATTTCTATTTTTAGTAACAGTAGCCATCTTGAATGGAAGGTGGGGCTGTCGGACACAATATTGAAAGGGACCCACCCAAGGACCATCCTTGCCAGGTTTGGTTTAATTTGGTTCAGCGGTTTCAGAGGAGAAGATTTAAATGTGATCTTTTATCAAAATATGTCTAATTTGCATAATCGGTATATATCGGCTGAAAGAAAAATTTCACAGAAAAACCCGGAATATATATATGCTAAACTACTCATTGCCATGTAGCTGCAGTTAAAATTTGAGCTCATTTTAGTTTATACTAAATCAGCAATGGACAATAGAAGAAATTTCTATTTTTAGTAACAGTAGCCATCTTGAATGGAAGGTGGGGCTGTCGGACACAATATTGAAAGGGGCCCACCCAAGGACCATCCCTGCCAGGTTTAGTGTAATTTGGTTCAGCAGTTTCAGAGGAGAAGATTTAAATGTGATCTTTTATCAAAATATGACTAATTTGCATAATCGGTATAAATCGGCTGAAAGAAAAATTTCACAGAAAAACGCGGAATATATGTTAAACTACTCCTTACCATGTAGCTGCAGTTAAAATTTGAGCTCATTTTGACTTATGCTAAAGCAGCAATGGACAATTGAAGACATTTTTATTTTTAGTAACAGCAGCCATCTTGAATGGTGGGCGGGGCTGTCGCACAAAATTTTGAAAGGGACCCTGCCAGGTTTGGTTTAATTTGGTTCAGCGGTTTCAGAGGAGAAGATTTAAATGTGATCTTTTATCAAAATATGCCTAATTTGCATAATCGGTATATATCGGCTGAAAGAAAAATTTCACAGAAAAACCCGGAATATATGTTAAACTACTCCTTACCATGTAGATACAGTTAAAATTTGAGCTCATTTTGATTTATACTAAAGCAGCAATGGACATAGAAGAAATTTCTATTTTTAGTAACAGTAGCCATCTTGAATGGAAGGTGGGGCTGTCGGACACAATATTGAAAGGGACCCACCCAAGGACCATCCTTGCCAGGTTTGGTTTAATTTGGTTCAGCGGTTTCAGAGGAGAAGATTTAAATGTGATCTTTTATCAAAATATGCCTAATTTGCATAATCGGTATATATCGGCTGAAAGAAAAATTTCACAGAAAAACCCAGAATATATATATGCTAAACTACTCATTGCCATGTAGCTGCAGTTAAAATTTGAGCTCATTTTAGTTTATACTAAAGCAGCAATGGACAATAGAAGAAATTTCTATTTTTAGTAACAGTAGCCATCTTGAATGGAAGGTGGGGCTGTCGGACACAATATTGAAAGGGGCCCACCCAAGGACCATCCCTGCCAGGTTTAGTGTAATTTGGTTCAGCAGTTTCAGAGGAGAAGATTTAAATGTGATCTTTTATCAAAATATGCCTAATTTGCATAATCGGTATAAATCGGCTGAAAGAAAAATTTCACAGAAAACCCGGAATATATATATGCTAAACTACTCATTGCCATGTAGCTGCAGTTAAAATTTGAGCTCATTTTGGTTTATACTAAAGCAGCAATGGACAATAGAAGAAATTTCTATTTTTAGTAACAGTAGCCATCTTGAATGGAAGGTGGGGCTGTCGGACACAATATTGAAAGGGGCCCACCCAAGGACCATCCCTGCCAGGTTTAGTGTAATTTGGTTCAGCAGTTTCAGAGGAGAAGATTTAAATGTGATCTTTTATCAAAATATGCCTAATTTGCATAATCGGTATAAATCGGCTGAAAGAAAAATTTCACAGAAAAACGCGGAATATATGTTAAACTACTCCTTACCATGTAGCTGCAGTTAAAATTTGAGCTCATTTTGACTTATGCTAAAGCAGCAATGGACAATTGAAGACATTTTTATTTTTAGTAACACAGCCATCTTGAATGGTGGGCGGGGCTGTCGCACAAAATTTTGAAAGGGACCCTGCCAGGTTTGGTTTAATTTGGTTCAGCGGTTTCAGAGGAGAAGATTTAAATGTGATCTTTTATCAAAATATGCCTAATTTGCATAATCGGTATATATCGGCTGAAAGAAAAATTTCACAGAAAAACCCGGAATATATGTTAAACTACTCCTTACCATGTAGATACAGTTAAAATTTGAGCTCATTTTGATTTATACTAAAGCAGCAATGGACATAGAAGAAATTTCTATTTTTAGTAACAGTAGCCATCTTGAATGGAAGGTGGGGCTGTCGGACACAATATTGAAAGGGACCCACCCAAGGACCATCCTTGCCAGGTTTGGTTTAATTTGGTTCAGCGGTTTCAGAGGAGAAGATTTAAATGTGATCTTTTATCAAAATATGCCTAATTTGCATAATCGGTATATATCGGCTGAAAGAAAAATTTCACAGAAAAACCCAGAATATATATATGCTAAACTACTCATTGCCATGTAGCTGCAGTTAAAATTTGAGCTCATTTTAGTTTATACTAAAGCAGCAATGGACAATAGAAGAAATTTCTATTTTTAGTAACAGTAGCCATCTTGAATGGAAGGTGGGGCTGTCGGACACAATATTGAAAGGGGCCCACCCAAGGACCATCCCTGCCAGGTTTAGTGTAATTTGGTTCAGCAGTTTCAGAGGAGAAGATTTAAATGTGATCTTTTATCAAAATATGCCTAATTTGCATAATCGGTATAAATCGGCTGAAAGAAAAATTTCACAGAAAACCCGGAATATATATATGCTAAACTACTCATTGCCATGTAGCTGCAGTTAAAATTTGAGCTCATTTTGGTTTATACTAAAGCAGCAATGGACAATAGAAGAAATTTCTATTTTTAGTAACAGTAGCCATCTTGAATGGAAGGTGGGGCTGTCGGACACAATATTGAAAGGGGCCCACCCAAGGACCATCCCTGCCAGGTTTAGTGTAATTTGGTTCAGCAGTTTCAGAGGAGAAGATTTAAATGTGATCTTTTATCAAAATATGCCTAATTTGCATAATCGGTATAAATCGGCTGAAAGAAAAATTTCACAGAAAAATGCGGAATATATGTTAAACTACTCCTTACCATGTAGCTGCAGTTAAAATTTGAGCTCATTTTGACTTATGCTAAAGCAGCAATGGACAATTGAAGACATTTTTATTTTTAGTAACACAGCCATCTTGAATGGTGGGCGGGGCTGTCGCACAAAATTTTGAAAGGGACCCTGCCAGGTTTGGTTTAATTTGGTTCAGCGGTTTCAGAGGAGAAGATTTAAATGTGATCTTTTATCAAAATATGCCTAATTTGCATAATCGGTATATATCGGCTGAAAGAAAAATTTCACAGAAAAACCCGGAATATATGTTAAACTACTCCTTACCATGTAGATACAGTTAAAATTTGAGCTCATTTTGATTTATACTAAAGCAGCAATGGACATAGAAGAAATTTCTATTTTTAGTAACAGTAGCCATCTTGAATGGAAGGTGGGGCTGTCGGACACAATATTGAAAGGGACCCACCCAAGGACCATCCTTGCCAGGTTTGGTTTAATTTGGTTCAGCGGTTTCAGAGGAGAAGATTTAAATGTGATCTTTTATCAAAATATGCCTAATTTGCATAATCGGTATATATCGGCTGAAAGAAAAATTTCACAGAAAAACCCAGAATATATATATGCTAAACTACTCATTGCCATGTAGCTGCAGTTAAAATTTGAGCTCATTTTAGTTTATACTAAAGCAGCAATGGACAATAGAAGAAATTTCTATTTTTAGTAACAGTAGCCATCTTGAATGGAAGGTGGGGCTGTCGGACACAATATTGAAAGGGGCCCACCCAAGGACCATCCCTGCCAGGTTTAGTGTAATTTGGTTCAGCAGTTTCAGAGGAGAAGATTTAAATGTGATCTTTTATCAAAATATGCCTAATTTGCATAATCGGTATAAATCGGCTGAAAGAAAAATTTCACAGAAAAACGCGGAATATATGTTAAACTACTCCTTACCATGTAGCTGCAGTTAAAATTTGAGCTCATTTTGACTTATGCTAAAGCAGCAATGGACAATTGAAGACATTTTTATTTTTAGTAACAGCAGCCATCTTGAATGGTGGGCGGGGCTGTCGCACAAAATTTTGAAAGGAACCCTGCCAGGTTTGGTTTAATTTGGTTCAGCGGTTTCAGAGGAGAAGATTTAAATGTGATCTTTTATCAAAATATGCCTAATTTGCATAATCGGTATATATCGGCTGAAAGAAAAATTTCACAGAAAAACCCGGAATATATATATGCTAAACTACTCATTGCCATGTAGCTGCAGTTAAAATTTGAGCTCATTTTGGTTTATACTAAAGCAGCAATGGACAATAGAAGAAATTTCTATTTTTAGTAACAGTAGCCATCTTGAATGGAAGGTGGGGCTGTCGGACACAATATTGAAAGGGGCCCACCCAAGGACCATCCCTGCCAGGTTTAGTGTAATTTGGTTCAGCAGTTTCAGAGGAGAAGATTTAAATGTGATCTTTTATCAAAATATGCCTAATTTGCATAATCGGTATAAATCGGCTGAAAGAAAAATTTCACAGAAAACCCGGAATATATATATGCTAAACTACTCATTGCCATGTAGCTGCAGTTAAAATTTGAGCTCATTTTGGTTTATACTAAAGCAGCAATGGACAATAGAAGAAATTTCTATTTTTAGTAACAGTAGCCATCTTGAATGGAAGGTGGGGCTGTCGGACACAATATTGAAAGGGGCCCACCCAAGGACCATCCCTGCCAGGTTTAGTGTAATTTGGTTCAGCAGTTTCAGAGGAGAAGATTTAAATGTGATCTTTTATCAAAATATGCCTAATTTGCATAATCGGTATAAATCGGCTGAAAGAAAAATTTCACAGAAAACCCGGAATATATATATGCTAAACTACTCATTGCCATGTAGCTGCAGTTAAAATTTGAGCTCATTTTGGTTTATACTAAAGCAGCAATGGACAATAGAAGAAATTTCTATTTTTAGTAACAGTAGCCATCTTGAATGGAAGGTGGGGCTGTCGGACACAATATTGAAAGGGACCCACCCAAGGACCATCCCTGCCAGGTTTAGTGTAATTTGGTTCAGCAGTTTCAGAGGAGAAGATTTAAATGTGATCTTTTATCAAAATATGCCTAATTTGCATAATCGGTATAAATCGGCTGAAAGAAAAATTTCACAGAAAAACGCGGAATATATGTTAAACTACTCCTTACCATGTAGCTGCAGTTAAAATTTGAGCTCATTTTGACTTATGCTAAAGCAGCAATGGACAATTGAAGACATTTTTATTTTTAGTAACACAGCCATCTTGAATGGTGGGCGGGGCTGTCGCACAAAATTTTGAAAGGGACCCTGCCAGGTTTGGTTTAATTTGGTTCAGCGGTTTCAGAGGAGAAGATTTAAATGTGATCTTTTATCAAAATATGCCTAATTTGCATAATCGGTATAAATCGGCTGAAAGAAAAATTTCACAGAAAAACCCGGAATATATATATGCTAAACTACTCATTGCCATGTAGCTGCAGTTAAAATTTGAGCTCATTTTGGTTTATACTAAAGCAGCAATGGACAATAGAAGAAATTTCTATTTTTAGTAACAGTAGCCATCTTGAATGGAAGGTGGGGCTGTCGGACACAATATTGAAAGGGGCCCACCCAAGGACCATCCCTGCCAGGTTTAGTGTAATTTGGTTCAGCAGTTTCAGAGGAGAAGATTTAAATGTGATCTTTTATCAAAATATGCCTAATTTGCATAATCGGTATAAATCGGCTGAAAGAAAAATTTCACAGAAAAATGCGAAATATATGTTAAACTACTCCTTACCATGTAGCTGCAGTTAAAATTTGAGCTCATTTTGACTTATGCTAAAGCAGCAATGGACAATTGAAGACATTTTTATTTTTAGTAACACAGCCATCTTGAATGGTGGGCGGGGCTGTCGCACAAAATTTTGAAAGGGACCCTGCCAGGTTTGGTTTAATTTGGTTCAGCGGTTTCAGAGGAGAAGATTTAAATGTGATCTTTTATCAAAATATGCCTAATTTGCATAATCGGTATATATCGGCTGAAAGAAAAATTTCACAGAAAAACCCGGAATATATGTTAAACTACTCCTTACCATGTAGATACAGTTAAAATTTGAGCTCATTTTGATTTATACTAAAGCAGCAATGGACATAGAAGAAATTTCTATTTTTAGTAACAGTAGCCATCTTGAATGGAAGGTGGGGCTGTCGGACACAATATTGAAAGGGACCCACCCAAGGACCATCCTTGCCAGGTTTGGTTTAATTTGGTTCAGCGGTTTCAGAGGAGAAGATTTAAATGTGATCTTTTATCAAAATATGCCTAATTTGCATAATCGGTATATATCGGCTGAAAGAAAAATTTCACAGAAAAACCCAGAATATATATATGCTAAACTACTCATTGCCATGTAGCTGCAGTTAAAATTTGAGCTCATTTTAGTTTATACTAAAGCAGCAATGGACAATAGAAGAAATTTCTATTTTTAGTAACAGTAGCCATCTTGAATGGAAGGTGGGGCTGTCGGACACAATATTGAAAGGGGCCCACCCAAGGACCATCCCTGCCAGGTTTAGTGTAATTTGGTTCAGCAGTTTCAGAGGAGAAGATTTAAATGTGATCTTTTATCAAAATATGCCTAATTTGCATAATCGGTATAAATCGGCTGAAAGAAAAATTTCACAGAAAAACGCGGAATATATGTTAAACTACTCCTTACCATGTAGCTGCAGTTAAAATTTGAGCTCATTTTGACTTATGCTAAAGCAGCAATGGACAATTGAAGACATTTTTATTTTTAGTAACAGCAGCCATCTTGAATGGTGGGCGGGGCTGTCGCACAAAATTTTGAAAGGAACCCTGCCAGGTTTGGTTTAATTTGGTTCAGCGGTTTCAGAGGAGAAGATTTAAATGTGATCTTTTATCAAAATATGCCTAATTTGCATAATCGGTATATATCGGCTGAAAGAAAAATTTCACAGAAAAACCCGGAATATATATATGCTAAACTACTCATTGCCATGTAGCTGCAGTTAAAATTTGAGCTCATTTTGGTTTATACTAAAGCAGCAATGGACAATAGAAGAAATTTCTATTTTTAGTAACAGTAGCCATCTTGAATGGAAGGTGGGGCTGTCGGACACAATATTGAAAGGGGCCCACCCAAGGACCATCCCTGCCAGGTTTAGTGTAATTTGGTTCAGCAGTTTCAGAGGAGAAGATTTAAATGTGATCTTTTATCAAAATATGCCTAATTTGCATAATCGGTATAAATCGGCTGAAAGAAAAATTTCACAGAAAACCCGGAATATATATATGCTAAACTACTCATTGCCATGTAGCTGCAGTTAAAATTTGAGCTCATTTTGGTTTATACTAAAGCAGCAATGGACAATAGAAGAAATTTCTATTTTTAGTAACAGTAGCCATCTTGAATGGAAGGTGGGGCTGTCGGACACAATATTGAAAGGGGCCCACCCAAGGACCATCCCTGCCAGGTTTAGTGTAATTTGGTTCAGCAGTTTCAGAGGAGAAGATTTAAATGTGATCTTTTATCAAAATATGCCTAATTTGCATAATCGGTATAAATCGGCTGAAAGAAAAATTTCACAGAAAACCCGGAATATATATATGCTAAACTACTCATTGCCATGTAGCTGCAGTTAAAATTTGAGCTCATTTTGGTTTATACTAAAGCAGCAATGGACAATAGAAGAAATTTCTATTTTTAGTAACAGTAGCCATCTTGAATGGAAGGTGGGGCTGTCGGACACAATATTGAAAGGGGCCCACCCAAGGACCATCCCTGCCAGGTTTAGTGTAATTTGGTTCAGCAGTTTCAGAGGAGAAGATTTAAATGTGATCTTTTATCAAAATATGCCTAATTTGCATAATCGGTATAAATCGGCTGAAAGAAAAATTTCACAGAAAAACGCGGAATATATGTTAAACTACTCCTTACCATGTAGCTGCAGTTAAAATTTGAGCTCATTTTGACTTATGCTAAAGCAGCAATGGACAATTGAAGACATTTTTATTTTTAGTAACAGCAGCCATCTTGAATGGTGGGCGGGGCTGTCGCACAAAATTTTGAAAGGGACCCTGCCAGGTTTGGTTTAATTTGGTTCAGCGGTTTCAGAGGAGAAGATTTAAATGTGATCTTTTATCAAAATATGCCTAATTTGCATAATCGGTATATATCGGCTGAAAGAAAAATTTCACAGAAAAACCCGGAATATATGTTAAACTACTCCTGACCATGTAGATACAGTTAAAATTTGAGCTCATTTTGATTTATACTAAAGCAGCAATGGACATAGAAGAAATTTCTATTTTTAGTAACAGTAGCCATCTTGAATGGAAGGTGGGGCTGTCGGACACAATATTGAAAGGGACCCACCCAAGGACCATCCTTGCCAGGTTTGGTTTAATTTGGTTCAGCGGTTTCAGAGGAGAAGATTTAAATGTGATCTTTTATCAAAATATGCCTAATTTGCATAATCGGTATATATCGGCTGAAAGAAAAATTTCACAGAAAAACCCAGAATATATATATGCTAAACTACTCATTGCCATGTAGCTGCAGTTAAAATTTGAGCTCATTTTAGTTTATACTAAAGCAGCAATGGACAATAGAAGAAATTTCTATTTTTAGTAACAGTAGCCATCTTGAATGGAAGGTGGGGCTGTCGGACACAATATTGAAAGGGGCCCACCCAAGGACCATCCCTGCCAGGTTTAGTGTAATTTGGTTCAGCAGTTTCAGAGGAGAAGATTTAAATGTGATCTTTTATCAAAATATGCCTAATTTGCATAATCGGTATAAATCGGCTGAAAGAAAAATTTCACAGAAAAACGCGGAATATATGTTAAACTACTCCTTACCATGTAGCTGCAGTTAAAATTTGAGCTCATTTTGACTTATGCTAAAGCAGCAATGGACAATTGAAGACATCTTTATTTTTAGTAACAGCAGCCATCTTGAATGGTGGGCGGGGCTGTCGCACAAAATTTTGAAAGGAACCCTGCCAGGTTTGGTTTAATTTGGTTCAGCGGTTTCAGAGGAGAAGATTTAAATGTGATCTTTTATCAAAATATGCCTAATTTGCATAATCGGTATATATCGGCTGAAAGAAAAATTTCACAGAAAAACCCGGAATATATATATGCTAAACTACTCATTGCCATGTAGCTGCAGTTAAAATTTGAGCTCATTTTAGTTTATACTAAAGCAGCAATGGACAATAGAAGAAATTTCTATTTTTAGTAACAGTAGCCATCTTGAATGGAAGGTGGGGCTGTCGGACACAATATTGAAAGGGGCCCACCCAAGGACCATCCCTGCCAGGTTTAGTGTAATTTGGTTCAGCAGTTTCAGAGGAGAAGATTTAAATGTGATCTTTTATCAAAATATGCCTAATTTGCATAATCGGTATAAATCGGCTGAAAGAAAAATTTCACAGAAAACCCGGAATATATATATGCTAAACTACTCATTGCCATGTAGCTGCAGTTAAAATTTGAGCTCATTTTGGTTTATACTAAAGCAGCAATGGACAATAGAAGAAATTTCTATTTTTAGTAACAGTAGCCATCTTGAATGGAAGGTGGGGCTGTCGGACACAATATTGAAAGGGGCCCACCCAAGGACCATCCCTGCCAGGTTTAGTGTAATTTGGTTCAGCAGTTTCAGAGGAGAAGATTTAAATGTGATCTTTTATCAAAATATGCCTAATTTGCATAATCGGTATAAATCGGCTGAAAGAAAAATTTCACAGAAAACCCGGAATATATATATGCTAAACTACTCATTGCCATGTAGCTGCAGTTAAAATTTGAGCTCATTTTGGTTTATACTAAAGCAGCAATGGACAATAGAAGAAATTTCTATTTTTAGTAACAGTAGCCATCTTGAATGGAAGGTGGGGCTGTCGGACACAATATTGAAAGGGGCCCACCCAAGGACCATCCCTGCCAGGTTTAGTGTAATTTGGTTCAGTAGTTTCAGAGGAGAAGATTTAAATGTGATCTTTTATCAAAATATGCCTAATTTGCATATTCGGTATAAATCGGCTGAAAGAAAAATTTCACAGAAAAACGCGGAATATATGTTAAACTACTCCTTACCATGTAGCTGCAGTTAAAATTTGAGCTCATTTTGACTTATGCTAAAGCAGCAATGGACAATTGAAGACATTTTTATTTTTAGTAACAGCAGCCATCTTGAATGGTGGGCGGGGCTGTCGCACAAAATTTTGAAAGGAACCCTGCCAGGTTTGGTTTAATTTGGTTCAGCGGTTTCAGAGGAGAAGATTTAAATGTGATCTTTTATCAAAATATGCCTAATTTGCATAATCGGTATATATCGGCTGAAAGAAAAATTTCACAGAAAAACCCGGAATATATATATGCTAAACTACTCATTGCCATGTAGCTGCAGTTAAAATTTGAGCTCATTTTGGTTTATACTAAAGCAGCAATGGACAATAGAAGAAATTTCTATTTTTAGTAACAGTAGCCATCTTGAATGGAAGGTGGGGCTGTCGGACACAATATTGAAAGGGGCCCACCCAAGGACCATCCCTGCCAGGTTTAGTGTAATTTGGTTCAGCAGTTTCAGAGGAGAAGATTTAAATGTGATCTTTTATCAAAATATGCCTAATTTGCATAATCGGTATAAATCGGCTGAAAGAAAAATTTCACAGAAAACCCGGAATATATATATGCTAAACTACTCATTGCCATGTAGCTGCAGTTAAAATTTGAGCTCATTTTGGTTTATACTAAAGCAGCAATGGACAATAGAAGAAATTTCTATTTTTAGTAACAGTAGCCATCTTGAATGGAAGGTGGGGCTGTCGGACACAATATTGAAAGGGGCCCACCCAAGGACCATCCCTGCCAGGTTTAGTGTAATTTGGTTCAGCAGTTTCAGAGGAGAAGATTTAAATGTGATCTTTTATCAAAATATGCCTAATTTGCATAATCGGTATAAATCGGCTGAAAGAAAAATTTCACAGAAAACCCGGAATATATATATGCTAAACTACTCATTGCCATGTAGCTGCAGTTAAAATTTGAGCTCATTTTGGTTTATACTAAAGCAGCAATGGACAATAGAAGAAATTTCTATTTTTAGTAACAGTAGCCATCTTGAATGGAAGGTGGGGCTGTCGGACACAATATTGAAAGGGGCCCACCCAAGGACCATCCCTGCCAGGTTTAGTGTAATTTGGTTCAGCAGTTTCAGAGGAGAAGATTTAAATGTGATCTTTTATCAAAATATGCCTAATTTGCATAATCGGTATAAATCGGCTGAAAGAAAAATTTCACAGAAAAACGCGGAATATATGTTAAACTACTCCTTACCATGTAGCTGCAGTTAAAATTTGAGCTCATTTTGACTTATGCTAAAGCAGCAATGGACAATTGAAGACATTTTTATTTTTAGTAACACAGCCATCTTGAATGGTGGGCGGGGCTGTCGCACAAAATTTTGAAAGGGACCCTGCCAGGTTTGGTTTAATTTGGTTCAGCGGTTTCAGAGGAGAAGATTTAAATGTGATCTTTTATCAAAATATGCCTAATTTGCATAATCGGTATATATCGGCTGAAAGAAAAATTTCACAGAAAAACCCGGAATATATGTTAAACTACTCCTTACCATGTAGATACAGTTAAAATTTGAGCTCATTTTGATTTATACTAAAGCAGCAATGGACATAGAAGAAATTTCTATTTTTAGTAACAGTAGCCATCTTGAATGGAAGGTGGGGCTGTCGGACACAATATTGAAAGGGACCCACCCAAGGACCATCCTTGCCAGGTTTGGTTTAATTTGGTTCAGCGGTTTCAGAGGAGAAGATTTAAATGTGATCTTTTATCAAAATATGCCTAATTTGCATAATCGGTATATATCGGCTGAAAGAAAAATTTCACAGAAAAACCCAGAATATATATATGCTAAACTACTCATTGCCATGTAGCTGCAGTTAAAATTTGAGCTCATTTTAGTTTATACTAAAGCAGCAATGGACAATAGAAGAAATTTCTATTTTTAGTAACAGTAGCCATCTTGAATGGAAGGTGGGGCTGTCGGACACAATATTGAAAGGGGCCCACCCAAGGACCATCCCTGCCAGGTTTAGTGTAATTTGGTTCAGCAGTTTCAGAGGAGAAGATTTAAATGTGATCTTTTATCAAAATATGCCTAATTTGCATAATCGGTATAAATCGGCTGAAAGAAATATTTCACAGAAAACCCGGAATATATATATGCTAAACTACTCATTGCCATGTAGCTGCAGTTAAAATTTGAGCTCATTTTGGTTTATACTAAAGCAGCAATGGACAATAGAAGAAATTTCTATTTTTAGTAACAGTAGCCATCTTGAATGGAAGGTGGGGCTGTCGGACACAATATTGAAAGGGGCCCACCCAAGGACCATCCCTGCCAGGTTTAGTGTAATTTGGTTCAGCAGTTTCAGAGGAGAAGATTTAAATGTGATCTTTTATCAAAATATGCCTAATTTGCATAATCGGTATAAATCGGCTGAAAGAAAAATTTCACAGAAAAACGCGGAATATATGTTAAACTACTCCTTACCATGTAGCTGCAGTTAAAATTTGAGCTCATTTTGACTTATGCTAAAGCAGCAATGGACAATTGAAGACATTTTTATTTTTAGTAACACAGCCATCTTGAATGGTGGGCGGGGCTGTCGCACAAAATTTTGAAAGGGACCCTGCCAGGTTTGGTTTAATTTGGTTCAGCGGTTTCAGAGGAGAAGATTTAAATGTGATCTTTTATCAAAATATGCCTAATTTGCATAATCGGTATATATCGGCTGAAAGAAAAATTTCACAGAAAAACCCGGAATATATGTTAAACTACTCCTTACCATGTAGATACAGTTAAAATTTGAGCTCATTTTGATTTATACTAAAGCAGCAATGGACATAGAAGAAATTTCTATTTTTAGTAACAGTAGCCATCTTGAATGGAAGGTGGGGCTGTCGGACACAATATTGAAAGGGACCCACCCAAGGACCATCCTTGCCAGGTTTGGTTTAATTTGGTTCAGCGGTTTCAGAGGAGAAGATTTAAATGTGATCTTTTATCAAAATATGCCTAATTTGCATAATCGGTATATATCGGCTGAAAGAAAAATTTCACAGAAAAACCCAGAATATATATATGCTAAACTACTCATTGCCATGTAGCTGCAGTTAAAATTTGAGCTCATTTTAGTTTATACTAAAGCAGCAATGGACAATAGAAGAAATTTCTATTTTTAGTAACAGTAGCCATCTTGAATGGAAGGTGGGGCTGTCGGACACAATATTGAAAGGGGCCCACCCAAGGACCATCCCTGCCAGGTTTAGTGTAATTTGGTTCAGCAGTTTCAGAGGAGAAGATTTAAATGTGATCTTTTATCAAAATATGCCTAATTTGCATAATCGGTATAAATCGGCTGAAAGAAAAATTTCACAGAAAAACGCGGAATATATGTTAAACTACTCCTTACCATGTAGCTGCAGTTAAAATTTGAGCTCATTTTGACTTATGCTAAAGCAGCAATGGACAATTGAAGACATTTTTATTTTTAGTAACAGCAGCCATCTTGAATGGTGGGCGGGGCTGTCGCACAAAATTTTGAAAGGGACCCTGCCAGGTTTGGTTTAATTTGGTTCAGCGGTTTCAGAGGAGAAGATTTAAATGTGATCTTTTATCAAAATATGCCTAATTTGCATAATCGGTATATATCGGCTGAAAGAAAAATTTCACAGAAAAACCCGGAATATATGTTAAACTACTCCTTACCATGTAGATACAGTTAAAATTTGAGCTCATTTTGATTTATACTAAAGCAGCAATGGACATAGAAGAAATTTCTATTTTTAGTAACAGTAGCCATCTTGAATGGAAGGTGGGGCTGTCGGACACAATATTGAAAGGGACCCACCCAAGGACCATCCTTGCCAGGTTTGGTTTAATTTGGTTCAGCGGTTTCAGAGGAGAAGATTTAAATGTGATCTTTTATCAAAATATGCCTAATTTGCATAATCGGTATAAATCGGCTGAAAGAAAAATTTCACAGAAAAACGCGGAATATATGTTAAACTACTCCTTACCATGTAGCTGCAGTTAAAATTTGAGCTCATTTTGACTTATGCTAAAGCAGCAATGGACAATTGAAGACATCTTTACTTTTAGTAACAGCAGCCATCTTGAATGGTGGGCGGGGCTGTCGCACAAAATTTTGAAAGGAACCATGCCAGGTTTGGTTTAATTTGGTTCAGCGGTTTCAGAGGAGAAGATTTAAATGTGATCTTTTATCAAAATATGCCTAATTTGCATAATCGGTATATATCGGCTGAAAGAAAAATTTCACAGAAAAACCCGGAATATATATATGCTAAACTACTCATTGCCATGTAGCTGCAGTTAAAATTTGAGCTCATTTTAGTTTATACTAAAGCAGCAATGGACAATAGAAGAAATTTCTATTTTTAGTAACAGTAGCCATCTTGAATGGAAGGTGGGGCTGTCGGACACAATATTGAAAGGGGCCCACCCAAGGACCATCCCTGCCAGGTTTAGTGTAATTTGGTTCAGCAGTTTCAGAGGAGAAGATTTAAATGTGATCTTTTATCAAAATATGCCTAATTTGCATAATCGGTATAAATCGGCTGAAAGAAAAATTTCACAGAAAACCCGGAATATATATATGCTAAACTACTCATTGCCATGTAGCTGCAGTTAAAATTTGAGCTCATTTTGGTTTATACTAAAGCAGCAATGGACAATAGAAGAAATTTCTATTTTTAGTAACAGTAGCCATCTTGAATGGAAGGTGGGGCTGTCGGACACAATATTGAAAGGGGCCCACCCAAGGACCATCCCTGCCAGGTTTAGTGTAATTTGGTTCAGCAGTTTCAGAGGAGAAGATTTAAATGTGATCTTTTATCAAAATATGCCTAATTTGCATAATCGGTATAAATCGGCTGAAAGAAAAATTTCACAGAAAACCCGGAATATATATATGCTAAACTACTCATTGCCATGTAGCTGCAGTTAAAATTTGAGCTCATTTTGGTTTATACTAAAGCAGCAATGGACAATAGAAGAAATTTCTATTTTTAGTAACAGTAGCCATCTTGAATGGAAGGTGGGGCTGTCGGACACAATATTGAAAGGGGCCCACCCAAGGACCATCCCTGCCAGGTTTAGTGTAATTTGGTTCAGTAGTTTCAGAGGAGAAGATTTAAATGTGATCTTTTATCAAAATATGCCTAATTTGCATATTCGGTATAAATCGGCTGAAAGAAAAATTTCACAGAAAAACGCGGAATATATGTTAAACTACTCCTTACCATGTAGCTGCAGTTAAAATTTGAGCTCATTTTGACTTATGCTAAAGCAGCAATGGACAATTGAAGACATTTTTATTTTTAGTAACAGCAGCCATCTTGAATGGTGGGCGGGGCTGTCGCACAAAATTTTGAAAGGAACCCTGCCAGGTTTGGTTTAATTTGGTTCAGCGGTTTCAGAGGAGAAGATTTAAATGTGATCTTTTATCAAAATATGCCTAATTTGCATAATCGGTATATATCGGCTGAAAGAAAAATTTCACAGAAAAACCCGGAATATATATATGCTAAACTACTCATTGCCATGTAGCTGCAGTTAAAATTTGAGCTCATTTTGGTTTATACTAAAGCAGCAATGGACAATAGAAGAAATTTCTATTTTTAGTAACAGTAGCCATCTTGAATGGAAGGTGGGGCTGTCGGACACAATATTGAAAGGGGCCCACCCAAGGACCATCCCTGCCAGGTTTAGTGTAATTTGGTTCAGCAGTTTCAGAGGAGAAGATTTAAATGTGATCTTTTATCAAAATATGCCTAATTTGCATAATCGGTATAAATCGGCTGAAAGAAAAATTTCACAGAAAACCCGGAATATATATATGCTAAACTACTCATTGCCATGTAGCTGCAGTTAAAATTTGAGCTCATTTTGGTTTATACTAAAGCAGCAATGGACAATAGAAGAAATTTCTATTTTTAGTAACAGTAGCCATCTTGAATGGAAGGTGGGGCTGTCGGACACAATATTGAAAGGGGCCCACCGAAGGACCATCCCTGCCAGGTTTAGTGTAATTTGGTTCAGCAGTTTCAGAGGAGAAGATTTAAATGTGATCTTTTATCAAAATATGCCTAATTTGCATAATCGGTATAAATCGGCTGAAAGAAAAATTTCACAGAAAAACCCGGAATATATGTTAAACTACTCCTTACCATGTAGATACAGTTAAAATTTGAGCTCATTTTGATTTATGCTAAAGCAGCAATGGACAATTGAAGACATTTTTATTTTTAGTAACACAGCCATCTTGAATGGTGGGCGGGGCTGTCGCACAAAATTTTGAAAGGGACCCTGCCAGGTTTGGTTTAATTTGGTTCAGCGGTTTCAGAGGAGAAGATTTAAATGTGATCTTTTATCAAAATATGCCTAATTTGCATAATCGGTATATATCGGCTGAAAGAAAAATTTCACAGAAAAACCCGGAATATATGTTAAACTACTCCTTACCATGTAGATACAGTTAAAATTTGAGCTCATTTTGATTTATACTAAAGCAGCAATGGACATATAAGAAATTTCTATTTTTAGTAACAGTAGCCATCTTGAATGGAAGGTGGGGCTGTCGGACACAATATTGAAAGGGACCCACCCAAGGACCATCCTTGCCAGGTTTGGTTTAATTTGGTTCAGCGGTTTCAGAGGAGAAGATTTAAATGTGATCTTTTATCAAAATATGCCTAATTTGCATAATCGGTATATATCGGCTGAAAGAAAAATTTCACAGAAAAACCCAGAATATATATATGCTAAACTACTCATTGCCATGTAGCTGCAGTTAAAATTTGAGCTCATTTTAGTTTATACTAAAGCAGCAATGGACAATAGAAGAAATTTCTATTTTTAGTAACAGTAGCCATCTTGAATGGAAGGTGGGGCTGTCGGACACAATATTGAAAGGGGCCCACCCAAGGACCATCCCTGCCAGGTTTAGTGTAATTTGGTTCAGCAGTTTCAGAGGAGAAGATTTAAATGTGATCTTTTATCAAAATATGCCTAATTTGCATAATCGGTATAAATCGGCTGAAAGAAAAATTTCACAGAAAAACGCGGAATATATGTTAAACTACTCCTTACCATGTAGCTGCAGTTAAAATTTGAGCTCATTTTGACTTATGCTAAAGCAGCAATGGACAATTGAAGACATTTTTATTTTTAGTAACAGCAGCCATCTTGAATGGTGGGCGGGGCTGTCGCACAAAATTTTGAAAGGGACCCTGCCAGGTTTGGTTTAATTTGGTTCAGCGGTTTCAGAGGAGAAGATTTAAATGTGATCTTTTATCAAAATATGCCTAATTTGCATAATCGGTATATATCGGCTGAAAGAAAAATTTCACAGAAAAACCCGGAATATATGTTAAATTACTCCTTACCATGTAGATACAGTTAAAATTTGAGCTCATTTTGATTTATACTAAAGCAGCAATGGACATAGAAGAAATTTCTATTTTTAGTAACAGTAGCCATCTTGAATGGAAGGTGGGGCTGTCGGACACAATATTGAAAGGGACCCACCCAAGGACCATCCTTGCCAGGTTTGGTTTAATTTGGTTCAGCGGTTTCAGAGGAGAAGATTTAAATGTGATCTTTTATCAAAATATGCCTAATTTGCATAATCGGTATAAATCGGCTGAAAGAAAAATTTCACAGAAAAACCCGGAATATATATATGCTAAACTACTCATTGCCATGTAGCTGCAGTTAAAATTTGAGCTCATTTTGGTTTATACTAAAGCAGCAATGGACAATAGAAGAAATTTCTATTTTTAGTAACAGTAGCCATCTTGAATGGAAGGTGGGGCTGTCGGACACAATATTGAAAGGGGCCCACCCAAGGACCATCCCTGCCAGGTTTAGTGTAATTTGGTTCAGCAGTTTCAGAGGAGAAGATTTAAATGTGATCTTTTATCAAAATATGCCTAATTTGCATAATCGGTATAAATCGGCTGAAAGAAAAATTTCACAGAAAAACGCGGAATATATGTTAAACTACTCCTTACCATGTAGCTGCAGTTAAAATTTGAGCTCATTTTGACTTATGCTAAAGCAGCAATGGACAATTGAAGACATCTTTATTTTTAGTAACAGCAGCGATCTTGAATGGTGGGCGGGGCTGTCGCACAAAATTTTGAAAGGAACCCTGCCAGGTTTGGTTTAATTTGGTTCAGCGGTTTCAGAGGAGAAGATTTAAATGTGATCTTTTATCAAAATATGCCTAATTTGCATAATCGGTATATATCGGCTGAAAGAAAAATTTCACAGAAAAACCCGGAATATATATATGCTAAACTACTCATTGCCATGTAGCTGCAGTTAAAATTTGAGCTCATTTTAGTTTATACTAAAGCAGCAATGGACAATAGAAGAAATTTCTATTTTTAGTAACAGTAGCCATCTTGAATGGAAGGTGGGGCTGTCGGACACAATATTGAAAGGGGCCCACCCAAGGACCATCCCTGCCAGGTTTAGTGTAATTTGGTTCAGCAGTTTCAGAGGAGAAGATTTAAATGTGATCTTTTATCAAAATATGCCTAATTTGCATAATCGGTATAAATCGGCTGAAAGAAAAATTTCACAGAAAACCCGGAATATATATATGCTAAACTACTCATTGCCATGTAGCTGCAGTTAAAATTTGAGCTCATTTTGGTTTATACTAAAGCAGCAATGGACAATAGAAGAAATTTCTATTTTTAGTAACAGTAGCCATCTTGAATGGAAGGTGGGGCTGTCGGACACAATATTGAAAGGGGCCCACCCAAGGACCATCCCTGCCAGGTTTAGTGTAATTTGGTTCAGCAGTTTCAGAGGAGAAGATTTAAATGTGATCTTTTATCAAAATATGCCTAATTTGCATAATCGGTATAAATCGGCTGAAAGAAAAATTTCACAGAAAACCCGGAATATATATATGCTAAACTACTCATTGCCATGTAGCTGCAGTTAAAATTTGAGCTCATTTTGGTTTATACTAAAGCAGCAATGGACAATAGAAGAAATTTCTATTTTTAGTAACAGTAGCCATCTTGAATGGAAGGTGGGGCTGTCGGACACAATATTGAAAGGGGCCCACCCAAGGACCATCCCTGCCAGGTTTAGTGTAATTTGGTTCAGTAGTTTCAGAGGAGAAGATTTAAATGTGATCTTTTATCAAAATATGCCTAATTTGCATATTCGGTATAAATCGGCTGAAAGAAAAATTTCACAGAAAAACGCGGAATATATGTTAAACTACTCCTTACCATGTAGCTGCAGTTAAAATTTGAGCTCATTTTGACTTATGCTAAAGCAGCAATGGACAATTGAAGACATTTTTATTTTTAGTAACAGCAGCCATCTTGAATGGTGGGCGGGGCTGTCGCACAAAATTTTGAAAGGAACCCTGCCAGGTTTGGTTTAATTTGGTTCAGCGGTTTCAGAGGAGAAGATTTAAATGTGATCTTTTATCAAAATATGCCTAATTTGCATAATCGGTATATATCGGCTGAAAGAAAAATTTCACAGAAAAACCCGGAATATATATATGCTAAACTACTCATTGCCATGTAGCTGCAGTTAAAATTTGAGCTCATTTTGGTTTATACTAAAGCAGCAATGGACAATAGAAGAAATTTCTATTTTTAGTAACAGTAGCCATCTTGAATGGAAGGTGGGGCTGTCGGACACAATATTGAAAGGGGCCCACCCAAGGACCATCCCTGCCAGGTTTAGTGTAATTTGGTTCAGCAGTTTCAGAGGAGAAGATTTAAATGTGATCTTTTATCAAAATATGCCTAATTTGCATAATCGGTATAAATCGGCTGAAAGAAAAATTTCACAGAAAACCCGGAATATATATATGCTAAACTACTCATTGCCATGTAGCTGCAGTTAAAATTTGAGCTCATTTTGGTTTATACTAAAGCAGCAATGGACAATAGAAGAAATTTCTATTTTTAGTAACAGTAGCCATCTTGAATGGAAGGTGGGGCTGTCGGACACAATATTGAAAGGGGCCCACCCAAGGACCATCCCTGCCAGGTTTAGTGTAATTTGGTTCAGCAGTTTCAGAGGAGAAGATTTAAATGTGATCTTTTATCAAAATATGCCTAATTTGCATAATCGTATAAATCGGCTGAAAGAAAAATTTCACAGAAAAACGCGGAATATATGTTAAACTACTCCTTACCATGTAGCTGCAGTTAAAATTTGAGCTCATTTTGACTTATGCTAAAGCAGCAATGGACAATTGAAGACATCTTTATTTTTAGTAACAGCAGCCATCTTGAATGGTGGGCGGGGCTGTCGCACAAAATTTTGAAAGGAACCCTGCCAGGTTTGGTTTAATTTGGTTCAGCGGTTTCAGAGGAGAAGATTTAAATGTGATCTTTTATCAAAATATGCCTAATTTGCATAATCGGTATATATCGGCTGAAAGAAAAATTTCACAGAAAAACCCGGAATATATATATGCTAAACTACTCATTGCCATGTAGCTGCAGTTAAAATTTGAGCTCATTTTAGTTTATACTAAAGCAGCAATGGACAATAGAAGAAATTTCTATTTTTAGTAACAGTAGCCATCTTGAATGGAAGGTGGGGCTGTCGGACACAATATTGAAAGGGGCCCACCCAAGGACCATCCCTGCCAGGTTTAGTGTAATTTGGTTCAGCAGTTTCAGAGGAGAAGATTTAAATGTGATCTTTTATCAAAATATGCCTAATTTGCATAATCGGTATAAATCGGCTGAAAGAAAAATTTCACAGAAAACCCGGAATATATATATGCTAAACTACTCATTGCCATGTAGCTGCAGTTAAAATTTGAGCTCATTTTGGTTTATACTAAAGCAGCAATGGACAATAGAAGAAATTTCTATTTTTAGTAACAGTAGCCATCTTGAATGGAAGGTGGGGCTGTCGGACACAATATTGAAAGGGGCCCACCCAAGGACCATCCCTGCCAGGTTTAGTGTAATTTGGTTCAGCAGTTTCAGAGGAGAAGATTTAAATGTGATCTTTTATCAAAATATGCCTAATTTGCATAATCGGTATAAATCGGCTGAAAGAAAAATTTCACAGAAAACCCGGAATATATATATGCTAAACTACTCATTGCCATGTAGCTGCAGTTAAAATTTGAGCTCATTTTGGTTTATACTAAAGCAGCAATGGACAATAGAAGAAATTTCTATTTTTAGTAACAGTAGCCATCTTGAATGGAAGGTGGGGCTGTCGGACACAATATTGAAAGGGGCCCACCCAAGGACCATCCCTGCCAGGTTTAGTGTAATTTGGTTCAGTAGTTTCAGAGGAGAAGATTTAAATGTGATCTTTTATCAAAATATGCCTAATTTGCATATTCGGTATAAATCGGCTGAAAGAAAAATTTCACAGAAAAACGCGGAATATATGTTAAACTACTCCTTACCATGTAGCTGCAGTTAAAATTTGAGCTCATTTTGACTTATGCTAAAGCAGCAATGGACAATTGAAGACATTTTTATTTTTAGTAACAGCAGCCATCTTGAATGGAAGGTGGGGCTGTCGGACACAATATTGAAAGGGGCCCACCCAAGGACCATCCCTGCCAGGTTTAGTGTAATTTGGTTCAGCAGTTTCAGAGGAGAAGATTTAAATGTGATCTTTTATCAAAATATGCCTAATTTGCATAATCGGTATAAATCGGCTGAAAGAAAAATTTCACAGAAAACCCGGAATATATATATGCTAAACTACTCATTGCCATGTAGCTGCAGTTAAAATTTGAGCTCATTTTGGTTTATACTAAAGCAGCAATGGACAATAGAAGAAATTTCTATTTTTAGTAACAGTAGCCATCTTGAATGGAAGGTGGGGCTGTCGGACACAATATTGAAAGGGGCCCACCCAAGGACCATCCCTGCCAGGTTTAGTGTAATTTGGTTCAGCAGTTTCAGAGGAGAAGATTTAAATGTGATCTTTTATCAAAATATGCCTAATTTGCATAATCGTATAAATCGGCTGAAAGAAAAATTTCACAGAAAAACGCGGAATATATGTTAAACTACTCCTTACCATGTAGCTGCAGTTAAAATTTGAGCTCATTTTGACTTATGCTAAAGCAGCAATGGACAATTGAAGACATCTTTATTTTTAGTAACAGCAGCCATCTTGAATGGTGGGCGGGGCTGTCGCACAAAATTTTGAAAGGAACCCTGCCAGGTTTGGTTTAATTTGGTTCAGCGGTTTCAGAGGAGAAGATTTAAATGTGATCTTTTATCAAAATATGCCTAATTTGCATAATCGGTATATATCGGCTGAAAGAAAAATTTCACAGAAAAACCCGGAATATATATATGCTAAACTACTCATTGCCATGTAGCTGCAGTTAAAATTTGAGCTCATTTTAGTTTATACTAAAGCAGCAATGGACAATAGAAGAAATTTCTATTTTTAGTAACAGTAGCCATCTTGAATGGAAGGTGGGGCTGTCGGACACAATATTGAAAGGGGCCCACCCAAGGACCATCCCTGCCAGGTTTAGTGTAATTTGGTTCAGCAGTTTCAGAGGAGAAGATTTAAATGTGATCTTTTATCAAAATATGCCTAATTTGCATAATCGGTATAAATCGGCTGAAAGAAAAATTTCACAGAAAACCCGGAATATATATATGCTAAACTACTCATTGCCATGTAGCTGCAGTTAAAATTTGAGCTCATTTTGGTTTATACTAAAGCAGCAATGGACAATAGAAGAAATTTCTATTTTTAGTAACAGTAGCCATCTTGAATGGAAGGTGGGGCTGTCGGACACAATATTGAAAGGGGCCCACCCAAGGACCATCCCTGCCAGGTTTAGTGTAATTTGGTTCAGCAGTTTCAGAGGAGAAGATTTAAATGTGATCTTTTATCAAAATATGCCTAATTTGCATAATCGGTATAAATCGGCTGAAAGAAAAATTTCACAGAAAACCCGGAATATATATATGCTAAACTACTCATTGCCATGTAGCTGCAGTTAAAATTTGAGCTCATTTTGGTTTATACTAAAGCAGCAATGGACAATAGAAGAAATTTCTATTTTTAGTAACAGTAGCCATCTTGAATGGAAGGTGGGGCTGTCGGACACAATATTGAAAGGGGCCCACCCAAGGACCATCCCTGCCAGGTTTAGTGTAATTTGGTTCAGTAGTTTCAGAGGAGAAGATTTAAATGTGATCTTTTATCAAAATATGCCTAATTTGCATATTCGGTATAAATCGGCTGAAAGAAAAATTTCACAGAAAAACGCGGAATATATGTTAAACTACTCCTTACCATGTAGCTGCAGTTAAAATTTGAGCTCATTTTGACTTATGCTAAAGCAGCAATGGACAATTGAAGACATTTTTATTTTTAGTAACAGCAGCCATCTTGAATGGTGGGCGGGGCTGTCGCACAAAATTTTGAAAGGAACCCTGCCAGGTTTGGTTTAATTTGGTTCAGCGGTTTCAGAGGAGAAGATTTAAATGTGATCTTTTATCAAAATATGCCTAATTTGCATAATCGGTATATATCGGCTGAAAGAAAAATTTCACAGAAAAACCCGGAATATATATATGCTAAACTACTCATTGCCATGTAGCTGCAGTTAAAATTTGAGCTCATTTTGGTTTATACTAAAGCAGCAATGGACAATAGAAGAAATTTCTATTTTTAGTAACAGTAGCCATCTTGAATGGAAGGTGGGGCTGTCGGACACAATATTGAAAGGGGCCCACCCAAGGACCATCCCTGCCAGGTTTAGTGTAATTTGGTTCAGCAGTTTCAGAGGAGAAGATTTAAATGTGATCTTTTATCAAAATATGCCTAATTTGCATAATCGGTATAAATCGGCTGAAAGAAAAATTTCACAGAAAACCCGGAATATATATATGCTAAACTACTCATTGCCATGTAGCTGCAGTTAAAATTTGAGCTCATTTTGGTTTATACTAAAGCAGCAATGGACAATAGAAGAAATTTCTATTTTTAGTAACAGTAGCCATCTTGAATGGAAGGTGGGGCTGTCGGACACAATATTGAAAGGGGCCCACCCAAGGACCATCCCTGCCAGGTTTAGTGTAATTTGGTTCAGCAGTTTCAGAGGAGAAGATTTAAATGTGATCTTTTATCAAAATATGCCTAATTTGCATAATCGGTATAAATCGGCTGAAAGAAAAATTTCACAGAAAAACGCGGAATATATGTTAAACTACTCCTTACCATGTAGCTGCAGTTAAAATTTGAGCTCATTTTGACTTATGCTAAAGCAGCAATGGACAATTGAAGACATTTTTATTTTTAGTAACAGCAGCCATCTTGAATGGTGGGCGGGGCTGTCGCACAAAATTTTGAAAGGGACCCTGCCAGGTTTGGTTTAATTTGGTTCAGCGGTTTCAGAGGAGAAGATTTAAATGTGATCTTTTATCAAAATATGCCTAATTTGCATAATCGGTATATATCGGCTGAAAGAAAAATTTCACAGAAAAACCCGGAATATATGTTAAACTACTCCTTACCATGTAGATACAGTTAAAATTTGAGCTCATTTTGATTTATACTAAAGCAGCAATGGACATAGAAGAAATTTCTATTTTTAGTAACAGTAGCCATCTTGAATGGAAGGTGGGGCTGTCGGACACAATATTGAAAGGGACCCACCCAAGGACCATCCTTGCCAGGTTTGGTTTAATTTGGTTCAGCGGTTTCAGAGGAGAAGATTTAAATGTGATCTTTTATCAAAATATGCCTAATTTGCATAATCGGTATAAATCGGCTGAAAGAAAAATTTCACAGAAAAACCCGGAATATATATATGCTAAACTACTCATTGCCATGTAGCTGCAGTTAAAATTTGAGCTCATTTTGGTTTATACTAAAGCAGCAATGGACAATAGAAGAAATTTCTATTTTTAGTAACAGTAGCCATCTTGAATGGAAGGTGGGGCTGTCGGACACAATATTGAAAGGGGCCCACCCAAGGACCATCCCTGCCAGGTTTAGTGTAATTTGGTTCAGCAGTTTCAGAGGAGAAGATTTAAATGTGATCTTTTATCAAAATATGCCTAATTTGCATAATCGGTATAAATCGGCTGAAAGAAAAATTTCACAGAAAAACGCGGAATATATGTTAAACTACTCCTTACCATGTAGCTGCAGTTAAAATTTGAGCTCATTTTGACTTATGCTAAAGCAGCAATGGACAATTGAAGACATTTTTATTTTTAGTAACAGCAGCCATCTTGAATGGTGGGCGGGGCTGTCGCACAAAATTTTGAAAGGAACCCTGCCAGGTTTGGTTTAATTTGGTTCAGCGGTTTCAGAGGAGAAGATTTAAATGTGATCTTTTATCAAAATATGCCTAATTTGCATAATCGGTATATATCGGCTGAAAGAAAAATTTCACAGAAAAACCCGGAATATATATATGCTAAACTACTCATTGCCATGTAGCTGCAGTTAAAATTTGAGCTCATTTTGGTTTATACTAAAGCAGCAATGGACAATAGAAGAAATTTCTATTTTTAGTAACAGTAGCCATCTTGAATGGAAGGTGGGGCTGTCGGACACAATATTGAAAGGGGCCCACCCAAGGACCATCCCTGCCAGGTTTAGTGTAATTTGGTTCAGCAGTTTCAGAGGAGAAGATTTAAATGTGATCTTTTATCAAAATATGCCTAATTTGCATAATCGGTATAAATCGGCTGAAAGAAAAATTTCACAGAAAAACCCGGAATATATATATGCTAAACTACTCATTGCCATGTAGCTGCAGTTAAAATTTGAGCTCATTTTGGTTTATACTAAAGCAGCAATGGACAATAGAAGAAATTTCTATTTTTAGTAACAGTAGCCATCTTGAATGGAAGGTGGGGCTGTCGGACACAATATTGAAAGGGGCCCACCCAAGGACCATCCCTGCCAGGTTTAGTGTAATTTGGTTCAGCAGTTTCAGAGGAGAAGATTTAAATGTGATCTTTTATCAAAATATGCCTAATTTGCATAATCGGTATAAATCGGCTGAAAGAAAAATTTCACAGAAAAACGCGGAATATATGTTAAACTACTCCTTACCATGTAGCTGCAGTTAAAATTTGAGCTCATTTTGACTTATGCTAAAGCAGCAATGGACAATTGAAGACATTTTTATTTTTAGTAACAGCAGCCATCTTGAATGGTGGGCGGGGCTGTCGCACAAAATTTTGAAAGGAACCCTGCCAGGTTTGGTTTAATTTGGTTCAGCGGTTTCAGAGGAGAAGATTTAAATGTGATCTTTTATCAAAATATGCCTAATTTGCATAATCGGTATATATCGGCTGAAAGAAAAATTTCACAGAAAAACCCGGAATATATATATGCTAAACTACTCATTGCCATGTAGCTGCAGTTAAAATTTGAGCTCATTTTGGTTTATACTAAAGCAGCAATGGACAATAGAAGAAATTTCTATTTTTAGTAACAGTAGCCATCTTGAATGGAAGGTGGGGCTGTCGGACACAATATTGAAAGGGGCCCACCCAAGGACCATCCCTGCCAGGTTTAGTGTAATTTGGTTCAGCAGTTTCAGAGGAGAAGATTTAAATGTGATCTTTTATCAAAATATGCCTAATTTGCATAATCGGTATAAATCGGCTGAAAGAAAAATTTCACAGAAAAACCCGGAATATATATATGCTAAACTACTCATTGCCATGTAGCTGCAGTTAAAATTTGAGCTCATTTTGGTTTATACTAAAGCAGCAATGGACAATAGAAGAAATTTCTATTTTTAGTAACAGTAGCCATCTTGAATGGAAGGTGGGGCTGTCGGACACAATATTGAAAGGGGCCCACCCAAGGACCATCCCTGCCAGGTTTAGTGTAATTTGGTTCAGCAGTTTCAGAGGAGAAGATTTAAATGTGATCTTTTATCAAAATATGCCTAATTTGCATAATCGGTATAAATCGGCTGAAAGAAAAATTTCACAGAAAAACGCGGAATATATGTTAAACTACTCCTTACCATGTAGCTGCAGTTAAAATTTGAGCTCATTTTGACTTATGCTAAAGCAGCAATGGACAATTGAAGACATTTTTATTTTTAGTAACAGCAGCCATCTTGAATGGTGGGCGGGGCTGTCGCACAAAATTTTGAAAGGGACCCTGCCAGGTTTGGTTTAATTTGGTTCAGCGGTTTCAGAGGAGAAGATTTAAATGTGATCTTTTATCAAAATATGCCTAATTTGCATAATCGGTATATATCGGCTGAAAGAAAAATTTCACAGAAAAACCCGGAATATATGTTAAACTACTCCTTACCATGTAGATACAGTTAAAATTTGAGCTCATTTTGATTTATACTAAAGCAGCAATGGACATAGAAGAAATTTCTATTTTTAGTAACAGTAGCCATCTTGAATGGAAGGTGGGGCTGTCGGACACAATATTGAAAGGGACCCACCCAAGGACCATCCTTGCCAGGTTTGGTTTAATTTGGTTCAGCGGTTTCAGAGGAGAAGATTTAAATGTGATCTTTTATCAAAATATGCCTAATTTGCATAATCGGTATATATCGGCTGAAAGAAAAATTTCACAGAAAAACGCGGAATATATATATGCTAAACTACTCATTGCCATGTAGCTGCAGTTAAAATTTGAGCTCATTTTAGTTTATACTAAAGCAGCAATGGACAATAGAAGAAATTTCTATTTTTAGTAACAGTAGCCATCTTGAATGGAAGGTGGGGCTGTCGGACACAATATTGAAAGGGGCCCACCCAAGGACCATCCCTGCCAGGTTTAGTGTAATTTGGTTCAGCAGTTTCAGAGGAGAAGATTTAAATGTGATCTTTTATCAAAATATGCCTAATTTGCATAATCGGTATAAATCGGCTGAAAGAAAAATTTCACAGAAAAACGCGGAATATATGTTAAACTACTCCTTACCATGTAGCTGCAGTTAAAATTTGAGCTCATTTTGACTTATGCTAAAGCAGCAATGGACAATTGAAGACATTTTTATTTTTAGTAACAGCAGCCATCTTGAATGGTGGGCGGGGCTGTCGCACAAAATTTTGAAAGGAACCCTGCCAGGTTTGGTTTAATTTGGTTCAGCGGTTTCAGAGGAGAAGATTTAAATGTGATCTTTTATCAAAATATGCCTAATTTGCATAATCGGTATATATCGGCTGAAAGAAAAATTTCACAGAAAAACGTGGAATATATATATGCTAAACTACTCATTGCCATGTAGCTGCAGTTAAAATTTGAGCTCATTTTGGTTTATACTAAAGCAGCAATGGACAATAGAAGAAATTTCTATTTTTAGTAACAGTAGCCATCTTGAATGGAAGGTGGGGCTGTCGGACACAATATTGAAAGGGGCCCACCCAAGGACCATCCCTGCCAGGTTTAGTGTAATTTGGTTCAGCAGTTTCAGAGGAGAAGATTTAAATGTGATCTTTTATCAAAATATGCCTAATTTGCATAATCGGTATAAATCGGCTGAAAGAAAAATTTCACAGAAAAACGCGGAATATATGTTAAACTACTCCTTACCATGTAGCTGCAGTTAAAATTTGAGCTCATTTTGACTTATGCTAAAGCAGCAATGGACAATTGAAGACATTTTTATTTTTAGTAACAGCAGCCATCTTGAATGGTGGGCGGGGCTGTCGCACAAAATTTTGAAAGGAACCCTGCCAGGTTTGGTTTAATTTGGTTCAGCGGTTTCAGAGGAGAAGATTTAAATGTGATCTTTTATCAAAATATGCATAATTTGCATATTCGGTATATATCGGCTGAAAGAAAAATTTCACAGAAAAACGTGGAATATATATATGCTAAACTACTCATTGCCATGTAGCTGCAGTTAAAATTTGAGCTCATTTTGGTTTATACTAAAGCAGCAATGGACAATAGAAGAAATTTCTATTTTTAGTAACAGTAGCCATCTTGAATGGAAGGTGGGGCTGTCGGACACAATATTGAAAGGGGCCCACCCAAGGACCATCCCTGCCAGGTTTAGTGTAATTTGGTTCAGCAGTTTCAGAGGAGAAGATTTAAATGTGATCTTTTATCAAAATATGCCTAATTTGCATAATCGGTATAAATCGGCTGAAAGAAAAATTTCACAGAAAAACGCGGAATATATGTTAAACTACTCCTTACCATGTAGCTGCAGTTAAAATTTGAGCTCATTTTGACTTATGCTAAAGCAGCAATGGACAATTGAAGACATTTTTATTTTTAGTAACAGCAGCCATCTTGAATGGTGGGCGGGGCTGTCGCACAAAATTTTGAAAGGGACCCTGCCAGGTTTGGTTTAATTTGGTTCAGCGGTTTCAGAGGAGAAGATTTAAATGTGATCTTTTATCAAAATATGCCTAATTTGCATAATCGGTATATATCGGCTGAAAGAAAAATTTCACAGAAAAACCCGGAATATATGTTAAACTACTCCTTACCATGTAGATACAGTTAAAATTTGAGCTCATTTTGATTTATACTAAAGCAGCAATGGACATAGAAGAAATTTCTATTTTTAGTAACAGTAGCCATCTTGAATGGAAGGTGGGGCTGTCGGACACAATATTGAAAGGGACCCACCCAAGGACCATCCTTGCCAGGTTTGGTTTAATTTGGTTCAGCGGTTTCAGAGGAGAAGATTTAAATGTGATCTTTTATCAAAATATGCCTAATTTGCATAATCGGTATATATCGGCTGAAAGAAAAATTTCACAGAAAAACGCGGAATATATATATGCTAAACTACTCATTGCCATGTAGCTGCAGTTAAAATTTGAGCTCATTTTAGTTTATACCAAAGCAGCAATGGACAATAGAAGAAATTTCTATTTTTAGTAACAGTAGCCATCTTGAATGGAAGGTGGGGCTGTCGGACACAATATTGAAAGGGGCCCACCCAAGGACCATCCCTGCCAGGTTTAGTGTAATTTGGTTCAGCAGTTTCAGAGGAGAAGATTTAAATGTGATCTTTTATCAAAATATGCCTAATTTGCATAATCGGTATAAATCGGCTGAAAGAAAAATTTCACAGAAAAACGTGGAATATATATATGCTAAACTACTCATTGCCATGTAGCTGCAGTTAAAATTTGAGCTCATTTTGGTTTATACTAAAGCAGCAATGGACAATAGAAGAAATTTCTATTTTTAGTAACAGTAGCCATCTTGAATGGAAGGTGGGGCTGTCGGACACAATATTGAAAGGGGCCCACCCAAGGACCATCCCTGCCAGGTTTAGTGTAATTTGGTTCAGCAGTTTCAGAGGAGAAGATTTAAATGTGATCTTTTATCAAAATATGCCTAATTTGCATAATCGGTATAAATCGGCTGAAAGAAAAATTTCACAGAAAAACGCGGAATATATGTTAAACTACTCCTTACCATGTAGCTGCAGTTAAAATTTGAGCTCATTTTGACTTATGCTAAAGCAGCAATGGACAATTGAAGACATTTTTATTTTTAGTAACAGCAGCCATCTTGAATGGTGGGCGGGGCTGTCGCACAAAATTTTGAAAGGGACCCTGCCAGGTTTGGTTTAATTTGGTTCAGCGGTTTCAGAGGAGAAGATTTAAATGTGATCTTTTATCAAAATATGCCTAATTTGCATAATCGGTATATATCGGCTGAAAGAAAAATTTCACAGAAAAACCCGGAATATATGTTAAACTACTCCTTACCATGTAGATACAGTTAAAATTTGAGCTCATTTTGATTTATACTAAAGCAGCAATGGACATAGAAGAAATTTCTATTTTTAGTAACAGTAGCCATCTTGAATGGAAGGTGGGGCTGTCGGACACAATATTGAAAGGGACCCACCCAAGGACCATCCTTGCCAGGTTTGGTTTAATTTGGTTCAGCGGTTTCAGAGGAGAAGATTTAAATGTGATCTTTTATCAAAATATGCCTAATTTGCATAATCGGTATATATCGGCTGAAAGAAAAATTTCACAGAAAAACGCGGAATATATATATGCTAAACTACTCATTGCCATGTAGCTGCAGTTAAAATTTGAGCTCATTTTAGTTTATACCAAAGCAGCAATGGACAATAGAAGAAATTTCTATTTTTAGTAACAGTAGCCATCTTGAATGGAAGGTGGGGCTGTCGGACACAATATTGAAAGGGGCCCACCCAAGGACCATCCCTGCCAGGTTTAGTGTAATTTGGTTCAGCAGTTTCAGAGGAGAAGATTTAAATGTGATCTTTTATCAAAATATGCCTAATTTGCATAATCGGTATAAATCGGCTGAAAGAAAAATTTCACAGAAAAACGCGGAATATATGTTAAACTACTCCTTACCATGTAGCTGCAGTTAAAATTTGAGCTCATTTTGACTTATGCTAAAGCAGCAATGGACAATTGAAGACATTTTTATTTTTAGTAACAGCAGCCATCTTGAATGGTGGGCGGGGCTGTCGCACAAAATTTTGAAAGGGACCCTGCCAGGTTTGGTTTAATTTGGTTCAGCGGTTTCAGAGGAGAAGATTTAAATGTGATCTTTTATCAAAATATGCCTAATTTGCATAATCGGTATATATCGGCTGAAAGAAAAATTTCACAGAAAAACCCGGAATATATATATGCTAAACTACTCATTGCCATGTAGCTGCAGTTAAAATTTGAGCTCATTTTGGTTTATACTAAAGCAGCAATGGACAATAGAAGAAATTTCTATTTTTAGTAACAGTAGCCATCTTGAATGGAAGGTGGGGCTGTCGGACACAATATTGAAAGGGGCCCACCCAAGGACCATCCCTGCCAGGTTTAGTGTAATTTGGTTCAGCAGTTTCAGAGGAGAAGATTTAAATGTGATCTTTTATCAAAATATGCCTAATTTGCATAATCGGTATAAATCGGCTGAAAGAAAAATTTCACAGAAAAACGCGGAATATATGTTAAACTACTCCTTACCATGTAGCTGCAGTTAAAATTTGAGCTCATTTTGACTTATGCTAAAGCAGCAATGGACAATTGAAGACATTTTTATTTTTAGTAACAGCAGCCATCTTGAATGGTGGGCGGGGCTGTCGCACAAAATTTTGAAAGGAACCCTGTCAGGTTTGGTTTAATTTGGTTCAGCGGTTTCAGAGGAGAAGATTTAAATGTGATCTTTTATCAAAATATGCCTAATTTGCATAATCGGTATATATCGGCTGAAAGAAAAATTTCACAGAAAAACGTGGAATATATATATGCTAAACTACTCATTGCCATGTAGCTGCAGTTAAAATTTGAGCTCATTTTGGTTTATACTAAAGCAGCAATGGACAATAGAAGAAATTTCTATTTTTAGTAACAGTAGCCATCTTGAATGGAAGGTGGGGCTATCGGACACAATATTGAAAGGGGCCCACCCAAGGACCATCCCTGCCAGGTTTAGTGTAATTTGGTTCAGCAGTTTCAGAGGAGAAGATTTAAATGTGATCTTTTATCAAAATATGCCTAATTTGCATAATCGGTATAAATCGGCTGAAAGAAAAATTTCACAGAAAAACGCGGAATATATGTTAAACTACTCCTTACCATGTAGCTGCAGTTAAAATTTGAGCTCATTTTGACTTATGCTAAAGCAGCAATGGACAATTGAAGACATTTTTATTTTTAGTAACAGCAGCCATCTTGAATGGTGGGCGGGGCTGTCGCACAATATTTTGAAAGGAACCCTGCCAGGTTTGGTTTAATTTGGTTCAGCGGTTTCAGAGGAGAAGATTTAAATGTGATCTTTTATCAAAATATGCCTAATTTGCATAATCGGTATATATCGGCTGAAAGAAAAATTTCACAGAAAAACCCGGAATATATATATGCTAAACTACTCATTGCCATGTAGCTGCAGTTAAAATTTGAGCTCATTTTGGTTTATACTAAAGCAGCAATGGACAATAGAAGAAATTTCTATTTTTAGTAACAGTAGCCATCTTGAATGGAAGGTGGGGCTGTCGGACACAATATTGAAAGGGGCCCACCCAAGGACCATCCCTGCCAGGTTTAGTGTAATTTGGTTCAGCAGTTTCAGAGGAGAAGATTTAAATGTGATCTTTTATCAAAATATGCCTAATTTGCATAATCGGTATAAATCGGCTGAAAGAAAAATTTCACAGAAAAACGCGGAATATATGTTAAACTACTCCTTACCATGTAGCTGCAGTTAAAATTTGAGCTCATTTTGACTTATGCTAAAGCAGCAATGGACAATTGAAGACATTTTTATTTTTAGTAACAGCAGCCATCTTGAATGGTGGGCGGGGCTGTCGCACAAAATTTTGAAAGGGACCCTGCCAGGTTTGGTTTAATTTGGTTCAGCGGTTTCAGAGGAGAAGATTTAAATGTGATCTTTTATCAAAATATGCCTAATTTGCATAATCGGTATATATCGGCTGAAAGAAAAATTTCACAGAAAAACCCGGAATATATATATGCTAAACTACTCATTGCCATGTAGCTGCAGTTAAAATTTGAGCTCATTTTGGTTTATACTAAAGCAGCAATGGACAATAGAAGAAATTTCTATTTTTAGTAACAGTAGCCATCTTGAATGGAAGGTGGGGCTGTCGGACACAATATTGAAAGGGGCCCACCCAAGGACCATCCCTGCCAGGTTTAGTGTAATTTGGTTCAGCAGTTTCAGAGGAGAAGATTTAAATGTGATCTTTTATCAAAATATGCCTAATTTGCATAATCGGTATATATCGGCTGAAAGAAAAATTTCACAGAAAAACGTGGAATATATATATGCTAAACTACTCATTGCCATGTAGCTGCAGTTAAAATTTGAGCTCATTTTGGTTTATACTAAAGCAGCAATGGACAATAGAAGAAATTTCTATTTTTAGTAACAGTAGCCATCTTGAATGGAAGGTGGGGCTGTCGGACACAATATTGAAAGGGGCCCACCCAAGGACCATCCCTGCCAGGTTTAGTGTAATTTGGTTCAGCAGTTTCAGAGGAGAAGATTTAAATGTGATCTTTTATCAAAATATGCCTAATTTGCATAATCGGTATAAATCGGCTGAAAGAAAAATTTCACAGAAAAACGCAGAATATATGTTAAACTACTCCTTACCATGTAGCTGCAGTTAAAATTTGAGCTCATTTTGACTTATGCTAAAGCAGCAATGGACAATTGAAGACATTTTTATTTTTAGTAACAGCAGCCATCTTGAATGGTGGGCGGGGCTGTCGCACAAAATTTTGAAAGGGACCCTGCCAGGTTTGGTTTAATTTGGTTCAGCGGTTTCAGAGGAGAAGATTTAAATGTGATCTTTTATCAAAATATGCCTAATTTGCATAATCGGTATATATCGGCTGAAAGAAAAATTTCACAGAAAAACCCGGAATATATATATGCTAAACTACTCATTGCCATGTAGCTGCAGTTAAAATTTGAGCTCATTTTGGTTTATACTAAAGCAGCAATGGACAATAGAAGAAATTTCTATTTTTAGTAACAGTAGCCATCTTGAATGGAAGGTGGGGCTGTCGGACACAATATTGAAAGGGGCCCACCCAAGGACCATCCCTGCCAGGTTTAGTGTAATTTGGTTCAGCGGTTTCAGAGGAGAAGATTTAAATGTGATCTTTTATCAAAATATGCCTAATTTGCATAATCGGTATATATCGGCTGAAAGAAAAATTTCACAGAAAAACCCGGAATATATGTTAAACTACTCCTTACCATGTAGATACAGTTAAAATTTGAGCTCATTTTGATTTATACTAAAGCAGCAATGGACATAGAAGAAATTTCTATTTTTAGTAACAGTAGCCATCTTGAATGGAAGGTGGGGCTGTCGGACACAATATTGAAAGGGACCCACCCAAGGACCATCCTTGCCAGGTTTGGTTTAATTTGGTTCAGCGGTTTCAGAGGAGAAGATTTAAATGTGATCTTTTATCAAAATATGCCTAATTTGCATAATCGGTATAAATCGGCTGAAAGAAAAATTTCACAGAAAAACCCGGAATATATATATGCTAAACTACTCATTGCCATGTAGCTGCAGTTAAAATTTGAGCTCATTTTGGTTTATACTAAAGCAGCAATGGACAATAGAAGAAATTTCTATTTTTAGTAACAGTAGCCATCTTGAATGGAAGGTGGGGCTGTCGGACACAATATTGAAAGGGGCCCACCCAAGGACCATCCCTGCCAGGTTTAGTGTAATTTGGTTCAGCAGTTTCAGAGGAGAAGATTTAAATGTGATCTTTTATCAAAATATGACTAATTTGCATAATCGGTATAAATCGGCTGAAAGAAAAATTTCACAGAAAAACGCGGAATATATGTTAAACTACTCCTTACCATGTAGCTGCAGTTAAATTTGAGCTCATTTTGACTTATGCTAAAGCAGCAATGGACAATTGAAGACATTTTTATTTTTAGTAACAGCAGCCATCTTGAATGGTGGGCGGGGCTGTCGCACAAAATTTTGAAAGGGACCCTGCCAGGTTTGGTTTAATTTGGTTCAGCGGTTTCAGAGGAGAAGATTTAAATGTGATCTTTTATCAAAATATGCATAATTTGCATAATCGGTATATATCGGCTGAAAGAAAAATTTCACAGAAAAACCCGGAATATATATATGCTAAACTACTCATTGCCATGTAGCTGCAGTTAAAATTTGAGCTCATTTTGGTTTATACTAAAGCAGCAATGGACAATAGAAGAAATTTCTAATTTTAGTAACAGTAGCCATCTTGAATGGAAGGTGGGGCTGTCGGACACAATATTGAAAGGGGCCCACCCAAGGACCATCCCTGCCAGGTTTAGTGTAATTTGGTTCAGCAGTTTCAGAGGAGAAGATTTAAATGTGATCTTTTATCAAAATATGACTAATTTGCATAATCGGTATAAATCGGCTGAAAGAAAAATTTCACAGAAAAACGCGGAATATATGTTAAACTACTCCTTACCATGTAGCTGCAGTTAAAATTTGAGCTCATTTTGACTTATGCTAAAGCAGCAATGGACAATTGAAGACATTTTTATTTTTAGTAACAGCAGCCATCTTGAATGGTGGGCGGGGCTGTCGCACAAAATTTTGAAAGGAACCCTGCCAGGTTTGGTTTAATTTGGTTCAGCGGTTTCAGAGGAGAAGATTTAAATGTGATCTTTTATCAAAATATGCCTAATTTGCATAATCGGTATATATCGGCTGAAAGAAAAATTTCACAGAAAAACCCGGAATATATGTTAAACTACTCCTTACCATGTAGATGCCGTTAAAATTTGAGCTCATTTTGACTTATACTAAAGCAGCAATGAACAATTAAAATTTCATCCCCCCTGTTTTCTATTTTTAGCTTGGCGACCATCTTGGTTGGAAGTCAGGATCACCAGACACAATTTTGGAAGGGGGCCATCCAAGGACCATTCCACCAAAGTATCGTTCAAATTGGCCCAGTGGCTTCAGAGGAGTTGATTAAAATGTGAAAAGTTAACGGACGGACGGACAACAGACGACGGACGCTCAGTGGTGACAATAGCTCATCTGACCCTTTGGGTCATTGGGTCAGGTGAGCTAAAAATTTATTAAAAAAAAAAAAAAAAAAAAAAAGAAGAAAATATTGCATTATGTATATATTTATGTAGTATCATATATTTCTATTAATTCAACTTTTATATGGTGTATTTATTGATTTGTAACTTGTTGGAATTTGAAAAATAAAAAATGCAATATAAATAAACACAAATAGAATAAACAAGATGAACTGCTCTTCGGCAAACAGGAAGTAGGAATCTGATGGGTCAAAAAACGCTTCCCATGATATGGGGTACCTATATGAAGCTTGTGACCAAATATCAGATTTCTGCCATCAATAGTTGCTGAGAAAAATGCGACGAAAAATGAGCATATATGTTCAATGTGTATAAAAATCAACAAAGTCGGCAAACAGGAAGTAGGAATCTAATGGGTCAAAAAACGCTTCCCATGATATGGGGTACCTATATGAAGCTTGTGACCATATATCAGATTTCTGCCATCAATAGTTGCTGAGAAAAATGTGACGAAAAATGTGCATATATGTTCAATGTGTATAAAAACCAACTAAGTCGGCAAACAGGAAGTAGGAATCTGACGGGTCCAAAAACGCTTCCCACAATATGGCATACCTATATGAAGCTTGTGACCAAATATCAGATTTCTGCCATCAACAGTTACTGAGAAAAATGCGACGAAAAATATCTTGGACGGACGGAAGGACGGACAGACTGACGGACAGAGGTAAAACAGTATACCCCCCTCCCCCTTCAGGGAGAGGGGGTATAATAAAACATGAACCCCTATAAAAAGAGTAAAGACAACCTGAATATAGATAATAGAAAAAAAGGTACATACCGGTTTCCATATTTTCACCCTGACAAGCTTGAATGAAAAACAGTTTTGGTTTGTTTGCTAAAGTCTTGCACTTTGATGACTTGAAATACATGGTTAAACATCTAATAGGTACAACATTGTCATCAACTCCATAGACAAAGTTCCCCTGTATTTGGCGGTCACCTTCTCTTTGTACAGGTTGTCGTTGACTAATTCCGGGTTGCTGATCATCCTTTCGGAATATAAAATCTTCTCCACCATGAGACAATATACAGACGACAAGTGCCTGGTATTTCGAATGATCCAAAATTGAAATGTCCTTCATTACTCCAACCATATCTTTTACATTTAGATTTTCATATCGCTTTATGATAAAGCCCAGTTTCTTGAATGTTGCTTCTAATTTGGCTAATTAGAAAAAGAAAGTAAATGAGACAAGGAAGTAAATTTCAAAAGGAAAGTAAACCAGACAAGGAAGTAAATTACAAAGAGAAAGTAAATCAGACAAGGAAGTAAATTACAAGGAGAAAGTAAACCAGACATGGACGTAAATTACAAAGAGAAAGTAAATCAGACAAGGAAGTAAATTACAAGGAGAAAGTAAACCAGACATGGACGTAAATTACAAAGAGAAAGTAAATAAGACAAGGATGTAAAACCACAACATACTGATTACATGTATTGTAAAGTTGTACATGTAGATTAGGAGTTTTGCATATTGCTTGTACTGAAGAAACTGAATTTCCAATCTCTAGACTATGAGTTATGAGTTTTGCATGTTTTTTATTGTACTGAATTAACTACATTACACTCTAATCTATGAGCTATTACTCGAGGTAGTTTGAGTAAATGGATACGATTGCATTATTACAAGCGTGTTTCTATCCCAAGCCTGCAGGAGCCATTAATGATTATGGTCATGATCGTATGGTAGTTGGATTTACAACTACAGGCTAGCTATGCAATCAGTACCTATCTCAACTAAAGTTGTGAGGTCGAATCCTGCTTATGCCGAGGCGTACTCAATACAACATGATGTGATAAAGTTTGTCAGTGATTTGCGGCAGGTGGATGGTTTTCTCTGGGTACTCCGGTTTCCCCCACCAATAAAACTGACGGCAACGATGTAACTGAAATATTGTTGAAAGTGGTGTTAAACACCATACCCCTAACCCTAGCCAGCACTTTATTGTGTGATAGACTTGAATATGTTGTTGTGATTAGTTGAATTATTTGACTTTTCTACTTTTTCAACTTTATTAAAAATAATTTTTAAATTGAGATTATACCTTGGTCAATCTCTGTTCCCTGTCTAGCTGTCAATCTTGTAAATTTCTTATTGCTTATAATAACACATATTCCTGTTGTATGAAAAAAACACACATCTATAAATCAAATAAACCATCTCTAATTGTATTGCTTGTCTTAAATATCTCTACAAACCTCTGAAAAGCACCGTGATCAAAGAGTTAAATCCTGTTTTTCTCCTCTCATGGCGAGGTATACTCGATACAACATTATGTGATAACGTCTGTCAGTGACATGCGACAGGTCGGTGGTTTTCTCCGGGTACTATGGTTTCCCCCACCAATAAAACTGACCGCCACGATATAACTGAAAATTTGTTGAAAGTGGCGTTAAACACCATAATCCTAATCCCAGCTTTTTAAGTTTTTTTTTTAGTCCTTATCCACATCTGCTTACTTTTCCAGTGGCAGTCAAACATGAACATTTCCACTTACACAGAAGTAAACTAAATGAATTCTTTATAACTACATTAAAGGTAATTCTATCATTTAACATACAGTAAAGATTAAAAGTCAGCTCATCACTGGTGCAAGATATCTCTAGGATTAGAGGTTATCTCATAAAATGTTTAACATGTCTCTAGGATTAGAGGTTATTTCATAAAATGGCTTAAATACTTCTAGCTTTGGAGATCATCTCGTAAAATGGTTTACTATGCTTTTATATTAGAGGTAATCTCATAAAATGGCTTAACATACCTCCAAGATTAGATAAAATGATGTACCATACCTCTAGGATTGGAGGTCATCTCATAAAATGCCATGCCTGGTACATTTTTCTAGGATTAGAGGTTATCTCATAAAATATTTAACATGTCTCTAGGATTAGAGGTTATCTCATCAAATGTTTAACATACCTCTAGTATTAGAGATTATCTCATCAAATGCTTAACATACCTCTATGATTAGAGTTTATTTCATAAAATGGCTTAAATACCTCTAGCTTTGAAGATCATCTCATAAGTTGGTTTAGCATACCTTTATATTAGAGGTAATCTCATAAAATGGCTTAAAATACCTCTAAGATTAGATAAAATGCTGTACCATACCTCTAGGATTGGAGGTCATCTCATAAACTGCCACACTTGGTTCATTTCGTACTGGACTTTGTCTTGGAACGTCTTGTCTTTGTCTTGAAAAATCTTGACTTTCATACAACATGTCTAAAAAGAAAAATATCAAAATGGTGAGCACTTCAAGGCTTGGTAAGGTGTAAGTCCTGTGTCTTTTATTTATGATGAGAACTACATACTAGAACCAATTTATGACCTCAGATACATGCGGTTATCAGGAAAACTTTCTCTAAATAAGGCTAATCATCAATTGATTATCCTTCCGGAGCACCTGTGTGTACCTTTCGTTTCTAGTGGGTGTATATTGACCAATTTTCTTTTTTTTTGTGTAATGTTTTGTAGAACAATTTGTCCTTTACATTTTAGCCATTGTATTGTCTGTCCTTCTTCTGTTTGTGGTATCTGGCTGTTACACTTTTGGTATTTTCAAACTTTTTCCACCAATAAGGAGCACTGACAGTTACAGGACTCAGCAAGGGGCACTGACAGTAAGGCCTCAGCAAGGGGCACTGACAGTTAAAGGACTCAGCAAGGGGCACTGACAGTAAGGCCTCAGCAAGGGGCACTGACAGTTAAAGGACTCAGCAAGGGGCACTGACAGTTAAAGGACTCAACAAGGGGCACTGACAGTTAAAGGACTCAGTAGGAGGCACTGAGAGTTAAAGGACTCAGTAAGGGGCCCTGACAGTTAAAGGACTCAGCAAGGGGCACTGACAGTAAGGCCTCAGCAAGGGGCACTGACAGTTAAAGGACTCAGCAAGGGGCACTGACAGTTAAAGGACTCAACAAGGGGCACTGACAGTTAAAGGACTCAGTAGGAGGCACTGAGAGTTAAAGGACTCAGTAAGGGGCCCTGACAGTTAAAGGACTCAACAAGGGGCACTGACAGTTAAAGGACTCAGTAGGAGGCACTGAGAGTTAAAGGACTCAGTAAGGGGCACTGACAGTTAAAGGACTCAGTAAGGGGCACTGACAGTTAAAGGACTCAGCCAGGGGCACTGACAGTTAAAGGACTCAGCAAGGGGCACTGACAGTTATAAAGGACTCGGTAAGGGGCACAGACAGTTAAAGGACTCAGCCAGGGGCACTGATAGTTAAAGGACTCAGCAAGGGGCACTGACAGTTAAATGACTCAGCCAGGGGCACTGACAGTTAATGGACTCAGCCAGGGGCACTGACAGTTAAATGACTCTGTAAGGGGCACTGACAGTTAATGGACTCAGCCAGGGGCACTGACAGTTAAAGGACTCAGTAAGGGGCACTGACAGTTAAAGGACTCAGCAAGGGGCACTGACAGTTAAAGGACTCAGCCAGGGGCACTGACAGTTAAAGGACTCAGCCAGGGGCACTGACAGTTAAAGGACTCAGCAAGGTGCACTGACAGTTATAAAGGACTCAGTAAGGGGCACTGACAGTTAAAGGACTTAGCCAGGGGCACTGACAGTTAAAGGACTCAGCAAGGGGCACTGACAGTTAAAGGACTCAGCAAGGGGCACTGACAGTTAAAGGACTCAGCCAGGGGCACTGACAGTTAAAGGACTCTGCAAGGGGCACTGACAGTTAATGGACTCAGTAAGGGGCACTGACAGTTAAAGGACTCAGCCAGGGGCACTGACAGTTAAAGGACTCAGCAAGGGACACTGACAGTTAAAGGACTCAGCCAGGGGCACTGACAGTTAAAGGAAGAAGAGACACATATTTCAATTGAATCGGGATATTTAATTTGTATTAATTTTTTTTTAAGGCAAAACAAACTATATGTT
The DNA here is from genome assembly GCA_963680875.1 of Bathymodiolus brooksi. Taxonomy (NCBI): domain Eukaryota; kingdom Metazoa; phylum Mollusca; class Bivalvia; order Mytilida; family Modiolidae; genus Bathymodiolus; species Bathymodiolus brooksi. Next base: position 84,737,366 of record OY804589.1, on the reverse strand, counting down.
TTGATGCAGATTCCCACCATTATTCATTAAAATTACTATCGATACACTTATGGTCATGCAGATAACCACTATATCGCCAGATGTCGGTGAAAAGACACCTCATTAACATTGTAATAACTTGTGTCCAATCAATTTCTTTTGCGCGATATTGTAATATTATGTGATAAAGTTTGTTAGTGACTTGCGACAGGTCGGTGGTTTTCTCCGTGTACTCTGGTTTCCTTTACCAATAAAACTGACCGCCACGATATAACTGAAAATATTGTTGAAAGTGGCGATAAACACCATAATATACCTGATCCTATAATAAAAACAAACACTGTGTATTCATTATTATTCATGGCATGTCCAATTTTCGTGGATTTCTTTTCTATAGCAAGGAATTAATTATAATGCATTCATGCATCCTGCATGAAAATTACTTAAAACTAGGAAAACTGATATCCACGAATTTAAAAGATTTCACAATAAAAGAATGAAAAAATGTTTGTGTATGACAGCTTACAATAAAAACAACATTAGTCTTAGACAAAAAAAAGTGTGGATTATTTCCTAAGGATTAGAGGTTATCTCATCAAATGTTTAACATACCTCTAGTATTAGAGATTATCTCATCAAATGCTTAACATACCTCTATGATTAGAGTTTATTTCATAAAATGGCTTAAATACCTCTAGCTTTGAAGATCATCTCATAAGTTGGTTTAGCATACCTTTATATTAGAGGTAATCTCATAAAATGGCTTAAAATACCTCTAAGATTAGATAAAATGCTGTACCATACCTCTAGGATTGGAGGTCATCTCATAAACTGCCACACTTGGTTCATTTCGTACTGGACTTTGTCTTGGAACGTCTTGTCTTTGTCTTGAAAAATCTTGACTTTCATACAACATGTCTAAAAAGAAAAATATCAAAATGGTGAGCACTTCAAGGCTTGGTAAGGTGTAAGTCCTGTGTCTTTTATTTATGATGAGAACTACATACTAGAACCAATTTATGACCTCAGATACATGCGGTTATCAGGAAAACTTTCTCTAAATAAGGCTAATCATCAATTGATTATCCTTCCGGAGCACCTGTGTGTACCTTTCGTTTCTAGTGGGTGTATATTGACCAATTTTCTTTTTTTTTGTGTAATGTTTTGTAGAACAATTTGTCCTTTACATTTTAGCCATTGTATTGTCTGTCCTTCTTCTGTTTGTGGTATCTGGCTGTTACACTTTTGGTATTTTCAAACTTTTTCCACCAATAAGGAGCACTGACAGTTACAGGACTCAGCAAGGGGCACTGACAGTAAAGCCTCAGCAAGGGGCACTGACAGTTAAAGGACTCAGCAAGGGGCACTGACAGTTAAAGGACTCAACAAGGGGCACTGACAGTTAAAGGACTCAGTAGGAGGCACTGAGAGTTAAAGGACTCAGTAAGGGGCCCTGACAGTTAAAGGACTCAACAAGGGGCACTGACAGTTAAAGGACTCAGTAGGAGGCACTGAGAGTTAAAGGACTCAGTAAGGGGCACTGACAGTTAAAGGACTCAGTAAGGGGCACTGACAGTTAAAGGACTCAGCAAGGGGCACTGCCAGTTATATAGGACTCGGTAAGGGGCACAGACAGTTAAAGGACTCAGCCAGGGGCACTGACAGTTAAAGGACTCAGCAAGGGGCACTGACAGTTAAATGACTCAGCCAGGGGCACTGACAGTTAATGGACTCAGCCAGGGGCACTGACAGTTAAAGGACTCTGTAAGGGGCACTGACAGTTAATGGACTCAGCCAGGGGCACTGACAGTTAAAGGACTCAGTAAGGGGCACTGACAGTTAAAGGACTCTGCAAGGGGCACTGACAGGTAAAGGACTCAGCAAGGGGCACTGACAGTTAAAGGACTCAGTAAGGGCACTGACAGTTAAAGGACACAGCCAGGGGAACTGACAGTTAAAGGACTCAGCAAGGGGAACTGACAGTCAAAGGACTCAGCCATGGGCACTGACAGTTAAAGGACTCAGAAAGGGGCACTGAGAGTTAAAGGACTCAGCAAGGGGCCCTGACAGTTAAAAGACTCAACAAGGGGCACTGACAGTTAAAGGACTCAGCCAGGGGCACTGACAGTTAAAGGACTCGGCATGGGGCACTGACAGTTAATGGACTCAGCCAGGGGCACTGACAGTTAAAGGACTCAGCCAGGGGCACTGACAGTTAAAGGACTCAGTAAGGGGCACTGACAGTTAAAAGACTCAGCAAGGGGCCCTGACAGTTAAAAGACTCAACAAGGGGCACTGACAGTTAAAGGACTCAGCCAGGGGCACTGACAGTTAAAGGACTCGGCAAGGGGCACTGACAGTTAATGGACTCGGCCAGGGGCACTGACAGTTAAAGGACTCAGCCAGGGGCACTGACAGTTAAAGGACTCAGTAAGGGGCACTGACAGTTAAAAGACTCAGCAAGGGGCACTGACAATTAAAGGACTCAGCCAGGGGCACTGACAGTTAAAGGACTCAGCAAGGGACACTGACAGTTAAAGGACTCAGCCAGGGGCACTGACAGTTAAAGGAATAAGAGACACATATTTCAATTGAATCGGGATATTTAATTTGTATTAATTTTTTTTTAAGGCAAAAAAAAATATATGTTTTGACGCAGATTCCCACCATTATTCATTAAAATTACTACCGATACACTTATGGTCATGCAGATAACCACTATATCGCCAGATGTCGGTGAAAAGACACCTCATTAACATTGTAATAACTTGTGTCCAATCAATTTCATTTGCGCGATATTGTAATATTATGTGATAAAGTTTGTCAGTGACTTGCGACAGGTCGGTGGTTTTCTCTGTGTACTCTGGTTTCCTTTACCAATAAAACTGACCGCCACGATATAACTGAAAATATTGTTGAAAGTGGCGATAAACACCATAATATACCTGATCCTATAATAAAAACAAACACTGTGTATTCATTATTATTCATGGCATGTCAAATTTTCGTGGATTTCTTTTCTATAGCAAGGAATTAATTATAATGCATTCATGCATCCTGCATGAAAACTACTTAAAACTAGGAAAACTGATATCCACGAATTTAAAAGATTTTACAATAAAAGCATGAACAAATGTTTGTGTATGGCAGCTTACAATAAAAACAACATTAGTCTTAGACAAAAAAAGGTATGGATTTTTTCCTAAAAAGTACAAGACATGTGTAGTACCTCCTTCGTCATGATCAATGGGTATTGTTCCTTCTGTTCCATTACCTTGGTCAGAGTTATCAGGATATTTCACTGCAATTCGAAATAAATCTAGTTAGGATATAAGACAAACACATTATGTGTGAGTGCATGAGTCTATTAGACTTTCAAATATTTTGACACTGAGCATACTTTATGATGTTTATTCCAGGAACACATCGTGCACATTAACTTATTCTCATATCCGAACATCCGGGTATCTAATAATTCATTGGTGTGAGGTCAGCAGGAATCCTCTAGATTTTACCTAGATTCCAATGGAAAATTTGAATTTTATTTTCTTAATTTAAAATAAACCTGTCTGATATAAATTGACGAAAATCAAACTAAATATCTGATTTAGTGTCTATAAGGACCAGAGGTGATTTTAATTAAAATATTTAACTTCTGTTGGAAGATATAACGAATAAATTAATATACATTGGAGTCTATGTAGAATCCCGAGGATTTTGCTTGGCTTCATCTCAAAATTGATAATCATTGATTGGTCCATTACATTGTGTGATGTCACTCCGGAATCGAGATGTGTACGGAGAACCTGAGTTTTTTAGTGGGGTTCATGTTACTCGATCTTTAGTTTTCTGTGTAATGTTTCGAAGATCAGATCTTTAGTTTTCTGTGTAATGTTTCGTAGATCAGATCTTTAGTTTTCTGTGTAATGTTTCGTAGATCAGATCTTTAGTTTTCTGTGTAATGTTTCGTAGATCAGATCTTTAGTTTTCTGTGTAATGTTTCGTAGATCAGATCTTTAGTTTTCTGTGTAATGTTTCGTAGATCAGATCTTTAGTTTTCTGTGTAATGTTTCGTAGATCAGATCTTTAGTTTTCTGTGTAATGTTTCGTAGATCAGATCTTTAGTTTTCTGTGTAATGTTTCGTAGATTATTGTTAGTCCATTTGTCCTCTTTCTTTTGGATGTTGTGTTGTCTGAATGATATCTAAAATTACAAGCAGGTCTATGATTGGACAATTATATATATGGATATGCGTGTTTGACCACTGATAGCATGTAGGACATATACTTTGTTCAGTGTAAGCACCATCTTCCAGCGTCCTCTATATTATTGGGGACATAATAAACAAACACATACATTTTTGTTAACATCAGTTTTTAATGGTGGTAAATATCACCTGTGGTGTTACTTTTTATTCTAACATGACGTTCTTCTTTCACTTTGTAGACAAACGAGCGATTTATCGATTGAGTATAATCTCACATGCGCCGGTGAATGTGACTGACTTTTCCATTTGCAGCATAAATTGTGTGCGACATTTTCCGCAAGCGTAAATATAAATGACCGTCTTCCAATCAAAGTATATTACAATATTTGTACTCTTAGACATATCAGAATCAAAATAAATCATGGAAGCCGGAATGTGTTTTGAGTTTTAACATGGGTTGGCGGATATTGATAAATTTTATCCCTCGCCTCTGACTCGGGATAAAATACTAATATTCGCCAATCCATGATAAAGCTCAAAACACATTCTGGCCTCCATGATTTATTTTTTAATTAGAACAGTGCATTCTATCATAAATGTTCTATTTTTAATTACTAAAAAAAGTAACACGTGACATTTACCGCCAGTGAATATTAAATCTGAGGCATTGAATACGTTTCTTTTTTATATTCAAAAATGACGTTTAGTTGAAATCTATTATAATGTAATTTACTAATGTAGAACAAAAACAATTAGTCTTCATCATTATAGTGCCTATCCCAGATCTAAACTGCTGAAGATCAATGTCAGAAAGATAGGTCATATATACCCTTTCTCTAATAAATCGTAACTTATTTAGCGCACTTCATACAAAACATGTGCCTCAGTCCACGCTTTTACATGCCAATAAAACTACAAAACTAGATGCTCCCAGGAGCCTGTATAGCTCACCTGGGTATCATAACAACATCAGTCAATAAAACTTGCTAACTTCGGTAAAAAAAATTAACAAATGTAACCTTCGTCATTGCAGACCCCTTCTACAAAAAAATTTGGGCAGGGGTTCCCCCTTTAATGTAAGTTATCAAAATTGCTGTAAAAAAAACATATATGTCAATGATTCTCAAAATTTTGCTTTTCCTACTTCACATTTTGTAATAGAGTTGCTTCCCTTTGATTATTTGAGTAACCAAAAGCAGTGAGTCAACAAAAAAATGCATTTCAAGAGGAATAACTCTTCACAGTTGTCGCACATTTTTAACTGTGAGAAATTTTTTGTAGATCTTGACATGCTGAACATTTTTGCAGTTTAAACTTTCCCTCTATCTCTAATAGTTTTTGAGATATAAGATGATAGTATTAAAATTGAGAGCATTTTGATGAAAAAAGGGCAATAACTCCAAAATGGGTAATGGGATTTACTTCAAAATTGCAGGGTAGGTAGATCTCGACATGGTGCAATTTAAACTTAACATCTATCTCTTATAGTTTTTGAAATATAACACGAAAAGTATTAAAATTTAAAAAAAAAATTGATTGAAGGGCCGAACCGCCCGACACATTTTTGGAAGAGAACCATCCAATGACTATTTCATCAAAATTTTGTTCTTATTGAGTAAATGGTTTCAGACAAGAAGATTTTTATGGGAATTTCCCATAGGGTCCTATGTTAAATTAAGTTTGGCTGTGGCGGCCATCTTGGTCGGTGTTCTGAAATGCCGGACACAAGTTTGGAAGAGGACCACCCAAGAATCATTTCAGAAAAGTTTGGTTGAGATTGGCTCAGTAGTTTCAGAGGAGATGATTTTTTTTAAATTTCATCCCCCCTTTTTTCTAATTTGCATAATCGGTCAAAATAGGCAAAAGTTCAAAGTTCATAAAAATCCCGTAATATATGTTAAAAAGCTCATCATTATGCTTATACAGTTCAAATTTGGGCACTTTCTGGCTTAAAATAGAGCAGTTTTGGCCATTTGAAGAAATTTCTATTTTTAGTAATGGCGGCCATCTTGGATACAGGACGGCGCTGACGGACACAATTGTGAAAGGGGACCATCCAAGGATCATCTCAGCAAAGATTGGTTGAGATTGGCTCAGTAGTTTCAGAGGAGAAGATTTTTTTTAAATTTCATCCCCTCTTTTTTCTAATTTGCTTAATCGGTCAAAATGGGTTATGGGATTTACTTCAAAATTGCAGGGTAGGTAGATCTTGACATGCTCCACATTTTTGCAATTTAAACTTAACATCTATCTCTAAATAGTTTTTGAAATATAAGACGAAAAGTATTAAAATTAAAAAAAAAATTGATGAAAAAAGGGCAATAACTCCAAGATGGGTAATCAAATTTACTTCAAATTGCAGGGTAGGTAGATCTTGACATGCTGAACATGTTTGCAGTTTCAACTTACCATCTGTCTCTTATAGTTTTTGAAATAAAGGACGAAAAGTATTAAAATTTTGAAAATTTGATGAAAAAAGGGAAATAACTCCAAAATGGGTAATTGGATTTACTTCAAAATTGCAGGGTTGGTAGATCTTGATATGCTGCACATTTTTGCTATTTAAAGTTAACCTTTATCTCTTATAGTTTTTGAAATATAAGACGAAAAATATTAAAATTTTACAAATTTGATGAAAAAAGGGCAATAACTCCAAGATGGGTATTCAGATTTACTTCAAAATTGCAGGGTAGGTAGATCTTGATGTGCTGATCATTTGTACCCCATGTCAGATTTTTGATATTATTAACGGTTTTTGAGTTATTACCCAAAACCTGCAATTTTACCATATGTTCTATTTTTAGTAACAGTGGCCATGTTGGTTGGTGCACGGCATCACCGGACATAATTTTGAAACTAGACACCCTAGTGATGATTCAGACCAAGTTTAGTTTCCATTGGTCTAGTACTTTCAGAGGAGAAGATTTTTGAAAAAGTTTACGACGTACGACGACGACGGACGTCAAGTGATGGCAATAAAAAATGCATTCAATTCTTAAGTATTGTTGCTTTAATATGCTTTATACGTTTGCAGCAAAGACAGGGACTAGATTATCTACAGTCTTGACGGTACAATGTCTATGTCTAGTACCTACAGTCTTAAGGATACAATTTCTATGTCTATGTCTAGAAACCATCAGTCTACTAAGGAATGTAAGGCTGAGCTTATCGCCGTTATCACAGTAGAAGGTGAGGAAACAATAGCGGGTGCTGCAAAATTCCGACTAAAATAACAACATAAAAGCACCACATTTTAAAGTAAAGGGCACCACATGTAATACTAAGCCACCATTTATAATGTTAAAAGCATCACATGTAATACTAAACCACCATTTATAATGTTAAAAGCATCACATGCAATACTAAGCCACCATTTATAATGTTAAAAGCACCACATGTAATACTAAGCCACCATTTATAATGTTAAAAGCACCACATGTAATATTAAGCCACCATTTATAATGTTAAAAGCATCACATGTAATACTAAGCCACCATTTATAATGTTAAAAGCACCACATGTAATACTAAGCCACCATTTATAATGTTAAATGCATCAGATGTAATACTAAGCCACAATTTATAATGTTAAAAGCATCACATGTAATACTAAGCCACCATTTATAATGTTAAAAGCACCACATATAATACTAAGCCACCATTTATAATGTTAAAACCATCACATGTAATACTAAGCCACCATTTATAATGTTAAAAGCACCACATGTAATATTAAGCCACCATTTATAATGTTAAAAGCATCACATGTAATATTAAGCCACCATTTATAATGTTAAAAGCATCACATGTAATACTAAGCCACCATTTATAATGTTAAAAGCATCACATGTAATACTAAGCCACCATTTATAATGTTAAAAGCACCACATGTAATACTAAGCCACCATTTATAATGTTAAAAGCACCACATGTAATACTAAGCCACCATTTATAATGTTAAAAGCATCACATGTAATACTAAGCCACCATTTATAATGTTAAAAGCATCACATGTAATACTAAGCCACCATTTATAATGTTAAAAGCACCACATGTAATACTAAGCCACCATTTATAATGTTAAATGCATCACATGTAATACTAAGCCACCATTTATAATGTTAAAAGCACCACATGTAATACTAAGCCACCATTTATAATGTTAAATGCATCACATGTAATACTAAGCCACCATTTATAATTTTAAAAGCATCACATGTAATACTAAGCCACCATTTATAATGTTAAATGCATCACATGTAATACTAAGCCACCATTTATAATGTTAAAAGCACCACATGTAATACTAAGCCACCATTTATAATGTTAAAAGCATCACATGTAATACTAAGCCACCATTTATAATGTTAAAAGCACCACATGTAATACTAAGCCACCATTTATAATGTTAAAAGCACCACATGTAATACTAAGCCACCATTTATAATGTTAAAAGCACCACATGTAATACTAAGCCACCATTTATAATGTTAAAAGCATCACATGTAATACTAAGCCACCATTTATAATGTTAAAAGCATCACATGTAATATTAAGCCACCATTTATAATGTTAAAAGCACCACATTTGAAGTTAAGCTCATCACATCTAAAGTTGAAAGCACGACAAATCAAGTAAAAAGTTAATTTGAAGAAGGACAGAAAATACAATTTGCAAACGCAAAACGACAAAAAAGACAACTAACGGTCAATAAAACACTACACAGACTAAAAGATTGAGAAAGAATAACTTAACAAAAAAGGTGGTGAACGCATGTGCTCTGGAAGGACAAGCAGTTCCAGCTCCACGAAAAACACCAGTCATGATACTCTTGTTGAAAACCCGGTGATAAGTCATGAAAGGGGAGAGAAGAACAAGTGACACCCTTAAACTTACCTTGATAGGATGTAACCAAATCCATCAAGTCACCCCTGTTTTCTAATGTTTTTATCATGTCCTTGAGGCACTTGGTATTTAACACAGTAAGGTGTCCTCTCTTTTCTAGGAGAACAAACAAATCGAAAGCTGATGATAAACTTTGTTTTTCCTTCCGTGTTAATTTGAATACACGCCCTGAGTAAAATATTAAACGTTGTAAATCTTCGGTTGACAAGTCTTCAGAAATCTTATATAGCATAATTCTGAAAAAAAGAAGAATATCATAATTCATGTACACACAATATTTCTTACTGTTCCTAAATAATGTAATTATTATTAAAACTAAGCTTCACCTCCCTCATGTATAGGTGACTGTAGTCAATTTTGGTTTTATTGATCCCAAAACTTTAAATTATTTGGCTTTCCAAACTTTCGATTTTGAGTGTACCTGATGAAGGTTATTCCCGAAACGCGACCTGCGCACTAAATTTGATATCTACGTTTTATTAAAACAAGATTTCAGTTCTTTGACAGAACTAGATATATATGTCCTGAGTCAGGATAAGTACCCGGATGACATGTGAACGTTTGGTTCTATGAGCTAGCACTATAATAGCCATCTCAGCGTGTTGGTCTAGTATAAATAAGGCCTTAGTTCTGTTCGCTGTCTATAATAAAAGTAGCTTAGTACTCGTATGCACGCACGCACGCATATATATAAACGTCTAAAATGCAGCACAACAACATCAAAAAAGATGTTAAAATATAACAAAAATAACTATAAGTCTACAAAAAGACTATAATCATAATCAAATTGATGGATATTTCGCTTGACAGACAAGCTCCATCAGCGTCTGTAATCTGACCTGAAAGATGATCTGAGGATCAGATTGTCACGTGACCATCAGTTATCGTGACGTATATAAACATATAAAAGCCGCAAGTGATAAAGTTTACCAGTTGCTTGCCCATGGTCGGTGGTTCTCTCCGGTTTTTTCCACCACTAAAACTGGTCGCCATGATATAGCTGAAATATTGCTGAAAGTGGCGCTAAACACCAAAAAATCAAATAAAATCATATATATCGTAAGTAAACCAGTTTAAGCAGGCCAGGCTTCGTCATATAATTATCAAATGTAACTCGTTATCAGCAAAATATAACGAACGAACTGACCACTCACTCACTATCTTACATTATACATACATGTACTATACATGTATTCCTGTACCTCTGCTGGTGGACTAACTATTAATCCTCGAGGGTATCGTCACCCCAGTATAGTCAGTGTTGACACTGGCATGGTTTATTAGATATCTACGTTTTGATTACTATCACTGGGTCCATACCTCTGAGGACTATTACATGGTATCATTCGTCCATGATTTGATTTTTGGTGTTTAACGCCACTTTCAGCAATATTTCAGCTATATCGTGGCGACCCGTTTTAGTGGTGGAAGAAGCCGGAGAGAACCACCGAACATGGGCAAGCAACCGGTAAACTTTATCACTTGCGGCTGCGAGTCGAGTGTACCCTTTTTGTAATTTATCATCCGCCCAGTAGTTACTGCTTTGGTACTGACATGGTTTATAAGATATATTTATTATTGAAATTTGCGGGGTTTTTTTTAAAAATAATTATTATGAAAACTAAAATGCATCTCCATCTAGTACAGCTAATCATAGCCGATTTTGGGTTAAGATTACGGTGATTAACGCCACTATCAACAATATTTCAGATATATCGTGGCGGTCAGTTTTATTGGTGGTAGAAACCGGAGTACCCGAAGAAAAACACATATTGTTGTATCGAGTACACCTCACCTGAGCGGGATTCGAACTCACAGCGTTAGTGGTCATTGACACTGATTGCATATGCAATTGTAAATCCAACTACCATACGATCACGATCACGACGGCCCCTTAGCCGATTGTGACTATCATGCTTAGGTCTATCAGCTCACAAATACCTTTATATTTGGCTTTCAAATCTTTTAAATTTGAGCGTACCCGATGAAAAGTATTCCATAAAACCACTGAATTAAACAGATATATTTATATTATACCTGAATGGTATGATACTGTATTCTGTTTCGCCCATTTCCATGGCAACTTTTTGAGGATTTAACCCAAGTTTTCTTACAAGATCTGTCCGTCCCATTAATTCGAAACATTCTCCTAAAAACCTCCCATTAAGCAATCCTACGTGTTTATTGTGTTCTATGGCATTGAATAATTCCAAGGCTATGGTGGCCGTCTTTAATTTACTCAAGCCAGCGACATCCTTGAACAGAAACTTCAGTTTTTCCAAATCATCACTATCTAAATCGGAACAAATATCAATTAAGATATCCTTTTGTAACTGTACCACATCCATTACTTGTAAGAAACTTTGGTTTTATTTACAGTTTTGATATACTACTAATGTCTTTGATTACTGCAGATCTGTTTTAATTCTTTTTTCTGTCAGATTAAAGTCCTGTTTCATTTCTTTGTCTGCATGTAATATTGGTTAGTCACAATCCTGTAGTCAGAATCAATGGTTCATTCAGCATGGTGTTCTCTTTGGTCAATGGATGAAAAATGGTTCTTTCGATACATTACTTGTACGACTGTATATCTGGATAAATCTTCTCAATCACTGTAATAATAACAATGTGTGTACTATCTAGCTTAAAACCTAAATATCATTTTAAAATTTTAAACTCAAATGCTAACAAGTTTCACTAGGCTCACTTTCATTGATGTAGTCCATCATTTAAATATTTGTGATAAAGTGTTTCGTGTTAGGGTTAGGGTGTTTAACGCCACTTTCAACAATATTTCAGTCATATCTTGGCGGTCAGTTCCACTTTCTATTTGATTTAATAACAAAAGAAACTGCTTCAATTTTGCCATTATAAATTTTCCACACCTTGATAGTGATATGCTTACCGCCCCCACGTATGGAGTTCATATTTCACTTACGTCCCCCGAGTATGGAGTTCATATTTCACTTACCGCCCCCGCGTATGGAGTTCATATTTCACAACTCCTATGCTACCCTCGAGCTTCCATTATGTATTCAGACTTTTTACAATGTCATCGTATTCTGACTACTTATTAAACTATTAAATAAAGGATTTTTAAAGAATCGTCTCATCTTATCTTTCAAACTGGTTTTTTTCTTCTTTCCGAAATATATTAACACTTTGTTGAAAAGTATTCTGTCAGTTACGTATAGATAACGAAAGATGGCATTGACAATTAGATTTAGGTTCAAAGTTGATTATTGTTTCACTATTATGTCTTATGATGACCTTGTATACTAGCAGGCTAATATTTAGATAATGGTTGAAGCCATAGCCTCTCTTTAACAGAACTAATATTATACATATGACTAATTCTGTGACACGAATACTAAATATGTATATAGCCGATTTTGGCTATCTTGTTTAGGCTTTTGATTTTTTTGCTCCCAAAACTTTTGAGCGTACCTGTTGAAGGTTATTCCAGAAACATTCGTGCTAACTAAATTTGATATCTACGTTTTCGTGTATACAGTTCACGATTCTTTATGGCAAAGATGCTCACTCAGTTATATATGGGTTATATATATAGTTGACTCTCATTGTCTCGAACTCGGTTGACTCGAATTTCCGGTTGAGTCGAATTTTTATCGAAGTCCCGAACTTCGTTGTGTATAAATATATATAATTTGACTCCTGTTGAGTCGAATTCGGATGAGTCGAAATTTCGGTTGTCTCGAATAAAAGTTTTGGTCCCGAGATGTAGAAAGCCCTATTATTTACATTCGTTAAGTCGAATTTACCTGTCAAAACATGTGTATTACCTTGGGATTAAAATCGGATCACAGGTGAAACATCCGGTCATTGACTTTGACATTTTAACCTTAGGCTATTTCACAATCTGTCAATTTGTTGGGTTCTGTCTCACTGATTTCAAACATTGCCGCACTAGTAATTGCACTACCTGAGAATAGTACCACAGTTCGGATTTCCGGATTTCCTGGAAAAGCTTCAGAATTGTACTTTTAATATATCAGTGTTGGGAACGTCATGGTTCCAAATTTTAATGGACGATACGGAAAGATTGTATAATCAATAAATAATGAAAACGTCATTTATTATGGAGAGTATGATGTCTTCCTGAAACATTAGAATATGCTATTTTTAGTAACTTATTCATGATAAATGGGAAATAAAAATGCTTTATCCTGTAATTGGGTTATTTTTTGTTATAATAAATGGGTTGAAATAAACTGTTGCTTTGTTATGACAGTGGCATAATAACACTTTTCAAATTAAGCCAAATAAAGCTGTTAAGCCACACCCCTGTCATAATAACACTTTTCACATGAGCCTAATAAAGCTAATAAGCCACACCCCTGTCATAATAACACTTTTCACACTAGCCTAATAAAGATATTAAGCCATGCCCCTTACCGGAACTGCTATTGAGGTATCAATGGGGTTTCCGTAATCTTTTTATTATTATTATTAAATTAAATAACATTTTTTGGCAAATTTTATTGCAGGATAAATACAATATTGGTGTATTGACTGTAAATATAGAATTTATGTGGCTCGGCACGAAACGGGTGGAAAGACTCGCTAAAGCTCGTTCTTTCCCGCGTTTCTAAGCCTCGCCACATAAATTCTATATTTACCGCGTTAAATCGCTGTCTATAAAGGGCAGTCTTATTTTTTCCCATTAATCGTGCATATAATTTTAACCTGTATATAAAGGGCAACTGCTCAAAAGGGCCACATTTCCAGGTTCTCTAAAGTGGCCTTTATATACAAGTTTGACTGTATGTATTTTTTTCTTTTATTACTTACGTAGTCGGCAAATGTTCAAATATTTAGCTAATTAGACTATTGTAGAAACCCAAAACCGGGAACCTTATCATTGGTGTATTAAATGTTATTTTGTGGTATTTGTTTTATCTCATTCGCTGAATTCATAGATCACCAATCGTAACTACTCGGCCATTCTCGCTACCCTGCAAATATCGTAACTACTCGGCCATTCTCGCTACCCTGCAAATATTTGCCGAGTAGTTACGATTGCATAGATCACTTGACACAAATAGATTTCAGATGTACATTTAAACGGCTGCATGAGTTTGACAACACAACCGAACACTCTTTAAAAGATATGAACGCAGAGAAGACGGACCAGAGGAGATATTAGAACAAAGAAACAAGTAAGTAAAGCTGTAAATAAACGTTAGAGAATACCGAACGGGCAATCAAAATGCACAACACAGTGAAACTGGCAACATAGGATACACAACACAAACTTAACAAAAACAACAACACAATATATTGTGTTGGACACCACTATTCGTCAACAAACACAAATAACGTAAATAAGACATGAGTACTCAACAAAAAAAACTGGAGGTAAAGACGAACCGAAGACAGTTTGTATGCGGAAATCATAACGGACATCACAACACGGAACTCAGAACATAAAGACACATAATAGGACAACACAAAACCAATAAATGGCACATTCCTGTTTGATATTGAAATACATTTTTTCATAATAACCATTTGGGAAAATTCGACACCCAATCGGGTTTTTCCTACTTGATATTGAAATGTATATATTATTCATCATAGCATTATAACATTTTTTGGTCACAGTCGAGAAGTTGGTCACAATTTGTAAGAAGTCTATTGGATGGGCAGGGGTTCTAAATATAAATGGAATTGGTTATGTTTTCCCTCATCTTTGTAAATTGTGTAGGCATAACTTTCCTCAAGAAAAAAGAAAAAAAATGTGAATATTATCAAAAGTCAAATTCAAAAAGTTTTATTTAAAGCAGGGGTTTCAAAGTTTTTTATAACAAGAGGTACTTCTTAAATTTTAGGAGGTACCTAAAAAAATTAGGCCGGGGGTCTGGGGCCCGCCTGAGGGCCGTAAGAGGTCCAGGGGGGCTTTGTCCCCCGGAAGCTCCTGAAATCTAACATTTTGTGGACCAAAAAATGTACTTCAGAGACTGCAAAACATTAAGTGTTTTTGAAAGAAAAATCCCATTAACTTTCTCTTTAGAGTTCAGATTTCACCAAGACCATGCATAAATATTATTATTTTTTCATAGTAGGACAGTACATGTATGTACTTATAGTGAGAAACATATAAACAAGTATAACACAAGCTTTAAAGTCAGACATCAATATACGGGTTATGGTGTTTAAAGCAACTTTAAACAATATTTCAGTTATATCATGGCGGTCAATTTTATTGTTGGAGGAAACCGGAGAAAACCACCGATCTGCCACAAGTCACATAATGAGTGGGATTCGAACTCACAACTTTAAGGGCGACAGGCACAGATTGCACAGGAAGTTGTAGATCTAACTGCCATACGATACGACAATGACCACCTTCCCCCGGCATGCATATACAAACAATAACAAAGCAGGCACACAATACACATAGAAGTACTGTAAAAAATGAAAGTATTTGTCCATCATGAAACTGAAAACAAGGCCTTCAACATGAAAGCAATCAAAAACATATATTTTATATATACATGTAGAAAACACATGTATCTACCTACAATTTTAAAAGCCATTGAAGCAAAGAGTATGCAAATAATTTTAAAATCATGCACAGAAGTTGCAGTAGTATATGAGCTGCCATTCCAGGAGTTTATTAAGGTCTTAAATTGATTGAACGATGTTTCTTTCCTCAAATGGTCTGGCAGCTCATTCCAAGTTTTTGAGACCAAATACACAAACGAGCTCAATTCATACTGGGTAAAGGTAGGTTAAGTAAGGATTCATTATTTTTTTTAAAAAACGTAAAGCGTAATAACATTGTTTATCTTCATATAATTATTTTACAGTGGGTTAAGTAATACTAAAGTTTCCTTCGGACGATTTTGGAGTAGCAATATCAATCTCGTATCAAATATCAGGGGCGGATCCAGGATTTCAAGTTAGGGGGGGGCGCACTTTAAATTTTTTTTTGGGGTATTTCGTGTGAAAAATCACCATTTTACGCAAAAAAATCATATCTTTTCCAATTTTAGGGGGAGCGCGCCGGGTGCGCCCCCCCCCACCCCCCTGGATCCTCCCCTGATTTAGGAGTTGCGGGTTGCAAAATCCTCCTCCTACCCCCTCCACACCGCCTTCAATGAAAAATCTAAAAACCATTGTGGACAACTACAATGTATTTCAAGTACATTATATAGTTTAACGTCAATCAATTGCGTGGTTACAGTCAGGGGAGTTGCGAATTGCAGAAATCTTACAGACGGACGGACGGACCGACGGACGGACATCAAGTGTTTGAGCAACGGGCGTAAAAACCTCATTATACTAAAAGATCAAACAAACAAAATGTATCAAAGTTCTCGAGAAATATGTTTACGGAAATCAGGTGCGAGATATGCATAGACCATTTTGTCGAGATTATTTTCACACTTTCATGTGCAGTTGTAGATATTAATTAATTACAAATAAATTGTAGTCAGAATTTTTTGTTAAAAATGTGTAAAAAAATTGTACAGACATCCATTGGTAGATATCAATAATATAAACGTACCGGACAAAGGATTTGTTCACACTTTCTTGTGCAGATAGAGATTGCTACAAATAAATTGCAGCTAATGTTGTTGTTTTTTTATATGTTACTTTTGTATTTTAATGTACAATATACCAACGCGTATTTTTACTGATCTTTACTTGAAGAGTAAAAGGCAACATTTTCGGGTATTTGTATACAAATCAAACTTATATTTTTTTTTTCATATGAAATTGCAGAATTTCGATTTCAAGAACTATTTGAATCATTATTTAAAGAGAAGTGACCATTTTCATGGGACACTCAAGTTTCTCCACACTGTCTCAGTTTCATCATCTGATTCTCTCGTTATAGGTTTTCGTTGTATGTTTTATAAATGAGATCAATTGTTAAATTAATTATTCGAAGTATTGATTGAATTTACTTTTTAGTTTACCTTTGACTTTTCTCGTCTCGTCGAAGAATCAGAAATGTATCCAATCTTGCTTGTTTTCTTGGCCTAGAATTTTCGTCCATTTTATAATTTCTAAATAGCACGTGTACATGTAGTTGTAAAATTGACTGCAGAAATAATGTTTAATTAGCGTGAGAAAATAGTTGATGTCTGGTACCTCGGAACCAATCAGAATGGAATAATCTTTGAACTACTGACGGCGAATACATATATGAATCAGCGAACACATCCAACGTGTATTTACAATGTGTAAGAATATTTTACTACAGGTCACGAGTTAACCATTCATGAAAAATTATTTATTGAACTGCTTAATTAACGTTGTATAACATATGCTTTGCGAATTTTAGGGGGGGCGCACGCCCCGCACGCCCCCCTCTAAATCCGCCACTGAATATTATGAGGATGTGGCAGACGTTACGATTTTTAAATTAGACTAAGATGTGATAAGTCGGCATGTCAAAACAACAGGGGCTATATATAGTATATAGGGGTGCATATATTTTTAATAATATATATGTCTTAAAGATAGATATAGGGGTGCATATTTTTTTAATAAAGTTATCATATATATACATACAGGAATTCCTTCTTCCAACGAACAGTCAGAGACTGGAACCTCCTACCAGCCAGCACAGTTGCTGCAGCTACCATCGAGTAGCTTAGGGCTAACCTGGAACATTGGGGTTAGCCCCGCCAGTTGATAGACCGTGGACCTCATGTATATAGTTTTAATTGTAAACATATGGAACGTTTTAGATGTAAATAGACTAGGGGACTACATCTGTGTGTTCCTGACACGTGTAGCACCAACAGAACTTGAAACAGTCGGCAACGACTCCTGTTCTATACCGGAAGAAGAAGAAGATAAATATATATATACGTTTTAAAGACAAGCCCCTACATGTGGTCAAAACAACAAATACAACACTAACTCTGGTGAGGTTTTGATCGACATACATACACTTTACATTATATATATTGATATGGTATTTCTATAGTATACAGTGACGGACCTATGATGGGGATTTTGTTTTTAATTTAAACAAAATACAATGATAGATTGGGAGACATCTGGAGACTCCCCCTTTTTGTCACAATAACACCCCTCCTCCTTTTGAAAAATACAGAATCCACTACTACCACCAACATTCACACTTGCTTTTGTTAGAATGCCAACGAAGAGGTGTGAACATTATTCTTGACCAATTTACTAATGATAAATATTCCTCCTCCTTCGGTCTATTTCCGGTTGTAACGATTGCATAATTACATATTTTCTTTTTGATAAATGTATGTTATCTTGTTATTGAATATGTCTGCTTAACTTATTTGTATATAAATAATATTTAGAAGATAATATATAACACGTTACCTTCTTGTTAGCGACACAGCTGTAGTACAATCATCAGGAATTTTTAAAAACGAAAGTATAAATGAAAATTCCGAATCATAATTTCCGGTTAAAAATAGAACGCATTTGTTTAGACTGACGAGTTCTCTCCCTTGGCTCATACACGATATATTCAATATTCAATAGATTAGATTAAACGTATTTTATTGTTAACTATATAACATTTGCATCGGACACAAGTTATTCCAACTTACAAAGGTCCTCTCCACATATTTACATACAATTTTATATTCCATGCACCAGCAAGTAATAACAATTACATTTTATAACAACATTGAAAAAAAAAGAAAAAAAGATTTTTGAAATTATATAATATATTGAGTTATAACAGTACAGAATTGTCATGTTCGTGGGGGTAATTCAACAATGGAGAAAATGTTCACAAAAGAAAATAGTTAAATTCAATATATGAAGTGTGATCACTGTGGGGTAAAACGTTTCGTTTGTTTGATATTCCATAATCAAAGTTTTATTTACATGTTTAGAGTCGATACATAATATACATATGAAACAAGCTTGATACAGATTAATCAGTCTAGCATTTAATTTGTGCAGAAATTCGAAATTCTTTATAGAATAGAATAGAATAGAATATATTGTATTGCCTATTAATCATAGCAATTGTAGGGCCCACATAGTTTGGGGTTTTCATATTTCTAAAAATATAAATATAATTATTATTATTTAGTGGATCATGTTCTGGTTTGTCCCCTATATATCAGATCCAGTGTGAAACTTTACATATGTTGCATATTCCTTAACAAGTAGTAAACCTGCTAAAAACACCAAGGGGGACGAATGTAATTAGTTTTTTTCAAAACTCCGATTTAATTAAATAGATCAACATGGAAATATCTACATATACATGCATTTACTTATTGTTCATTTAATAGCGTGTTATCAGCGTCAAAACTAAATATTTAAATAATTTCTTTGAAGTAATTTTTCAAAAGCATGTAATACACATAGACACGACGTGACACATCCGAATGAATAATAATAATAGATATAATAATTAACTAATCTTTTTTTGTTTTTTATATATAGTATATAATAAGTATTTAATATTATATATGATTATTAACTATTTAATTGTGAGAAAATGCAATTAATAGACGGGGTGTGTCAGAAGCACCGTCCCTTGGTGTTTTTAGCAGGTTTACTGCTTGTTAAGGAATATGCAACATATGTAAAGTGTCACACTGGATCTGATATATAGGGGACAAACCAGAACATGATCCACTAAATAATAATAATTATATTTATATTTTTAGAAATATAAAAACCCTAAACTCTGTCCTTTTTCTTTTGTGTGTATGTCTCATTTATCAATCATGAATGTTTGTATTGTTAATGATGCCTCATGTGGGCCCTATGATTAGGCAATAAAATGTATTCTATTCATAGACATGAATACCTGGAGAAATTATTAATAAATAATAAATGTAAAACTCAATTTTAGTGCATAGGCGCTATTTTCCGTAGATACGCCCCTGGCCGTAATATATGCCTAGCTTTAGATAAAAATAATTATTTATGGCTAGACAAGAAGAATAAAAACGTAGAAATCAAATTTAGTGCGCACGACGCGTTTCTGGAATAACCTTCATCAGGTACCCTAAAAATCGAAAGATTGGAAAGCCAAATAATTTAAAGTTTTGAGAGCAATACAATCAAAGGGCCTATATACAGGATAGCCAACATCATCTAAGGCCACCTATGCCAGATGAAGGAGAACCTTAGTTTGATTAATAATTTTATTATTTAGGAACTGCAAATTTCAGTAATAAAGAAAATAAGGGTAATAACAAAATTACCGAACTCCGAACAATCTTACAAAGGGAAAGTCAAAACTCATAAGTATATAAACAGACAAAATCAGTCAACAACCGGAAAACTGAAAACTGTAATGACCCTGACTTGGTACAGGCATTTCTAAAGAAATGGTGGGTTGAATCTCCAATCCAATTTTACTAGTGGAAGAAAAGTTAGAAGATACCAAAGGGGTTATCAAAAGTCGTAAATCGAGGAGGTCAAAAGAAAAAAGGTCAAACGATAATCTACACAACACTACACAGAAAACCAAAGACTAGTTAAGTGTGATGTCCACTACGATGTTCAGTTCGTCTTTACTCACAGTTGTTTGTATTTGTCATGTCTTATTTACGTTATTTGTATTTGTTTGCTTATAGTTTTATAAAAACACGTCTTGACTACATGAGTAACAAGGCGGGTGTCTTATAAGAGGCAGAAACTGCTTATCCTTCGCGAGCACCACGGTTCACCCCCGGTATTTGGTGGGATCAGTGTTGTTAATCGTTTTAATTTTATGTGTTGTGTTTTGTTCTGTGTTGCGTTTTGTCTTGGTCCTGTGCATTGTGTGCCCAATGTTGCCAGTGTCTTTGGATTGGCCATTCTACTATTGAAGGCGCTCCCCATGAACATAAAATAGCGGGAAAGGAGCAGATAACCAGTGAAAGGGCTAGTTCCGGTAGCCATGCTACTTATAGGACGCGGACAATCTAGAGAACACATTTCGGTTTTCTCTAACGTTTATTATATATATTTTCTTCAAATATTGCGTCATATAATGAATTAGTAAATGTGTTTTAATATACACCAAACGTTTAAGAATAATTATACCAATTTTAAAAGTCACTAGACGTTAAAATTATTTGGCTTTTAAATATTGTGACTGAAGGACGCTGCTATGCTGAAGGTTATTCCAGACATGCGTCGGGTACACTAAATTATATATCTACGTTTTAATTGTAAAACCACATTCAATTGGCACATTTGCTAGAATTGGTAGTTAGCACTATTCGATGACCAGTGACGCTAGTAAATGTTGTTCTGATGTTCTATTTCCAAGGCAGACGATAATTAAAAGATACACTTGTGTCTACCAACGAATAAAATATACTAGATGCGCATTCCGAGTACTTAATTATATCTGGTCAATAGGTACAAGGCTGGAATTAAAGTTTGAAGATGCAAAAGGGGAAATCAGAAGCCGGAAATCGAAAGATAGATAATGCAATGGCCAAAAGGAAAACGCCGAACAAAAATGACAAACAACGATCAACAAAATACTTATTCTCTATCCAGAGTTGTCGTTCCTGCTACGCTCCATACACCTCTGTCAACGCTCATTTTATAATTAAATATCAATAAAGATGAAAATAAATCACTCATTTCAAATCAATTCTCTCTTAAAAATGATCACCCCCCCCCACACACACACACTTCTTGGAGAACTATTTTGCGAAGGTCAAAATTAAAAACGATCAAAATCATTTTTAAGAGAGAATTGATATGAAATGAGTGATTTATTTTCATCTTAATTGATATTTACAATAATTAAAACAATTTTAAGTACATTTTTTTCACTGTTTCTAAATTTTACAAAAAATTTGTAAAATGAGCGTTGACAGAGGTATATGGAGCGTAGCGGGAACGACAACTCTGGATAGAGAATGCAACATACTATGTGAACACAGACAACAAAAGAATGGGCAAGACGAAAGCACAAAAAAGAAGATTCAAGCTAAACTTTCAAAATATTTGTAAACAGAAACGACAAAATTTAAATATCTCAACTCAAATTAAACCTAAGCACTCCTATTTCCTAACAACTTCAGTGGTAATGGGCATTGCTTGCATATGTACTTATAAATCGAACTACCATACGATCACGACCACGATGGCCCCGTTATCGCACAAAATGACCCAAATCCTAATATATACTATAACATATATTAGATTGTACTCAGATTAAAACGCCATTACTCGTTTTTCAACCATTATTGAAGCGTCTGCTAAAGTACAAATCTAAAGTTGACACCACTACACCAGTAGGTATTCCTGTCAGATATGTTTCGCCTCCGAAAACACAAATTCCTTGTACCCCGCGGACATTTTGAATGTATAAATTTTATGAATTATTAGCTGCTTCTAACTCGTGAATTGCTAAGAGCGACTACATTCAAAATTGACTGACGACTTAAACTACATTTTACATCAGTTAAATATTATGTTTCAAATTCTTTAAAAAAATTATTATAGAGTCAAATGTAGATATATGGAAACGTATTTTTCTAAGAATATGATATATAATGAGTATTGGATAATTCTGTAGATGCAAAACTTTGTTGAAGTAAAATTTCGTTGTTACCCTTTTTGGTATTATGATATATATAGGGCTTTGGGTCATGTCGTGCAATTATTGTTACCACCCCATGTGTTTGAATCAGTATGTGTCACTACTATGGTTTGTAGTTTGAACTCTCGGTCGTCAGTAGGAAAGGGTACCTCATACGACCTTGTGTGACCAAATTATCATCGAGAAAAAGTTTGGAGATACTAAAAGGATAATCGGACGTATAAATCGAAGAAGGATAGACGACACAGTGACCAACATAAAAATAATAAAATGACAAACATAAAACCCTATGCAGAAAACTAAAGATCGAGCAACACAAACCACACAAAAAACGGGGATTAACTCAGGTGCTCCGGAAGGGTAGGCAGTTCCTGCTCCACACTTGGTACCCATTGGTGCTCGGTCGGTGTACTCGGGTTTTCACCATCAATAAAGGTGACCCGTCACAATGGATATAAACTATACATAATAATATTTGTAGGAATCTGTGTTTCTCATCTTTTTAGTTTTCCGTAGTGTGTTTTTTTGTTCTGTTTGTCCTCGTTCTATGTTTTGTACCCAATGTTGCATGTGTCTCTCTGTATTGTCTCTGAAAACTAAACAAATCCCACTAAAAACAGGTATTAACTCATGTGCCCCGGACGGGTATGCAGTTCCTGCTCCACACATGGCACCCGTCGGCGCTCAGTCGGTGTACTCCGGTTTCCACCATCAATAAAGGTGATCGCCACGATGGATGTAAAATAATATTTTGTAGGAGTCTGTGTTTCTCTCCCCATTTTAGTTTTCCGTGTTGTGGTGTTGTGCTGCTTTGTTTTGTTTGTCCTCGTTCTATGTTTTGTTCCCAATGTTGCATGTTTCTATCTGCATTGTCCATTCTTGATTGCTCTATGCCCCCGTCACACTCAGACAAAGACCACGCAGAATGCAGTACGTCCTAGAAGTTCTAATAAACGTAGCAGAAACTTGCTTAAATTTGAAAATAAATCTCGCTTTTCAGTTCATACTACGACCAAGTTAAGTTTTCACCACGTTTACCACATTCGTTGTAGGTTATCACTACGTGCTGGATCAAGTTCTAAGTACGTCCATCACGTTTTCGCTACGTCCTCAATACGACCATACAATTCGCACTACGACCTTAGTACGTTCCTGTCACGTTTACATGGCGTCCGTCCCGCCTAAAAAGTATCTCGCCAAATATTCTCACTTCTGTTGATATTTTCTCATTGAAACATACCACCCAGAGGTCATGGTAGAAGAGCAAAATTGGGAGCTAGAGGGGGAAAGAGTTACTCCACTGCGGATGAAGCTCAGCCGCCAGTCACGGAATCATCACAAGGCACACAACCAGAGGACGACACAGAAGAAATTCCAGATGAACTACAAAGTGATGATACAGACGCCAGCTCTGACGAAACTGTCAATTCAAAAGCAAAACAAAATCCAAGCTAGTCGTTGATTTATCTCCTGAAGAGGAACAAGACATGGTTGAATGGTTTGAGTCAAACCCAATCCTTTACAACAGAAAACTTTCTTCATAGAAAGAAACTGTAAAGAAAGAGAAACTTTGGTCAGATAACGCTGTGGAAATGGGGAAGACAGTTGATGTTATAAAGATTTGGTATGCCAGTTTAAGAAGCAGATATGGAAAACTTAAGAAGAAGCGGGGGGTTCTGGAGATATGGAACTGACGGAAAGGGATGAGTGGGTCGTGAGAAATTTTGAGTTTCTTCGCCCTCACATTTATGAAGTTCCGAAAAAGACCACAGTTAGTGTAAGTTTCAAGATTGCAATAATTTTTTTATTTTGGCTTTGAAACAAATGAAGACACAGCGCAAATTTTAATAACATAAATTATGTTGCCTCTTCCATTTAGGAAACAAACTAACATGTGTGCATGTCGCGAGTCAAGAATGTATATCATAAATGTCTTTTAAAGATTTTGATCATGTATATGTATGTTAACAATACAGTGTGCTGTACCGCAAGATGACATTTATTTATTTCTTGGTGGGACAGTAAAGAGCCCGCTACTCCTACTTTAGACAGTTGTGGTTCACAATCTAAAAATGAAGGAATATATCCCGGTCCAAAAGATATGTTGCCGGTGGAGATATCCTTAAGGGGGTTCATGCACAGCTCTACATTCTGTTGAAATAAATTTGATTTATTATTGCAGATGAAACAAAAGATACAAACCACAAAGGCCGCATCTTTCCTCTCAGATGATGTTAGTGAGATCACAGACGAGCCCCTAGTCTTCTTCGACTACTAGTCAGCAAGAATCTACTCCAGCTCAATCTAGATGGAAGAGTGATAAACATATCACAAAGACAGAAGAGTCTCTCTTGGATGACCTTGAAGCGAGAAGCCAGCAGATGATGGTTCTTAATCAACAAGTGCTAGAAAGAATCAAGCCTAGCGTGGACAAAGAAAGGGATGCGTTCGTCAACTGATTGCGATCAGTTATCAATGATCCTGATCATGACGTCTGGAGGCGTTGCCAACAACAGATCGATCAGTTATCAATGATTTTGATCATGACGTCTGGAGGCGTTGCCAACAACAGATCATGACGTCTGGAGGCGCTGCCAACAACAGATCATGACGTCTGGAGGCGTTGCCAACAACGGATCATGACGTCTGGAGGCGTTGCCAGCAACAGATCATGACGTCTGGAGGCGTTGCCAACAACAGATCATGACGTCTGGAGGCGTTGCCAACAACAGATCATGACGTCTGGAGGTGTTGCCAACAACAGATCATGACGTCTGGAGGCGTTGCCAACAACAGATCAGCAATACACTACAAATATATTGCTGAAAATGATCGACTGAAGAGACAACAGACATTGCCTGCAACCAACCCGCCTATTCCATCTTTGTCCAAACAGTCAAGCACTTCTCTACAAGGGTCTTCACAAACATGTTCCGCCATGTGGCAGCCACCACCATCGCAATGGCCAAATCAGCCTTCTTCATCCGTATCTGTCTGGCAGTCACAGGATGGCAATTGGATTAATCAGTAGTTTCCACACCAGCAACAATCATTTACACAACTTCAGCCTGTCCGACTCTCATCTAGTAGGCAAGTGAATGCATCACCACTACATTTCGTGCAGGGGGACAATTCTAGGAAAACCGACTCAACATTCAGTGTCGATAAAATTTTCAACACAAGTGATCCAGAGGTACCGGAGCTTGGGTAACTTTTGTATTGATATTGATAGTTTTATTTGTTATTTTTATTCTGTCAAAACAAATGAAAATGGTATTTGTTTGTGATTTTGTTTTCAGACCGTCATAAAGTTAATGATGATTTCTTTTATGTTCGAACAAAACCTGCAACTTTGCAGAACTTATTTTTTGTAATTATTGGACATATTAACAACGTCATGCCAGAATTAGTGTTGTAATATGTGTATGTCATACTTTTAAGTAGACAGTAAGGGTTGTTGATGCTTTAGTGTAGAAAAGTGATGTGAAGCAACATTTTGTATAAAAAACATGGATTTTCTCAAATATAGAGTATAACTGTTGTACTTGTGAACTACTTTTTAAACAAGACAGAATCAACCCCTTTTAGTTCTTCTATCATTACGGTTTTCACAGTTTTCCGGTTGTTGACTGAGTTTTGTCTGTTTATATACTTATGAGTTTTGACTTTCCCTTTATAAGATTGTTCGGAGTTCAGTAATTTTGTTATTACCCTTATTTTATATTTTCTTTTGGTATGCATGTTTAATATTGTGTCGTGTTAATTCTGTTCTCTGTATATGTCCCTGGATCTTCTCCCTTTGTGACTTCGAGAACAGTTACTTCAATTACCTCCCTAAATTACTTCGAAAACGATCGCTCTATCAACACACTATGAAACCGGCAATTAAGAACCACAGCAATTCGGGACTCTATGTGCTTACATCAAAGGACGCCGGTGTTACATACTCATTTTTCCCCCTACTCATTTCCCCCCCCCCCCCCGGAAAAATGAGTATATACTAGTTTTTCCCCCGGAAAGATCAGTATATACTCATTTTTCCCCCCGGAAAGATCAGTATATACTCATCTTTCCCCCTGATTTTTAGGGGGAAATCTGAGTATATACTGAAGTTTCCCCCTCATACTCAATTCTCCCCCTTTGCACTGATAGACTATACAAGGGCAATAACTCCTATAAGGGGTCTACCCTATGGAGACTTTTGTAGAGCTTTTGATGCTGAAGAAGGAAGATCACCTCTATTTTTCTCTATATGTAATACTTTTTGAAATATTAGCCAATGACTGCAGTTTGACCCCTATGTTCTATTTTTAGCCATGGCGGCCATGTTTTTTCATCGACGGATATATAATTCACAAACTATAGTCTGCACACCCTAAGGATCATTCATACCAAGTTTGGTTAAATTATGTTCAGTGGTTCTCAAGAAGAATATCAAAATGTAAAAAGTTAACGAACGGACGGAAGGACGACAAACGCAATGTGATGGCAAAAGCTCACCCTGACTTTTAATCAGGTGAGCTAAAAAGGGGGGTTTCAGTCTAATTTTTGCCGAATTTCACGGATTTTTCCAAATTTGCCGAGCAAAAGGACGGGGGGGGGGTTCCGACTACCGGAACCCCCCCTGGATCCGCCAATGGTTATCTGTTAATTTATTCTTAAGAATTTCAACTGTTTACAGTACACCGAGACACAACATAATTAGCTTTAAACTAAACAAACTATTTTGTGGTAGCTTGTTTGTTTGTAATCGATCATTTTAAATAAAGATCAGTAACTATAGAATGGCAGTGTCCATCAATGACACATAACTATGAATGATACAATTATTAGTTCTACTGTCAGAGTGTGGATTTGTTTTACCGAACATAATTATACCAATTTATCATATTATGTTCGTTTCAAATGATGAACTAAACGGTAACAGTATTCTCTAAATTAAACTACTACTATGAGGGGGGAAGGACCCTTTTCAGGGCTCCGGGATGGTGTTTTTTTAAGCTCGAGAATTCGGGATTCGGGATTGAAATTTTATTATATTCGGTACTTCTCGATTTCAAGTTTTTTAGTTCGGGACTAAGGGAATTTCAAGTTTTTTAGTTCGGGGATTCGGGGTCAGGCCCCCTCCTAACCCCCTCTACTATATCAGCACAACTATTTTTTGCTTCGTTTCATGATCAAATTATTATAAAATTGAGCCATCTTGATAAATGCGTTTGTCTCCATCTTTTTTGATTGATCTACCGAAAGTGGTAGCACTATAATACCATATTCACACGTATTCCGGATTGAAATCGAATCATTAAATCGAATTTAAATCCGTTATAATTGTCGTATCGGATTTGAAATCAGTTAGCGTTCGCATATGGTCAACCAATGCGTAATTGTTCGTCTGCATTGAATTTATCTGTGGTTTGCATATTGACTAGAAATTGTACTGAGGGATCTGGTGTTTGTCTAGATCGGATGAGGGATTGTTTCTGATTCGTCAACAAATGGTCACCAGGAGACATTGGAAACATTGTTAGTTTTTCAATAATCTTTTTTCAAGAACCACTGAAGCGATGGTATGAAAACGTGATTTGTATGTTCATTTTAAGGTCCTTGACAGGTCTTGTTACTTTTTGAGCCCATCGGAAATTCAAAATCGTTGCCAGCGGAGGTCAAAGTTTGCTTTGAAACCATATGTAAAGCAACATTTTCATGGTCTACTTGAAAAACACTGAACAGAATTTAACCACACTTGGCAGAGGTGTTCACTATTATGTCCTACGAAAGTGTTGTTACTTTTCATGCCGATTCGTTAAAAAATGAATAAAAGAAGAATGTGTCTGAGGACACGGAGTTCTCTGCTTTCAGCTAAGTGGGCCTAACTTCCAAGCCGTATATGGGATCTGGCTGAAATTGAACTTGACCTGCATATTATGGTTGTAAACATTGTCTTGAAATTTCAGAGTCCTTTACAGGTGATAATGGTTTTCATGCCGATCGGAAATTCAAAATGGTCGACAGCGAAGGTCAAAATTGCTTTGAAAACCTATGAATTACATTTTCGTAATCTCATTGAGAACCACTGAACATAATTTAACCAATTTAACTTTGAGGGTGTTCACTATGAGGTACTACACAAGTGTTGTTTCTTTGGTGCAGATCGATAGGAGACTTTGAACATTCTGATTAATCGATTTTCAAGAACCACTGAAGGCATTGTCGGGGGAAATTTATTAAAGTAGTCGTCCTCCTCACTACCTTTCTCACCCTTCCTCACTGCCTCTCTCTCTCCTTCCTCACCCTCATTCCTCTCCATCCTCCTCCTCACTACCTCTCTCCCTCCTTCCTTCCCATCCTCCTCCTCACTACCTCTCTCCCTCCTTCCTCTTCTCTACTTCTCTCCCTCCTTGCTCTCCTCTTCTTACTACCTCTCTCCCTTCTTCCTCTCTCTCCTACTCACTGCCTCTCTCCCTCCTTCCTCTCAATCCTCCTCCTCACTACTCCTCCCTCATTCCTCTCCATTCACTTCCTCACTACCTATCTCCCTCCTTCCTCAGTCATCCTCACTACCTCTCTCCCTCCTTCTTCCTCTTCTCTACTTATCTCCCTCCTTGCTCTCCTCTTCTTACTACCTCTCTCCCTTCGTCCTCTCCTTCCTACTCACTGCCTCTCTCCCTCCTTTCTCTCAATCCTCCTCCTCACTACTTCTCCTCCCTCATTCCTCTCCATCGACTTCCTCACTACCTCTCTCCCTTCTACCTCTCCTTCCTACTCACTGCCTATCTCCATCCTCCTCCTCCCTCATTCCTCTCCATCCATCCTCCTCACTACCTCTCTCTCTCCTTCCTCACCCTCATTCCTCTCCATCCTCCTCCTCACTACCTCTCTCCCTCCTTCCTTCCCATCCTCCTCCTCACTACCTCTCTCCCTCCTTCCTTCCCATCCTCCTCCTCACTACCTCCTTGCTCTCCTCTTCTTACTACCTCTCTCCATTCTTCCTCTCCCTCCTACTCACTGCCTCTCTCCCTCCTTTCTCTCAATCCTCCTCCTCACTACTTCTCCTCCCTCATTCCTCTCCATCGACTTCCTCACTACCTCTCTCCCTTCTACCTCTCCTTCCTACTCACTGCCTATCTCCCTCCTCCTCCTCCCTCATTCCTCTCCATCCATCCTCCTCACTACCTCTCTCTCTCCTTCCTCACCCTCATTCCTCTCCATCCTCCTCCTCACTACCTCTCTCCCTCCTTCCTTCCCATCCTCCTCCTCACTACCTCCTTGCTCTCCTCTTCTTACTACCTCTCTCCCTCCTACTCACTGCCTCTCTCCCTCCTTCCTCTCAATCCTCCTCCTCACTACTCCTCCATCATTCCTCTCCATTCACTTCCTCACTACCTATCTCCCTCCTTCCTCAGTCATCCTCACTACCTCTCTCCCTCCTTCTTCCTCTTCTCTACTTATCTCCCTCCTTGCTCTCCTCTTCTTACTACCTCTCTCCCTTCTTCCTCTCCTTCCTACTCACTGCCTCTCTCCCTCCTTTCTCTCAATCCTCCTCCTCACTACTTCTCCCTCATTCCTCTCCATCGACTTCCTCACTACCTCTCTCCCTTCTTCCTCTCCTTCCTACTCACTGCCTCTCTCCCTCCTCCTCCTCCCTCATTCCTCTCCATCCATCCTCCTCACTACCTCTCTCCCTTCTTCCTCTCAGTCATCCTCACTACCTCTCTCCCTCCTTCCTCTCATTTATCCTCACCACCTCTCCATCCTTCACTCCTTTCAATCCGCCACCTCATTACCTCTCTTCTCTTTCCTGTAATATTATCATCCACCTCATTACCTCTGTCTTTCTTCCGTCTCCATCCTTCTTATTAACTCTTCCTAATTACCTTCTCCGTATACTTTTCTCCTCCGTCGTCATCATCATCCTCCTTATTACCTCCTCCTCACTACTTCTCTTCTCCTCGTTTACCTTTGTCACTTCGTCCTTTCTATCCTCTTCTTTCAAATTTCTTCTTCAATACCTGTTTCACTGCTTCCTCATCATTATCCTCCTCATTATCTCCATCCTTTTCCATATTGACTCCCTCCCTAATTCCACCCCATCATCCTCCTTATTCTATACCTCTAATATCTCTCCTTCCTCCCCATCATCTTTTTACCATTCTCCCTCCGTCCTCTCTATCCTTCTCATTATATTCCTTCCTTCCTGCCCTCTTCCTCATACCTGTCAGCTGTGCCTTCCAGCACTTAGCAAACTTGAGTTTTTCTCACTTGCACTAAGGAAGATCGCTTTATCACTCACTGTTTTTCCCATCCTTTCCTCCTACCTCCTTATCCGTTCTCACTCCATGTTCATGCTTGCCTTAGTTATTACTATCATCATTGTTGATACCCTCTTTCGTCCACATTTAACTATTATGTCTTCCACCATATACATGTATATAAGTGTACACAAGAAAAACCCTATTAAAATAGGAGAGGGGAACAACTAGTATGAGGGGAAAAATGAGTATGTGTTAACACATACTTGGATTTCCGGGGGGGAAATTCAGTATATACTCATTTTTCCGGGGGGAAATCTCGGTATATACTCATTTTTCCGGGGGGAAAGCTGAGTATATACTCATTTTTCCGGGGAGAAAAATGAGTATGGGGGAAAAATGAGTATGTAACACCGGTACTATTTAATTGAAAATTACAGGTAAGTAGCAATCATAGACCCAGGTTCACTTCGAGCAATGGTCTATGATAGCTACTTACCTGTAATCTTCAATTAAATGGTACCGGCGTCCTTTAATGTAAACATACGGAGTTCCGAATGGCCGCGGTTCTTAATTGACGGCTGTATAGTGTGACATACTTGTGAAAATATTCATCGGGACTTTATGAATTAGGCAATATCAATATGCGATAATAAGTTGCTAATACATTAAAGCCTTTTTTTATGGGATTTGACATAAATCATAATCTCGAGATAAAATTCAGATCTTTTATTAAACGCAGTTTGACTACACGAAACAACCAGTAATACAATATATTCATATTGTAAACGTCACATACCGGTAAACATTAGTAGTATGTAAAAGTAGTAGTTTTACTGTGCTGTTACCATACGATCTTGCCAAGGCACTGATCCTGCTGGACTGTTGAAGTATAATTGCAGGTATTCTCTTTTAGCTACTGTTGCATCTATATTAGGACCAACGACCCTGTTAATTTCGTGCATGCGTGCAGTAGTTCTCCAAAGTCAAGGTGCTAGATCATGTTGTTGATTCTCCATATCAAGTTGGGCATTCTGTAGAGTAGGATATCTTACTCTCATAATGTTATGCAGGCAAACACCAGACTCTACAATCAATCTCACTATAACTGGTTGTTGCATCATCGTGGTCAGTAGTAACTACCATCTCTGTGCCAGAATGCCAAATGCATTCTCTACCACACGTCTTGCCCTTGAGATTCTATAATTTGTTATCAACTGTTCATGTGTCAAGCCCCGTTGCGAATACGGTTTCATAAGGTAGGTTCTAAGCCCAAATGCATCATCACCCAAGATGATGTATGGCATGTTTTGTGAATCATTTGGGATGGGGACAGAATCTGGAAATTCGATAGTTCCATCTACTAGACACTCCTTTAATTCTGAATCGTTGAAAATTTGCGCATCAGACATTGACCCGAATCCACCTATATCTATCCACAAGAACTTATAATCTGCATCAACCAAAGCAAGAAGCACGACCGAGAAGAAACTCTTGTAATTATGGAACAAAGACCCAGTCTTTGGTGGGCATCTGATAGCAACGTGTTTGCCATCAAGTGCACCGCAGGCATGTGGAACATTCCATCGTCTATGAAATTCCTCAGAAATGACACGCCATTCATCTTGTGTTGTAGGACAAGATAATTATAGCTTCATGTTTATATTCGTCAACAATTGCATGGCACACTTCAGGAATAAATACAGACATTGTGTTCCGTGCAACTCTGAAGTCGTACTGCAAAGTTGGATACTTGTCACCCGACGCTAAATGTCGAATAGTGATAGCTAGCTTGAGGCCCGGTTCCAATGCTTTCCTGGGGCGTGTGTCTACTCTTCTAATTCTAGGTCCTACCCTGTTTAATAATTCATCGAACATTTCTGGTGGCATCCTAAGCAAATTGAAGAATGACCGTTGATCTTCCATCCGTAACTCTTCCATCAATCTATCATAATGTCCAAACTGCAGTCTTCTTTCCGCAGAAAGTCAAGGCCGTACCCAACATGATCTTTGTTGTCTTCTATGTCGCCTCCTTCGTCACTTCAACAATAAAATTGCAAGTTGTGCATCTAGAAGGGCTTGTTGTCCTTGAAGTAGCAAATTATAAAGCATGTATTCGTGACTCATTTTTCAACGTTTTGATGAAAAATGATTATCTGAATTCAGTTTTTATACAGAATACATGTCAATAGTACATAAGTACTGGGAACCTGTCGAAAACGTTGCATAAACGTAATAAGAACTTGGAGATCGTGATAGGGTCGTACTGCAGTCTTCTACAACGTACTACGAACTTATCACAGTCTTCGACAACGTAGTGTGAACTTACCAGTCTTCGTAGAAACTTGGTATGGACGTAATGAAAACTTGGTATGGACGTAATGAAAACTTGATACACGTAGCACGAACGCAGTGACAACGTAATAAGAACGGCATAACATCGTTTGTCGTCCGCGCTACGTCAAAGCGACAAAGGGGACCGTGGCAAGTTTATGTTACGTATCCATCACGTCCTCTCGGTTTTTACTAGGTTCTCATCACGAATGTACTACGTCCTATCTGCGCTACGTCCTTGCTACGGATATTTTAAACATGTTAAAAATTCTGTCACGTTCCGCTGCGTTGTAGAGGTTCTTGGTAGGTTCACCTAATTTTTCGCAATTTTTAATGAAAGTAGTGTGAACTTGGTCTAGTGTGACCTCTCACGTTTATTTAATTACATCTATTAAAAGATAATTTTAACACGAAAAATAATAAATATCAATTTTCCCCATTAATTTCCAACAATGATTAAATATTAAAATACTGTTAAATTATCCCAGACTAACAGAACAAATTAAAAAATAAATATTCGTAGAAAATCGTTAATTACGTAACAGTATTGTCTGCTGTATTTATTTTTAGAATGTGTTATGTAGGCCTATGTCATTCAAATCAATTTCAGATTACAGCAGACGAACTTATTGATTTCACCTGACGTCTGTAAAAGTAGTTGGTCCTGTATTTTTGGCGGGGTTACATTAACTAAAGTTACCTAAAGTTAACCTGAAAATGACCTAACATTCGATATTTTGATTGAAAAAATAAATAAAATAAGATAAAATACACTGTAATATTATTTATATCCTTGAATGCACAATGTGCATAATATACACACGAACGTACATGTATAAATAAGACTGTCGTTTAAATGTAGAACGAAGTGCAACTATATAGAGGTCACCATCGCGTGGCAGTTAGCAGACGATTGTTACGTAATCGGTAAAGACGACAAGCGAGGTTCAGTGAAATATGGCTGAGTACGAATTATTCAATTATTACTAAGTCCGTTTGTATGTAAGTATATTTTTTTATAAAGGTCATTTTATTTCTTGTAGCATATATTTAAAATATTTTATTTTTATTTCCGCTAAGTAAACCATATCTCTTATATGACATTTTGAAAATGTCATACTTTATTTAAAGAGATCAATCGGATTATAAAATGGATGGAAATTTTATCATATATTTTCCAGGATTTGTATAACCTCCTGTCTGTTTAGCATACTTTTCAAGTCTGATTTGACCTATATTTGTCTGATATTGTTACGCAATTGTTATGCATATTGTTAGAGATGAGAATTAACATCATGATATATATGTTGTGGTGGGATGGATCTAGGACTAAGTGAGATATTTATGTTCTTTTTCTAGCACATATAACGGTTTTACCACATTATTTCAGTCCTCGAAATGAAAATTTGAATTTATTGGTCCGAATCAAATTCTTGAATTTATTTATATATATAATATATATATCTTAATTAAAACTGAAACATTTACTGGTCTTGGGCCGGAGGACTGATCGTGCTCATCGTGGGGACTGTTGTTTCAGGGCCGTATTATCTTATAGGCTAATAAAGGCTGAAGCTTTGTGCCCCTCAAGTGTGGGGAACCCTGTTTAAACATTTTCAGATATAAATTTATTTTGAAAAATTAGTATAATTTTTTAATATTTTTCATTATTTTGAAAAATTAGTATAATATATTAATATTTTTCATTGCTGAATAATTCATTTAGTATGATATCTGCATCTAAGGGGCGCCATAATTTCATTAGTCTAGGAACCCCAAAAAGTCATAATCTGGCCGTGCATTGTTTAAAGAGCTTCAGGTCAGTAACTTCTGTCGTTGTAGGGATCATTCCTTGTCTAAGTAGAATTGACATGTTTTGATTTTTTTCATCGTTTGTACTCACAAATATATTTTGAAAGCTTGGCTTTTCAGTCTGTCGTGAGTCAGGTTCTCCCCCCGATTGTTTGATGGGGGTCCGTGTTGCTCATCTTTTTAGTTTTCTGTGTTGTGTTGTTTTGCTTTGTTTGTTTACGTTCTATGTCTAATGTGCTGCCTGTTTCCCGGAGAGAACCACCGACCATGAGCAAGCAACTGGTAAGCTTTATCACTTGCGGTTGCGAGTCGAGTGCACCCTTTTTGTAATTTACAAGGCCGGGCGCGAACCCACGCCGTATTGGTGATAGGCTTGTATGAGTTGTTAGGTAATCCAACTACCTAACTCATTGAGCCACCCAGGCCCCGAATTACTCAATGACCAGTAACACATTTACAATACATGGTAAAGAAAAAACCATGCTATACTTATTCCCAAAGACCTTTAAATTATTTGGTTTCCTATCTTTTGACAATATATGATCGTACGTGATGAAGGTTATTCCAGACACACGTCGTGGTTCTCACTAAATTAGATATCCATATTTTTATGTTTGGCTACCTTAAGGTGGTACCTTACACTACAGGGAGATAACTCTTTAAAATCAGTTGAACGTTTTGATCATATGATGTTTGTATGCAGATTTCAAGCATCTCGGTGATCAAAACCACAGAGAGAAAAGCTGCTATGTGGCTAGTGAATTTATAGCTCTGAGTCTGTTGGTTGGAATTTGTTAAAAATTTTGATATTTATTACAGTGGATATATTCAAACACACTGCCAAAAATATAAGAAAATTAAACGAGCAGATCAAATTTTACCTGAAGTGTATGGTACCACCTTAAGTACATAGGTGACCTTAGTAGATTTTGGCGACCCTGTTTAGGCACTTTTTAAATTATTTGACCTCCCAACCTTTTGACCTTGAGCGTACCTAATGATGGTCATTCCAGAAACGTACCGTGCGCACAACATTTGATATCTACATTTTAATAAGCACATATTTTAAGCAGTAATCAATCTAACCATGTCGTAATACAAAGAAAGATTGGTACAAATACAAAGGTTGCTGATAACTTGAATGGGTAATGGTGTTTGTCATCATTTTCAGCAATCAATCAACTATACTGTGACTTATTGATTGGCATTCCAGGCAGATATAATGAACTGGCAAAACCATGGCCTTAGATAGATATCTAGAAACCTAACACTTGGAGGGAGAGTGGGGGGGGGGGGGGGGGGGTGGGGGGGGGGGATATACCAGGCAGATATAATGATCTGGTAAAACCATGGCCTTAGATAGATATCTAGAAACCTAACACTTGGAGGGAGGGTCGGGGAGATATACCAGGCAGATATAATGATCTGATAAAACCACAGCCTTAGATAGATATCTAGAAACCTAACACTTGGAGGGGGAGGTCGGGGAGATATACCAGGCAGATATAATGAACTTGTAAAACCACGGCCTTAGATAGATATCTAGAAACCTAACACTTGGAGGGGGGGGGGGGTCGGGGAGATATACCAGGCAGATATAATGAACTTGTAAAGCCAAGGCCTTAGAGCCTTAGGTATATGTCTAGAAACCTTACACTTGGGTGGGTAACGGTACTCGACCCCTACGTTAATGGTGTTGTGCTTGTGGTTTGAAGTCGACGACATTAGCCACCCGGCCACACAATACAGGAATATGAGAGGTCATGTACATATGTGTGTTAGAGATTTCGATATTTCCTATTTGTACGACTTTTTTGCTATTAGATTTTAGAATTGTTCCGACGGTGTGGTATTTTTTGTTTTTTTAATTTATCCCCCCCCCCCCCCCCCCCCAAATTAATAAGATAAACGTGATCATAAAGGTCATGCCAGGCTACGGATAAAATCCAGTTCAATTCCTAACCTTGATCCTATTAATAGAGTCACTTCCTGGTTAGTCATCGTTCCGGGACGGGGGATAACGTCAATGTGTTCATACAAGATTTGTTATGTAAAATGATATTCGATTTACTATTTAAAATGAGAACTGTAATACATGTATATGTAACATAAGATATTAATATTGATAAAATCATTATGTTGATTGCTTGAACGCTTTCAGCTGGACCTACTTAGATATAGGTATATGATATTAAAGGTCACCTATAAGATAAGTTAATTTGAATAATCATGTTTGAGTATATATATGTTTTTATTGGTAACTAGTATTATGTCTATTTTGTCTTTTGTGTATAGCTTGGATTACGTCAATATCTTCTGTGCTTTATCCAATAAACATTTTGAAATTTAAAATATATCTTTATATCTTAATTGCATATAAAACCCTTTTGGGTATAGCAATACCTGTACATACAAAAATAAACTGACATTAAACAGACAATGTATATATATAAACAAATACAACTACCACTGTTTGATAAAACAATATTATGTTTTATATGATTTGACCAACGTGAAACTCATATTCGCGCTTCTAATGATCGCTTTATAAAGTTACAAACACAGGGCAACATTTCTTTATCAGGATTAAGAATGATTTCAGGGGCAGATCCAGGATTTCAGGTTAGGAGGTGGGGGGGGGGGGGGGGGGGCGCACTTAAAAAAATGGCGCCGAGCGGAGGGAGGTGCGAAATTGTTTTGGGTATTTCGCGTGAAAAATCACGATTTTACGCCAAAAAATAATATTTTTTCCAATTTTAGGGGAGGGGGCGCGCCGGATGCGCGCCCCCCACCCCCCCCCCCCCCCCCCCCCCCCCCCCCCTGGATCCACCCCTGGATTTTTACCTTTTCAACGGAATCTAGTTGATTAAAGTGAGGATATTTTGTTTTCGTAAAATCAATAAAGGAAGGTCTTTAAGCTTGACGATACCAAAGGGGTAGTCAGAAAAAGGACAGATAATTCAATGGATAAAAGAATAACCCATATAAGCTTGACTACATTCGTTATAGTGGACGACTATATGTATATAAATACAAGGATTCATTTGTAAAATGAATTTCGATTTACTATTTAAAATGATAACTGTAATATAAATATTGATGACCAATAATTATGAGGGCCCGGGTGGCTCAATGAGTTAGGTAGTTGGATTACCTAACAACTCATATAAGCCTATCACCAATACGGCGTGGGTTCGCGCCCGGCTTTGTAAATTACAAAAAGAGTGCACTCAACTCGCAGCCGCAAGTGATAAAGATTACCAGTTGCTTACCCATGGTCGGTGGTTCTCTCCGGGTACTCCGGCTTCTTCCACCACTAAAACAGGTCGCCATGTATGATGATATAGCTGACATATTGCTGAAAGTGGCGTTAAAACACCAAAAATCAATCGACCAATAATTATGTCAATTGCTTACCGCTTTATAATTAAATCAAGGAAAGTTTGATGATAACAAAGGTGAATCAGAAGCTGTAAATCGACGGAGAGACAATGCTATGGCCAAAAGAAAAAGGAGCAAAAAATAATCTACAAAGAACTACACAGAAAGCTAGAACCTCACTACAAACCGGGGGTGAACTCATGTGCTCCGGCGGGTCCGGAAGGATGAACAGTTTCTTCTCCACACGTGACACCCGTAAATCATGCTGTGATTACAAATGCTGTAACGAATATAAATTATTGTTTAGTGATGATGAAAGAGATAAATGTGAGGACATGATTTATGTTATCATTTATTTTTGATAGACTATAATTTCGATCCTTCTATATTCTCTAATGTTTATTTACCCTAAGAAAGGTAAATGTCTAAATCTAAATATTCACACGATTCACTTGTATTGTTAGCCCTATTCAACGAAAGTTCTTTGGGATAAGTTTGTTTTACAAACGTAAGAACATTATGATTGTTTACAGTTAAGATATCGTCTAAGTATCTACAGTTATTGTTGAATAAACTAATCAGCGAATGCTGGAATTTAGCCACAAATTGTGATTCATAGTAGAAAAAACAAGGATCGGCATGGGAGGAGTATAGTTCGTTTCCGTTGTAATTCCAACCATTTGACGAAACACATAATTGCAAAAAGGATCGAAATTATAGTCTAGCAAAAAATGTTCGGTTCGTCTTTACCTCCAGTTGTTTGTAGGAGGGCTCATATCTTATTTACGTTATATGTGTTTGTTTTCGTATAGTGGTGTACACCACATATTGTGTTGTGTTTTTGTTTTGTTTATTGTCCTCTTGGGTAACCTATGTTGTCAGTTTCTCTGGATTGTCCATTTTTGATTGCCCCTTCGGTATTCTCTAACGTTATTTCCAGCAGCATCTGCATTTGGAATATCCCTTATTTAATACAATATTCCAGAGCTTGTGCTTGCCATCAGGATTTTCTAGATAGATGGTTCCTGCCAACAAGGAAACTATTGAAGCCATTGTTCCATGTCAGCAGATGACCACGTATATTTTCAGTTAGTCGCAGTCACAATCCGGTCCTTCTTTTCTCTTTCATAATGTATCACCGAATATTACAGATCATCGTATTTTTGACAATAGTTACACGACGGATATAATATCAGTGGAGCAGGAACTGCTTCAAACCCTTCCAGAGACCCCATTTTTTATCGGGTTCGATTTGCTTAAGAACTTTAACTTTCTACTTAGTGTTTTGTAAATCAGTGCTGGTCTCTTTATCTGTTTTCTTTAGCTTTTGTATTGTCTGTTATTCGATTTACGGCGTCTGATTACTCTTTTGGTATCTTCACATCTTTCTTATTAGTGGGGGTTGTGTTGATCAATATTTAATAGTACGTGTATTGTTTTCCCTTTGTCCTTTTTGCGTTTTTTGTAATTATTTCGTCTGTTCTTCTACGACATATGTCTGCTGATAATTTACCTCTTTGTATTTTCAAAGTTTGTTTAAATCGACACCTATGATATTTATATAAATAAATATATATTAGAGTGACGAACAATAAACGAATTCAACCTAGCAAAACCCATTTAAATGCCACCTTTCGAGTTGGATCAATTAACTTTTCTGACCTTATTTTATAGGGTACAAATACTGTAAATATGTATTCCACCATATATCAAGTATACTGCAATAAAGTACACATTAATCGATGACGTCACATAGCAAAAAATATATCATGTTACCCATTGCTTATTAGCCAATTATCGTAAATGGCAATGGACGTAATTTTAATGAAACAAATTCCATTAAAAGGGTTTAAAGTTTATTTTTAAATCACTCACAAATGCATGTACGGATTCTAATTACCCCTTCAAACTCTTCTTAGTAAGTAATACTAATTTTTATATGTTCCTCCTATGCAGACCGGATGGGGAGGGTGAGGGATACACTTCCTAGTATAATATAAAGGTATGTACAGATTTT
Organism: Bathymodiolus brooksi; assembly: GCA_963680875.1. Taxonomy (NCBI): domain Eukaryota; kingdom Metazoa; phylum Mollusca; class Bivalvia; order Mytilida; family Modiolidae; genus Bathymodiolus; species Bathymodiolus brooksi. The sequence continues at coordinate 84,696,939 of OY804589.1, read as the reverse complement.
GCAGGTCTTTTTTCAGCTTTTAAATACACGATTGTCACACTTTAAAATATCAATGGGTGGATATTTTTAAGCTATGGTATCAGGGGCGGATCCAGGATTTGTGGTTAGGGGGGGGCGTGAGTAGGCAAGGGGTCTGGGGACCGCTTTTAAATCCCCAGCGGATCGAGGGTAGAGCCCTGGTAGCTCTGGGGGTTTGAGGAATTACAGACATGTTTTTGAACCAATCACACCATTTTTATCAGACCAAAAAAACTTGACTTTGAGTCTTAATTTTGTCAGATAATTGTTAACAGTATGTTTTTGTCAGATTTTAAGAACCTAAAGTAAACTTGAACAACCGTGATGCGAATTGTTCAACTCATGACTGATCAATCACGATATTTTAACCCTTCAAAGAACTATTGGTTTAGTTTTAACGCATTCCTCATTTCACTAATTGGTCTGTACTTTCGGTGCTTGTTCTTTCGGGTGGTTCTAGTTAATACTGCCCGTCCGGATGGAGTTTTTCTTTTCGTCGTTTGATTCATTCATTGAAAACGTACGATTCGACCGTTCTTGCTTAGACAAACAAAAGCGAAAATTGTCAATACATCAACTTGTTGTTGATTTCTGATTAGCTAACGTAACTAAATTAGATGATCAGAATCGTTTCATGCAGCATTAATGTTAACATATTGTAAATGTGTCCGGGGAATTCCAAAATACATGAGGATGTCTTTTGCGTGTAATTCATCAATTTATATCAGGATTTAAGCTTACTAAATGCTTTGATCTGTAAAGATTTATTTTTCTTATAGTTGTAAAATTGACTGAAGAAATAATGCTTAATTAGCGTGAGAAAATAGTTGATGTCTGGTACCTCGGAACCAATCAGAATGGAATAATCTTTGAACTACTGACCATTCATGAAAAAGTTGTTTGTTGAGCTGCTTAATTAACGTTGCATAACATATGCTTTGCGAATTTTAGGGTGGCGCACGCCCCGCACGCCCCCCTCTAAATCCGCCTTTGGGTATATCAATTGGTCATTTTACTACAAGATGGCGCTACTTGTTGATTGTTAAGACAAACTCTTCTATAATTATGCTATTATTTAACATGATAAAGTGCAAAATTGATATAATATATGTGTGTCTATATTGGAGTTTTAGTATTTAGCATAATATATATGAATGGATCACTAACAGATGAATAATGTATATTTATGTATGCCGTAGCACTTGAAGGTCTTGAGGCGAGTATTAGAGTACTAACCCACGTTCGTTGATGCCAGAAGTCAGTGACATAAAGCACTCGATCAAATCACCTTGATAAGCATGATAACTGATAAGGAAATACATGTCATTCCAAAATTATGTAGAATTACATTTATCGCAAAATATGTGTTCTCTGTTTAACACTAATTCTAAATATCTAATAGATTCAAATGTTAGTCTGTAAGCAGGTATTTATAGTTGATTGATACCTCTTATGTATCTAATCATTTAAACATATTTTATTGTCTAAATAATGACAAAAGGACACAAGTATTTCAACTCAGTATTGTCTTCGCCATAGATGTCTGTGTTTTGTTTTGTTGTGTAGTGTTTATTTTGTTTTGTTTTTCTTCGTCCTGTGTCTTCAGTAATATATTCTCAAATGGCAATATTTGTTTTCCCCATAACGTAGACTTTGTTCTTTGCTCTATCACCGATAAGATTTTTACTTTATAGACAGTGATTTGTTAAATTCTCAGATGTTCAATATTATATATCCTCCTTTGAATTTGAATTTTAAGATTTCAATTCTATTAATAACTGTGAACTATAAATTACTATAATATGTTTATTGAAAGACCCCCCTCTTTCCCCCCCCCCCCCTCAGTCTTTCAAGAAGAGTTTGAAGATACCAAAGGTGTAATCAGAATCCGTATATCGAAGAAGAACAGACAACACAATGGCCAAAAGAAATATGACAAAAGAACAAACAACGATTTACAAAACATACATATTTACCTAAAAAAATTAACTAAAAGGGACTTTGAAGAGAAGATGTATCTTCAAAGAATTGTTAACTGTAATAATGTAATGCCTTTTATTGGTTTGTTTCAAGATTACAATGGAGAATGGGCATTAATTAGCATGATAAAGGAGCACGTGAGTTCACCCCGGATTTTGGTGGGGTCGTGTTGCTTGTTTTTTTAGTGTTTTTGTGTTGTCCTATTATGTGTCTATATGTTCTGAGTTCCGTGTTGTGATGTCCGTTGTCATTTCCGCATTAAAACGATGTTCGATTCGTCTTTACCTGCGGTTGTTTGTAGGAGGGCTCATGTCTTATTTACGTTATTTGTGTTTGTTTACGTATAGTGGTGTCCAACACATATTGTGTTGTGTTTTTGTTTTGTTTTTCTTCTTCTTGTTTACCCTATGTAGCTAGTTTCTCTGGATTGTCCATTTTTGATTGCCCCTTCGGTATTCTCTAACGTTTATTTACAGTTTCTCTGGATTGTCCATTTTTGATTGCCCCTTCTGTATTCTCTAACGCTTATTTACAGTTTCTCTGGATTGTCCATTTTTGATTGCTCCTTCGGTATTCTCTAACGTTTATTTACAGTTTCTCTGGATTGTCCATTTTTGATTGCCCCTTCGGTATTCTCTAACGTTTATTTACAGTTTCTCTGGATTGTCCATTTTTGATTGCCCCTTCTGTATTCTCTAACGTTTATTTACAGTTTCTCTGGATTGTCCATTTTTGATTGCTCCTTCGGTATTCTCTAACGTTTATTTACAGTTTCTCTGGATTGTCCATTTTTGATTGCCCCTTCGGTATTCTCTAACGTTTATTTACAGTTTCTCTGGATTGTCCATTTTTGATTGCCCCTTCGGTATTCTCTAACGTTTATTTACAGTTTCTCTGGATTGTCCATTTTTGATTGCTCCTTCGGTATTCTCTAACGTTTATTTACAGTTTCTCTGGATTGTCCATTTTTGATTGCCCCTTCGGTATTCTCTAAGGTTTATTTACAGTTTCTCTGGATTGTCCATTTTTGATTGCTCCTTCGGTATTCTCTAACGTTTATTTACAGTTTCTCTGGATTGTCCATTTTTGATTGCCCCTTCGGTATTCTCTAACGTTTATTTACAGTTTCTCTGGATTGTCCATTCTTGATTGCACCTTCGGTATTCTCTAACGTTTATTTACAGTTTCTCTGGATTGTTCATTTTTGATTGCCCCTTCGGTATTCTCCAACGTTTATTTACAGTTTCTCTGGATTGTCCATTTTTGATTGCCCCTTCGGTATTCTCTAACGTTTATTTACAGTTTCTCTGGATTGCCCCTTCGGTATTCTCTAACGTTTATTTACAGTTTCTCTGGATTGTCCATTTTTGATTGCCCCTTCGGTTTTCTCTAACGTTTATTTACAGTTTCTCTGGATTGTCCATTTTTGATTGCCCCTTCGGTATTCTCTAACGTTTATTTACAGTTTCTCTGGATTGTCCATTTTTGATTGCTCCTTCGGTATTCTCTAACGTTTATTTACAGTTTCTCTGGATTGTCCATTTTTGATTGCCCCTTCGGTATTCTCTAACGTTTATTTACAGTTTCTCTGGATTGTCCATTTTTGATTGCCCCTTCGGTATTCTCTAACATTTATCTATAATATGTTTATTGAATGCCCTCCCTCAGTCTTTCAAAATTAACTAAAAGGGACTTTGAAGAGAAGTTATATTTTCAAGTAATTGTTGTTTCAAGATTGCAATGGAGAATGGATATTAATTCAGTCTTCGAAATGAACATTTGAACTTACTGGTCCGAAACAAATTCTTGAATTTATTTATATATACATGTAGTTCTAAATAAAAACTAAAAAATGTACTGGTGCCAACAAAGTTTTACTGGTCTTTTTCCAGAGGACTGGTGTTCGTCGTGAGGACTGTTAATTAGCGTAATAAAGGAATCTTTAAACATGTCATATGATCCGACATTTCAAAAGCTTTATAATTACACAGACGAAAACCACGCAATGTTATTTAAATTTCTATTGTCAGTATTGAATTTTGTGAGCAAAAAATAGTATCTGGTTACAGATAGGTGTATATTTCTGATGCAAATTGTATTTGTTTAAAACAGGAAGTTATGCATATTCATGAATTTAACAATGGTGTATTATGTAACAAATTTTGTATTTAAATGGAGCAAATTCTGAAAAAGGAAAGTTAAGAATTTATGTTAAAAATAAAAAAAAAACCTTTTGGATTTGAAAACCTTTTTACTGTTGTTAAAATACTGATAATAGAAACTCATTATTTCTTCACACAAATTAAACATAGAATTCGGCCGTTTTTTCTAAATATTTCTAGTGATGAAAGAATATGTATAAATTGCACATCTGATGATACAGCATCTTCGCTAGCCAAGGGTTACGATTCGGGTCCCCCTTCTCTCCACCCTTGGCGGATCTAGAATACATTTTGAAATTCACGCGCAATGCCACCTGGTGGTTTATCGAAGTTGCGCCCCTTAGATAGTCGTCATCGCCAGCCAATCAGAATCGTTTTGTTATACGTATGTTGGAGAGTTGAAAATGGCAGCGCCCAGTGAATAAAAACTTATTTGTGATAAATTTAATTTGGAAGCACTTACTGTCAACCAAGTGAAAGTTTCAAAGCTTTGGCAGACGGGAAAGATGTTTTCATTGGAACCAAAACGGGAAGTGGCAAATCGTTGTCATATGAGAGCATTCCGGTGCCATTTTTGTTTACATTTCGTGGATAACATGTGCTCCGTGTAAAGCGTCTTCTGATTGGATACGTGTACTGGTAGCCGTAACCAATGAAATATTAAAGCGTGAATCCTCAAAATGTATTCTAGATCTGCCAAGGGTGGAGAGAAGGCGGACCCGAATCGTAACCCTTGGCTAGCGAAGATGATGATACAGAGGACGAATTGCATTTGTTATTAGTATGTCGAAAATATGAATATAACAGGAACAAGTTATTTATATAATAGCATATAACGTTCCTAACTTCCATCTGTTGAATATGGAAAACATTCAATAATTGATAAATTCAGAAGACAATGTTATTTTTTCGTACCTGATAAAATTTATACCACTAAATTTGATATCTACGTTTTTTTAATCTTATTTCTTTTGTAAAATTCATTAGTTACGTAATAGAGTATCGTTTTATTGAATTAATACAATAAAACATTTAAACAGTGATGGCCAACAATTCCACCATTATCAACAAAAAACCATCTATAACCTCAACTCGTTGAACACAAAAAGACCACGGCATATGGTGTTGGAAATCTAGGTCTTGGTTTGGTTTGGAACATGCACAAATATGACCGGGTTAATGGTTAATGGAATCCCAACCCTTCTTCTGATAATTGGATTTTCAGGGACCATGCAGATATATGGTTAGTGTGGTCGTGTTTAACGCCACTTTCAGCAATATTTAAGTTATATCGTGACGGTCAGTTTTATCGGTGGAGGAAACCGGGGTATCCAGAGAAATCCACCGACCTGTCCCGTCATTGACAAACTTTATCACATTATAGCATAATGTTGTATCGAGTACACCTCACCATGAGCAGGATTCGAACTCACAACTTTAGTGGTGATAATCACTGATTGCACATGCTATTGTAAATCTAACTACCATACGATCACGACCACGATGACTCCTTCCACTCAAAGGGACCACACCATATAGTAGTTACCTGCATTGAATAAATGCATAATGTATACCCCTTCGGCTTGACAGCATGCCATACAAGTTTACAAACATACATCAAATTAAGGTAACATATATGCAAAATACATGATCATGCAGTTGTCACTTTCTCAGTGTCAATGACTTTTTCATAAAAGTACTAGTAAACTCAAAAAAATGAAATATTGTTGAAAGTAGCGTTAAACACCATAACCATAACACTATCATTACATAAGATTTTCATCTGTTAATAATGGAACTAGTTATAATTGAGAATCAAGGTTTCTAAAAAATAGTGTTTTTCACAATATGAGATCAAATTATTAAAATCATTGTTATTTATTTTGATTATTGTATATGTACAGTTGACTCTCGTTGTCTCGAACTCGAATTTCCGGTTGAGTCGAATTTTTATCGAAGTCCCGAACTTCGTTGTGTATAAATATATATAATTTGACTCCTGTTGAGTCGTAATTTCGGTTGTCTCGAATAAAAGTTTTGGTCCCGAGATGTAGAAAACCATATTATTTACATTCGTTAAGTCAAATTTATCTGTCAAAACATGTGTATTACCTTGGGATTAAAATCGGATCACAGGTGAAACATCCGGTCATTGACTTTGACATTTTTACCTTAGGCTATTTCACATGTTTATTTTAACAATCTGTCAAATTAATAATCTGTCAAATTAATTAGTGATAATATTTGAATTGGCTTGGTATAATCTATTATGACACAGGTTAAATAGGGTACCTATAAAGTGCGAAACGAAATAGAAACGAAACGAAACGAAACGAAATCAACGAAAACGAAACGAAACGAAACGAAATCAACGAAAACGAAACGAAACGAAACGAAATCAACGAAAACGAAACGAAATCAACGAAATGGAAACGAAATGAAACGAAACCAACGAAATAGACTGATATGAAGAAAATGGAAGGAAAAAAATAAAAGACAAAACGAAATAAAAAAAAAAAAAAATAGATTTTTTAAATACAATAATTTTGATTAATTATAACCCATCTTGCATGTCTGTCCGTTACAGTACTCCTCACGTACATTACCCGCAACTCAATCCAAGCCGGGTTTGCTTGCCGACAAACTTTCAGAAGTTCAAATGTCATATTTTTATTTGTGTTTGTGTGTGTGTCAGTATTTATGAATTATAAAGTTTCTGGAGTGGGCATATAGGAAAAAATGGGGGATATGAGGGGGTATGTTCATAGATTGGGATATTGAGGGTTCATTATTCGTCTGATTTTATTACGTTTTTCGTTTGTATTCTACATAAATTTGCCTATTCGGAAACCAAACAGGATGGTCTTGAGTTTCAGATTCTGGGCACTATTTGACTACTGGATTTTCCCGACTTGTCACGTTTAATCCCCATGAGCTTCTTATCGGTTTTGTCTGTTTTTGTGGACTTTCCCTTTTGAATGCGCCTTGGCGTACGATACCATTGTTATTACCTTTATTCGGTAGTGTGCCAACAGATCTGGCGTAATGTCTTACCGTTGTTCTTTCCGAGATATACAGGGGTCAAAAAGACCCAACACTATAAACTTTTTATATCAAATCCTATTGTTCTATTTTGAAGAACTAAAAAAAAAACCCAACAGCAACATAACAGGACGTACAGTGAGCGCCCTCCTTACAGAAGAACTTCTGGAAAAAATACTGCTTGCAAAAACTAAGCATAAGAAACTCTGGAAGTTTGATTGAAATCCATTCTGTTGTTTAGGAAGAGTTATGGATAACGCAACAGTATCCTCTCTCTATTGTATAGCCTTGTATGACAATTACATAGCCTTAAATGACAAAGTCCAAAAGTGAAGAAATTTTAGCAAGAACTGTTAAAATGGGAAAACAAAAATAGAAGGTGCACAATGCCATTTGATACTAAAGAATTCATGAAATTAATGAACCTTGCCATATGGTATTAAAGATTTCCTGTAAGATTCATTCAATTCCATCAAGTTGTTAAGGAGGAATTGCATAGGCAGTGAGGGAAGCACTCACGGACAAACGGACATATACTATATACCCCCCTCCCGCTGGATAGCGGGGGGTATAACAATATGTGCCGTATCAAATTTCATTAATACCGGAAATTTTTTTGGAGGGGGGGGGGGGGGGGGGGTGTTAATGAAAAGGGATCAAAGGGAAACAAGGTACTTTTACAAAATATGTAGATTTTTTTTAAATTTCTAAAGTTAATTTTTGATAGGATTTGTATACCTCCGCCAAAAAAAGATTGGGGTATATAGGACTTCTGCTGTCCGTTCGTTCGTTTGTCCTTCCCGTCGTCACACTTTTTCGTCTCTCCGACACACTTTTAAATTTTGCTCGGACGGGGATATTTATTAGTGAACTTTAACTACTGCACTTCTGTTATTTTAATTCCTCTCCTTTCAACAGACTTGACGTTGCTCTTATGGTTCCCAAATTTAAAAGAAGCCACTAAGTGAAAAGGACAGACTCCCGCTGAATGAATGCATAGTATTCTTGTTCAATGGTGATCAAATCCTGTCCTCTCCTGGTGAAAGACACTGAGACATGTGTGGGAAGTAGTTTAGCATCGTATTTCGTTTTGTTTTCGTTGATTTCGTTGGTTTCGTTTTATTTCGTTTTCATTTCGTTGATTTCGTTTCGTTTTTGTTGATTTCGTTTCGTTTCATTTTCGTTGATTTCGTTTCGTTTCGTTTCGCACTTTATAGGTACCCGGTTAAATATGTACAATAACAAATTATCGATTTATAATAAGTGCGCTTGGGTCGGCATACATCAATGATTGTGAAAAGTACACAACGGAAGCGTTTTATCTATTGATTTATTTGTCGGAAATTAATTTTCATTAAAGATTTTGAGAGATTTGAAAAAAATGTTACTCTTAATTAACTGTTGTAATAAAAGGGGAAATCACGCTATTTCTCAGAATTGGCGTTATTTTCGGTCGAGAAAAGTTTTCTTTTACACTTTATTGAATCAGTGTATTTATTGTATTATATATGTCATACAGTGATACATAGAAAGTTGCAAAATGTTTATATGAAAAAAAATCGATGTTAAAAGGAGAAAAAAAAGGGGGGGGGGCATCATAGGGTCCTGTACAACGTACCTGTGGTATTTATTTGCTTACCAGAATTTTCTCCCAGTGGATTTCAAGTTAAATTCTAAAGCAATTGGTTATGTAACAAGCAATTTCGTCAATTAATTTTGCATTTAAACGCGTCAGAGTAAATTTTACGTTTTACCTTATTAGAAATGTTGCTTTTGAAGTTAAATTTGTTTAATGTTATTAAAAATGTTATCTAAGCTAAATAAAATTTTAAAATTTATATTTTCAGTTATGATTACATAGATCATTGAATATTTTATAAATCGAAAAGGTTTGTATATACGGAAGTACTTTGATGGATGTGCTATGTGAAAACGCGCAATGAAATTGATTAATAACAACAGCTGTTTATAACAAATGTCGGGAGAATTTCATTAAAATGGGAATAACATTATTGTATTTGAAATGTTGCCTACGTAAATGGTCGGTTTTATTATAGCAAATATCCGTTTGCCACAATAAAACCGACGATTTACGTCGGCAACACTTAAAATACAATACAGTTATTCCCTAATTTGAATACAGTAAAACTAGTGCCGCAGAAAGACTTTCTGTGGTTGTATCTTGCGATACCCGGCTTAGTCCATTTAAACACCATAAAACTAAAACTTTTATTAAATTGGCACTAGGTTGTATCTCGTATTGATTCACTTTGACTGACTTATTCTCTCAATGAAATGACTTTTATAATATGTTCTAGAAAGCTAATAACAATAGATTTTTCCCGTTTTTACCTTTGTTAATGCCATGGTATGCATGTAACAAATCAAAGTAGACTTAATCAACTCAAGAGTAGGACCCGTCGGGAGGGGGAATCCCCATATGTTAATACCATGGTATGCATGTAACAAATCAAAGTAGACTTAATCAACTCAAGAGTAGGACCCGTCGGTCGGGAGGGGGGGGGGGAATCCCCATATGTTAATACCATGGTATGCACATATGGTGTTGTGATTTTTGATTTTATTTATCTTCGTTTTGTGTACCCATTATTGCCAGTTTCTCTGGATTGTTCATTCTTGACCGCCCCTTTGATTTCTCTAACGTTTATATACATGTAACAAATGGAAGTAGACACAATCAGTTCAAGAGCAGGACCCGTCGGGGGGCGGTAACAAATCCCCATATAGACTTCTGATAATTAGATATTAGACCAATTTAAATGGGTATAAAGAAAAGAATATTGTCTCGTATACCAATTTGATTAAAATCAGCTATTATAATACAATCAGCTCCTATCACCACTTTTAAAAGTTGATAGTTCGAATCCCACTCATGTTGAGGTGTACTCGATACAACATTATGTAATAAAGTTTGTCAGTGACTTGCGGGAGGTCGGTGGTTTTCTCCGGGCACTACGGCTTCCTCCACCAATAAAACTGACCGCCAACATATAACTGAAATTTGTTGAAAGTGGCGCTAAATCCAATAATCCTGGTCGGTGTTTTTCTCAATGAGCTAGGTAGTTGGATTATCTAACAACTCATACAAGCCTATCACCAATACGGCGTGGGTTCGCGCCCGGATTTGTAAATTACAAAAAATGGTACACTCGACTCGCAGCCGCAAGTGATAAAGTTTACCAGTTGCTTCCCCATGGTCGGTGGTTCTCTCCGGGTACTCCGGCTTCTTCCACCACTAAAACGGGTCGCCATGATATAGCTGAAATATCACTGGGTCGATACCTCTGCTTGTAAACTATAAGTCCCCAAGGGTATCATTCACTCAGTGTTTCGGCCCTGACATGATTTATAAGATACAGGGCAACCTCTGTATATCGAATATCACTGGGACTAATTTGTGTGTTCAGAATAGACAGGTGTTCGATTTATGCAGGTTATTTTAACAAAGATTTCCTACATTGGGTCTTTATTTAATGTTCTGTTCTCTGTTGAATTTTATTGAATTTTACAGTTCCTAAATAATGCAGTAATTCTTAAAACTATGCTACATATTCTTTAATGCATGGCTAATTACCTTAAAATGTAGATATCAAATTTAGTGCGCAAGACGCATTTCTTGAAACCAAAATATGTGAATTAATTATAGTGTTATTTTCAAATTTCGTTGTGTATCAAATTTCCTGGTTTCATTGAACGAAGACCCCAAAAATTGGAATTCAATGAGTACAAATGTCATGGCTTATATGGATCATTGTAAAAAATTAGTTTTTTTCATCAAACAATATTTCGCCTTGAATAAATAGTGGCTTTTGTGGTCTCGTCGGATCCAATGGGAGCTGGATTTACATATACTTACGCATCATTTCACTAGTTTAACACAACAACTTTTTATTGAAGCCCGAGAAGATCATGTATATGTGTGTTTGGGGTATGGATTTTGCCTCTGTTTCAACTGGTAGATTTTTCTTTCTACCCGGACAAATTATCCGTATTTAGAGCCAATCATCTTTGTTCTTTCTTCTTAATGTTGCGTCCTTAACAGAGAAGCAACAAATGTATGTTTTACAGTGTTTTGACCCGACCTGGGCTTGAACCGACGATCTACCACACTCGAACACGCCAACCATTATACCATCGGTGCGGTTGTTAATTTGAAAGACGTTCCTTCTTGGAATGACGGTATTTGAATACTCATTTATTATCTTCTTACTTTTCTTATAACAGATCAAATGTACATTTGCATATTAAATTGATAAACTGACTAAAAATAGATATCTTCATAGGAATATATTATAAGTTCTAAGCTCCCTAGTGACCTACTATGATTATTTGGACGGTCAGTAAATAGTTGAAGGGTTCGCGCTTTTGGACGGTCAGTAAATTGTTGAAGGGTGAGCGCTATTTACTGATCGTCCAAATAATCATAGTCGGTCACGGGAGCTTTGAACATTTTAGTACGATATTGCTGATCTATAACTTGAAACAGTAACTAAGTTTTTTTTCCACTATGTTTGAGGGACTTTCTTGGAAGTTCTAAGGCTAAATACATAATTAATGGTCACTAGACAAAATTAAGCACCGCCCACTGACCTTCTGTAATTTTCCGTCTGCATCGTTTCGTAACTGTACACGTTTATCTATCGTCTGCATCGTTTCGTAACTGTACACGTTTATCTATCGTCTGCATCGTTATTTCTATTAATATAATTTTCCACTGGCCAGTAAAGCGTATTAATCTTATTCTCTAGATTTCCATATATGGCTTTCCTTTCTATCGTTATTGTTAGGAATGATTTTATCCAATCATAGGTCGTCAAATAAATGCAACATCGTACAATACAATATATATTTTTTTATATGTTTTAGAGATAAATGTTGTCAATGATATAGATATATTATATACCATATATCTAGCTATTACTGATCAGAAATATATATTTCTAAATAAATTATGTCAATATTAAAGATATTATATTGCACATATAGTACCTGACATACATATATATTTCTAAATAAATTATGTCAATATTAAAGATATTATATTGCATATATAATACCTTACATAAGTATATATATTCTTATACAGGAACAAGTTACAATACATTTCCAAACACGTGTTAGAAATTAATATTGTCAATAATAACTAGCTATATATAGATGTATTATATAACAGCCATATTGTTTTTTCCTGACATATAATGCTTTCACATTATGAAATTCAACCTTATGTATTAATGTCTGTTAGAACATAAATAGATAGTCGCTGATACTAGGAAAATTTTAACAATTTGAATCTAAGTACGGATTTAGCGCGCACGACACATGTATGGAAAGACCTTCATCAGTTACGCCCATATTCAAGAGATTGGAAATCCAAATGATTTGAAAGTTCTTCGTGAGGGGGGGCCAATTAAGTCAGCCAATATCGGCTATGGTCACATATGGCTGAGGGATGAGAACCTTACTTTTTAAATGATAATCAAAGCCAAAAAAATTAAAAGTATTTGGAAGCAAGCAAACCGAAAGGGTCTAACAAGTATTCCAAGTAATCGGTGATGATTACTTATGCCTGAGGGTCCAAATCTTCCAACGCATTGTCTGGAGACTCGTTGTTGTATTTTGTTTTGCTTTGGGTTTTTTTGTTTGTTTGTTTTTTGTTTGTTTGTGTGTCTGTGTGTGTGTGGGGGGGGGGGGCGGTTTGTCTTTCTTTTTATTGTTCTCTCTTTGTCTTCTGAGGTTATCGACAGATAGTCTCAGAAAGCTGATGTTTGTGTGTTTTAAGGACATTCTATATACTAAATAACATTAACATGACAAATACCTGTGTACATGTAGGAAGCAGTACAGCCGCTGTTCCTCTAGTTTAATTTGTATTTAAGCATATATGTTCATTTCCGTACATATCTTTTCTTACTAAAGGGTGTGATAAATTATATAATACTATGCTCTTGGGGACACTTTGTAACAGTTCACTGTTATATTTGAGTGGGGTTCATGTTGCTCGATCTTAAGTTTATGTGTAAAGTTTTGTAGATCGTTGTTCGTCTTTTTGACTTTTTTGGCCATTGTGTTGTCTGTTCTTCTTCGTTTTATGGCTTCTAGTTTAGGAATTCCTGGTAGATTATTTTCAATATACTGTTCCACCTTAATGTTTTTAATTTGAAATAAAATACTAGATATCAAAAACGAAGCTGGGATATAATTTACTTTAATTGTAATGTGGTTTCTAGATCTAGGAAATTCCTAAAATAATCAACAAGATTATTTCCAATATTATATTGCAAAATAATACATTACACCACGTTAATGTCAATTTTAATGTCGTATTCATGTTTCTATGATACTCGACACAGGTAAAGAATTGGAATGATGTTATGTATGAATATTAATGGAAACATTATTTTATTTATAAATATCTCAGGTACCATCGTAATCGTATATTAATCATTAATCAGTGCCTATCTTCACTAAAGTTGTGACTTCGAATCTCGATCAAGGCGAGGTGTACACCATTTTGTGATAAAGTTTTTCAGTGACTTGCGACAGGTCGGTAATTTTCCCCCGGTTTTCCGGTTTCCTCCACCAATAAAACTGACCGCCACGATATAACTGAAATATTATTGAAAGTGACGTTAAACAACATCAAACAAACAAACGATGCGAACTGCATATAGATTATCAACAGCAATCGGAAATCTGTCCTGTGTGGAAGTGGTTATCTGTCATAGCAATCCGATGGCTCCAGATTGTCGCTGTTTAGACGTTTTTTGCATTGTCTGAGGTTACGACACACTAGTCCATTTTCTTTTTTCTGATGCTTTTATCTGGTTTTATATGGTATCCAGATTGCTTTGAATTTTATTATATATTTTAATGAACTATAGATTATTATTGGCTTTCCAATCTTTTGACCTTGAGCTACCTGAAGAAGGTTATTCCAGAAACGCGTCGTGTGCACTAAATTAGATATCTACGTTTTTATTATACGAGCGTTTACTCTTGTCTTGAAAATGATTGATATCAAGCTTACAAGGAACAAACATTTAAGAATTGATATGGCCAATATCATATCAAGAATTGGTTCATCCATATCTAAATTATACGTCTTGATTGGTTGCTTAAATGCCTTTATATCACACTTTTAGATCACCGTTTCACTTTATACTGGTATCGTAATTATGACTTAGACGTCGCGCAAGGTGTTGCGTTTTTAACGAATTTCGGAATAATTTGTAATCATAATAAAAATATACAGTACCCCTGCCTGTAAATATCTACAATTTATATATCATGATATTCGCTGAATATAGCAGATTAAGTTTAATAACAATACAACGAAAAATGCTTGTCCCATACAAATGTCTAACCAATACGTTTGTAACGTTCTTTTAGCGTTACGTTTGGTAACGCAACACCTTGCGCGACGTCTTAGTTGTCACTCCGGTCATGTTTGGTACGCGCACGATGGTTACTACAACTGGATAAGGAACAGAAATAAATCATTGGTTTTTGGTTGGGTTTGTGCTGTTCATCTTTTTAGTTTTTTGGGTTGTCCTATTATGTGCCTTTAAGTTCCGAGTTCCATGTTGTGACGTCCGTTACGATTTCCGCATAGAAACGGTGTTTGGTTCTTCTTTACTCAATTTGTTTGTAGGAGGGCGCGTGTCTTATTTACGTTATTTGTCTTTGTTTGCACATAGTGGTGTCCAACACATATTGTGTTGTGTTTTTGCTTTGTTTTACTTCGTCTTGTGTACCCTATGTTACCAGTTTCTCTGGATTCTCCTTTTGTGATTGTATGTTCGGTAAAGTGTATTTATTAGAGGCATAGAGAGGTTTACAGTGTACTTTGGTATTTAGTCACATGCCTCTCGCTCGTAACTACTTTTGCAGATTACATTTAATTGATTAGCTCAAAGTTAGAGCGCAAATTTAAACAGTTTGAGTTCAGAATAAAACTTGAATTCATGTTAAATATCTGTATCAAATATCGATGAATATTGTGCCATGTATGGCCATCCAGTTATATGTGAGGGTCAACATTTAACTCGCATGTTAAATATCTTACATAATCGCATCATTTCATTAAAAGCCAAGGTTTGGACCCATCAAAACTAATTTAACCATGCCATTTTTATTTATTGAATTGGCTGTACCAAGCCAGCAGAGTGAATGTTCATGTATGTGTGCGATAGGGGTATAGATATTTTCTGTTTCTTCGATTTTCCGGTTAGATTTTAGAACTGGTCTGACAGTGTGGTATGTTTTAGAACTGGTCTGACAGTGTGATATGTTTTAGAACTGGTATGACAGTGTGGTATGTTTTAGAACTGGTCTGACAGTGTGGTATGTTTTAGAACTGATCTGACAGTGTGGTATGTTTTAGAACTGGTCTGACAGTGTGGTATGTTTTAGAACTGGTCTGACAGTGTGGTATGTTTTAGAACTGGTCTGACAGTGTGGTATGTTTTAGAACTGGTCTGACAGTGTGGTATGTTTTAGAACTGGTCTGACAGTGTGGTATGTTTTAGAACTGGTCTGACAGTGTGGTATGTTTTAGAACTGGTCTGACAGTGTGGTATGTTTTAGAACTGGTCTGACAGTGTGGTATGTTTTAGAACTAGTCTGACAGTGTGGTATGTTTTAGAACTGGTCTGACAGTGTGGTATGTTTTAGAACTGGTCTGACAGTGTGGTATGTTTTAGAACTGGTCTGACAGTGTGGTATGTTTTAGAACTGGTCTGACAGTGTGGTATGTTTTAGAACTGGTCTGACAGTGTGGTATGTTTTAGAACTGGTCTGACAGTGTGGTATGTTTTAGAACTGGTCTGACAGTGTGGTATGTTTTAGAACTGGTCTGACAGTGTGGTATGTTTTAGAACTGGTCTGACAGTGTGGTATGTTTTAGAACTGGTCTGACAGTGTGGTATGTTTTGTTTTTATTTTGATACTGCTCACTTTGATAATCAAATAAAAACAAAAACAAAAAATACCACACTATCAAAACAGTTCCAAAATCAAATTAAAAAATCGTATATAATATCTTGTTAATTTTAAAATGTTATGTATATAGGTGCAGATGTAAGGGGGAAATTCCACATTTGTACGGAGGTCTTTAATACCTAAAATATTATATCAAAATAGAGAAAAATTCCACTTTTTACATGTTCCCAAAATAGACAGAGCAAATTCATAAAAAAAAAAGCTAAATATTGATGCCGCAATGAATGGCTGATTATCTTTGTTCTTGTATGAAAGCAAAATATCATTTATATATATATTATTTTGTGTATTGTATGTATTGAAGTTCATTTGTATATAACACTTTTTCTATTCTTAAAATAAACATTTACAAACAAAATAAAATCGTAGAAACAAAGGCACAATGCATACCGCTAACGCACATAAACATGACCAATCACTTTGCTTGGTACAAGCACGTCAATAAAAAGGGCGGGGTTATGCTAATTTTATGGGTTCAAACTTCACCTCTTAGTAAACTGGTGCTAATTAACTAATTAATCAGTCCATCAATGACATTAAGATTGCCTCTCGTACATGAGGTCATTTGATTCAGAAATTGGCTTTAATTTGCTAACAATAGTAAGCTAAAATAAACTAATTGGGTTTTCCAGTATTTTAATACACTGAACCGGAATTCCATTGTATCACCTTTTAAATACGTGCTACACATAATAAAACAATAGGCTTTTCCAGTCCTGTTTGTAATCGTGAGTTTTACGTTTTGTGTGCTTTTTATGTTGTTTATTCCTTTTTCTCTTTTCGTTTTGTTTGGTTTTTGCTTTTGTTTAATTTTCTTTTCTGCTTGATTTGTTTTGTTTTGTTTTTGTTTTTTTTTTATTAAGTTTTGTTTTGTTTCTGTTTTGTTTTGTTTTTGTTTTGTTTTTGTTTTTGTTTTTGTTTTTGTTTTTTTGCTTTGCTTTATTGTTTTTTTTGCCTGTTTGTTTGTTTTTGTTCTGTTTTGTTTTTGTTTTTTGTTTTGTTTTGTTTTTGTTTTTTGCCTGTTTGTTTGTTTGTTTGTTTTTCGTTTGTTTGGTTGTTTGTTTGTTTTTCGTTTGTTTGTTTGTTTGTTTGTTTTTCGTTTGTTTGTTTGTTTGTTTGTTTTTCGTTTGTTTGTTTGTTTGTTTGTTTTTCGTTTGTTTGTTTGTTTGTTTGTTTTTCGTTTGTTTGTTTGTTTGTTTGTTTTTCGTTTGTTTGTTTGTTTGTTTGTTTTTCGTTTGTTTGTTTTTCGTTTGTTTGTTTGTTTGTTTGTTTTTCGTTTGTTTGTTTGTTTGTTTGTTTTTCGTTTGTTTGTTTGTTTGTTTGTTTTTCGTTTGTTTGTTTGTTTGTTTGTTTTTCGTTTGTCTGTTTGTTTGTTTGTTTTTCGTTTGTTTTGTTTTTGTTTTTCTTCTATATTATCGACTGTCTTAAGGAAATGTAGCAATATATTAGTAAGGGAGTTTTAAATAGGATATGTGAAATAGGTATGGATAAAATAGGACTACATACCGTCGTTGTAGTGTTTAAGGGAACTGATGTTTAACTTCTAGACGGTTTTTTTAAGATACATAAAATAAATAATCTGATCTTGCAATTTTCAGCGAGAACTTTTGGTACGATTTGAGAAAAAAATACCGAATTTTCATTTTAATGTGAAGAAACATATTCTGGCCCGCACGACAAAACATTGTAGCCTCCACCCCCCCTAACCCTAACCCCCCCCCCCCCTTAAAGTTAAATGGTCGGTCCTTAATTAAGAAATGTGGGAAAACCTGGTCCCAAAACCGGGTGATTGTAGGAGTTTTAATGTTGTTCTAAATTTTTTTTATTGTATTACATTCGTGTTGTACAGTTGTAGCCCCCCCCCCCCCCCGTGTTGTACAGTTGTAGCCTCCCCCCCGTGTTGTACAGTTGTAGCCTCCCCCCCCCCCCCGTGTTGTACAGTTGTAGCCTCCTCCCCCCCCCCGTGTTGTACAGTTGTAGCCTCCCTCCCCCCCGTGTTGTACAGTTGTAGCCTCCCTCCCCCCCCCCGTGTTGTACAGTTGTAGCCTCCCCCCCCCGTGTTGTACAGTTGTAGCCTCCCCCCCCCGTGTTGTACAGTTGTAGCCTCCTCCCCCCCCCCGTGTTGTACAGTTGTAGCCTCCCTCCCCCCCCGTGTTGTACAGTTGTAGCCTCCCCCCCTCCCCCCCATGTTGTACAGTTGTAGCCTCCCCCCCCCGTGTTGTACAGTTGTAGCCTCCCCCCCCCGTGTTGTACAGTTGTAGCCTCCCCCCCCCGTGTTGTACAGTTGTAGCCTCCTCCCCCCCCCGTGTTGTACAGTTGTAGCCTCCCTCCCCCCCCCGTGTTGTACAGTTGTAGCCTCCCCCCCGTGTTGTACAGTTGTAGCCTCCCCCCCCCGTGTTGTACAGTTGTAGCCTCCTCCCCCCCCCGTGTTGTACAGTTGTAGCCTCCCTCCCCCCCGTGTTGTACAGTTGTAGCCTCCCTCCCCCCCCCGTGTTGTACAGTTGTAGCCTCCCCCCCCTCCCCCCCGTGTTGTACAGTTGTAGCCTCCCCCCCGTGTTGTACAGTTGTAGCCTCCTCCCCCCCCCCGTGTTGTACAGTTGTAGCCTCCCTCCCCCCCCCCGTGTTGTACAGTTGTAGCCTCCCCCCCGTGTTGTACAGTTGTAGCCTCCCCCTCCCCCCCGTGTTGTACAGTTGTAGCCTCCTCCCCCCCGTGTTGTACAGTTGTAGCCTCCCCCTCCCCCCCCCCCCCGTGTTGTACAGTTGTAGCCTCCCCCCCCCCCGTGTTGTACAGTTGTAGCCTCCTCCCCCCCCCCCCGTGTTGTACAGTTGTAGCCTCCCTCCCCCCGTGTTGTACAGTTGTAGCCTCCCCCCCCGTGTTGTACAGTTGTAGCCTCCCCCTCCCCCCCCCCGTGTTGTACAGTTGTAGCCTCCTCCCCCCCCCGTGTTGTACAGTTGTAGCCTCCCCCTCCCCCCCCGTGTTGTACAGTTGTAGCCTCCTCCCCCCCCCGTGTTGTACAGTTGTAGCCTCCCTCCCCCCCCCGTGTTGTACAGTTGTAGCCTCCCCCCTCCCCCCCCCGTGTTGTACAGTTGTAGCCTCCCCCCCCGTGTTCTACAGTTGTAGCCTCCTCCCCCCCCCGTGTTGTACAGTTGTAGCCTCCCTCCCCCCCCCCGTGTTGTACAGTTGTAGCCTCCCTCCCCCCCCCGTGTTGTACAGTTGTAGCCTCCCCCCCGTGTTGTACAGTTGTAGCCTCCCCCCCCCCGTGTTGTACAGTTGTAGCCTCCTCCCCCCCCCGTGTTGTACAGTTGTAGCCTCCCTCCCCCTCCCCCCCGTGTTGTACAGTTGTAGCCTCCTCCCCCCCCCGTGTTGTACAGTTGTAGCCTCCCCCTCCCCCCCGTGTTGTACAGTTGTAGCCTCCTCCCCCCCCCGTGTTGTACAGTTGTAGCCTCCTCCCCCCCCCCGTGTTGTACAGTTGTAGCCTCCCTCCCCCCCGTGTTGTACAGTTGTAGCCTCCCCCTCCCCCCCGTGTTGTACAGTTGTAGCCTCCTCCCCCCCCGTGTTGTACAGTTGTAGCCTCCCCCTCCCCCCCCCCGTGTTGTACAGTTGTAGCCTCCTCCCCCCCCCCGTGTTGTACAGTTGTAGCCTCCTCCCCCCCCCCGTGTTGTACAGTTGTAGCCTCCCCCCCCCGTGTTGTACAGTTGTAGCCTCCCCCCCTCCCCCCCCGTGTTGTACAGTTGTAGCCTCCCCCCCCCGTGTTGTACAGTTGTAGCCTCCCCCCCCCCCGTGTTGTACAGTTGTAGCCTCCCCCCCCGTGTTGTACAGTTGTAGCCTCCCCCCCCCCCCGTGTTGTACAGTTGTAGCCTCCCCCCGTGTTGTACAGTTGTAGCCTCCCCCCCGTGTTGTACAGTTGTAGCCTCCCCCCCGTGTTGTACAGTTGTAGCCTCCCCCCCCCCGTGTTGTACAGTTGTAGCCTCCCCCCCCGTGTTGTACAGTTGTAGCCTCCCCCCTCCCCCCCCCCGTGTTGTACAGTTGTAGCCTCCCCCTCCCCCCCCGTGTTGTACAGTTGTAGCCTCCTCCCCCCCGTGTTGTACAGTTGTAGCCTCCCCCTCCCCCCCCCGTGTTGTACAGTTGTAGCCTCCCCCTCCCCCCCCGTGTTGTACAGTTGTAGCCTCCTCCCCCCCGTGTTGTACAGTTGTAGCCTCCCTCCCCCCCCCCCGTGTTGTACAGTTGTAGCCTCCCCCCCTCCCCCCCCGTGTTGTACAGTTGTAGCCTCCCCCTCCCCCCCCCGTGTTGTACAGTTGTAGCCTCCTCCCCCCCCCGTGTTGTACAGTTGTAGCCTCCCCCTCCCCCCGTGTTGTACAGTTGTAGCCTCCTCCCCCCCCGTGTTGTACAGTTGTAGCCTCCTCCCCCCCCCCGTGTTGTACAGTTGTAGCCTCCCCCCCCCCGTGTTGTACAGTTGTAGCCTCCCCCCCTCCCCCCCCCGTGTTGTACAGTTGTAGCCTCCCCCCCCCGTGTTGTACAGTTGTAGCCTCCCCCCCTCCCCCCCGTGTTGTACAGTTGTAGCCTCCCCCCCCCCGTGTTGTACAGTTGTAGCCTCCCCCCCCGTGTTGTACAGTTGTAGCCTCCCCCCCCCGTGTTGTACAGTTGTAGCCTCCCCCCCCCGTGTTGTACAGTTGTAGCCTCCCCCCCCCCGTGTTGTACAGTTGTAGCCTCCCCCCCCTCCCCCCCCCCGTGTTGTACAGTTGTAGCCTCCCCCCCCCCCGTGTTGTACAGTTGTAGCCTCCCCCCCCCCCCGTGTTGTACAGTTGTAGCCTCCCCCCCCCGTGTTGTACAGTTGTAGCCTCCCCCCCCCCCCGTGTTGTACAGTTGTAGCCTCCCCCCCCCGTGTTGTACAGTTGTAGCCTCCCCCCCCCGTGTTGTACAGTTGTAGCCTCCCCCCCCCCCCGTGTTGTACAGTTGTAGCCTCCCCCCCCTCCCCCCCCCCGTGTTGTACAGTTGTTAATTTGTATTTGGAACTTTCTGGAATTTGTTGTTGTTTTTTAGATGTATATTTTGGGAAAAATTATCTACAAAATACAGAAAGATTACGATAGAACAACATGAACCCTTTCATTTCTAGGGGCCGTCGTGGTCGTGATCGTATGGTAGTTGGATTTACAACTACCTATGCAATCCAATCAGTGCCTATCACCACTGAAGGTGAGAGTTAGAATCCGGCTCAGGCGAGGTGTACTCGATACAACATTATGTGATAAAGTTTGTCAGTGACTTGCGACAGGTCGGTGGTTTTCTCCTGGTACTCCGGTTTCCACCACCACATAAAACTGACCGCCACGATATAACTGAAATATTGTTGAAAGTGGCGTCAAACACCATAAACGTAAATCAAACCTTCCTCTTCTTCCTTCTTCCGTCGTCATTGCATTTGTCGTTTAGAAGATGGATATTCTAAAGAAATTTTAAATGTGTATTTATTTTATTTCTTGTAGTTCTTCCTTCTTCCATCGTTACATTTAATTACAACGGATGTCAAGCATTGAAATAATTTATATTCGACTAGTCATATATTCCCATTGAAATATCATTTGACCAACTTTAAATAAATTGGGGTTGTAACAATTATGCCTCTTCATGTGCTGGGGGTCGAATTTACAGGTAACATGCACTGGTTTGATGCTAACAAGGAAGCTACTGAACCATGGGCTCTCAAGTGGCTAAGTTGAACTCATCACTTCGACAGTTTTACGGTCGCCATTATGACTTTGTTAATCGTTAAGGAATTTCTCTGTCACAAATGACCACATAATATGTTTGTGATCGTCATCACAATCTGGTTGACCTTCACGGCCACATTTTGGAATCAGTAGACTCTGCAAAATATTTAGGTATTACTCTTCAATCAAATCTAAAATGGAACAAACACATCGATCAAACAGCATCAAAAGCAAACAAAACCCTTTCATGTGTACGCCGTAACCTTAAAGTTGACTCTAGTTCAATAAAAAACCATGTATATCAAGCTCTAGTTCGTCCCAAACTGGAGTACTGCTCTTCAGTTTGGGATCCATACACAGCAGAGAACAATTACAAACTTGAAAAAGTACAAAGGAGAGCCGCTCGATATGTCTGTCATCGCTACCATAACACAAGTAGTGTCACAGAAATGATGGACGATCTGAGCTGGCCTAAAGAACGTCGTACAAAAACCAGACTGATTAACTTCTACAAAATTTCAAACAATAAATTGGAAATACCGTACACAGACATACTTATATCAAATCAATCAAAAACCAGAACTTCACACTCAAAAACATTTAGATAACTTCCTTGCAAAAAAGACAGCTTTAAATATTCTTTCTTTTGTAATACAATACCGGATTGGAATAAACTCCCTGAAACCATAGCAAATAGTGACAGTATCAAATCTTTCAAGGAGAAACTATCACACGAAGTTCACCTTAAGATATATCCCCAGTTTTGTTAAACTAAAGCTCTCTTTTTATCTTATACACAAAAACAAAACAAAAAACACAAACAATTGTAAAATATAAATTGTAAAAATATAGAAACTTTTAGTTAAGTTTTTGTGTATATATTTATTTTTCAAAATTTGTAAGCGTAGGCATGCGCCGGAAAATAATGTTCAGTATGTTGAGCGCTATTCCGTAATTAAAGAAGAAGAAGGCCGCTACGACATATCCATTTCTCATGACAATGAATCTTTTACTTTTTCCGTAGATGTGTTCTTACCTTTATAACTGCTAATACCGGACTTGACTGTATATATGAGTAGCACGACGGATGTCTTATAAGAAGCAGGAACTGCTTACCCTTGGTTCACCTGAGTTCACCTCCGGTTTTTTGGTGAGGTCCGTATTGCTCTTCTTTTTTTTATAGTTTTTTTGTGTTGTCCTATTATGTGTCTTTACGTTCTGAGTTGTGATGTCCGTTACGATTTCTGCATGAAAACTATGTTCAGTTCGTCTTTACCTCCAGTTGTTTGTAGAATGGCTCATGTCTTATTTACTTTACGTTATTTCTGTTTGTTTGGGGCATAGTGGTGTCCAACACATATTGTGTTGTGTTTTTGTTTTGTTTGTTTTCGTCTTGTGTACCCTATGTTGCCAGTTTCTCTGGATTGTCCATTTTGATTGCCCCTTCGGTATTCTCTAACGTTTATTTACAATCCCGTCCCTTTATCCTCGGTCATGGGTAGGTGTCTATAAACCTGAACACTTGAGGTGAGTATCAGGCTGTTAACTCACGTCACTGGTGTTAGGCTTGTGGTCAGTAGTCAAGGACCATAACCAATCGACCATCCATTCTCCTGGTGTTATAGTTAACTGTAAGAAAGAAAAGTTTGAAGATACCAAAGAGGTAATCAGAAGCCGTAATTCTAAGATACCAAAGAGGCCGTAAATCTAAGATACAAAAGAGGTAATCAGAAGCCGTAAATCTAAGATACCAAAGAGGTAAGCAGAAGCCGTAAATCTAAGATACCAAAGAGGTAATCAGAAGCCGTAAATCTAAGATACCAAAGAGGTAATCAGAAGCCGTAAATCAAAGATACCAAAGAGGTAATCAGAAGCCGTAAATCTAGGATACCAAAGAGGTAATCAGAAGCCGTAAATCTAAGATACCAAAGGGGTATACAGAAGCCGTAAATCTAAGATACGAAAGGGGTATACAGAAGTCGTAAATCTAAGATACCAAAGAGGTAAACAGAAGCCGTAAATCTAAGATACCAAAGAGGTAATCAGAAGCCGTAAATTTAAGATACCAAAGAGGTAATCAGAAGCCGTAAATCTAAGATACCAAAGAGGTAATCAGAAGCCGTAAATCTAAGATACCAAAGAGGTAAGCAGAAGCCGTAAATCAAAGATACCAAAGAGGTAATCAGAAGCCGTAAATCAAAGAAGAACAGACTATTTATTCTTCTATTAGATTTATCTATTGGGTTTTGGAACTGTTCCGACAATGTGGTATTTTATTTTTTTCATTTAATTATTTTAACTTGGAAAGCTCAGTATTCCATGCATGTGCATCTATGTAGCACAATGATGTAACAGTAATATCTAATATAATGTCCGCCTTACCGATATAACTGAAAGACATAGTTGTTTTTTTTTGTAATGACACGTTTGCATTACAAAAAATGTCGTGCAAGCCTTTCATCGCCAGCTGCCGCACAAATTATACTGATGTTATACAAATCGATATTATGAAATAAAAACCAAGAAATTAGATATATTCAAGAAAAAAAAGACATTTGCACATTTTTGACATGATTCTAAAATTATATGCTTTTACACATTTTTATTTACATTACAATTGACAAAAAAGAAGAAGAAAGGACAGAAGAACAAACAATGAAATACAGTACATTACATAGAAAACTAAAGATCGAGCAACACGAACACCACTAAAAACCAAAGGTCAACTCAAAACTAAAGATCGAGCAACACGAACCCCACTAAAAACCAAAGGTGAACTCAAAACTAAAGATCGAGCAACACGAACCCCACTAAAAACCAAAGGTGAACTCAAAACTAAAGATCGAGCAACACGAACACCACTAAAAACCAAAGGTGAACTCAAAACTAAAGATCGAGCAACACGAACCCCACTAAAAACCAAAGGTGAACTCAAAACTAAAGATCGAGCAACACGAACACCACTAAAAACCAGGGGTGAACTCAAAACTAAAGATCGAGCAACACGCACACCACTAAAAACCAAAGGTGAACTCAAAACTAAAGATCGAGCAACACGAACACCACTAAAAACCAAAGGTGAACTCAAAACTAAAGATCGAGCAACACGAACCCCACTAAAAACCAGGGGTGAACTCAAAACTAAAGATCGAGCAACAATGATCTACAAAACACTACACAGAAAACTAAAGATCGAGCAACTAAAACCTGGGGTGAACTCATGTGCTCCGGAAGAGTTGGCAGTTTCTGCTCTACTAGTGACAACCATTGTGTTACTCTTGTTACAATCCTGGAGATGTCATCAATGAGGAAAGGACCGTATTGTTATTACCACAAACGGTACATTTCTCTGGTCATTTGTGACACAGATAGAGTATATGTGTGGTTCGAGTTACTTGATCCTTAGTTTTCTTTGCAATATTATGTAGATCGTTGTTTGTCCTTTTTCCTTTGGCCATTGTGTTGTCAGTCCTTCTTCGATTTGTGGAATCTGATTACCCCTTTGGTATTTCCAAACTTTTCTTGGCATAGATCAGGTATTACGTCATAAAGCATTTTGAGAATGAGCGTTGTACTCATGCTCGATAAAACTTAGATATATCCAGTGTTGTGAGGCTAATTGGACGATTTTTGAGCACGAATACGAAGCTCATACTTGAAACTCTTTTTACTGTAAGGCTGGGAAATAGTGATTATTTCGAAGCACCAGAACTCGTTGCTGTATTATGTGAGATTTCATTTTATCTTTTATCGGATCTTCTGTTATTTTACTTCTTTTGTTTCACTGGTGTTGATTCGTGTATCTCGATTATTTTGTGCTATTTCTTAAAGTGGTAATACGACAGGTGCCACTAATGGAGCAGGAACTGCTTACCCTTTTGGAGCACCCGAGGTCATCTCTGTTTTGTTGGGGTTTCATCGCGCAATCTTTAGTTATCTGTGCAGTTTTGTCAAGAAGTGTTTGAAGATACCAAAGGAGCAATCAGAATCCGTATATCGAAGAACAGACAACATAATGGCCATAAGAAAGAGTACAAAAGGATAAACAACGATCAACAAAACATACACATAAAACTGAAGATCTAGTAACACGAACCCCACTAAAAACCGGGGTGAACTCATGTGCTCCAGAAGGATAAGCAGTTCCTGCTCCACTAGTGTCGACTTCTGTCGTTTTATCATATTTCTTTTGGTCATTGTATGTTTATCTTTCTTTTACTTGCGGCTCATAATACCTCTTGGTACCTTCAAACTTCTCTTGTACTGTTCTCTCTGTGGTATTTTACCCTTTTTAAAGATTTTTGTCTTCTTATTTTAAGATTTTCTTTTACAGTTTCAGGTCCTGATGTGTGAAATTCTGAATTGCAATGTTGTTAAACAGGAACCTAAAGATGTCGAATATAAATGTATGGAATTCATACATGAAACAGTCTCAGTCAAAACGGAACCAGTTGAACTCAACGAGGAACCAGTTCTTGAAAATGAAAATGATTCGAAATTAGAGAAGACCGTTAGTGTTATTGACGATGAAGACGAAAACAACGAAGAAAGAAACGGCGATGAGTCGTTGTCTTCGTCGTATACTGAATCATCTGCTGACATCGATGATATTTCTATTACTGGTGTAGAATTACCCACTTTAACGTTGCCGTTATATCCCAACAATATTCCAAGATGTGGAAATCGTCTGACAACAGTTACAGCAAAGAAATGTGAGTTATGAGTTTTGCTATTGTGCTGTCAATGTCTGTTATATATTGTCATTCATTTTTGTGTTACAGTTGTAGTACTTACATTTAAACCTGCTTTAGTGCCCGCCTCTATTAAACCTGCTTCAGTGCCCACCTCTATTAAACCTGCCTTAGTGCCCGCCTCTATTAAACCTGCTTTAGTGCCCGCCTCTATTAAACCTGCTTTAGTGCCCGCCTCTTAAACCTGCTTTAGTGCCTGCCTCTGTTAAACCTGCTTTAGTGCCCGCCTCTATTAAACCTGCTTTAGTGTCCGCCTCTATTAAACCTGATTTAGTGCCCGCCTCTATTAAACCTGCTTTAGTGCCCGCCTCTATTAAACCTGTTTTAGTGCCCGCCTCATTTAAACCTGCTTTAGTGCCCGCCTCTATTAAGAAATAACTTGCATTATGTGACTTTCCTTTTTATTTCCCTTCAGTGCATTTCATATAAATTAAACCTGTATTAAGGTGGTACCTAACACTACAGGGAGATAACTCTTTAAAATCAGTTGAACGTTTTGATCATATGATGTTTGTATGCAGATTTCAAGCATCTCGGTGATCAAAACCACAGAGAGAAAAGCTGCTATGTGGCTAGTGAATTTATAGCTCTGATGTTAAAATTTTGATATTTATTGCAGTGGATATATTCAAACACACTGCCAAAAAAATAAGAAAATTAAACGAGCAGATCAAATTTTACCTGAAGTGTATGGTGCCACCTTAAGCGACCACCTGTCTTATGTGACCATATTTCACTGTTCCCTTGGTATAAACATATTTATTCATGATAAACTGGTATAATGTTACAAATACACACAAATTTTGTTTTAACATGACAGGATTCGGAAACAAGCTAAGCTTATACTAATCCGTCTCCTATGAATTATAATTGACTAATATAGCAAACAAGTTATAGAACATGCTACATGAAAAATCTAAAAAAAACAATAATAAACAGTGGAATAACAAAACAGAAAGATATAAAATTAGTAAGACAGATGAAATGCAACTTAGAATTATGATGTAAATCTTTTGCTTTTAAGAATGAAATTCTGTACCTTGATAAAAATGTCTATATTTTGATCTACACTTAAGGTGTCTGACCCCTTTAGTAGAAGTTTAACATCAATAGTAACCGGATAATTGATTGTATACATGAGTTCATTACGTAAATCAGTATATGTTTTGCACGATATCAAAAAGTGGGATGTAGACTCGACCTGACCACATGCACTGTTCCCTTGGAAGGTCACATTAGACATGTTTGACTGTATGTGGTCTTTTTGACAGGAAACTAATATGTGCAGGGTTTTTTGTCGTTTGTATATAATATAAAAGTAACATTGACCATGTATATTTATTGTGTAATGATGCCATTATTAATTCTTCATATGAGCATCACAAATAATAAATATATTACAGCTAAAGTTGTGTTTTCAAATCCCGCCATTTCTCAGATGTATTCGATACAACATTATGTTTCCGCCACCAATAAAACTGACTGCCATGTTTTAGGTTAAATTATGTTAATAGTCAGTACCGGATTTAGATAAAGAGAGGAACTAGACTATTCCACTTGTGAGGCCCCTCCCAATTCCCCACCTTCACGACTGGAGGAAGATGCAAGTGTGCTTAATCAATTTCAATAAAGGCGAAGATGATGAGGGGTGTTTAAAATTCTGCAATATTCTGAAATGGAGTGCAACTGTGTAAGGGTTGTTTAAAAATTACAGTATGTTATGACAGCATAAGTGTGCAAGTTCAATAACAGTGTTAAAAATAGTATACACCTTGACCGGAGGCCCCCTAAATTTTGAGGCCCTAGGCTTCAGCCTATCAAGCCTATAGGTAAATCCGGCACTGTAATAATAGTGGCGTTCAATACCCATATTAATACCCATTCTCTGTAAGGACTTCAATAGCTATACAGTGGGCTGGAAATGCATGTCTTCAGATATTGGTGTTATGTTGTCAGATCACTTACCTGACCAAGTTTAACAACTTAAGAAAATAAAATTTCAAAAATTACGATCCGTTGCCATGGCAACCATACCTCTTACCCATGGAAACCGGCATTTGTTACAAATATTTTGCAACATTTTCCATCATATCTTATGACACTTTAAAAAAATAGATAACATTAGTTGGATTCTGAGACTATGCATTTCCTGTCAATTTAAGTCCTTACAGAGAATGGGTATTAAAATGTAGAGCCGAAAAAAAAGTTGTCCTTGACGCAACGACGCAAATAACATTCATCATCATGTCTAAGTTAAACAGTTTTCAGTTTTATATCAAGTTTTAACAAGTTTACTTTTCTGCATTTTATGAAGCGGAAATTATTAAATAATTAATCTTACGTAACTTTATTTGTATAGTTGTTATCATATTGTAATACATCTGAATATATTATTCTGTCTGATCAAAGAAAAATAGACGTAGAATGATCCCCCAAACGAAGCAGCGGTTTGTTGTTTAACGCCACATGAACAATCAATTACGCACCTATTCATTGCGTGAACAGGTGTCTTCTTTATGAGATGAGGATATAATCTGTGTTGTAGCATAAATGACCTTTCTGGAATAGGAGCAAAAACGTAGATATCTAACTTAGTGCGCATCATGCGTTTCTGGAATGATAAGAAAAACGAATGATCTCCAAGTACGATCAAAGTTAGAAGACTGGAAAGCCTAAAGACCTAAAAGAATTTGAAAGCAGGAAAACCAGAGGGCCTAAACAGAATTGTCAAAATGTGCTAAGGTCACTATGACTGAGGGAGGAGAACTTTAGATTTATTAATAATTATGGCCTTCTTGAGAAGTTAATATCCATAAATATTACACTTTACGTTTTTATTTTCCCTATTTGTCTATGTTAGCGCAGCCTGTCACTATTTTCGTATATGGACCGGTCACTATTTTAGTATATGGACCGGCCAGGTACCTGCATTATTAATTTAGATAAAAAGTATAATATAGCAAATAGTTCGTGTCACTTCGGGTCATATGGCAGTATATGGACCGGTCCGTCACCAAAAAATATTATATGGACCTCAGAAGTTTCCGTCCATATAATATTTTTTGGGTGACGGACCGGTCCATATACTGCCATATGACCCTCAGTGCCATGAACTATTTGCTATTTATTACATACTTAGTTCAAATAAAGGCATTTTTGTATGACCAATATGACCGGAAGTAAACTGTCCATATTTTCACACCCCGGAAAAATAACCGGTTATTGGATTACTACAAGATCATTTCCATATCGAGGCCCATATTGGCCCGGGCCAATATGAGCCTCGACTTCGTCTCAGGCCAATATGGGTGTCTCTTTTCTAGATGTCGGAAGTATGTAATAAATAGTTTAATACATGGGCATTTCCATATTGGCCTGGTTATCATCCCTCGACCCATATTGGCCCGAGACGGAGTCGAGGGCCAATATGGGGGTCTCGGGATGATAACCAGGCCAATATGAAATGCCCATGTATTAATCTGCATTTATTAAATTGAGAAAGGGTTATTTTCCCGAGGTCCGAAGAACCGAGTGAAAACCCTTTCGAGATTTAATAATTATGGATATTAACTTCTCATGAAGGACATAACTGTATTATTATACTGAACTAATATGAGGGAAATAACTAGTTATTGGTTCGACGTGCTGAGCGAAATAACTAGTTATTGGTTCGACGTGCAAAAGCGCGCCAATTTCCAACAGTTATTTTGTGCTACGTGCAGATTCCCTCAGTTATTTGACCTACGTGCAGTTTGCCGCGGGAATAAAACTTTAAAATATCTTAATGATTTCTTACTTTCTATAGTAAAGTATAATAATAATTACACCATTGAAAAATTGTGAATTTCAATTATAAATATATCTAATAAATAAATCATATCTGTGCAGAAACACTGACTACTGGGGCATGGATGATACCTCAGTGACTAAGATGTGTATTAACATTCATTCAATGGCTGGTTGTTTATTTTCTCCCAAAATCTTTATACTTGTACCTATTAAATATCCTGTTCGATAAATTAAAAAGGTTATCTCTTAAATCTCATGATTTAAACATAGACCTATTTTACTCTAAGTGTAAAACATCCTCGCACATATTTCTGTAAAGGTCATAGATATTTTCACGTAATAACGGATGTGCGCATGTGCATGGACCAGGTAAGAAAATTTTCGATTTACCTGGAAAAGCGTGATAAAAAGATCATATCGTGTATTAAATTAACATGCTAAATGTATGTATGTATGTATTGGAAATGACAACGTTCTAATGAGCGAAATAGAGAAACATACCAGGAATTGTCTGTTCCAACTTCATGTAACCAGACTAAACGTTATAAGGGATCAATCACAAGATTGATAAATGGACAAAATCAACTGGAAAGGATAGACGCTATATCGAATTTACAGAAAGGCGTATGAATGTATATAGATGAACAAATGAATTAATGAAAACCCCGTACATGAGCTCTTTATACAATAAAATATGAAATTATCTATTTTTCTCTCTAAAAGAAGGACATTAATTTTACATTTGAATTGAGACTATCTTTTAGATTTTAATAAAATATTTTAATATTTCTTATTTCACTTTTGTTAACATAGTGAAACAAACGAAAGTGAATATTACCTTTCCTCTCATTTTAGATTTTAACCTTATATCTTTATAAACATTATTTCTGAAGTAATGCCTCCTAATGATAAAACACCTAAGAAACACGTCTGCAAAGTTCTAACCATGCATATGGCTCCCTTCTTATGAAAGATTTTTTTTTTTTTTTTACCTTTTAATATTGAAATAGTATTTTTTTATGATTAAGTAAATGAAGCTCCATCCTACCCCTACTTTGTATATAGATATGTAAATAATTTCTTTTAATATTTTTTAATATTTTAAAGTAATTTAAGTTTTAACATTAAAATAATTAATTATAGTATAAGTAGGGATTTACTCCACTGCTGGAGGTGCTCCTATTCACAGGAGGAAAATACAAAGAAGAAGAAGACGTATGGCACGCGACAGTAATCAGATCTCTGAACAACCTGCTTTATCTGTGATCATATTTCCAAGCTCAAAGAGGCGATTGGTTGATTGTTTATTTAGTGGTTGCTTAATGCCCAGCGACAAATGTTTTATGCATTGTCAGGACGAGAATAAGATAAATAATAAAAAAAAATACACATAAATAATGGAGGGGTGCATTGATTGATTGATTGATTGATTGGTTGGTGTATAACGCCAACTTTTTCAGCTATATCGTAGCATTGGAGGAATGGATGACTGTCGCAATGACTGTTGAGTCTAATTGCCGTCTATCTTGACTCCACTATATGGGACAGAATTTAATAACAAACACGAATCAATGACAAAAGATATATTGAGGCTAAAGAAACATCCGATCAGCCTGGTCGGGAGACATGCGCATTAAGATGTCATTATTTATAGTCAAGTGGGCTATAAATGGTAAACATAAGCAATGACATGGATGAGGACTCTTACGTGAATATATAATCACAACATCAAACACATAAAATTAGATTTCTAAATGTTCATACTTGAAATGTTACGTCTTTAATTAATATCTCACATTCAAGTATATTGATGATGTTACCATCGATTTATTATTGCCTTGCAAGCAAATAATTTGACTTCGCTTTCTCCGTATGCAACTGACCTTACTAGTGACAGGTAAAAACGAATAATTTGTATTTTGTCGCTTATTAACTGCAAACTTGCATGGTTCTTTGTCCGTAATTAACGCCGACTAAAAGCAGATTCACAGAAAATAAGAAATAAGTGCATTGTTGTACTGATTTAATGACGATTCGGCAAACTCCGTAAACAATGCCGGTAATTAATAAGATGGCGTCCATTTTTTGATCGATCTCAAAACACGAGCAGTTGCACCTTTTTCCCCCGATGCGCGTACATTTCATAACATTTATAAGTTACAGAAACACGTTTTATTAAGGCATTAATCATATCTGATAGTTTTTATGGGTAACAAAAATTTACGATTTTGGCAGATAATGCTCCTTTAAACTAGATTCGTTTTATATTCCTCAACAGAAACAACACAAATAGCCTCCCCTGCCTCATTTTTTTTACGTTTGCCTTGAATTGAACTCTAAAGGTCAACTTGAATGATGTCCTTATAAATTATCCACACCTTGATACGTATGTTACGCTCGAGATTGCAGTTTGTATTTCAGACTTTAAAATGTCACCGTCTGCTGAGTATTAACCAGATTTTTAAATAATCATCTCCTTTTATTTTTCAACATGTTTTCCGGAATACATCCACATCTTGCTGATATGGTATAGGCAATTACAGTTAAACCTGTACTAAGAGGTCACCTTTGGGACAAAGAACAGGTGACCTCTTAAAAGAGGCTCAATTTCATATGAAATATTCTATGACAGGACAAGAAAAAGGTGACCTTTTAATACAGGTGACTGCTTAATAGAGATGACCGCATGGACATGTATATGACTATGAGCGTTCCTGATAACATCGTGCACACTAAATTAGATTTCTACGTCTTTTTAAACTTTTTTTTTTTTCAATTTAGAATGGTATACCTTTAGTCCTATAATTAGTGTCACTACAGTTCCATTACACTTTTGTATTGTCATATGAGCGTAAGCTGGTGTGATTACTGGCGAAAAAAGTCTAAAATTAAATTAAATTAAAATTAAACCGTTATCGTTGGGAAAATATACATTTGTATGTCAATACAGACATGATCTATGATACTTTAATTTAATACCTTCGATCGATTATAGTTGTATTTTCATTTTTCAGGTAAGAAGGCTGATCCTGATGGCCATATTTTATGTAAGATATGTGGTGATAAAGCTTCAGGATTTCACTATGGTGTATTTTCGTGTGAGGGTTGCAAGGCAAGTGTTCATTTCTGTACCTTACATTATTAGATAGATAAAGGCCAATGGGTGGGCGAGCAGTCGGGTTGGCGAGCGGTTACACAAATGTTGACGTCTAGTTACAATTTGAATCAAAGAAGCCAATAGACATATCTTGATGACACTTTAGATCCGTTTCAATGACTTAAAAGTAGAAAATGCGACGTTCGCTGAATATTCTTGTCAAATTCGTCTGAGGGGGTCCCGGTAGGTATATTTAAATGTGGCAGTCGAAAAGAGAAATATCTTGGGAGTGTAACGATATAATTGAGTCAGCGAAAGGATCATAGATAAGCGAAAAATATTGAGCCGAAGTGGGGAAGAGGAAAAGGGTAGAAGTTTACCTTGAAGTAAGGAAGAAGAGGGGGCATATATTTTTTGAATGAAGCAAGTGCCTGTGGTCCAAAAACATGGCTGCCAATACAATGTGTAGCTAACAGTGCAAAGTGGATCCCAGAAACCTTAAAGAAACTTTAGATTTACTTTAACTGCTATAAAATATTAAAATTCACAAATTGTGAATTTCTACGTAAATCGACGGACGGACAGCACAATAGCCAAAAGAAAAACCAAAAAGGACAAACAGTGATTTACAAAACACTACACATGAAGCTAAAGATCGAGCAGCATGAACCCCACAAAAAACCGGGGTAAACTCAGTTGCTCCGGAAGGGTAAGTAGTTCATGCTCCACGTGTGACACCCGTTGTGTTTCTCTTGTTACAAACCCAATGATATGGCCTCCAAGACTTGATTGCCAATACAATATTTAAATTTTGTTTGGAACGAACTGTATCTCGGAAACCACTAGACATATCTCAATGAAGTTTTATGAGTACCTTTCCTGCTACATGTATAATATATTAAGATTGTCACGTTTGTGAATTTTTGGCCGCCTACATTTGAACAATAATATGGCTGCCAATACAGTGTTAAAGTGTTGGTACAGGACGTATAACGTAAATCACTAGACATACCTTATTTGATCTTAATGAAACAATAAGATTGCTTGACCTACATGTATTGTAAAATATTAAGATCCAATTTCAACTAAATTATTCGCATTCTCATAGAGGTTAATGATAAATTCTTCCAAGAAAGAAACATGTATGTTCATAAATCTATAGAGTACAGTCCATCTCAAATTATACATAAGGAAACTTTTTTCTCAAACATGGTATTGCATGAGGGTGTAGAATGAGTTCTTATCCCGAATATCCATCGCAGCAAATCCCGCAAATTTAAGAATCATATACCGAATCCCGATGTTTATTTAAATGTCAAAATCCCGAATTCCCGGGGAGGTGGGGATACCATAGCCCAACGTCCCGGAAAAAAAGTCCTTTCGCCACTCTTACAGACAATATAATTCATAGACAAACTTATTGTATTTCCTCACTCATAGCACGCTGCGAAGGCGAGGTCATTTGTTTTAAACGAATACGATTTATTCACTCACGTGGTATTCTAATCTGTTTCCTCTCTGATTTATTAGGGTTTCTTCCGCCGATCAGTACGTCAGAATTTAGTCTACAAACCATGTTCTACACCCAAGAGATGTTTAATTATGAGAATCAGTAGAAACAGGTGTCAGTATTGCAGGATGCATAGATGCATAGATACTGGGATGTCCCACGAGGGTAAGTACATTTGCTATCAACTGTCTGGTTCGTAACTGACCGGAAGTCGGTCGTTTTCAACGAGTGAATGATTGTTGTTTAACACCAACTCAGCAATTTTTCAGCTATCTACAAGTTTATTTTCAATGAGATGATGATGAGGTCCGCTTTGTACTAGACCAATACGCTTAGTTGGATTGTTATAGTGCTAGCTCACTGTAACAACAGTCTGTGGATAGACATGTCGCCCCACTCGGACATATTATCCTGATTCCGAGCCAGCCAGTCGTTGTTCTTTCTCCTTGATGCTGCGTGCTTAGCGGAGAAGCAACAAATACCAATTTTATAGTCTTTAGATTTACCTGAATGGAGCACGCTAATCATTACACCAACGATGCGGTTGGGTTTCAAAGAGGGAACGCCAAAGTGTACTAATACGATCTAGTTTCTCTTCTGCTGAGTAGCAATTCCTCTGACATTAGGATTTTCATGACGGGTATCATGCATAGAGCAGGATTGGCTTATCCTGTAGAAACACCTGGTCCAACTTCTGCTTTTATTTGTACATTGTATTTTCTTATCTTTTAATATTTAATTGTTAACTATTGTTTCACTGTTGTTTTGTTTATCCAGATTTTTCCTTCTTTGAATTTATTAGTACAAAACAATAACTTTGTAAGTTTGGATCTCACAAGCCGTGTTGTGTATAATACAAGAGACGGTTATCCATTGGAAGCACATGGTCTCAGTCCCGGATTTTTTCATGGATATTCATTTTTATAAGTTATTATTGTATTTCTTTTGGATTTTATGACGAGTTGAAGATACCAAAGGGGTGATCAGAATCCGTCAGTGCCGGATTTACCATTGTGCTTAGGTATGCTTAAGCACAGAGCCTCGTTGGCCAAGGGGGCCCATCTTCCTGCCCAAAAAAATTTTGTGATGGATTTTTGCAATTTTAAATTTGAAGGCGTTCTGCTTCGAAGTGATTCCAGACATAATGATAGAGTTGTCTGCCTGCGTATGCCTACCGGGTCGACCTCCTTAAGGGCCCAAGTAAGGGGCCTCATAACTTAACTAGCACAGGGCCTCATTTGTCCTAAATCCGGCACTGGAATCCGTAAATGGAAGAAGAACAGACAACACAATGGCAAAAAGATAAAAGGACAAAAGGGCAAACAACGATCTACAAAACATTACACATAAAACTAAAGATCGAGTAACACGAACCCCACTAAAACCGGAGATGAACTTAATACTTTCTTTGTCCAGATTGTGTGCCTCCTCATTTAGATTTAACCTTTGCGTCATCTAAATCTAATTTTGTTCATATTTCAGCTGTAAGATTAGGAAGGTGTCCCAAAAAGGACAAGCCATCACGATTTAATTTTTTCAAATTACCAGAAGGCGCCATTGGAACAGATGTGGAAAAACAAATTCGTACTGAACAAATGATTCTTTGTATCCATGAGGCGTTCCGAGCAGCCCGCAAGGAGTTCGATATATTCACTAATAAATATAATGTTGCTTCTGTGAGTACAATATTTGGTCACTCGTTGTTTAAACATGAGCCGAACAAGTATGGTAGTTGGATTTATAACAACCTATGCAATCAGTGCCTATCACAACTTAAGTTGTGAGTTCGAATACCGCTCAGGCGAGGTATGCTCGATAAACATCACGTGATAAAGTTTGTCAGTGACTTGCGATGGTTTTCTGCGGGTATTCCGGTTTCCTCCACCAATAAAACTGACTGCCACGATATAACTGAAGTATTGCTGAAAGTGGCGGTAAACACCATAAACCAACCAGCCAATGAAAAGTAAATGAAATAGATCCACCGATTTAGTTTTATCGTAATGCTTGAATCTATCAATGTGTGGAATTTTACATTTTTAAAAGATATGTTTAGATGATCGAGTCTGCTAGAATATTTATTCACTTCACCAAAGCATAATGAACAGGTAGATATCAAATTTAGTGGGCAGACCCGTTTCTGGAATAACCTTCATCAGGTACGCTCAAAATCGAAAGATTGGAAAGCAAAATAATTTAAAAGTGTTTGGGAGCAATAAAACCAAAGGGCCTAAACAGGATAGCCAAAATCGGCTACGGTCACCTATGCCTGAGGGGAGAGAATCTTAGTTTTTTTCATAATAATTACATTACTTAGGAACTGTAAATTTCAGTAATAAATATATCTAATAAACCAGGTCAGTGCCATAGCACCGACTATTGGGCAGGTGATACCGTTGGGGACCGATAGTCCATCAGCAGATGTAACGACCCAGTGATAGTAATAAAAACGTAGATATCAAATTTAGCGCGCATGGCGAGTTTCTGGAATAACCTTCGTCAGGTACGCTGAAAGTCGAAAGGTTGGAAAGGCAAATATGTTTTTAAAAATTTGGGAGTAATAAAACCAAAGGGCACAATTATATATACAGTTAAGGATTGATCCCAATTTTTTTTTCGGTTCATGAAGAAATAAGCTCAAAAATGTGGTACACACTGTGTAACCCGCGAAAATTTTGTCGGATAATAATTGCTTAAAAAGAATTAAAATTAAAAAATTTCCCAATTGAGACCCCAACATGTGACTTCCGGTTTAAAATTTTGTCTATGAAAAATAACATCAATTTTTTATCCAATCAAAATCTCTTAAACACATCAAATTAATTTATTTGTATATAAAAAGGATAACCAAAATTGGCTTAGGTTACCCATGTCTGAAGGAGGAGAACCTTAGTTTTGATTATTACATTAATAAATATGTTTTTTGTTTAGATAACTCCTGTACAAATTGATTCAGATGCTAAAAGATTGTGTTCACGATTCTTACCTGCCATGGTCCTTTTTACTACATATTTTGCCAAGGATATTCCAGAGTTTACTCGACTACAAGAAAACAATCAGAAACTGTTGATTAGAGAATCCTTCATGGAAACATGTGCTGTACTGTCTTCTCATAGTTCTGATGTAGATTCTTATGATTTAATAGCTGATAAATTCCGATATTATGTTCACCACGAGACCTGCCATGAAATGGGACCATTTGGTGTTTTCTTTCATAAAATGTTTTCTACTATCCAAAAATTACGGAGTTTAGAAATGACAGATGTTGAGCTGTCGATATTAGCAGCTATCATACTGTTTTGTCCAGGTTAGTATATACAGGAGTTTATCAAGGTGTTTTGGGAATTGTTCTTTCAGTAACATTTTGGGAAATTTTAAATCGACAAACTGACCATTTGGGAATCGAAATAATTTGGAATTTTGCATCATTTTAGAATATTTTTCATTGGGAAAGGGTCCTTTTACCGGACCCTGAGGAAGGCTAGACAAATACTTCGATAAATATCTAGAC
Source organism: Bathymodiolus brooksi (assembly GCA_963680875.1). Classification (NCBI taxonomy): domain Eukaryota; kingdom Metazoa; phylum Mollusca; class Bivalvia; order Mytilida; family Modiolidae; genus Bathymodiolus; species Bathymodiolus brooksi. The sequence continues at coordinate 84,658,343 of OY804589.1, read as the reverse complement.
AATTATCACGATATATTTTTAACATGAGTAGCACGATCGGTATCACTAGTGAATCAGGAACTGGTATGTCTTATTTCCATACAATGACAAATGTAAAGATGGTAATCCTAGCAGCAATCATACTGTTTTGTCCAGGTTAGTACAATGTATATCATGCTAGAATTTGTACATGAGTAACACGACGGGTGTCACTAGTGGAGCAGGAACTGGTATTTTCTTATTTCCATACATTGACAGATGTAAATCTGTCACTACTAGCAGCAATCATATTGTTCTGTCCTGGTTAGTATATATCATGCTAGATTGTTTAACATGAGTAGCACCACGGGTGTCACTTGTGTATCAGAGCACCTGAGTTCACCGCCCCCCGGTTTTAGTGGGGTTCGTTTTGCTCATTGGTTATTTTTAAGTGTAGTGTTATGTAGATCATTTAACATGTATTATGTGTTAAATATTTTGTCGGTTTTTGTTTTGCCTAATAGGACTAGCAAAAAACAATTAATCATAACCGTGATGGTCCTTGCGTGTTTCCCTTTCAAACTTTTGTCCTGGGAGCCTCTGGTTTAAGTAAGAGAAAGTAATGAAAACGTAATTAGATATCGTATGAATCAACATTTTGATATACAGTTTTTTAAGCTTTTACAAATGTGTATTAAAACAGTGGTTTGATTCAAAACAATGTTGATAGTGTCTCTGGTTACCGTTGGTTACAATAGACACGAAAGTGTCAAATATATTCATTAGGGGTGTCGTTTGTTATCCTATGTATAAAACAAATATTTTTACCCATTTCATGCAGATTTTTCTATTAGATTTTGAAACTTCCGACTGTGTGGTATTTTTTGTTTTTCATTTTATTTTTACCCATTTCAGACAGACCGGGAGTAGGGGAATCATTTCACCTAGAGAAGATGGAAGAGGACCTGACACTAGCACTGAAATGTCAGTTTCTGTTAAATCATGGCCAATGTGATAAGCTTTTCCCAAAGACGGTCGAGATTCTTGTTGACTTGAGAAGTATATCCACGATGCATTCCGAAAAGATTTTAAATTCTACTATTGAGGTAGACAGTGACGATTGACAACGGCCATTTTGCTTTACCTACGCACCAAATAAATTTTTGATATTTTTTATGTAACAAAAATAAGGTAAAAGAGGTGAAAGGTTAAATCTATTTATATTTCTACAAAAATGTTTTTACAGATTGAATATCTTTATTTAAAAGTAATACCGGTATGTAAATGAAATGTTTTTGTTTGTTACATCGACGGTAACCTACGACTGACAGAGAAATCCTCGTATTTATTAATTATTTATCTGTCATTTTGAAACATTTTGATTAGTTCCGACACAACGTTTTACATCCAATCAAAAGTTATTTCCTAGCATATCAAATAAGAAGAGAGAGTGAGTAACCGGCCGCATTTACTAGTGGGTTATCGACGATAATTGCTGTATCGACTAGTCAGATCGTAAATGAGTTCTGATAACGCAGTGATGATGAAGTTTTTGTGTAATGTTATTGTAACGATTAGGTGTGTTGTCGACTTTTTAATTAAAACATCATGGTCCAGAAACGTTAGCAAAAATAGTATTTATATTAACGTTTTCTGGCAACAATTTGAATGTTGTAGTAACATTTTTGAAGGTATTGTGTCTAACCCGACATAGGGTGAGTGGATTATGGTGTTTAATTCCACTTTCACCTATATTTCAGTTATATCGTGTTGGTCAGTTTTATAGGTGGAGAAAACCACCGACCTGCCGCAAGACGCTGACTGACTATCACATAATGTTGCATCGAGTACACCCTGTATGGGTGGGAATCGAACTCACAACTTTAGTGGTGATGGGAACTGATTGCATAGGTAGTTGTAAATCCAACTACCATCAATCACGACGACCATTTAACCCGACATGGCATTGTCACAGACACAATGATAAAAAAACCATTTTTTTCCAATGTAGATAAATAATTAGATATACTGATTAGTGGTTACCATAGTAATACAGCGTTAAACTCTATAAAGCCTCGCTATCATATTGTATATATACTATTGATATACAACTTTAAAAAAACCATTTTTTTCCAATGTAGATAAATAATTAGATATACTGATTAGTGGTTACCATAGTAATACAGAGTTCAACTCTATAAAGCCTTGCTATCATATTGTATATATACTATTGATATACAACTTTAAAAAAAACATTTTTTTCCAATGTAGATAAATAATTAGATATACTGATTAGTGGTTACCATAGTAATACAGAGTTCAACTCTATAAAGCCTTGCTATCATATTGTATATATACTATTGATATACAACTTTGTATTGTTTAAATTTTTTGTTGTAAAACAACATTTTTTTTCTACAAATGTAAGACCGTAAATATGTCTTTAAACTAAGAATGCAGAACTGTTGATAAATATACATGTATTTTTAGTATAACTAATCTAGTAATTTTATTCCTGATTTTTGATTGTCAAAAAATATTTCACTAGTTTGGAGGGGGGGGGGAGGTATGGTGTTTAACGTCACTTTCAACAATATTTCAACTATATCACGGCGGTCAGTTTTATTGGTGCAGGAAACTGGAATGCCTGGAGAAAACCACCGAACCTGCCTCAAGTCACTGATAAACTTTATCACATAATGTTGTAGCGAGTACACCTCGCCTAAGCGGGATTCGAACTCAGTGTTAGTGGTGAGATAGGTACTGATTGCATATGTAGTTATAAATCCAACTACCATACCATCATCACCACGACGTCCCAAACAACTCAATAATTGATGACCACATTTAATACACTGGATGCCTGAATTAGTGTTAAACTGTTTTCACGAGTGAAATACTTTTGATAATCAAAAATCAGCATATTTTGTTTCTGTTTATTTATTATATAGTATTTCACGTTGTTTTTGTGACTTAGAGAAATGTTAAAAACAAACAAACTATATAGTCATTTGCAATGTGCAGTGGTTTTGCAATTATGACGTATATATTGATCATGTTAAAATTTTTAAAGACTAATTAAATTGGGTGAAATTTATATGAATTTTGTTTTAAATTCTTTTACATTTTAGCACTTTCAAAATTGGAACCAATGGTTACACTGGAAATTAAGGGCTGTGGTGTTTAACACCACTTTCAACAATATTTCAGTTATATCGTGACTCAGTTTTATTGGTGGAGGAAACCGGAGTACCTGGAGAAAATCACTGATCTGCCGCAAGTCACTGACAAACTTGATCACATAATGTTGTATCGAGTACACCTCGCCATGAGCAGGATTCGAACTCACAATGTCAGTGGTGATAAGTACTTGTAAATCTAACTACCATATGATCATGACCACGACGACCGTCACTGGAAATTAAATACAAGTAAATACCTGCTGGAGAAAATCGAAGGCGCCATCAAGAATGAACAGTCAAGATACACAAGAATTAGAACTAACAAAGCAAAACACCGAAGACTACAAAGATGAACAACACAGACCCCATTCAAAAATTGAAGGGAAATAAACATATTATCACCTGGAGAATGACATGTTTCGACTATCATCTAGCATAGATGGCCAAGTGAGATAATGTCAGGACTTTTGAGTCCATGAAAATTTCACGTTGTTCTCAGAAGTCACTTTACCAAATGAAACCAAACTTGGACGACTTTAAATTTCCAGAATAGAAATAGAAAGCATTGAAGAGATTTGGTGGAGGATATAAAGCTCTGAGATCCAAATCTTATCGAGATAAGTGTTCTGGTGGACAGAGTGAAGTGAAATTCTAATGCAATTTATTTGTATCGTCGGATTTGATTGGTTACTATTCTACGTTAAATTCTCAATCTAAAAGTCGTAACTAAGGGGTTTAGCTGAAAGGATCCACCATCTTGAAAACGTGAAATCCTACATGTCACATTTACATCAATACACAAAATAATTAAAATCCCTACCTTGCAAACTTATTTTAGCTTAAAATTTATCAAAATTGAAGCGTACACGAAACCAAAAAACATCTGATCTTTACATTTTAAACTGGAAGTCTTCATATGACGTCATGTTGTTTATGTGCCAAAGTCGTCAACAACATTTCACAGAATTTTAATTTGTGTGATTTTTAGATCCAGGGATATGCAAGAATACATTTTTATGTTCAGTATTGCATTAGAATTGAGATAACTGTATTGTATTTGAAAATCGTGTCACCAGTAAACTCAATTTGCGACCATCAAATCTCCAATTGATGCTGTGAAATTTTCAAATACAATACAGTTATCTCCTAAATAAGAAGCATACAAGTATATTTAATTAATAGTTTATTCTTAAAAACGAATGTAACAAAACCTGTTTATAACAGAATCCCTCATCACACTTTGAATAATTACAGTCTAGTCCATTTATAATGAAATTTAAGAAGACATGAAATCTTTATATGATACATGTAGTCGAACTTCAATATAACCAGAAAGATATACTTATAGGGAGGTTATGGTGTTTAACGCCACTTTCAACAATATTTCTGTTATATCGTGGGGGTCAATTTTACTGGTGGGGCAAACCGGACTACTGCCCGGAGAAAACCACCAGTTGGCTTGGTTGGTTTACAGTGTTTAATGCCACTTTCAACAATATTTCAGTTATATCGTGGCAGTCAGTTTTACTAGTGGAGGAAACCGGAGTAGCCAGGGGAAACTACCGACCTACTGCAAGTCACTGATCAGCTTTATCACATTATGTTGTATCGAGTACACCTCGCCATGAGCAGGATTCAAACTCACAACTAATATATGTTGATGGGGATAAATAAAGTGTTCAGTATAACCAATTTCTTATTTTAACCTATTTCATTGTAAGTGGACTTGGACTGTACAATTTAGCATGCTGCAATGAAAACATACAATATAAAGTACCAATAATAAAAACCACTAAAAAGTTGGCACGGCCAACAAATGCTCCCCGAAAATGCAAGCAGACAAAATGTATCAGGCAGAACACACGTGGAGTAAAACATATAACTTTCAGTGAAAAGTGGTCCAAATGTCAGCCATTTTGTTTTTCACATATTTGCAATTCATAAAACTATCAATTTTTTTCTTAAAAGGGGCATAACTCTTGAAAGGTATCGCTATCATAGTAAAATTGAACTTGACCTGTATTTAATAATCAATAATACTTTTGTTAAAGTAGAAAGATACACGTTGAGGCAAACTAAAGAGATCCTTGAGAAATCTGGCTAATTTTCATATTTTAAAGGGGAATAACTGCTGAACAGAATCAGCCTCCATAGTGAAAATCTAACTTGACCTGTATCAGTATCTAACTTGATCAGTAATACCTATGCCCAAGTATTAAAAGGGCTTTACAACCCAATGAGAATGGAATAAAACAATTGAAGCAACAGAGGCAAAATGTATATTCCTAACATGCATATACATGACTTCTGACTTTCCTGGCTTGGTTTATTGATTGATTGATGTTTAATGCCAACTTAAGCATTATTTCAACTATATCGTGGCGTGAACAAATTTTATTACATGTATATAAATGCAAATAAAAAATAAAAAATGAGCCCTTTACAAAACAAATGTGTTTTTATGCTGAAATTGTAGCTGATATCAGTACACAGAACTAAAACCTTCCCATCTTAGATTGAAATGATGTGATCAAGCAAACGTTTTCCATGTGTGACTAAAATTATAAATTAAATTCATATATAGTTGAAGTAATTTTAAGTGTCAATTAAGTTTTATTCTCAATTAAATTTTAAGTGTAAATTAATTTTTGATGTACATTTCAAGTAATTTTAAGTGTCAATTAAATTTCATTCTCAATTAAATTTTAAGCATAAATTAATTTCATGTACATTTCAAGTAATTTTAAGATTCAATCAAATTTTAAGTGTAAATTAATTTCATGTACATTTTATGTGTCAATTAAGTTTAAATTAACACTTAAATTTAATCAAAATTTAATGGAACCCAGTACAAGTATTAAGCATAGACATGTTAATTCAATTTAAAAAAAAGATTAAATCACAGACTAGATATGGCATTCAATATTAACAAAATTCCCTCTTTATCTTGACAGGGTGTATATTTCTGTCTATGGATCTCCCACACTATCAACCAAAGCCTTGTACTCCTTTAGGAATTCTGTTTCCTCTGTCAGTGTCAGATCTAAATAATCTTCTTCATCTTCTGGTAAATCAGATAACAAATCTTGTAAAACTGCCTTTTCTTCCCTCTTTCTTTGTTTCTGGTCTTCGTTAACATTAGAAGGACCTGCTTCTGGTGAACTATCTGTAAAACATACATCTTTATTTATTTTTATATACATGTATAAACCAGGGGCTTCCATGGAATCACATCTCAAACATAAATTCCTGTCTGTACGACGACATACGCCCCTAATCATATGACCGTTTACTACGCATGGGCGAAGTCTGTTGAAAAAAATGTATGCTGTTGGAAAACCTGCATGTGGTCGTACAAGAATTTTAATAGATTCTGCTATAAAAAGAAATAGGAAAGAAGTTTTGGCAAATAATAACAAAACAGGAATTAACATAGGCCACCAACAGTTGGATGGAATTGAAGGAAGCGTTGAGAGTTCAAACTCATGCTGAAGTGAAAACATCAGTGCCATTGCGCATGTACTTCAGAAATTAGGGCATGCATAATTAATGTTGCTGGGAGACAAGCTGCAAACAAAAAACAACGAAAATACATGTTTTTTTGGTCTAATCTAGCCAAACAAAGTTTTATACTCACGTCTTGAAGGTAAATATTAACTTTCAACCCGAAAAAAAACTTTAAAAAATTACCAAACTCAACGACATAATACCTTTAATCACTAATATGATAAACATTTCACTTTTTTCAAATGAAAATTGTCAGTACAGTAGCCCCCCCCCCCCCACCTCCTCTTATAAGGCCACCCCTTCTGCAATGAATAAATGGCCTTATAAGATGGTTGGCCTCTATTAAGGTGGACAATTTAGCAGTAATTTACTATTTCAACACATCTGTAATCTGGTCTGATCAGAGGGGTGGCTACTGTATATAATACATGTATATCAGAGGGGTGGCTACTGTATATAATACATGTATATCAGAGGGGTGGCTACTGTATATAATACATGTATATTTTTATTTACTTTTTAGACCTTTTCTTCCTTTTTTCTAAAAACATTTAAGATTATTTTTGATACAAAAAGAAAGTCTCCCCCACAAATTGTTATTGATGGCTTGGTTTGGTTTATGGTGTTTAATGCCACTTTCAACAATATTTCAGTTATATCATGGTGGTCAGTTTTATTGGTGGAGGAATCCTGAGTACCCAGGGAAAACCATCGAACTGTCACTAAAATTATTGATGAAAAAGCCAAAAGTGGCAAAAACTCCTTCAAAAATGGCACATTCCAACTGTTGTTAATCATATGCAAATTTTCATATGGTAATGAAGAAGGAAGCAAATTTTTATTTTTGAAGAATTTCCATTTAAAGTGTAGGAGTAGCTTCATGTACAAATGTTTTGTGATGGACTGTCAGACAGAACAAAAACAGATGGGGGGGTGGAGAACTAATAAAGTAGTATCAGGTTAGATTACTTAACTGACACCACCGCATAATACAAAATAAATAAATAAATAAATAGCTAAATCATTTTTAAAGAGAGTAAATATATTTTATTTCATTTAAATAGCAAATTTTTAAACATTTAAAATTGCCGTTCATTCATAATTTAAAAGTGTTAGGCATATAAAAAAATTATTTACTTACCCGACGATGATTCTGTGGTGCCTCCAGAACTACTTTCATAACTGGTAGATATTATTCCACCATTCCGTATTAACTGATCGATTGCCTTTTGAATACTTCCAGCACAGTTTTCCAGAGCTTTCTTTGCCATTTCTGGGTCAAAGCCCAGACTAAACACCTGTGAAAGATGACCAGATTGGGACATATGTACAATATCATATAATTAATGACTTTTGATAAGGTTGACATGATTATTCATCAACCCAGAATAAATATTGTGTCAACCGATATCAAAAGTCAACAATTATTTTATTAAATGACTTGAGCTCTATAATATACCAACACCATCCAATCAAAACATTCGATTTAAAGCGAACCTCATTAGGATTTCCCCAGTCTATATTTAGGTACTTGACAGCAATGATATACTAATTGTCACATACAAGATTGCACAGTGATCAAAATGTTTGATAAAAAAGGGTGATGTATTTTTTTGAAAAGAAAGCATATTTTTTTAGTCATTTAATAAAATATTTTTTGTTTCCCAGGACTTTCATGTAAAAACTAATAGTATGAATGGGTGGTTTTTTAATATATTGGAAACAATTACATTAATTCAAAAACAGAAATTAAACAAATTTAAAAACCTAATGTGAACCAATGTATGGTATATGAAAGTCCATTAGAATCCAGAAATGCAGGTATGCAGGGTTGTTATATTAATACATAAATGGGAAAATTAACAACAAAAACAGAGGTTCACTGAGTTATAAAAATATTGGTTATCATTAAATAATCGGTTCAATCTATTTTTAAAACATTTTTCTAATAGTCTATGTTAAAAACTTTGTCCTGGGTTGGTGTCTTTTTTAGAAATCAGAATGTATTCAAACAAACGTTTATACCTGTGCTAACATTTCATCTGTAATTGTTACTTCCTTCTGTTCTGGATCAGGTAAAGACAGGAATTCTGGGTGTTTCTCTAGAACCTTTAAAATAAAATTTTGATTTAAATAAATTTTAAGTAGCCACTATACATTAAAAAAAACAAGTTTTGGTTCATTTGGCCTAGTGGTTTCAGAGGAGAAGATTCAAATCATTCTCTATCCAGAGTTGTCGTTCCTGCTATGCTACACTCCATCTCTGTCAACGCCCATTTTACAAGATTTTTGTAAAATTTAGAAACAGTAAAAAAATGTACCTAAAATTGTTTTAATTATTGTAAATATCAATAAAGATGAAATTAAATCACTCATTTCATATCAATTCTCTCTTAAAAATGATTTGTGATCGTTTTTAACTTTTTAATTTTTACCTCCGCAAAATAGTTCTCCAAGAAGTGGGGGGGAAATCAATTTTAAGTACATTTTTTTTTATTGTTTCTAAATTTTACAAAATTCTTGTAAAATGAGCACAAACAGAGATGTTGTGTAGCATAGCAGGAACGACAACTCTGGATAGAGAATGGATTCAAATGTGAAAAGTTAAGAGGTCAGGAGAGGGACTCAAAATTGAAAAATAAATGCTCAACATAAAACAGAACACATGTAGGACTAGAATCCCCAATATCAATCAAAACCTTTATTCTGTCTCAAGAATCATTTTGGTACAATTTAAGGAGGATCATTTAAATATAACTTAAGTTATTGTGAATAAATTATTGTTTCTACTGATGGAAAGAGATGATGATAACAGCTGAGACACACCAATACCATAAATGTTAGAGAAATAAATGATTGTTTCTACTGATGGAAAGAGATGATGATAACAGCTGAGACACATCAATACCATAAATGTTAGAGAAATAAATTATTGTTTCTACTGATGGAAAGAGATGATGATAACAGCTGAGACACACCAATACCATAAATGTTAGAGAAATAAATGATTGTTTCTACTGATGGAAAGAGATGATGATAACAGCTGAGACACACCAATACCATAAATGTTAGAGAAATAAATGATTGTTTCTACTGATGGAAAGAGATGATGATAACAGCTGAGACACATCAATACCATAAATGTTAGAGAAATAAATTATTGTTTCTACTGATGGAAAGAGATGATGATAACAGCTGAGACACACCAATACCATAAATGTTAGAGAAATAAATGATTGGTTCTACTGATGGAAAGAGATGATGATAACAGCTGAGACACATCAATACCATAAATGTTAGAGAAATAAATGATTGTTTCTACTGATGGAAAGAGATGATGATAACAGCTGAGACACACCAATACCATAAATATTAGAGAAATAAATTATTGTTTCTACTGATGGAAAGAGATGATGATAACAGCTGAGACACACCAATACCATAAATGTTAGAGAAATAAATGATTGTTTCTACTGATGGAAAGAGATGATGATAACAGCTGAGACACATCAATACCATAAATGTTAGAGAAATAAATGATTGTTTCTACTGATGGAAAGAGATGATGATAACAGCCGAGACACACCAATACCAAAAATGTTAGAGAAATAAATGATTGTTTCTACTGATGGAAAGAGATGATGATAACAGCTGAGACACATCAATACCATAAATGTTAGAGAAATAAATGATTGTTTCTACTGATGGAAAGAGATGATGATAACAGCTGAGATACACCAATACCATAAATGTTAGAGAAATAAATGATTGTTTCTACTGATGGAAAGAGATGATGATAACAGCTGAGACACATCAATACCATAAATGTTAGAGAAATAAATGATTGTTTCTACTGATGGAAAGAGATGATGATAACAGCTGAGATACACCAATACCATAAATGTTAGAGAAATAAATGATTGTTTCTACTGATGGAAAGAGATGATGATAACAGCTGAGACACACCAATACCATAAATGTTAGAGAAATAAATGATTGTTTCTACTGATGGAAAGAGATGATGATAACAGCTGAGACACACCAATACCATAAATATTAGAGAAATAAATTATTGTTTCTACTGATGGAAAGAGATGATGATAACAGCTGAGACACATCAATACCATAAATGTTAGAGAAATAAATTATTGTTTCTACTGATGGGAAGAGATGATGATAACAGCTGAGACACACCAATACCAAAAATGTTAGAGAAATAAATTATTGTTTCTACTGATGGAAAGAGATGATGATAACAGCTGAGATACACCAATACCATAAATGTTAGAGAAATAAATTATTGTTTCTACTGATGGAAAGAGATGATGATAACAGCTGAGACACACCAATACCATAAATGTTAGAGAAATAAATGATTGTTTCTACTGATGGAAAGAGATGATGATAACAGCCGAGACACACCAATACCATAAATGTTAGAGAAATAAATTATTGTTTCTACTGATGGAAAGAGATGATGATAACAGCTGAGACACATCAATACCATAAATGTTAGAGAAATAAATTATTGTTTCTACTGATGGAAAGAGATGATGATAACAGCTGAGATACATCAATACCATAAATGTTAGAGAAATAAATTATTGTTTCTACTGATGGAAAGAGATGATGATAACAGCTGAGACACATCAATACCATAAATGTTAGAGAAATAAATTATTGTTTCTACTGATGGAAAGAGATGATGATAACAGCTGAGACACACCAATACCATAAATGTTAGAGAAATAAATGATTGTTTCTACTGATGGAAAGAGATGATGATAACAGCTGAGACACACCAATACCATAAATGTTAGAGAAATAAATGATTGTTTCTACTGATGGAAAGAGATGATGATAACAGCTGAGACACATCAATACCATAAATGTTAGAGAAATAAATTATTGTTTCTACTGATGGAAAGAGATGATGATAACAGCTGAGACACACCAATACCATAAATGTTAGAGAAATAAATGATTGGTTCTACTGATGGAAAGAGATGATGATAACAGCTGAGACACATCAATACCATAAATGTTAGAGAAATAAATGATTGTTTCTACTGATGGAAAGAGATGATGATAACAGCTGAGACACACCAATACCATAAATATTAGAGAAATAAATTATTGTTTCTACTGATGGAAAGAGATGATGATAACAGCTGAGACACACCAATACCATAAATGTTAGAGAAATAAATGATTGTTTCTACTGATGGAAAGAGATGATGATAACAGCTGAGACACATCAATACCATAAATGTTAGAGAAATAAATGATTGTTTCTACTGATGGAAAGAGATGATGATAACAGCCGAGACACACCAATACCAAAAATGTTAGAGAAATAAATGATTGTTTCTACTGATGGAAAGAGATGATGATAACAGCTGAGACACATCAATACCATAAATGTTAGAGAAATAAATGATTGTTTCTACTGATGGAAAGAGATGATGATAACAGCTGAGATACACCAATACCATAAATGTTAGAGAAATAAATGATTGTTTCTACTGATGGAAAGAGATGATGATAACAGCTGAGACACATCAATACCATAAATGTTAGAGAAATAAATGATTGTTTCTACTGATGGAAAGAGATGATGATAACAGCTGAGATACACCAATACCATAAATGTTAGAGAAATAAATGATTGTTTCTACTGATGGAAAGAGATGATGATAACAGCTGAGACACACCAATACCATAAATGTTAGAGAAATAAATGATTGTTTCTACTGATGGAAAGAGATGATGATAACAGCTGAGACACACCAATACCATAAATATTAGAGAAATAAATTATTGTTTCTACTGATGGAAAGAGATGATGATAACAGCTGAGACACATCAATACCATAAATGTTAGAGAAATAAATTATTGTTTCTACTGATGGGAAGAGATGATGATAACAGCTGAGACACACCAATACCAAAAATGTTAGAGAAATAAATTATTGTTTCTACTGATGGAAAGAGATGATGATAACAGCTGAGATACACCAATACCATAAATGTTAGAGAAATAAATTATTGTTTCTACTGATGGAAAGAGATGATGATAACAGCTGAGACACACCAATACCATAAATGTTAGAGAAATAAATGATTGTTTCTACTGATGGAAAGAGATGATGATAACAGCCGAGACACACCAATACCATAAATGTTAGAGAAATAAATTATTGTTTCTACTGATGGAAAGAGATGATGATAACAGCTGAGACACATCAATACCATAAATGTTAGAGAAATAAATTATTGTTTCTACTGATGGAAAGAGATGATGATAACAGCTGAGATACATCAATACCATAAATGTTAGAGAAATAAATTATTGTTTCTACTGATGGAAAGAGATGATGATAACAGCTGAGACACATCAATACCATAAATGTTAGAGAAATAAATTATTGTTTCTACTGATGGAAAGAGATGATGATAACAGCTGAGACGCATCAATACCATAAATGTTAGAGAAATAAATTATTGTTTCTACTGATGGAAAGAGATGATGATAACAGCTGAGACACATCAATACCATAAATGTTAGAGAAATAAATGATTGTTTCTACTGATGGAAAGAGATGATGATAACAGCTGAGACACACCAATACCATAAATGTTAGAGAAATAAATGATTGTTTCTACTGATGGAAAGAGATGATGATAACAGCTGAGACACACCAATACCATAAATGTTAGAGAAATAAATTATTGTTTCTACTGATGGAAAGAGATGATGATAACAGCTGAGACACACCAATACCATAAATGTTAGAGAAATAAATTATTGTTTCTACTGATGGAAAGAGATGATGATAACAGCTGAGACACACCAATACCATAAATGTTAGAGAAATAAATGATTGTTTCTACTGATGGAAAGAGATGATGATAACAGCTGAGACACACCAATACCATAAATGTTAGAGAAATAAATGATTGTTTCTACTGTTGGAAAGAGATGATGATAACAGCTGAGATACACCAATACCATAAATGTTAGAGAAATAAATGATTGTTTCTACTGATGGAAAGAGATGATGATAACAGCTGAGACACACCAATACCATAAATGTTAGAGAAATAAATGATTGTTTCTACTGATGGAAAGAGATGATGATAACAGCCGAGACACACCAATACCATAAATGTTAGAGAAATAAATTATTGTTTCTACTGATGGAAAGAGATGATGATAACAGCTGAGACACACCAATACCAAAAATGTTAGAGAAATAAATTATTGTTTCTACTGATGGAAAGAGATGATGATAACAGCTGAGACACACCAATACCATAAATGTTAGAGAAATAAATTATTGTTTCTACTGATGGAAAGAGATGATGATAACAGCTGAGACACACCAATACCAAAAATGTTAGAGAAATAAATGATTGTTTCTACTGATGGAAAGAGATGATGATAACAGCTGAGACACATCAATACCATAAATGTTAGAGAAATAAATTATTGTTTCTACTGATGGAAAGAGATGATGATAACAGCTGAGACACACCAATACCATAAATGTTAGAGAAATAAATTATTGTTTCTACTGATGGAAAGAGATGATGATAACAGCTGAGACACACCAATACCAAAAATGTTAGAGAAATAAATGATTGTTTCTACTGATGGAAAGAGATGATGATAACAGCCGAGACACACCAATACCAAAAATGTTAGAGAAATAAATGATTGTTTCTACTGATGGAAAGAGATGATGATAACAGCTGAGACACATCAATACCATAAATGTTAGAGAAATAAATTATTGTTTCTACTGATGGAAAGAGATGATGATAACAGCTGAGACACACCAATACCATAAATGTTAGAGAAATAAATTATTGTTTCTACTGATGGAAAGAGATGATGATAACAGCTGAGATACACCAATACCATAAATGTTAGAGAAATAAATGATTGTTTCTACTGATGGAAAGAGATGATGATAACAGCTGAGACACACCAATACCAAAAATGTTAGAGAAATAAATTATTGTTTCTACTGATGGAAAGAGATGATGATAACAGCTGAGACACACCAATACCAAAAATGTTAGAGAAATAAATGATTGTTTCTACCGATGGAAAGAGATGATGATAACAGCTGAGATACACCAATACCATAAATGTTAGAGAAATAAATTATTGTTTCTACTGATGGAAAGAGATAACAGCTGAGACACACCAATACCATAAATGTTAGAGAAATAAATGATTGTTTCTACTGATGGAAAGAGATGATGATAACAGCTGAGACACATCAATACCATAAATGTTAGAGAAATAAATGATTGTTTCTACTGATGGAAAGAGATGATGATAACAGCTGAGACACACCAATACCATAAATGTTAGAGAAATAAATGATTGTTTCTACTGATGGAAAGAGATGATGATAACAGCTGAGATACACCAATACCATAAATGTTAGAGAAATAAATGATTGTTTCTACTGATGGAAAGAGATGATGATAACAGCTGAGACACACCAATACCAAAAATGTTAGAGAAATAAATTATTGTTTCTACTGATGGAAAGAGATGATGATAACAGCTGAGACACACCAATACCAAAAATGTTAGAGAAATAAATTATTGTTTCTACTGATGGAAAGAGATGATGATAACAGCTGAGACACACCAATACCATAAATGTTAGAGAAATAAATGATTGTTTCTACTGATGGAAAGAGATGATGATAACAGCTGAGACACATCAATACCATAAATGTTAGAGAAATAAATTATTGTTTCTACTGATGGAAAGAGATGATGATAACAGCTGAGATACACCAATACCATAAATGTTAGAGAAATAAATGATTGTTTCTACTGATGGAAAGAGATGATGATAACAGCTGAGACACATCAATACCATAAATGTTAGAGAAATAAATTATTGTTTCTACTGATGGAAAGAGATGATGATAACAGCTGAGATACACCAATACCATAAATGTTAGAGAAATAAATGATTGTTTCTACTGATGGAAAGAGATGATGATAACAGCTGAGACACATCAATACCATAAATGTTAGAGAAATAAATTATTGTTTCTACTGATGGAAAGAGATGATGATAACAGCTGAGACACATCAATACCATAAATGTTAGAGAAATAAATTATTGTTTCTACTGATGGAAAGAGATGATGATAACAGCTGAGACACACCAATACCATAAATGTTAGAGAAATAAATGATTGTTTCTACTGATGGAAAGAGATGATGATAACAGCTGAGACACACCAATACCATAAATGTTAGAGAAATAAATGATTGTTTCTACTGATGGAAAGAGATGATGATAACAGCTGAGACACACCAATACCATAAATGTTAGAGAAATAAATTATTGTTTCTACTGATGGAAAGAGATGATGATAACAGCTGAGACACATCAATACCATAAATGTTAGAGAAATAAATGATTGTTTCTACTGATGGAAAGAGATGATGATAACAGCTGAGACACACCAATACCATATATGTTAGAGAAATAAATAATTGTTTCTACTGATGGAAAGAGATGATGATAACAGCTGAGACACACCAATACCATAAATATTAGAGAAATAAATGATTGTTTCTACTGATGGAAAGAGATGATGATAACAGCTGAGACACATCAATACCATAAATGTTAGAGAAATAAATGATTGTTTCTACTGATGGAAAGAGATGATGATAACAGCTGAGACACATCAATACCATAAATGTTAGAGAAATAAATGATTGTTTCTACTGATGGAAAGAGATGATGATAACAGCTGAGACACATCAATACCATAAATGTTAGAGAAATAAATTATTGTTTCTACTGATGGAAAGAGATGATGATAACAGCTGAGACACACCAATACCATAAATGTTAGAGAAATAAATTATTGTTTCTACTGATGGGAAGAGATGATGATAACAGCTGAGACACACCAATACCAAAAATGTTAGAGAAATAAATTATTGTTTCTACTGATGGAAAGAGATGATGATAACAGCTGAGATACACCAATACCATAAATGTTAGAGAAATAAATTATTGTTTCTACTGATGGAAAGAGATGATGATAACAGCTGAGACACATCAATACCATAAATGTTAGAGAAATAAATTATTGTTTCTACTGATGGAAAGAGATGATGATAACAGCTGAGACACATCAATACCATAAATGTTAGAGAAATAAATGATTGTTTCTACTGATGGAAAGAGATGATGATAACAGCCGAGACACACCAATACCATAAATGTTAGAGAAATAAATTATTGTTTCTACTGATGGAAAGAGATGATGATAACAGCTGAGACACATCAATACCATAAATGTTAGAGAAATAAATTATTGTTTCTACTGATGGAAAGAGATGATGATAACAGCCGAGACACACCAATACCATAAATGTTAGAGAAATAAATTATTGTTTCTACTGATGGAAAGAGATGATGATAACAGCTGAGACACACCAATACCATAAATGTTAGAGAAATAAATGATTGTTTCTACTGATGGAAAGAGATGATGATAACAGATGAGACACATCAATACCATAAATGTTAGAGAAATAAATTATTGTTTCTACTGATGGAAAGAGATGATGATAACAGCTGAGATACATCAATACCATAAATGTTAGAGAAATAAATGATTGTTTCTACTGATGGAAAGAGATGATGATAACAGCTGAGACACATCAATACCATAAATGTTAGAGAAATAAATTATTGTTTCTACTGATGGAAAGAGATGATGATAACAGCTGAGACACATCAATACCATAAATGTTAGAGAAATAAATTATTGTTTCTACTGATGGAAAGAGATGATGATAACAGCTGAGATACACCAATACCATAAATGTTAGAGAAATAAATTATTGTTTCTACTGATGGAAAGAGATGATGATAACAGCTGAGACACACCAATACCATAAATGTTAGAGAAATAAATGATTGTTTCTACTGATGGAAAGAGATGATGATAACAGCTGAGACACACCAATACCATAAATGTTAGAGAAATAAATTATTGTTTCTACTGATGGAAAGAGATGATGATAACAGCTGAGATACACCAATACCATAAATGTTAGAGAAATAAATTATTGTTTCTACTGATGGAAAGAGATGATGATAACAGCTGAGACACATCAATACCAAAAATGTTAGAGAAATAAATTATTGTTTCTACTGATGGAAAGAGATGATGATAACAGCTGAGATACATCAATACCATAAATGTTAGAGAAATAAATGATTGTTTCTACTGATGGAAAGAGATGATGATAACAGCTGAGACACACCAATACCATAAATGTTAGAGAAATAAATGATTGTTTCTACTGATGGAAAGAGATGATGATAACAGCTGAGACACACCAATACCATAAATGTTAGAGAAATAAATTATTGTTTCTACTGATGGAAAGAGATGATGATAACAGCTGAGATACACCAATACCATAAATGTTAGAGAAATAAATGATTGTTTCTACTGATGGAAAGAGATGATGATAACAGCTGAGACACATCAATACCATAAATGTTAGAGAAATAAATGATTGTTTCTACTGATGGAAAGAGATGATGATAACAGCTGAGACACACCAATACCATAAATGTTAGAGAAATAAATTATTGTTTCTACTGATGGAAAGAGATGATGATAACAGATGAGACACATCAATACCATAAATGTTAGAGAAATAAATGATTGTTTCTACTGATGGAAAGAGATGATGATAACAGCTGAGATACATCAATACCATAAATGTTAGAGAAATAAATTATTGTTTCTACTGATGGAAAGAGATGATGATAACAGCTGAGACACACCAATACCATAAATGTTAGAGAAATAAATTATTGTTTCTACTGATGGAAAGAGATGATGATAACAGCTGAGATACATCAATACCATAAATGTTAGAGAAATAAATGATTGTTTCTACTGATGGAAAGAGATGATGATAACAGCTGAGACACACCAATACCATAAATGTTAGAGAAATAAATGATTGTTTCTACTGATGGAAAGAGATGATGATAACAGCTGAGACACACCAATACCATAAATGTTAGAGAAATAAATTATTGTTTCTACTGATGGAAAGAGATGATGATAACAGCTGAGACACACCAATACCATAAATGTTAGAGAAATAAATGATTGTTTCTACTGATGGAAAGAGATGATGATAACAGCTGAGACACATCAATACCATAAATGTTAGAGAAATAAATGATTGTTTCTACTGATGGAAAGAGATGATGATAACAGCTGAGACACACCAATACCATAAATGTTAGAGAAATAAATGATTGTTTCTACTGATGGAAAGAGATGATGATAACAGCTGAGACACACCAATACCATAAATGTTAGAGAAATAAATTATTGTTTCTACTGATGGAAAGAGATGATGATAACAGCTGAGACACACCAATACCATAAATGTTAGAGAAATAAATGATTGTTTCTACTGATGGAAAGAGATGATGATAACAGCTGAGACACACCAATACCATAAATATTAGAGAAATAAATTATTGTTTCTACTGATGGAAAGAGATGATGATAACAGCTGAGACACACCAATACCATAAATGTTAGAGAAATAAATGATTGTTTCTACTGATGGAAAGAGATGATGATAACAGCTGAGATACACCAATACCATAAATGTTAGAGAAATAAATTATTGTTTCTACTGATGGAAAGAGATGATGATAACAGCTGAGACACACCAATACCATAAATGTTAGAGAAATAAATGATTGTTTCTACTGATGGAAAGAGATGATGATAACAGCTGAGACACACCAATACCATAAATGTTAGAGAAATAAATGATTGTTTCTACTGATGGAAAGAGATGATGATAACAGCTGAGACACACCAATACCATAAATGTTAGAGAAATAAATGATTGTTTCTACTGATGGAAAGAGATGATGATAACAGCTGAGACACACCAATACCATAAATGTTAGAGAAATAAATTATTGTTTCTACTGATGGAAAGAGATGATGATAACAGCTGAGACACATCAATACCATAAATGTTAGAGAAATAAATGATTGTTTCTACTGATGGAAAGAGATGATGATAACAGCTGAGACACACCAATACCATAAATGTTAGAGAAATAAATTATTGTTTCTACTGATGGAAAGAGATGATGATAACAGCTGAGATACACCAATACCATAAATGTTAGAGAAATAAATTATTGTTTCTACTGATGGAAAGAGATGATGATAACAGCTGAGACACACCAATACCATAAATGTTAGAGAAATAAATGATTGTTTCTACTGATGGAAAGAGATGATGATAACAGCCGAGACACACCAATACCATAAATGTTAGAGAAATAAATTATTGTTTCTACTGATGGAAAGAGATGATGATAACAGCTGAGACACACCAATACCATAAATGTTAGAGAAATAAATTATTGTTTCTACTGATGGAAAGAGATGATGATAACAGCTGAGACACACCAATACCATAAATGTTAGAGAAATAAATGATTGTTTCTACTGATGGAAAGAGATGATGATAACAGCTGAGACACACCAATACCATAAATGTTAGAGAAATAAATTATTGTTTCTACTGATGGAAAGAGATGATGATAACAGCTGAGATACACCAATACCATAAATGTTAGAGAAATAAATTATTGTTTCTACTGATGGAAAGAGATGATGATAACAGCTGAGACACACCAATACCATAAATGTTAGAGAAATAAATGATTGTTTCTACTGATGGAAAGAGATGATGATAACAGCTGAGACACACCAATACCATAAATGTTAGAGAAATAAATGATTGTTTCTACTGATGGAAAGAGATGATGATAACAGCTGAGATACACCAATACCATAAATGTTAGAGAAATAAATGATTGTTTCTACTGATGGAAAGAGATGATGATAACAGCTGAGACACACCAATACCATAAATGTTAGAGAAATAAATTATTGTTTCTACTGATGGAAAGAGATGATGATAACAGCTGAGACACACCAATACCATAAATGTTAGAGAAATAAATGATTGTTTCTACTGATGGAAAGAGATGATGATAACAGCTGAGACACACCAATACCATAAATATTAGAGAAATAAATTATTGTTTCTACTGATGGAAAGAGATGATGATAACAGATGAGACACATCAATACCATAAATGTTAGAGAAATAAATGATTGTTTCTACTGATGGAAAGAGATGATGATAACAGCTGAGACACACCAATACCATAAATGTTAGAGAAATAAATGATTGTTTCTACTGATGGAAAGAGATGATGATAACAGCTGAGACACACCAATACCATAAATGTTAGAGAAATAAATGATTGTTTCTACTGATGGAAAGAGATGATGATAACAGCTGAGACACACCAATACCATAAATATTAGAGAAATAAATTATTGTTTCTACTGATGGAAAGAGATGATGATAACAGCTGAGACACACCAATACCATAAATGTTAGAGAAATAAATTATTGTTTCTACTGATGGGAAGAGATGATGATAACAGCTGAGACACACCAATACCAAAAATGTTAGAGAAATAAATTATTGTTTCTACTGATGGAAAGAGATGATGATAACAGCTGAGATACACCAATACCATAAATGTTAGAGAAATAAATTATTGTTTCTACTGATGGAAAGAGATGATGATAACAGCTGAGATACACCAATACCATAAATGTTAGAGAAATAAATTATTGTTTCTACTGATGGAAAGAGATGATGATAACAGCTGAGATACACCAATACCATAAATGTTAGAGAAATAAATTATTGTTTCTACTGATGGAAAGAGATGATGATAACAGCTGAGATACACCAATACCATAAATGTTAGAGAAATAAATTATTGTTTCTACTGATGGAAAGAGATGATGATAACAGCTGAGACACACCAATACCATAAATGTTAGAGAAATAAATTATTGTTTCTACTGATGGAAAGAGATGATGATAACAGCCGAGACACACCAATACCATAAATGTTAGAGAAATAAATTATTGTTTCTACTGATGGAAAGAGATGATGATAACAGCTGAGACACATCAATACCATAAATGTTAGAGAAATAAATGATTGTTTCTACTGATGGAAAGAGATGATGATAACAGCTGAGATACATCAATACCATAAATGTTAGAGAAATAAATGATTGTTTCTACTGATGGAAAGAGATGATGATAACAGCTGAGACACACCAATACCATAAATGTTAGAGAAATAAATGATTGTTTCTACTGATGGAAAGAGATGATGATAACAGCTGAGACACACCAATACCATAAATGTTAGAGAAATAAATTATTGTTTCTACTGATGGAAAGAGATGATGATAACAGCTGAGACACACCAATACCATAAATGTTAGAGAAATAAATGATTGTTTCTACTGATGGAAAGAGATGATGATAACAGCTGAGACACACCAATACCATAAATGTTAAAGAAATAAATTATTGTTTCTACTGATGGAAAGAGATGATGATAACAGCTGAGACACATCAATACCATAAATGTTAGAGAAATAAATGATTGTTTCTACTGATGGAAAGAGATGATGATAACAGCTGAGACACACCAATACCATAAATGTTAGAGAAATAAATTATTGTTTCTACTGATGGAAAGAGATGATGATAACAGCTGAGATACACCAATACCATAAATGTTAGAGAAATAAATTATTGTTTCTACTGATGGAAAGAGATGATGATAACAGCTGAGACACACCAATACCATAAATGTTAGAGAAATAAATGATTGTTTCTACTGATGGAAAGAGATGATGATAACAGCTGAGACACATCAATACCATAAATGTTAGAGAAATAAATTATTGTTTCTACTGATGGAAAGAGATGATGATAACAGCTGAGACACATCAATACCATAAATGTTAGAGAAATAAATTATTGTTTCTACTGATGGAAAGAGATGATGATAACAGCTGAGACACACCAATACCATAAATGTTAGAGAAATAAATGATTGTTTCTACTGATGGAAAGAGATGATGATAACAGCTGAGACACATCAATACCATAAATGTTAGAGAAATAAATGATTGTTTCTACTGATGGAAAGAGATGATGATAACAGCTGAGACACATCAATACCATAAATGTTAGAGAAATAAATTATTGTTTCTACTGATGGAAAGAGATGATGATAACAGCTGAGACACACCAATACCATAAATGTTAGAGAAATAAATTATTGTTTCTACTGATGGAAAGAGATGATGATAACAGATGAGACACATCAATACCATAAATGTTAGAGAAATAAATTATTGTTTCTACTGATGGAAAGAGATGATGATAACAGCTGAGACACATCAATACCATAAATGTTAGAGAAATAAATGATTGTTTCTACTGATGGAAAGAGATGATGATAACAGCTGAGATACACCAATACCATAAATGTTAGAGAAATAAATGATTGTTTCTACTGATGGAAAGAGATGATGATAACAGCTGAGATACACCAATACCATAAATGTTAGAGAAATAAATTATTGTTTCTACTGATGGAAAGAGATGATGATAACAGATGAGACACATCAATACCATAAATGTTAGAGAAATAAATTATTGTTTCTACTGATGGAAAGAGATGATGATAACAGCTGAGACACACCAATACCATAAATGTTAGAGAAATAAATGATTGTTTCTACTGATGGAAAGAGATGATGATAACAGCTGAGACACATCAATACCATAAATGTTAGAGAAATAAATTATTGTTTCTACTGATGGAAAGAGATGATGATAACAGCTGAGACACATCAATACCATAAATGTTAGAGAAATTAATTATTGTTTCTACTGATGGAAAGAGATGATGATAACAGCTGAGACACACCAATACCATAAATGTTAGAGAAATAAATGATTGTTTCTACTGATGGAAAGAGATGATGATAACAGATGAGACACATCAATACCATAAATGTTAGAGAAATAAATTATTGTTTCTACTGATGGAAAGAGATGATGATAACAGATGAGACACATCAATACCATAAATGTTAGAGAAATAAATGATTGTTTCTACTGATGGAAAGAGATGATGATAACAGCTGAGACACATCAATACCATAAATGTTAGAGAAATTAATTATTGTTTCTACTGATGGAAAGAGATGATGATAACAGCTGAGACACACCAATACCATAAATGTTAGAGAAATAAATGATTGTTTCTACTGATGGAAAGAGATGATGATAACAGCTGAGACACATCAATACCATAAATGTTAGAGAAATAAATTATTGTTTCTACTGATGGAAAGAGATGATGATAACAGATGAGACACATCAATACCATAAATGTTAGAGAAATAAATTATTGTTTCTACTGATGGAAAGAGATGATGATAACAGCTGAGACACACCAATACCATAAATGTTAGAGAAATAAATGATTGTTTCTACTGATGGAAAGAGATGATGATAACAGCTGAGACACATCAATACCATAAATGTTAGAGAAATAAATTATTGTTTCTACTGATGGAAAGAGATGATGATAACAGCTGAGACACATCAATACCATAAATGTTAGAGAAATAAATGATTGTTTCTACTGATGGAAAGAGATGATGATAACAGCTGAGACACACCAATACCATAAATGTTAGAGAAATTAATTATTGTTTCTACTGATGGAAAGAGATGATGATAACAGCTGAGACACACCAATACCATAAATGTTAGAGAAATAAATTATTGTTTCTACTGATGGAAAGAGATGATGATAACAGCTGAGACACATCAATACCATAAATGTTAGAGAAATAAATGATTGTTTCTACTGATGGAAAGAGATGATGATAACAGATGAGACACATCAATACCATAAATGTTAGAGAAATAAATTATTGTTTCTACTGATGGAAAGAGATGATGATAACAGATGAGACACATCAATACCATAAATGTTAGAGAAATAAATGATTGTTTCTACTGATGGAAAGAGATGATGATAACAGCTGAGACACATCAATACCATAAATGTTAGAGAAATTAATTATTGTTTCTACTGATGGAAAGAGATGATGATAACAGCTGAGACACACCAATACCATAAATGTTAGAGAAATAAATGATTGTTTCTACTGATGGAAAGAGATGATGATAACAGCTGAGACACATCAATACCATAAATGTTAGAGAAATAAATTATTGTTTCTACTGATGGAAAGAGATGATGATAACAGATGAGACACATCAATACCATAAATGTTAGAGAAATAAATGATTGTTTCTACTGATGGAAAGAGATGATGATAACAGCTGAGACACATCAATACCATAAATGTTAGAGAAATTAATTATTGTTTCTACTGATGGAAAGAGATGATGATAACAGCTGAGACACACCAATACCATAAATGTTAGAGAAATAAATGATTGTTTCTACTGATGGAAAGAGATGATGATAACAGCTGAGACACATCAATACCATAAATGTTAGAGAAATAAATTATTGTTTCTACTGATGGAAAGAGATGATGATAACAGATGAGACACATCAATACCATAAATGTTAGAGAAATAAATGATTGTTTCTACTGATGGAAAGAGATGATGATAACAGCTGAGACACATCAATACCATAAATGTTAGAGAAATAAATGATTGTTTCTACTGATGGAAAGAGATGATGATAACAGCTGAGACACACCAATACCATAAATGTTAGAGAAATAAATGATTGTTTCTACTGATGGAAAGAGATGATGATAACAGCTGAGACACACCAATACCATAAATGTTAGAGAAATAAATGATTGTTTCTACTGATGGAAAGAGATGATGATAACAGCTGAGACACATCAATACCATAAATGTTAGAGAAATTAATTATTGTTTCTACTGATGGAAAGAGATGATGATAACAGCTGAGACACATCAATACCATAAATGTTAGAGAAATAAATGATTGTTTCTACTGATGGAAAGAGATGATGATAACAGCTGAGACACATCAATACCATAAATGTTAGAGAAATAAATTATTGTTTCTATTGATGGAAAGAGATGATGATAACAGCTGAGACACACCAATACCATAAATGTTAGAGAAATAAATTATTGTTTCTACTGATGGAAAGAGATGATGATAACAGCTGAGACACACCAATACCATAAATGTTAGAGAAATAAATTATTGTTTCTACTGATGGAAAGAGATGATGATAACAGCTGAGCCACATCAATACCATAAATGTTAGAGAAATAAATTATTGTTTCTACTGATGGAAAGAGATGATGATAACAGCTGAGACACATCAATACCATAAATGTTAGAGAAATAAATTATTGTTTCTACTGATGGAAAGAGATGATGATAACAGCTGAGACACACCAATACCATAAATGTTAGAGAAATAAATTATTGTTTCTACTGATGGAAAGAGATGACGATAACAGCTGAGACACATCAATACCATAAATGTTAGAGAAATAAATGATTGTTTCTACTGATGGAAAGAGATGATGATAACAGCTGAGACACACCAATACCATAAATGTTAGAGAAATAAATTATTGTTTCTACTGATGGAAAGAGATGATGATAACAGCTGAGACACACCAATACCAAAAATGTTAGAGAAATAAATGATTGTTTCTACTGATGGAAAGAGATGATGATAACAGCTGAGATACATCAATACCATAAATGTTAGAGAAATAAATGATTGTTTCTACTGATGGAAAGAGATGATGATAACAGCTGAGACACATCAATACCATAAATGTTAGAGAAATAAATGATTGTTTCTACTGATGGAAAGAGATGATGATAACAGCTGAGATACACCAATACCATAAATGTTAGAGAAATAAATGATTGTTTCTACTGATGGAAAGAGATGATGATAACAGCTGAGACACACCAATACCATAAATGTTAGAGAAATAAATTATTGTTTCTACTGATGGAAAGAGATGATGATAACAGCTGAGACACACCAATACCATAAATGTTAGAGAAATAATTGATTGTTTCTACTGATGGAAAGAGATGATGATAACAGCTGAGATACACCAATACCATAAATGTTAGAGAAATAAATGATTGTTTCTACTGATGGAAAGAGATGATGATAACAGCTGAGACACACCAATACCATAAATGTTAGAGAAATAAATTATTGTTTCTACTGATGGAAAGAGATGATGATAACAGCTGAGACACACCAATACCATAAATGTTAGAGAAATAAATTATTGTTTCTACTGATGGAAAGAGATGATAACAGCTGAGACACACCAATACCATAAATGTTAGAGAAATAAATTATTGTTTCTACTGATGGAAAGAGATGATGATAACAGCTGAGACACACCAATACCAAAAATGTTAGAGAAATAAATGATTGTTTCTACTGATGGAAAGAGATGATGATAACAGCTGAGATACATCAATACCATAAATGTTAGAGAAATAAATGATTGTTTCTACTGATGGAAAGAGATGATGATAACAGCTGAGACACATCAATACCATAAATGTTAGAGAAATAAATGATTGTTTCTACTGATGGAAAGAGATGATGATAACAGCTGAGACACACCAATACCATAAATATTAGAGAAATAAATGATTGTTTCTACTGATGGAAAGAGATGATGATAACAGCTGAGACACACCAATACCATAAATATTAGAGAAATAAATGATTGTTTCTACTGATGGAAAGAGATGATGATAACAGCTGAGACACATCAATACCATAAATGTTAGAGAAATAAATTATTGTTTCTACTGATGGAAAGAGATGATGATAACAGCTGAGACACACCAATACCATAAATGTTAGAGAAATAAATTATTGTTTCTACTGATGGAAAGAGATGACGATAACAGCTGAGACACATCAATACCATAAATGTTAGAGAAATAAATGATTGTTTCTACTGATGGAAAGAGATGATGATAACAGCTGAGACACACCAATACCATAAATGTTAGAGAAATAAATTATTGTTTCTACTGATGGAAAGAGATGATGATAACAGCTGAGACACACCAATACCAAAAATGTTAGAGAAATAAATGATTGTTTCTACTGATGGAAAGAGATGATGATAACAGCTGAGATACATCAATACCATAAATGTTAGAGAAATAAATGATTGTTTCTACTGATGGAAAGAGATGATGATAACAGCTGAGACACATCAATACCATAAATGTTAGAGAAATAAATGATTGTTTCTACTGATGGAAAGAGATGATGATAACAGCTGAGATACACCAATACCATAAATGTTAGAGAAATAAATGATTGTTTCTACTGATGGAAAGAGATGATGATAACAGCTGAGACACACCAATACCATAAATGTTAGAGAAATAAATTATTGTTTCTACTGATGGAAAGAGATGATGATAACAGCTGAGACACACCAATACCATAAATGTTAGAGAAATAATTGATTGTTTCTACTGATGGAAAGAGATGATGATAACAGCTGAGATACACCAATACCATAAATGTTAGAGAAATAAATGATTGTTTCTACTGATGGAAAGAGATGATGATAACAGCTGAGATACATCAATACCATAAATGTTAGAGAAATAAATGATTGTTTCTACTGATGGAAAGAGATGATGATAACAGCTGAGACACACCAATACCATAAATGTTAGAGAAATAAATTATTGTTTCTACTGATGGAAAGAGATGATGATAACAGCTGAGACACACCAATACCATAAATATTAGAGAAATAAATGATTGTTTCTACTGATGGAAAGAGATGATGATAACAGCTGAGATACACCAATACCATAAATGTTAGAGAAATAAATGATTGTTTCTACTGATGGAAAGAGATGATGATAACAGCTGAGACACACCAATACCATAAATGTTAGAGAAATAAATTATTGTTTCTACTGATGGAAAGAGATGATGATAACAGCTGAGACACACCAATACCATAAATGTTAGAGAAATAAATTATTGTTTCTACTGATGGAAAGAGATGATGATAACAGCTGAGACACACCAATACCAAAAATGTTAGAGAAATAAATGATTGTTTCTACTGATGGAAAGAGATGATGATAACAGCTGAGATACATCAATACCATAAATGTTAGAGAAATAAATGATTGTTTCTACTGATGGAAAGAGATGATGATAACAGCTGAGACACACCAATACCATAAATGTTAGAGAAATAAATTATTGTTTCTACTGATGGAAAGAGATGATGATAACAGCTGAGACACACCAATACCATAAATGTTAGAGAAATAATTGATTGTTTCTACTGATGGAAAGAGATGATGATAACAGCTGAGATACACCAATACCATAAATGTTAGAGAAATAAATGATTGTTTCTACTGATGGAAAGAGATGATGATAACAGCTGAGACACACCAATACCATAAATGTTAGAGAAATAAATTATTGTTTCTACTGATGGAAAGAGATGATGATAACAGCTGAGACACACCAATACCATAAATGTTAGAGAAATAAATTATTGTTTCTACTGATGGAAAGAGATGATGATAACAGCTGAGACACACCAATACCAAAAATGTTAGAGAAATAAATGATTGTTTCTACTGATGGAAAGAGATGATGATAACAGCTGAGATACATCAATACCATAAATGTTAGAGAAATAAATGATTGTTTCTACTGATGGAAAGAGATGATGATAACAGCTGAGACACATCAATACCATAAATGTTAGAGAAATAAATGATTGTTTCTACTGATGGAAAGAGATGATGATAACAGCTGAGACACACCAATACCATAAATATTAGAGAAATAAATGATTGTTTCTACTGATGGAAAGAGATGATGATAACAGCTGAGACACACCAATACCATAAATATTAGAGAAATAAATGATTGTTTCTACTGATGGAAAGAGATGATGATAACAGCTGAGACACACCAATACCATAAATGTTAGAGAAATAAATGATTGTTTCTACTGATGGAAAGAGATGATGATAACAGCTGAGACACACCAATACCATAAATATTAGAGAAATTAATTATTGTTTCTACTGATGGAAAGAGATGATGATAACAGCTGAGATACACCAATACCATAAATGTTAGAGAAATAAATGATTGTTTCTACTGATGGAAAGAGATGATGATAACAGCTGAAACACATCAATACCATAAATGTTAGAGAAATAAATTATTGTTTCTACTGATGGAAAGAGATGATGATAACAGCTGAGACACACCAATACCATAAATGTTAGAGAAATAAATGATTGTTTCTACTGATGGAAAGAGATGATGATAACAGCTGAGACACACCAATACCATAAATGTTAGAGAAATAAATGATTGTTTCTACTGATGGAAAGAGATGATGATAACAGCTGAAACACATCAATACCATAAATGTTAGAGAAATAAATTATTGTTTCTACTGATGGAAAGAGATGATGATAACAGCTGAGATACACCAATACCATAAATGTTAGAGAAATAAATTATTGTTTCTACTGATGGAAAGAGATGATGATAACAGCTGAGATACACCAATACCATAAATGTTAGAGAAATAAATGATTGTTTCTACTGATGGAAAGAGATGATGATAACAGCTGAAACACATCAATACCATAAATGTTAGAGAAATAAATTATTGTTTCTACTGATGGAAAGAGATGATGATAACAGCTGAGATACACCAATACCATAAATGTTAGAGAAATAAATGATTGTTTCTACTGATGGAAAGAGATGATGATAACAGCTGAAACACATCAATACCATAAATGTTAGAGAAATAAATGATTGTTTCTACTGATGGAAAGAGATGATGATAACAGCTGAGACACACCAATACCATAAATGTTAGAGAAATAAATGATTGTTTCTACTGATGGAAAGAGATGATGATAACAGCTGAGACACATCAATACCATAAATGTTAGAGAAATAAATTATTGTTTCTACTGATGGAAAGAGATGATAATAACAGCTGAGACACATCAATACCATAAATGTTAGAGAAATAAATGATTGTTTCTACTGATGGAAAGAGATGATGATAACAGCTGAAACACATCAATACCATAAATGTTAGAGAAATAAATTATTGTTTCTACTGATGGAAAGAGATGATAATAACAGCTGAGACACACCAATACCATAAATGTTAGAGAAATAAATTATTGTTTCTACTGATGGAAAGAGATGATAATAACAGCTGAGACACACCAATACCATAAATGTTAGAGAAATAAATTATTGTTTCTACTGATGGAAAGAGATGATGATAACAGATGAGACACATCAATACCATAAATGTTAGAGAAATAAATGATTGTTTCTACTGATGGAAAGAGATGATGATAACAGCTGAGATACACCAATACCATAAATGTTAGAGAAATAAATGATTGTTTCTACTGATGGAAAGAGATGATGATAACAGCTGAGACACATCAATACCATAAATGTTAGAGAAATAAATGATTGTTTCTACTGATGGAAAGAGATGATGATAACAGCTGAGACACATCAATACCATAAATGTTAGAGAAATAAATGATTGTTTCTACTGATGGAATGAGATGATGATAACAGCTGAGACACATCAATACCATAAATGTTAGAGAAATAAATGATTGTTTCTACTGATGGAAAGAGATGATGATAACAGCTGAGACACATCAATACCATAAATGTTAGAGAAATAAATGATTGTTTCTACTGATGGAAAGAGATGATGATAACAGCTGAGATACACCAATACCATAAATGTTAGAGAAATAAATGATTGTTTCTACTGATGGAAAGAGATGATGATAACAGCTGAGATACACCAATACCATAAATGTTAGAGAAATAAATGATTGTTTCTACTGATGGAAAGAGATGATGATAACAGCTGAGACACACCAATACCATAAATGTTAGAGAAATAAATGATTGTTTCTACTGATGGAAAGAGATGATGATAACAGCTGAGACACATCAATACCATAAATGTTAGAGAAATAAATTATTGTTTCTACTGATGGAAAGAGATGATGATAACAGCTGAGACACATCAATACCATAAATGTTAGAGAAATAAATTATTGTTTCTACTGATGGAAAGAGATGATGATAACAGCTGAGACACATCAATACCATACATGTTAGAGAAATAAATGATTGTTTCTACTGATGGAAAGAGATGATGATAACAGCTGAGACACATCAATACCATAAATGTTAGAGAAATAAACTATTGTTTCTACTGATGGAAAGAGATGATGATAACAGCTGAGACACACCAATACCATAAATGTTAGAGAAATAAATGATTGTTTCTACTGATGGAAAGAGATGATGATAACAGCTGAGATACACCAATACCATAAATGTTAGAGAAATAAATTATTGTTTCTACTGATGGAAAGAGATGATGATAACAGCTGAGACACACCAATACCATAAATGTTAGAGAAATAAATGATTGTTTCTACTGATGGAAAGAGATGATGATAACAGCTGAGACACATCAATACCATAAATGTTAGAGAAATAAATGATTGTTTCTACTGATGGAAAGAGATGATGATAACAGCTGAGACACACCAATACCATAAATGTTAGAGAAATAAATGATTGTTTCTACTGATGGAAAGAGATGATGATAACAGCTGAGATACACCAATACCATAAATGTTAGAGAAATAAATGATTGTTTCTACTGATGGAAAGAGATGATGATAACAGCTGAGATACACCAATACCATAAATGTTAGAGAAATAAATGATTGTTTCTACTGATGGAAAGAGATGATGATAACAGCTGAGACACATCAATACCATAAATGTTAGAGAAATAAATTATTGTTTCTACTGATGGAAAGAGATGATGATAACAGCTGAGACACATCAATACCATAAATGTTAAGAGAAATAAATTATTGTTTCTACTGATGGAAAGAGATGATGATAACAGCTGAGACACACCAATACCATAAATGTTAGAGAAATAAATTATTGTTTCTACTGATGGAAAGAGATGATGATAACAGCTGAGACACATCAATACCATAAATGTTAGAGAAATAAATTAGTGTTTCTACTGATGGAAAGAGATGATGATAACAGCTGAGATACACCAATACCATAAATGTTAGAGAAATAAATGATTGTTTCTACTGATGGAAAGAGATGATGATAACAGCTGAGACACACCAATACCATAAATGTTAGAGAAATAAATGATTGTTTCTACTGATGGAAAGAGATGATGATAACAGCTGAGACACACCAATACCATAAATGTTAGAGAAATAAATTATTGTTTCTACTGATGGAAAGAGATGATGATAACAGCTGAGACACACCAATACCATAAATGTTAGAGAAATAAATGATTGTTTCTACTGATGGAAAGAGATGATGATAACAGCTGAGATACACCAATACCATAAATGTTAGAGAAATAAATGATTGTTTCTACTGATGGAAAGAGATGATGATAACAGCTGAGATACACCAATACCATAAATGTTAGAGAAATAAATGATTGTTTCTACTGATGGAAAGAGATGATGATAACAGCTGAGACACATCAATACCATAAATGTTAGAGAAATAAATTATTGTTTCTACTGATGGAAAGAGATGATGATAACAGCTGAGACACACCAATACCATAAATGTTAGAGAAATAAATTATTGTTTCTACTGATGGAAAGAGATGATGATAACAGCTGAGATACACCAATACCATAAATGTTAGAGAAATAAATTATTGTTTCTACTGATGGAAAGAGATGATGATAACAGCTGAGATACACCAATACCATAAATGTTAGAGAAATAAATGATTGTTTCTACTGATGGAAAGAGATGATGATAACAGCTGAGATACACCAATACCATAAATGTTAGAGAAATAAATGATTGTTTCTACTGATGGAAAGAGATGATGATAACAGCTGAGACACATCAATACCATAAATGTTAGAGAAATAAATGATTGTTTCTACTGATGGAATGAGATGATGATAACAGCTGAGATACATCAATACCATAAATGTTAGAGAAATAAATTATTGTTTCTACTGATGGAAAGAGATGATGATAACAGCTGAGATACACCAATACCATAAATGTTAGAGAAATAAATGATTGTTTCTACTGATGGAAAGAGATGATGATAACAGCTGAGACACATCAATACCATAAATGTTAGAGAAATAAATTATTGTTTCTACTGATGGAAAGAGATGATGATAACAGCTGAGATACACCAATACCATAAATGTTAGAGAAATAAATGATTGTTTCTACTGATGGAATGAGATGATGACAACAGCTGAGACACATCAATACCATAAATGTTAGAGAGAACCGAAGGGACAACCAAAAATGGACAATTAAATGGACAATCAAAGGGACACAGGTAACATTGGGAACAAGACTCAGGAAAAGAATAAACAAAACAAAATAATACACAACACAGAAAACTAGAAAGATGAGCAGTACATACCCTGACAAAACATACCCTGACAGATCATTATCTATATCTGAATCACAGCATTAATTAAGTAACCACAGTGGTAAAGGGAGATAATTACTGTTTGGTAAAGGGAGATAATTACTGTATTTCCAATGGCGATAATTACTATGTGGAAAAGGGAGATAATTACTGTTTGACAGACGGAGATCACTACCGTATTTTCAATGGAGATAACATCCAAAGTACACCACTTGTCTCCATCTTTATTCTGAAAAAACTTTGTAAAACTTACCTCTAAAGCTTGACTAACATCATTGTTAGCCTGTCTAAGGGCCTCCGCTGATGCACCTGGTCCAAAACCCATGTTAATTAACATCTTGTAACTGTCTACATTGACTCTGATAAAAATATGGATTGAATATACAATGATTAATGTACTTTAAACAATATTTTACTTTCATCATAACAAGCAAAATCGTGATCTAATGATATGCATTAAGTGATAAAGTATGACAATGACTTATGACAGGTCGGTGGTTTTCTTCTGGTACTCTGGTTTCCTCCACCAATAAAACTGACCGATATAACTGAAATATTGTTGAAACTGGCATTAAACACCACAACCCTAACTCTAAACCTATACTGAATATAGAATAAAAGGAGTATTGAAGGTCCAGATAGGAAACATCACTAGTATCACAGCAATTCTTATCGGACTTGCTGCGATACGAGCGATAATGTACGTGGAGAACTTCAAATCTGACATTATTGTTTTTCTCTGTAACATTATAATGTATTTGACGTCACGCTAACTGAACATCTTCAGTAGTAGAATCATTTTGTTGATACAGACAATATCACTCGGTGAGTTCAATGGATAAAAATGCCAAATTACTTATAAAACACATTATCGGGAGGATTTTAAACTGGTGCTTACAGCAGGTGGTCCGTAATTCATGGTGACCGTTATGCAAAATTTAGCTGTATTAATTTGAATCTATAGAATTGTCTGATTTTTTGACTGAAGAAAGTTTCAGCCTCATTTGTTGATATTATGAACACCTACGTCTTTCAAAAATTTAACACAGTTCTCCATACATTTAAAAATACCAACCCTATTGGGCACTTAAAATGAGTAAAAATGAAAATCTCAGAATATGAAATGAAGAAAACACCCATTCTTCATTGGAGAGAAAGAAAAAACTAATCTACTACTTGTTATTGTTAGCTGTAGAACTAATCTACTACTTGTTATTGTTAGCTGTAGAACTAATCTACTACTTGTTATTGTTAGCTGTAGAAGTAATCTACTACTTGTTATTGTTAGCTGTAGAAGTAATCTACTACTTGTTATTGTTAGCTGTAGAAGTAATCTACTACTTGTTATTGTTAGCTGTAGAAGTAATCTACTACTTGTTATTGTTAGCTGTAGAACTAATACTTGTTATTGTTAGCTGTAGAACTAATCTACTACTTGTTATTGTTAGCTGTAGAACTAATACTTGTTATTGTTAGCTGTAGAACTAATACTTGTTATTGTTAGCTGTAGAACTATTACTTGTTATTGTTAGCTGTAGAACTATTACTTGTTATTGTTAGCTGTAGAACTATTACTTGTTATTGTTAGCTGTAGAACTAATACTTGTTATAGTTAGCTGTAGAACTATTACTTGTTATTGTTAGCTGTAGAACTAATACTTGTTATTGTTAGCTGTAGAACTAATCTACTACTTGTTATTGTTAGCTGTAGAACTAATACTTGTTATTGTTAGCTGTAGAACTAATACTTGTTATAGTTAGCTGTAGAACTATTACTTGTTATTGTTAGCTGTAGAACTAATACTTGTTATAGTTAGCTGTAGAACTAATACTTGTTATTGTTAGCTGTAGAACTAATACTTGTTATTGTTAGCTGTAGAAGTAATCTACTACTTGTTATTGTTAGCTGTAGAACTATTACTTGTTATTGTTAGCTGTAGCTCCTAATGTTTTCTGTAGGATCTTTTTTCTTCTTTCTTCTTTCACTTTCTTTGATATTTCTATTTTCTCCTACAGAAAAAATACAGATATTTTTCAAACTCAGACTAACGCATATATTAATTCATGGTTATTTTTGTCCTACTCTATCAGTGACACCCATTATGTTATACATGTTGCATATTTAGTGTAGAAGAGGAATCACTAAAAAATCCCATTTACTAGCATGAAATAATTCATTTACAAAGCAGAGTTATTCCCCTTACCTCTTTTCTTTGCATGATATGTTGAACAGCTTGGTCAATATTTCCAGCTGATGCTCTCAGTCCCAGACGAGCCTGTCTTTGGTTAAAACCCATTGTCATAACTACAAGAAAAAAAAACAAATACATGTATTATGTTTGCAAAATAACAAAATAACAAAAATCATAATAAAAAATCTACATATTACTTTTTTTTAAATAATGTATTGACAGAATTTTTTTTTTTTAAATAGAACTTTATTGCATTGAAGTCAAAAGGAACAATGTTTTTTTTTATATCAAACTAGAACAGACAGTATGATATCAGTACTTGATCTTGAAATCAAAGATCAATGTCACAGTGACCTCATTCTTATATTTGATTTGCACTACAAGAGTTTAACATTACATGTACTAAATTGTCCTCAATAAAGGCCATCCCTCTTACAAGGCCACTTTTTCATTCAATAAGATTGATTAATTGATTGATGTTTAACGTCCAGTGAGCAATTTTTCAGCTATATTCAGGACGAGAACATTTAAAAATTTAAACGCCACGGGACTCGAAACAAGGAAAGGTGATGGGTAGGGACGGATAATTTAGCCAGTGCAACAGGTCTCCTATGGACCACTCATCATGAGCATAATGCTCATAATGAGCTGTTACACTGGATTCTTTAACGTGCGAAGAGGGTGGCAATCTGTCAACACGGGACCTCGGTTTTATTTACGTCTCATCCGAAGGAAGGGTTGATTGTGAATTTATACATCCCGCACAACCGACAGACGTCCCTTCAAGCCGAAGAAGCTCTCGGTCCCATTTCTATACCCTTGGGTTCCTGTGGGGTTGACCCCTTTCAGAGGACTAGTGCCTCTAGGGTGGAGAAACCTGGTTCCTAATCTACCCCCGGCACACCCTCTGGGAGGGGGGGCATTCAATAAGCAGTGGCCTTACAAGAGGGAGAACTACTGTATCTATAAATACAAACTATGACGACACTGGGTCAAAAATGCTCTCAAATAGACAAATGTTGTATTAGAAGAAGAGAATTGCCGGTAAAACAATGTTTCCCCCTTTGACCCAGACTTTTCTTGGCAGTTTAATATGTAAAGCTGGGTTATTTTTAGTAAGTGAACGACGTCTGCTTTGTCCTAGATCAATACCATTAGTTGGATTTGTATGATGCTAGCTCAATGAAACAAAAATCCACGAGTAGAAATGTCGTTCCACTTGGACACATTATTCTTAATTCTTATTCTGAGCAAACCATTATTTGCTTTTACCCCTTAATGCCTCATGCTTAGCAGAGAAGCAAGCAAATACCAATTCTATAGTCTTTAGAATGACATGACTGGGCCTTGAGCCCATAATCTAACACACTTGAGACAAGCATGCTCACCATTATTCCACAGATTTGTTGTTTTCAGTTTTATATCCAGAATCAACTTCAGTTATTGAAAGAATACTTAAACACTCGTTAGAAGTTGACATATTAAAGTTGCTGTTAACATCTTAAAGAGAATAACCATTGGTGTTCAGTTTTTTTTAAATGTTTGTGAAGAGAGATTCATGTACACAATATTAAATTATGGGTCAAAGGGACATAACTCTAGATATTATTTTTATTTATTTGCACTGGCTTTGAAAATAAAAATAATAGGTTACACAGTGAAACCTGTCTAAACCAAATCTTTTTGGGACCAACTTTTGTGTTCAGAATTGACAGGTGTTCAGTTTATTTGTGTTAAATTAAAGATTTCTTACATTGAGACTTCATTTAAAGTTCGGTTTAAACAGGATTTCGGTTTATTCAGGGTTCGGTTTAGACAGCTTTCACTGTACTATGATACATATTGATAATTATTATATATACCTTGAGTCAATTTCTCTTCATCAACTATCAAATGCTGTAATTCAAACTCAGCCTAAAACATACATAAATCAGATGCTATTTTTGTCCTCCACAATTAGTGGCACACCCATCATGTTGTGTATGTTGTATACTATCGCTGATTAGTTTAACAAGAGTGGATTTTCCCATAGCAATATCGCATCGCACAAGAAGCCTAAGGTGTGAAATGTTATAAGAAGTCCATTTCAGGCTAAACGTATCAACAATAGTATGTTTATTGGGGATTTGTTGATTGATTGATTGATTGATTGATTGATTGGTGTTTAACGTCAGAGTGATATCAATATAACATCAAGTTAGAAATCAACAATAATATGTGTGTATCACATTCGTTGTTTGATAACGGATATTATCACATATAAAGATCGAAGTGAAAATTTACAAACCATCGATAAAATAATTTATTTTCAAACTTCTTTTAAATATCAGAACATATTTTGATTTTCAAATAAGAACAACAGATATAACATACATGTAAATATCTTCTTTTTTTTTTTTTAGTAATTAGCATTTAATATTATTTTCTAGTCAATTTTTCATCATCAGATTTTTTATTTTTCATATATTGATTGTTTTTGCATGAGATTTATATGTTACATATACATTGTAGTTTTAGTTTCAGAGGGCCTCAGGTGAGATTAGCATCTCTTTGCTAACTTAGTTACCCTCTTTAAAAAAAGAATTTATTATTATTATTATTATTATTATAAATCACAAAGTACTTACTCTTGATAGGAGTCGTCTAGCATCTTGTACTCTGTGTTGATGAAAGGCAACAATTCCCTGCAGCAAATGTAACTTCATAAACAAAGCTAACTCTGTCCCTGATCCACCCTGTGACAAAAAATGGAAAAAATAATCAAAATTAATTATCTAGTTATTTGGACTTGTTGTTTCAGAGGAGTAGATTTTAAAAGTTTCAGTCATTAAGAAACAATAATTTACCATGGCGGTCATGTTTTTCTTTGCTGGATAAGGACTAAATTAGGAATTTTTGTATTGTACCATACACAGATTATTCATACCTACTAACAAATCATTTGTCTTTTAGTATCATAAAAAATCACAAATTAGATCAGTTATAAGGGACCGGCCATTTAACTTGCAGGGGGGGGGGGGGGGGGGGGTTATGGTTTTTTGTTTTGTTCAGAATTTTTTTTCGGACAACACAAGAGTTAGAATATTCATTTTTTTTGTCGGGCAAAGCGCGAAATTTTTTTCCAGAATTTAACATTAGGTTATATGACAAAAACTCTGAATCAGACTATTTTTTTTCCCTCCACCAAAATCAGAATATTTTTTTCAGCATCATTGGGAATCAGAATATTTTTTTAGAAAAAACCCATAACCCCCCCTCCC
The DNA here is from genome assembly GCA_963680875.1 of Bathymodiolus brooksi. Classification (NCBI taxonomy): domain Eukaryota; kingdom Metazoa; phylum Mollusca; class Bivalvia; order Mytilida; family Modiolidae; genus Bathymodiolus; species Bathymodiolus brooksi. Next base: position 84,618,630 of record OY804589.1, on the reverse strand, counting down.
CGGAAGTTAAATGGTCCGTCCCTAAGTATTTTTTAATTACACTTATTTTCAAGAAAACCAAACATATCTTAATTCAACAAAAGTTGTTCTTTTGTATTTCATATAAAATATCGCCACGTAAAATAAAAAAATAATTGTACAAATTTCAAAATAGTAAATAATAATCAAGGGAGATAAATGTTTGTACCAAAAATCTATCGCACTCAAGACGAGCATGCTAACAATTACACCACCGATGTAGGTACAGGAATTTACTCAAACTAATGATAAATTAAGCCCAGGTGAAAATTTCTATCTTGTTACTTACTTTTACTGCATTGACTCTTTCAAAGTTTGAACCATAACTTCTTATAAAACAGTCTTCACTCATATTTAGTCTCTTCTCTAATAATAAGATGTAATAAAATATTAAAATACATCTGACATAATGACAAAATAAGTTATACTTATAATCAATTATTCAATTAATAAATAATAATAAATTTATTTATTTGAGTGTCACATATTGATTGTCATAAAAATCTACATAATATATAATATTTACATATAAAACAATCAATATCCAGCCAAAAAATCTGACTTATGAGACAATAACAATATAAAACTTTGTACATTAATTAGCATGGTTAAAAATCTATTTAAATCAGTTTGAAAATTCTAAAAAAAAATTTGTCGTAAATAAAAATTCATAACTAAAAATTTACTTCAATATATATATTCATCATATCAGAACTCAATTGTCCAACCATAAACTTATAAAAATTAGTTATTATGTACCTTTATATATACATTAAATGACAATACTTCTCCAGGTACGCAGGTTTCCTTCACCAGTAAAGCTGGCCGACACGATATAACTGAAATATAGTCGAAAGTGACATCCCACAACACAAACCTAACCCTAACTATAAATAAGTATACATTAGTCTCCTCTTACAAGGACAGTCTCACCAAAAGCCACCCCTCTTATCAGGCCAGATTTTTAGATGCACCAAGATTAAGTGATTAATGATGTTTTTTTTAAAACGAGATGACAGAAACGTCCTCGAGTTTTAAAAAACATCTTTAATTATTTTATCGCTATTTTGTATTCATAATTAAATAATTTTTGTTGAGATACTGACATTTCTTTAAACACAATTAATATTTTATATCGTTAATCACTTATTATCAAGGATTTGGTAATGTGACGTCATTATAACGTCATATTAGAAAACAGCGATAATACTATGTGCGTCCTTGACAATGCTTAGGGTTTAGCGATAATTGAAATCATCTCCGCACTTATATGGCCACATTTCAATTGTAGAATGGGTAGCCATTAAGAGGGAAACTACTGTCGATCAGACAGTGTCAAAAATGCTTTGCACGAAGAATTACATTTCTCACCCCTTGGAAAAAGTAGTCCGTTAATTTAGATTACCTATCTTACCCAGGCTCCAGGGTAAGACAAGTTTTTTCCCATTTTCCCACAAAATTGTTTTCCATTGTTGAAGTAAATTGTCGATTTATCCATATACATCCGTGTTTTGGCTGAATATTAAATACATTTCATAATAAAATATATAGACTGTATCCTTAAATGCTACTACTACAGCGATAAATACATGTACCTACAAAAATGTATTTGATTTTTGTCAAAGGGAGGTAATTCTTTTATTTATGTTAGTTACTAACAAGGGAGAGCACTTTATTATTTACTCAAAGTAAACAAACATTGACATGGTAGAAAGGGGTGAGAAAAATAGTCAAACATCGTGAATGGTGCAAGATCGTTTATATGTCTATTCCATTACAAAATAAAATTAGAAGCAAGTACTAACAATAAAAGATGGCTATTCCTACACTCCTGAGCATCGAATACCAAAAATAAACTATCTGTGAAATGTAAAACAGAAATAAATGAGCTGATCCTTTACTTTGTATCTATGTTCATTTACATCAATATCATTTCTCACTAATTAATGTTTACATACCTGCGTCAGGTAAATCTTCTACATTCTTCAGACAAAGATAACACCATACAATGTCTAGACATAACACAGCATAGTTGTCTACAGCATTTAATATGTCAGCTCTACATTTACTATAAGATCAACAAATAAATAATATATACAGTCACTCAACAGTTAAACAAATATGTCTACAGTACTATCAATGTGGTTCTGTTAGAAAACACTGTGCTCTAAAATCAGTGAATCACAGTGGAACACTGTGTCATCAGTTGTGATTGCTGTTGTTTTTCAGACATGGCATCTACATTTATGACTCTGTAGGTGTATTTCAATATACAATATACACTAGGATGTGATTTGCTAGTGTTTCACCCACATTCAAAGTGGAACACTGTGTTACCAGTTGTGATTGCTGGTGTGTTTTTCAGATATGACACTTGCATTTACCACTCTGTCTGTGTATTTCTATGCAATATATAGGGTGTAATTTGTTGGCATTTCACCCACATTCATGGTGGAACACTGTGAAAAGTCACCGGTCAAGAGTGATTTTCAACAGAAATGCCTTACGTACTGTACATGTATATGTACTAAATTTAATTCTTCCCTACTTATTCCCTTAAGTGTGTTTCATTTATTCCACACAGTAGAACACAGGGACAACATTGTGAAAAATTCGCCAGTTAGAGTGATTTTCAACAACAACACCTTTTTAGTACTGTACAAGTATCAAGTAATATTTCCTGTAATATTACACCAATTAAAATTAAGTTAGTATCATTTATTCCGGTCAACAATGGCTGCAATACAAACTGACAAAACAACTGAGTATCTTAAAGTACACCTATCAAACCAAATTTGAATAAATGTCATGTGTACTTTTACGTAACTCCAGTTTGGAGACATTGATTTATATCATGTGTAAGTGTAAAATTTTATCTTTTCTTAGACATAAATTACTATGGCTAGATGGGGTGGGGGGGGGTTGGGGTCGTGATCGTATTTGTATGGTAGTTGGATTTAGAATCAGTCCTTATCACCACTAATGTTGTGAAATTCAAATCCCGCTGATGGCTAGGCATTATGTGATAAAGCTTGTCAGTGACTTGTGGCAGGTTGGTGGTTTTCTGTAGATAACTGAAATAAGTGCTGTTAAGTACCATAATACTCTATCGTTAAATGCTGTTGAAAGATGGCAATCCATAGGGATGTCAAATACAAATAATAACACCAACTGTTCAGCTATATCATAACTATCAACATTAAAGTAGTAAAAAAAGCCTGGCAAGTGATCACAAACTAACGTGTGAGATCCCTGATCATTGGTATGTGTCTTAAAACCTTATCGGTTGGGTATTGGGGCATAAACAGACTTCAGTAGGCTTGTGGGTGGTAACCAATCATCCATTCATGTCCCCTTCCCCTTCCCCTTTTTACTTTTAATTTTTAACCTTAGAATTAAATAGGACTCTCCATTAACTCTTCAATTAATTACCTGAATTCTTTTATTCTAACAGTAACAACAGTGATTGTTCAATCTCCTTTCTCTTTAAAGCAACTCTTCCCTTACTTACCTGAATTCTTTTATTCTAACAGTAACAACAGTGATTGTTCAATCTCCTTTCTCTTTAAAGCAACTTTTCCCTTACTTACCTGAATTCTTTTATTCTAACAGTAGTAAGTGATTGTTCAATCTCCTTTCTCTTTAAAGCACCTTTTCCCTTACTTACCTGAATTCTTTTATTCTAACAGTAACAACAGTGATTGTTCAATCTCCTTTCTCTTTAAAGCAACTTTTCCCTTACTTACCTGAATTCTTTTATTCTAACAGTAACAACAGTGATTGTTCAATCTCCTTTCTCTTTAAAGCAACTCTTCCCTTACTTACCTGAATTCTTTTATTCTAACAGTAACAACAGTGATTGTTCAATCTCCTTTCTCTTTAAAGCAACTCTTCCCTTACTTACCTGAATTCTTTATCAGCTTCTAACAGTAACAACAGTGACTGTTCTATCTCCTTCCTCTTTAAAGCAACTCTTCCCTTTTCATGTAATGTCATAGCTAACGTCAGCGCCTAAAAAAATGGGCATAGCAATTTACAATCTACGTACAGTCAAACCTGTCCATGCAGTCACCTCTATTTAGCAGTCACCTGTATTAAGAAGTTATCTTTTTCTTGTCCTGTCATAGAAAAGTTCATATGAATTGAACTTCTAATAAGAGGTCACCTGTCTTATAAGGCCACTTTTTCTTGTCCTGTCATAGAACATTTCATATGAATTGAACTTCTAATAAGAGGTCACCTGTCTTATAAGGTCACCTTTTCTTGTCCTGTCATAGAAGAGTTCATATGAATTGAACTTCTAATAAGAGGTCACCTGTCTTATAAGGTCACCTTTTCTTGTCCTGTCATAGAAGAGTTCATATGAATTGAACTTCTAATAAGAGGTCACCTGTCTTATAAGGTCACTTTTTCTTATCCTGTCATAGAAGAGTTCATATGAATTGAACCTCTTATAAGAGGTCACCTGTCTTATAAGGTCACTTTTTCTTTGTCCCAAAGGTGACCTCTTAATACATGTTTGACTGGTTATTTGTGTTTATGGATATTTTTGCAAATATTTAGCTTCTGGTATATCATGACTACCTGACTTAATAGAGGAAAGCCTTGAAAGCAAGAGCGAACTGATTGATTGATATTTGGTGTTTAATGTCACTTTCAGCAATATTTCAGCTATATCATGGCAACTAGTTTTAGTGGTGGAAGAAGCCGGAGTACCCGAAGAGATTCGCCGACCATGGGCAAGCAACTAGTAAACTTTATCACTTTCGGCTGCGAGTCGAGTGCACCCTTTTTTATAATTTACAAAGCAGGGAGAGAACATATGCCGTATTGGTGAGAGGCTTGTATGAGTTGTTAGGTAATCCAACTACCTAACTCTTTGAGCCATCCGGGCCCTACAATAACGAACTGAGTAGGTGTCAGGGGTATGAACCCACATCAGTGGTGGGTATCAGGGGTATGAACCCACATCAGTTGTGTTCATATTGTGGTCTGAAGTCAACGACCTTAATCACTTCGCCATACAATCTTATAAGAATAAACATTAAAGAATTGAAGATTTTATAAGGGCTATTTCATTATTCTGTAGTATAGCAGAAACTGTGCTTCTATATCTGTTAATAAATCTTATCTGTGGTGATATGAACATTTTTACAGAGATAAATGATCACTGATAAAAGAGAAAACCACTGCGCACAGGCCCACAAACCCTGAATTTTCTACCTGTTTTGACAAAGGAAATATTGCAGGATTGATAGGATTATCTCCCCTGATACACAAATATTAATGGGTTTTTTGTTTGTTACTTTTGTTTCATTTCTTTATATTTTGTTATTTTACCTTATTTATACTTTCTTGTTGTTTTTTTTGCAAAATTCATATTTGACAAAAATATAAAAAATAAAAAAGACAAGAAAATATTGTAGATCCATACTCTTTTTTCCTCTGATGGTAACTGTAAAGGTCTTCCTGATTGATCTGCTATCTGTATATCAAAGTCACCATCATCATCTGTACAAAATAAAATTACATCAGAATTTACTGAAATGTTACCAGTCTTTAGTTGTTCATTTCATCCAATTACATGTCTTCAGGTTTTTAGTTCGTGTTGTGCCGTCTGCTACAATTTCTGTGTAAAAACAATGTTGGATTCATCCTTGCTCTCATTTTTTTCTAGGGGTTGTTATTTACAATTCGTATGTTACAGTGAAACCTGTCTAAACCGAACCCTGAATAAACCAAAATCCTGTATAAACCGAACTTTAAATAAAATCCTAATGCAGGAAACCTTTGTTAATTTAACTTGTATAAACTGAACACCTGTCTAGGCCAAAATTAAAAAATTGCTTGCTTCCCGCACCCAACCAACCGTTAGAAAACGTTGCGACTCAAAATATTTTTTGGGAGATTTGCGACGACTTTTTTTTTCTTTTTGGTTACCGGAAATCGTGACAGGAAGTTCCAATATTGTTCCAGAATTTACGTTCGGAACTGGTTTACACTTTTGAATGAACAAAATCCGTTGCTCGACTTTGAAGGAACCAGATTTGTGAATGAACTTTGAAAAAAAAAAATCCCCCTACCTACCAACCCATAGGTGAAATGGAGGGTCGGGTGCAGGAAACAAACATATTTCTAAGGGTGGCCCTATCCCGAAGACAAAAGTTGGTCCCAAGGAGGTTCGGTTTAGACAGGCTGCACTGTATTTGTTTTAATTTATGCATACTGGTGTCCAATATGTTTTCAATATCAGAAGATATTCATGTCATTTAAGAGTAGCACAGCAGGTGCCACTAGTGGAGCAGGAACTGCTTATCCTTCTGGAGCATCTGAGTTCACCTCAGGATGTTTGTGTCACTCAATCTTTAATTTTCTGTGTAGTGTTTTGTCAACCATTTTATTTCTTTCCGTCTTTTTTCTTTTGGCCATTGCATTGTCTGTCCTACGATTTATGGCTTTTGATTACTCCTTCTGTATCTTCAAATTTGTCTATACCTTGTGAACTTATTTTGGCATTCTATATTTTGTAATTGATAGCTTAGTGAGCTTGTGGTTGTATAATGTAATGGCACGATCATCACCGTCAGTCTGTAGACAGAATGGTTTCCATGCTATAACGGAAGTTCTAGTTGACAGATCCTTCTGAATGTTGAACACAACGATCCTTGACATTGAATAAAGATTGGTATTGATTTGGGGTACTATAACCCTACCCGTTTCCAAATAAGAGGCCCTAAGTTGCAATAATGGATGTTTCTGTTATTTGTACACAGAGAGCTTATTTCTCATCTGATTTTGAAGGGTTTTTCTTAATGAATTCCTTAGGAAAAATGTCTTAAAAATTGGAATACTATGTAAATAAAGTATCGAATCTAGTCTAAATTTCTATAATCTTTGGTAATATAACTTGTCTAATTCAAACATAAATGTTCTTTAAAATGGTGCTCAATGTAGACATGCTTACCGATAGATAAGGGGGAAACGATTCACCTTATGTACCGAAATCACGATTATTTTGGGGACGGTTCGCTTCATGATACGTGGAGGCTGTTTACGATACAAACGATATGATGCTCATTTTTTGAAAAAAAGTAGTGTTGAACTTCCATTTTCTTCTTTTGGTGATCATTTAATTAATGTTTTGAGAAAAGTGAATCGATTAATTTACACTTTTAAAATTAATTAATCTAATATCAAATATTTACAATTTCCGCTAGTATGTAAGCGACCTCATATAAAAAAAAAACATGGCAGCGCCCATGTCGACCAACATGGACTTCAAGGAATAGTTAGTTTCCTATAAAACGTATTGTGATACGTATCGTAATACATATCAAATATCGCGATACGTATCGCTTGTGGAAAAAGTGTATCGTTACACTCCTACCGATAGACAAAATGAACATACATGTACCATAAGTATTACACTGAAGCCATAATCAAAGTAACTCAAACAATGTACAAATGAGATAAATTTATAATAATATTATCAAAGAAAATTGGTTAACTCCAGACCACAAGATGCAGTCCAATTTGTTACTGTTTTGTTTTTACCTTTTTCTGCTCTGGTAGACAATAGTTCAGCAGCTTTCTTTATAGACATAAACTTAGTTATCTCCCCTTGTTGTTTAGCTGCCTCTGCTTCTGTTACAGATAAGCACAACACTAAAACTTGTGTTCCATGCTGAAAAGTAAAATAAACTTAGTTATCTCCCCTTGTTGTTTAGCTGCCTCTGCTTCTGCTACAGATAAGCACAACACTAAAACTTGTGTTCCATGCTGAAAAAGTAAAATAAACTTAGTTATCTCCCCTTGTTGTTTAGCTGCCTCTGCTTCTGCTACAGATAAGCACAACACTAAAACTTGTGTTCCATGCTGAAAAAGTAAAATAAACTTAGTTATCTCCCCTTGTTGTTTAGCTGCCTCTGCTTCTGCTACAGATAAGCACAACACTAAAACTTGTGTTCCATGCTGAAAAAGTAAAATAAGCTTAGTTATCTCCCCTTGTTGTTTAGCTGCCTCTGCTTCTGCTACAGATAAGCACAACACTAAAACTTGTGTTCCATGCTGAAAAAGTAAAATAAACTTAGTTATCTCCCCTTGTTGTTTAGCTGCCTCTGCTTCTGACACAGATAAGCACAACACTAAAACTTGTTGTTCCATGCTAAAAAATCAAATAAACTTAGTTATCTCCCCTTGTTGTTTAGTAGCCTTTTGATATGGTCAACCATTGATTCTGAAAATGTATAATAAAATAATTTCAATTTGGAGGGAAAAAATACATTTTATTAAGTAGATTAACTTTTTTTTTGTAAATAATTTCAATCGAGTTTGACATGTGAGAATTTCTGAGATTATTCCTAAATTCTTTAATTTTTACTATTTTTGAAAGAAAATGAATATTAAACAGTGATGGTCATTAATTCCATGAACAAAACAAACAATCACCTCTTGCCTTAAACAATTGAACATAAAAACAACCACAACAGATGACGTTGGAAATCCAGGTCCTGGCTTTGGACAGGAACAAAAATGTGGTGGGGTTAAGCCAATTAATGGGATCCCATGTAGCTGGTAACTTGACAATGTTTTGAAATAGAAAGACCAAACATTTGTGAAATATAAATCAATTAGAACCAGTTTTAAGCCCATTATACTTTCAGAAGGTTTGTCACATGCCTTTAATGATCATGTGATTGTCACAAATATCTCTTACCACCTTACCTTGATGCTTTGTTCTTTCAATGTTTCCTCATTACCAATCACTCTTCCACAACAAATTATCTTCAGTTGTTCTGGTGGTGTCTGGATCTTATCTCCTATCATTTTACGTAACATCTGTCCTGTACAATCTAAAGATATTTCAATTGATGTTAGACCAGGATTACCTACTTCCTAAAATTGAGAATACACTATAATATTAGACTACCATACCCACACAATACCAGAAAGGATGTCTATTTAATAAATAATATAGCTATTCAGTTAAAATTAGATGTTTGTGTATCTTTCTTCTTTGATAATAACAACATTCCATTTGGGTTCCCTTTTATCATCTATTACAGATGCCAGAAATAGCAGTCGATTTCACAAAATCAAAATCGCTGGAAAGCTTGCAGTCTGTATTTAGGTCAACAATACATATATGTATACGAAAAACAAAATCAATATCTCTTTCCATTGCATGATATTTTCATGTAACTAATTCTACTTTTACCATCAGAACTTTCAAATAACAATATTATCAATATGGAAAGGTTAGTTTGTTTGCTTGTTTGATGGTGTTTAATGCCACTTTCAACAATATTTCAGTTATATCATGGTGGTCAGTTTTATTGGTGGAGGAAACCGGAAGAACCCGGAGAAAACCACCAACCTGTCGCAGGTCACTGATAAGATCACATAATGTTGTACACCTCGCCCTGATCGAGATTCGAACTTTCTCACAACATCAGTGGTGATAGGCACTGATTGCATAGGTAGTTGTAAATCCAACTACCATATGATCACGGCCACAACGGCACCAGGAAAGGTTGGATATGACACTTTTGAAAATCACAGTATTGTCACAGTGTACCATTGTAAATGGGAGTGAAACACCAGTAAATCACATCCTGTATATTGTAAACAAAAACACTAATAAGGTCATAAATGCCAATGTAGGTGTCATGTCTGAAAAACACCAGTACCAGCAATCACAGTAGTGACAGACTGTTCCATTGGAAAAACCTCGCCATGAGTAGGATTCGAACTCACAACTTTAGTGGTGATAGGCACTGATTGCACAGGTAGTTGTAAATCTAACTACCATACAATTACAACCATGATGGTCCCCCTGTATATTGTAAAGAAATATACAATCATGGTCGTAACTGCAGGTGTCATGTTAGAAAAATACCAGCAATCATAGTGGTAACAGATCTAAGAGTGTTCCACTCCGATTCTCGAATGTCAAGCCCTAGAGTTTTCCGACAAAAACGCCTGGTTAGTACCATACATTCAAATTTGTAGCAGCTTACCTTTTCCTTATGTTCAGATATTTTTATTTTAATTGTGGCCAGTCCAGATTCTTGAAACTTGTTTCTTTCTTGTAGTTTCTGCACTGCATGAAGTCGTAAAGATTCTAACACTTCAGTAACTACATCACTAGAAAGCTTCAAATCGTCACAAAATGTCTGAATCAACTCCTGAAAACATCAGTATAATGTATATGTTTGTCATACATTGAAACTATTGTTCAACTGTAGTCTATTGTCTGGTTCATACTTAGTGTGAGTAATTACCATGACTGACGGCCAGAAAACTTTTGAGTATGATTTTGGAACTCGAAAAACATCCAATCAGAGCATCATATACAGTAAATACATTGTTCTGATTGGATGTTTTTTTGGAGTACGAGTAAAAAACTCATACTGGAATGTGAGAACAAATCTCATTAATAAGAATCTCATGGTGACATAAAGAACAAAAATAAAAGCCATTTTCAAAAACTTTAAACCAAGAATTTCAGATGTAGTTTATTTTGGGTTACTTTTTTTCTAATGTTCACATAAATTTGTGTAAATATTATATCTGATAAAATATAAGATTAACTTTATACTCTATATTTCTTAAATTAGTAGTTTCAAGCAATGAAAATATGGTTGTGCACCATTTTATCAATGTACAGTTTGTTATGTATACATTTAGAAAGCATTTCATTGAATTTTTCTTTAGAATGGAGAATTATTTTTTTGAAAAACAAGGGAGATAACTTACCATTATATAAATAGCAAATATGACAATTTCAGTTGATAAATGAATAAATTGATATGAATGCATTTAGAATGTTATTTTCATATCTTCAATAAGGTAACTGGACCATGGAGAAAGTCAAAAAGAGATTCAAATCTTAAGTTTTTTACGATAACTTTGAAAACATTACATTTGAAAAAATTGTAATTACCAGTGAATACGAAATTGTAAATTTTTTTAACAGATCGAATCAACTTTTACCAGACCGAAAGAAAATCGTTATTTTTTTAATATTTCATTGTTGATGGCTGGCCTGTATAGTTTCCTTTACTTGTATATAGCCTTTTTCATTGTTATTGATTTTAATTAGGGTTGTTTTCAAGGAAACCTGAAAGACCAAAATCCCTTCTTTTAATAGTGGAAATTTTCAGCAGTGATTGACCATGTCAGAAAGTCTTCTTCACTTGAAAGCAATTGAAAAAAACAAAAAAATACTTCAGTAGAAGAATTGCAAATTGATTTCAAATGTTCAATTACTTACCTGTATCCATCTCATTTTGCCTGAACATATTTATGTAAAACTCTTCAAGATGTTTTGAAGTTGTGCTTTCTCGTTTTTAGTTTCCTTTCCAGTCGGTGCTCTTCATATCTTTTATTTTTTCCACGTTTTTCTTCTTCATCTGTTCCTGGTAATTTTCTTTTTAGTGGTTTGTCAGGAACAGCGTTTTTTGTTCCATTTCAACTGGGACATTTTTATGAAATCCTATGCCAGAAACTGACAAATCAATCGTAATAGCCGAAATCGGATGTCGGGAAAAATACTGTCTGAGAGAATCCCGTTAAATGGCCAATGAAATAACAGAACTTTTACGACGTGACAGGAAACGAAACATGGACGCGAGGGAAGATCTCGAACAATTTCTTTTTATACAAAATTTACAAAATCAAATGACAGAGCAATACCGGACAATAAGTCCTGAAATCCAAGGATTTTCATCAGACCGGCGGTCGTTTTACCGGACTTGTCCATCGGGCCGACGGTATTTCGCTTTCACTGAATTACCGGAAAAGAAAAGTAATTTTCATTGTTATTTTAGAGGCCCGTAGGTTGGAAGAAACACTCTCTCATGTTAACTTTATCTAAACAGAAAAGCTCTTACCTGTGGAATTTCCCCTTTCTCTCCATTTTCAGATGTGTAAGGTGGTAACCACAACTTTATTTTTTCCACATTCAATTTTTCTCTTACATTCTTCTGGTTCAACTCTTTAGTGTATTTCTCAGCCATCCCTTCAATTAATTATTCTGCAATTAGAAAAAATATACATAAAATTTTAGAGAAATTATAGTTAATTATACTATTTCTATTTCACCAATCTGGACACTAAAAATTTTGTAAGCATCAAAGAAAAAGGATTATGGTGTTTAACGCCACTTTCAACAATATTTCAGTTATATCGCGGCGGTCAGTGGAGGAAACCGGAGTACCCGGAGCCGCAAGTCACTGACAAACTTTATCACATAATGTTGTATCGAGTACACCTCACCATGAGCGGGATTCAAACTCACAACTTTTAGTGGTGATAAGCACTGATGGCATAGGTAGTTGTAAATCCAACTGCCTTACAAGTTACGATCATTTTTTTAATACATATTGTTTGGTTTTTTTCGATTCAGTTTTATTTACATTTTATCAAAAAATGAAAACAGAAGTCTTGCAATATTATGAAAAGTTCCATTATATATGGCTTTTTACATGATTAACAGAATTTTTTAAAACAAAAAGTAGTTACATGTTAAAGAGTAATACCACTAAAGAATTCTCCATAGCCTTCTATGTTAAGTTAAAAAAAATTAGCTTTCATACAGGATTCATCTTAAGTTTAATCTAAGTGACACTCATATCTCATGGAAGGGGTACCTAATTGGAAGCTTAACTCCGAAAATCAACATACATTTAATTGCATATAAGAAAAAACAGACAGTCTGAAGATGTCTACCGTCAAAAATCCTACTTTCACTTTCGATTTAACACAAATTCATGTGGTTTCTTTCCAATGCAATCATTTTTTTTTATTTAAAACCACAAGGACATCAAATATGGGCTTAAAATTATCCTAAAATATGTAGGTTTCTGCTGACATTCAGTATTTTGCAGTATCTAATAGGGTTCATTTTTCATCCAACAATGCAGGAATCCATTTTGTGTTTACGTACCCATGTTTAGTGGTATTACACCTTAATGAAAATCTAACGACGCTATTATATGCGAGCGTAAGCGAGCTCTTTATAGCATAAAATGTGTATTTAGGATTTTTGACAAACATGGCTGCACATATACTGACGAATACAAAAAAATTTGACGCTTTGTAAACACGTTCCGTGTAACACACTAACACACTCAACTAATGAAGATCTTCTTAACATAAAGCGCAAAGGTGATCCTGAAGTCTTGTACCCTCTCTCGTATGTCCGATACCACTGAAACCCGGAATCTGTGTGTAATAAAAGTCATTTTGTTAGCTTGTTTTACTTATATTGATATTTTTTAATTTATTCTGACATACTGAGAAGAATTTTTGTTTCTACGCGGAAGTTAACTTTTGAGAGTTCGAAAGGAGTGACAGCTCGATTGAATGAGACTAGATTCTGCCCTAAAAAAAAATCGTCCCCAATATATCTCGGCCCAAAAAATCTTGACACTTTTTGATGCACTGGATGAGCGTGAAATTGCCAGATAATTTTCAGATGTGCGAGCATTCATGGCCGTGCCGGTTTCATATTAACTACTACCTGCTCTTTTCAACTCATTTCACCAAGGCTCCAGCAGATTAAGATTGAGTACATGTTCTTCTTCTTCTTCCAATAAAGTACAGGCCACTGTTGTGGATTATCGTACTGGCGCATGTGGTGCAAGGAAAACTATGTACAGGTGAAGTAATTTTATATACAAGGTGTGATTAAAAACATCCAGTAGATCTAGTGTCTGATGGTGGTGGCCTGGATCTGGGACTTGAAGCAGTCGATAGAGGGAGCTCTGACTGCTTGTGATGGTAAAGAGTTCCAGATATGAATGCCATCCGGGAAGAAGGATTTCTGATAGATGATGGTCCTTGCATATGGCACCAGGAAAGTTATGTTATTGCCTCTGGGTGAGATGGTGGGTACCAGGATCTGAGATGGAATATCGATCAGCTGGTTCACAACACGGTACATCATGCACGCTTTCGCTTGGGCCCTGCGTTCTTGTAGAGTTGTCCATTGGAGTTGATTCAGCATAGTTGAAACACTGCTGGTTGTTTGGTAGTCAGCATAGACCATCCAGGCAGCTCTACGTTGAATCATCTCCAGTTTTCTGATGTTCTCTGCTGTATGAAGATCCCATATGACTGCTGAATACTCTGTTAGTGGTCGTATCAGTGTCAGATACATGTAGCACAGTGACTTGGTTGGTCTCGGGCAATGATGGAGGTTGTGCCGCAAAAAGGCTAAGGTACTGTTTGCCTTTTTAGTCACCTGATTGATATGGTCGTTCCACTTCAGGCTCTTGTGTATACTTAGTCCTAAATACTTTGCCGAGTCTACCACTTCGAGGGTATGGCCATGGATGTTATACTTATGGCTGATGATGTTTCTCTTGCTTGTGATGTTAGTTACTTGGCACTTCTTGGGATGAAACTCTGTGAGCCAGTCTCTTTCCCACTTCTGTAGTTGTTCCAGGTCATCTTGGAGCTTTCTGGCATCTTTGGTGGTCTTAATATCCCTATACAAGGCAGTCTTCAGCAAATAGTCGCATTGTTGATCCCTCTGAAACTGCATCAGGTAAGTCATTAATATAGAGCAGGAACAACGGACCCAGGACACTGCCTTGGGGCACACCAGAATGGACAGGAGCAGTGGTGGATTTCACTCCTTCCACAAGAACTTGCTGTGTGCGGTCTTCAAGGAAAATGGCTATCCACTGGTTAGTGCTATGTCTGATACCATAGTAGTTAATCTTGTATAGCAGACGCTTGTGCGGAACCTTGTCGAAAGCCTTGGAGAAGTCTAATAATATCAAGTCAGTTTGGCCTCGGTTGTCGATGTTCTTGGCTAAATCCTGGATGGTAAGGATAAGCTGACTTTCACAAGAGCGTCACTTCCGAAAGCCATGTTGAGCATCGTGCAGGATTTTATGTCTGTCAAGATGTTCCATAATGCTGCTGCAGATGATGTGTTCCATTATTTTACAGACCACTGATGTCAGGCTTACGAGGCGATAGTTCTCTGCTTTGCTTTTGTCTCCCTTTTTAAATATTGGCACCACATTGGCAGTTTTCCAATCTGTCGGTAGTATGCCTTGGTTGATAGAGGCTTGGAAAAAGAGATGAAGGATGAGTGCTACTTCTGCGGCCATCTCCTTTAAAATACGGCAAGATATTTTGTCTGGCCCTGTGGCCTTGTGAATTTGAAGTCGGTTGAGTATCTTATAGACTCCCTCCAATCCCATTTTGATGGCTGGCATATCATTAAATGGACTGGGACCCTTGTTTGGAATTGAGTCACATTGCTCGTCCTTGTTAAATACTGATGAAAATTGGCAATTCATACCTGTTAACCCTCCCCCTTTTTGCGGGAGTCTCCCGCATAAGAGCCTGATCTCCCGCATGGACTGGGTCTCATGCGCGGGAGACATTAATCTCCCGCATGATCTCCCCCCAACAAAAATATCAAGTACAATAAAATCTTGACCTACATTTTGCGATCAATATTTCTGGAAATTCCCCATTTGGAACTCCCGTGCTGATGAAAAACGCCGAGAGATACGAATTGTAAAGGTGTTTAAATGATATCCGGTTATTGATCTGTTTGACACCTTTACAGGTAAATTGGGTCATGGAGATTAATTAAGGTGTTGATGATTATACAACAATTATCCACTGATTGACAGTTAATTGGGGATAAGGAAGTGGGTTTGTGGCACACGCTTAGATGATTAGAAGTGTGATAGCGGCAATTAAAAATAGTTATAAACCGTTGTGCAAACAGGAGTCGGACAACCTTTGATGCCGAGGAAAACTTCTTATTTCGATCAAACGTGCAATGAATT
The DNA here is from genome assembly GCA_963680875.1 of Bathymodiolus brooksi. NCBI lineage: Eukaryota > Metazoa > Mollusca > Bivalvia > Mytilida > Modiolidae > Bathymodiolus > Bathymodiolus brooksi. The sequence goes on along the minus strand of OY804589.1, from coordinate 84,602,791 downwards.
CATCTCGGATTGAGTTGTTATGGCTTGTTTGGGACCAAAGCCGATCAAAGTATTATTTAAGGACTAAGTTCCAGGATGGAATTGATAAACCACAAAAATGCCAAAACGTATGCTATCACCCAACGCACCAGCAGCAAAGTGACTTTTTAATTTTAGTGCTCTATGACTTTATTGTTCAGAGCATTGTTATTGCTTTGTTATAACCTTATGATTATGAATGATTATGAATAAATTATAAATACAGTTTTTATCCTTCATTCATCATATGAAACACTACTAATAAGACAGAAATGTAAACAATATATATTGAAATGGGATGCAGTTGGTTCAATACTGAAACAAACAAAAAGAAAACATTAATTAACAATAAAAACATGCATCAAATACGTCGATAAAAAATCTCCAGCCAAAAATTTACAAATCTCCAGTTGTAGCATAGCAACTCTATCACATGTATGCAACTACAAGGTACAATTTTGTGCGTTTAAAGGTGGCGCACAAAATCTCCCCCTTAGAAGAGTTGGTAGGGAGGAGATTTCCCCCCTAGCAGTTCCCAGAGGTTAACAGGTATGCAATTCAAGATGTCCGCCTTCTTACTATCGTCTGATTGTGTCATTCCAGTGCTGTCCTTCAGGGGAACAATTCCAGTATTTTCAGTTCGTAGTCCCTTGATAAAACCCCAGAATCTTTTAGGGTTTTCTGTAGAATCTGGGCTAATAATGTTTGTGATGTAGCTGTTGTAGGCTCTTCTACTGGCCTCGGTGGATAGCTGTTTCAGATGTTTATGACTGGGCATATCTTGTTGAGGACTGCTTAGATGGTACGTGTTAACGCAAGACGACAGCGGATGTAAAGTCATGACAATACATCATATTTTCCTTTGGCCGTGTGAATTAACAGGTTGAATTTTATGTGAAAACTTTACGAACGACCTCGACGAAGTTGAACATGATGTCTGAAGTGTCGACTCTCGTGACAATGTCCAACAATCGCATTCACAATTCTTGGACTGTCACTATCTGGTCCAAATTGCACCAAACATCAAAAAGAAAAATGCACTTACACCTCTTTCCTCTTCAACCATAAGTAAAGAATGTTTAGATTTCTACCTGTTATAGGAATGATCTCATTTTCTATTTCCAGCAGTGATTTTTAGCGTTTTCCTTTTGGTCATTGTTTTGATCAGCACAACCGAATTTGCGAACATGAATTTATGAAAATCTAGTCATAAAAACCTTAGATCTGATATATACATATTTTATTATGATGTAGACTTGTTTGCTACAATAAATAATTAGTCTTAAAATTGCAATAATTACATTTTTACTTATATACGAAAATATATATAACAAAAATCTTCCATACAAGTTCCGGACAGTTCCGTATCCGCTCCGAATGCGACGGTAGATAATTTTATTGCAATAAATACGTTACCATCACATTTGCAGCTTTTAGACGAGCTAGCAAACTTTTAGCGTCAATTTTATACATATCATATTTTATTGACTAGTAAATATGGTGTCTATCTTATGTATTTTTGCTGCTTAATCATGCTATGTAAATATGACCTTGTTTTATATTGAATGTGTACTTTTAGATGCAACTTCTACTGCCCTGGTAGATGTTGCCTCCATTGTAAAAGGGTAGCTTTCTAAATAAATATATATAAACATCGTATTTTATAATTTTTATGTTTTCTTTGTACCTCAAAAACCTAGCACCACTTTCAAAAGAACCACTTTTCTGTCTCAAATTTCAGATCCTCAGAAGAATTAGCCTAGTAGTTTCCGAGCCTATATGTCTGCATATAACATAGGAGAACTCTCCCTTTTTATAATCTTGTCTAGTCGTACATGAACAAAAACACATTGCAAGATCATTCTTAAAACATAATTATATAAGTTGCAGAAATAGATTTAGATTAAGCATCATGGAGACAGTGCCGGATTTATCTATAGGCTCGATAGTCTGAACCTAGGGCCTTAAAAAAACTGTTTTTGGAATTTCACACTTATGCTGTCATAAAGTACTGTACTTTCTAAACAACCCTTCAGTAATTTTCCCAACACAGTTGCACTCCATTTCAGAATATTGCAGAATTTTAAACACCCCTCATCATCCTCGCATTTCTTGAAATTGATTTTAACACACTTCCATCTTCCTCCAGTCGTGAAGGTGGGGAATTGGGAGGACCTCACAAGTGTGATAGCCTAGGGCCTCTTTTTATCTATATCCGGCACTGGCTTTATTCAAGGTTGGACTAATTTTTGAGTTTATACTGGCTAAATTAACAAAGATTTCCTACATTGGGAATTTATATCTATAGTTCAGGTTATACAGTATTCTGGTTTATTCAGGGTTCGATTTAGACAGGTGTCACTGAATTTTGAAAATAAATTTTGAAACATGCATCCCTATGATGACTGATTGTGTGCAATATCTTTAAATAATATTTCGTTCTAATAAAATATGATAGCAGAGCTGTTCTCTATTTCTCTATTATACTTAGTTTTATTTTGTTATGAAATTCTAGCAAAAAGACTAAAATATTTCTGCTCAGGCGAGGTTTACTCGATACAACATTATGTGATAAAGTTTGTCAGTGACTTGCGACAGATCAATGATTTTCTCAGTGTACTCCAGTTTCCTCCACCAATAAAACTGACCGCCACTATATAGCTGAAATATTGTTGAAAATAGCGTTATACACCATGACTCTACCCCCCCCCCCCCCCCCCCATAAATATTTGCTGTATTCATTTTATAGTATGCATAATGATGTCCAGTTTTTAGTGGGGTCGTGTTGCTCGATCTTTGGTTATCTGTGTAGTGTTTTGTTGATCGTTTTGTACTTTTTCTTTTAGTCATTGTGTTGTCTCTCCTTTTTCGATGTACGATGTACGATCTACAGATTCTGATTACCCATTTGGTAACTTCAAGCTCTTCTTAATGGGGTTACATTTTGCTAAGTATCCGGTATCCAATCAGAATCAGTTTTATCTGAAAAGTGACAGATGACGTTACTAGTGACTTTCTGACTTAATTTCCCCAAAGATTCGACCTTTTATCACAATGTAATAAAATGGTTGTCAGAAAGCAATGAAGTTCAGACTATATGTGATGATAATCTATAAGATCAAAGATGGCTGCCAGCTTGACATTTGGACATTAATTTTTATTTTTGATATCCTAATTAATATAAGAAGCTTATAGATACAATATTAGTGCAGTGTCTTACAATATAAAGTTTATATGTATGAGGTTTAACAACTGGGATAATAGCGAGCTTCACTGAGCTTCTCCCCTGTTTTATGCCAAATATACACATGAAACTTTATATTTTAAGACCCTGCATTAATATTGTGTTAATCCTGCGGAAAAATCACATTAAACCATTGACATTTATATCTTGAATTAAATGATAAAATTATACAATTATCCCTTGATTGTAACTTTTGATATTCTGTCAATAGGAAGTGAACTGGATGTACAACTAGGTTCCCAAAGCTCAACAAGTAACATGTGACAGGGGTACCAGAAAAAGCTATATTTCTGTCAATGACAGTACACAAAAAATGTATATAACCAAAATTTTCCAGTCAATGCAACTTGCCTGCTCAAATAGAACAAGTGTAGGATAAAATGAAATGCTGGTCTACCTCATGTCTATGAATCATTAAAGATTGGGCAAGTCGTTCTAGGATTAGGGTTAAGGGATTTATGGTGTTTAATGCCACTTTCAACAATATTTCAGTTATTTCGTGGCAAACTATTAATACAGATGACTACTTAATAGAGGTGACCACAATAGAAATGAATAGCATAACGCAGCCGTTAGCAGGGGTGGATTCAGGGGGGGGCGCACCCGCGCGCGCCCCCCCTAAAATTGGAAAAAATATGATTTTTTTGGCGTAAAATCGTGATTTTTCACATGAAATACCCCAAAAATTTTCGCGCCTCCCTTCGCTCGGCGCAATTTTTTTTAAGTGCGCCCTCCCCTAACTTGAAATCCTGGATCCGCCCCTGGTTAGAATTGTATGACTTACCAACTGCGGGCTAGCAGTTTCGTGGGCTATCTTTAAGATGTCGATTAAGATAATAAAATTTTGCTTATATTTTACATTGACACGGCTGGTAATCGCCACAAGCAAGAACAGTTGGTTCTGCAAAGAAATTCGTGAGGATAACTTCCGGTTTTGGTGGAGGAGAGTTCACGAAGACGCTTCGCAAGGTATGTACATGTCAAAAATTGAAATTTTCTTTTTTACTGCTAGAATATTGCAAAATCAGAGAATGCTATGCTGTGGCGAATGCTTTCACGATTAGAAACATGTATAGTTTATTCTTGTACATGAAGTGTAACTCTCGCAAAATCAATCGTCCCACGAAAAACATGACGAAAATTGTGACACTCTTACATTTCTAAGTTGTTCTTGACAAAGATGCAAGTTACATTTTCAATATGTTTTCATCATGGGAGTCTAAATGTAATCGGGGATAAATTCCGATTCGTCAGAAGTAAATTGAAGTCTAGATAAATCTATAAACTGTCAATTTTCTCGTTTTCCTGCTTGAGGAGATCGGTTCTGATAGAGCACATTGCGAATGCATGAGGAGATTTGCTAGTTTTGGTACGACACATGTAATCCACTGTATAATCACAAATTTTGCATGTCTGTCTGGTAATGAATTCACGAACTGATACCCTTCTTCCCGTCGGGTTTTTAAAAGTATAAAAGTAATATTTCATTGTTCATGGGCTGTCCACATAGAAAGAAACATTTCATTTAAGGAATCAATTCATAATTGTAAATGCGGTTTCCCATGATTTAACTTGTCATTATTGATCATTTTTTTTTGTGACAACTTCCATTGTGTATTTGATACACAAGATTAACTTCCCTTACATCTGTACATTGGAAACAATTGAAAATGCACTGTAAGATAATTTTATAATCAAGAATAATTAATCTAATGTGAATCATATCTTTATAATTTCTAATACAAATGATACACTCTAAATTAAATATCATACAGTTGAGAATAATATTAATTTGTGGTTTGTTTTTCTATTATGTAGTGTGTTATGGTTACAAGATGTAAAGCGCTTTACCGATTTTAAGGATATGTCCACAGTTTAATTGATATCTTGTGTTTAATTTATTCATGACTATTAGCACTAAGTGAATGTTTATTTACGTTAGACCTATGTATGTGCTGAAAACATGTAATATTATAACTTGTGTAGATGTGTAAACCCGTTTGAAAGGATATAAATATTTTGAAATTGAAAGAGACTTTTTTAATAAACTTGGTGTCCTGACTGATAGGGGTTTTAAATTTGGTGTACTGCTACTTGTTTTTGTTCGTTTCCTTGGCGGTGATACAGGCAATCTATATCGAAATGAGTTTTTTTAAAGAGTCAATGTCAGTCCCCTTTTCCTCTTTCCCTTGAATCCTGGCATCTCCTGAAAGTGGACAGAGAATAGTTTATTTTGATTAGAGTATTTATCAGTTTTGTGTTTAAAAGTGTCAATTTATCAATTTTGCAGAAAACAATTAACAAAACTAGCAAATCTCCTCATGCATTCGCAATGTGCTCTATCAGAACCGATCTCCTCAAGCAGGAAAACGAGAAAATTGACAGTTTATAGATTTATCTAGACTTCAATTTACTTCTGACGAATCGGAATTTATCCCCGATTACATTTAGACTCCCATGATGAAAAAATATTGAAAATTTAACTTGCATCTTTGTCAAGAACAACTTAGAAATGTAAGAGTGTCACAATTTTCGTCATGTTTTTCGTGGGACGATTGATTTTGCGAGAGTTACACTTCATGTACAAGAATAAACTATACATGTTTCTAATCGTGAAAGCATTCGCCACAGCATAGCATTCTCTGATTTTGCAATTTTCGAGCAGTAAAAAAGAAAATTTCAATTTTTGACATGTACATACCTTACGAAGCGTCTACGTGAACTCTCCTCCACCAAAACCGGAAGTTATCCTCACGAATTTCTTTGCAGAACCAATTGTTCTGCTTGTGCCGATTACCAGCCGTGATTGATTGAATTGGTGTTGCAATTTGTTGCAAATGACAAATAGATATTGTTTTAATACGGTAGATTTGATGATGCATCTCTCCACTGTGGAGAACGAATAGAGCTGTCGAGTCGTGCTACACAGCTGTCTCAAAATACACACACTGTCACTTAAACATGTTTCATCATTTGTAATAGTTTTATCCCAAGGTTGTTGGTTTTTTTAAATAAAAATTGTAAATATGTTACTTATATCTATTTGATAGTTCATAAGCGCAGTACCACATCAGGGGTGGATCCAGGATTTCAAGTTGGGGGGAGGGGGGCGCACTTAAAAAAAATGCGCCGAGCGGAGGGAGGCGCGAAAATATTGGGGTATTTTGTGTGAAAAAAATCACGATTTTACGCAATATAATCATATTTTTTCCCCTTGGATCCGCCCCTGCACATAAACTTTAGCTTGTTGAAGGTGGTCATTATTATCAGAACTGAGAGAGGGAGACTCATCACAGTTATAATTGCAGTTCATATTATTGTATTTTTTTAAGTAGTCATGTATGCTTTATTTGTCTTGTCTGTACATGCATATTATGTAAATTGTAATGCTAAAACTCAAATGGGTTATACTTGTGTGCATTAATAAAATAAAATAAACAATTATTAAGAAGTCTGATGTAGAAAGTGTTACAGCGGCGGCGCCATCAATGTTAAAACTGTAGAAAGTGTTACAGTCGGCGCCATCAATGTTAAAACTGTAGAAAGTGTTACAGTCGGCGCCATCAATGTTAAAACTGTAGAAAGTGTTACAGTCGGCGCCATCAATGTTAAAACTGTGGAAAGTGTTACAGTCGGCGCCATCAATGTTAAAACTGTGGAAAGTGTTACAGTCGGCGCCATCGATGTTAAAACTGTAGAAAGTGTTACAGTCGGCGCCATTAATGTTAAAACTTGATATAGATTATTCAGGTACACAATACAACATTATGTGATAAAGTTGCAGTGACTTACGACAGGTCGGTGGTTTTCTCTGCCAATAAATCTGACCACCACGATATAACTGAAATATTGTTGAAAGTGGCATTAAGCACCATAAAACCTAAAACCTAACCTAAATGTGATATAATCGGAGACATCAATGTTAAAACTTGATATAGAAAACCTTAATTCTCTGTCTTCTAATACAGATATCCTGCTGTGTATTACAATTTTGACAGAAAGAAATTTGCATATATTTATTATACTGTTGGATGCACATCACATATGGACATTGGGGAGTTGTGCATCCATGACAACTTCATGCATAGTCGAAACAGCCTTCATTGTGACGAATTTAGTTTTCTTTATATCTCTTGTGACATTTGTAAATTGTGCACATCCGCTCATAGACTTTTTATAGAAACTGGTAGATACACCAATATACCCAGAAATGAAAGAATATGTAAAAATTGTACAAATCAAGAAATTGAAGATGAAACTCACTTTCTCACAAGATGTCCAAAATTTAGTGAGGAGAGAGATGATCTTTTCAATTCCATATCAGCTAAAGTTAAAAATTTTACCAATTTATCTGATAAAAATAAATTATTTTGGTTTTGAATTGTGAAAATCAGGAGATCTTAAACGCTGTTGGAAGATTTCTTTACCAAAACATGCCCTAATTACTACTATATATTTATATTATATACTTTATGTATTTATAACATGTTTGTATGTCATGTTCTATCAATCATCAACTCTTTCCCTCTTGTGAGTTTATATTTGTAATTTTACTATATGTGTAATTTCTGTTTGCCCCTCGAGAGCACATAATTGGAATAAAATTTATTCGATTATTTGATTTGATTTGTGACAAAAATTTAACTGTTTATTCTTCTTTAATAATTTATCCAGATTAATACAAAATACACTGAACACAGAAATATCATTCTAGGTAATTTATATAACCATTATTTAAGTTTAAGTTTAAGTTTAATACAACATTTTGATACAACTCATTTTTTCTACTATAATAATATTACTCTTTACGTTTTTATTTTCCCTATTTGTCTTTGTTAGCGCAGCCGGTCACTATTTTCGTATATGGACCGGCCAGGTACCTGCATTATTTTAGATAGTTCATGTCACTTCGGGTCTTATGGCAGTATATGGACCGGTCCGTCACCAAAAAAATATTATATGAACCTCAGAAGCTTAGCTGAGGTCCATATAATATTATTTTGGTGACGGACCGGTTCATATACTGCCATATGACCCTCAGTGCCATGAACTATTTGCTATAGAATATTTATTATTCCAACCAATGGGCCCACACTAGGGGCAAACAAATTGCATACATTGATTATTGTCATTGGAGGCAATTATACACTTGTACTTGCCATACAAACCATAGGGGAATTTTTACTACATATTTGACATCTGAGTGTCAAAATTTTCAAATTTTAGATGACAAATGTAAACTCATATGGATCTTAAATAATGAAGACCCAACTATACTCAGATATCTTTGTCAATATCTTTTATCAACAACTATTTGATTAAATGGAATTGGAGATCTGCAAACTGGATGACCTGCATTGAGCATGAGAAAGAAAATATTCTTTTTGGCATCGTCCCTTGATGCTCACTGCTGGTTATCCAAAAGCTCTGATCCCTTTCCATGTTCCAAACAATATTATGCATATATCTCTTTTCCTGCCCGAGTGTGCCTGCACCACAATTATTGATATTTCGCCGCGAATATTTAAGTTGATATATTGTTGTTGTGTATCAATCATAATTGTTATTTGTATTGTTGTTGTGTATCAATCATAATTGTTATTTGTATATGCCCTCCTGGGGCCCTGATTTGGTTAATAAACTTATTCTATTCTTAGTAGATGCAATACATTTCCTGAAGCACTGTCCCTTGGTGTCTGTTGCAGATAAACGATACATCTATTTATTCCCATTTTAGTTTATTACTTGAACTGCTTGCTTTCCTGGATCAGACACGGGGAGAATCGAAATGCGATTCTTAAGCACCGTCCCCTGGTGTCTCCTCCAGCTAAGTAATCACAGTCCTTTCATCAAACACATGATGTTTTACTACTTGAACCGCTTGCTTTGCTGGATCAGACACGGGGAGAATCAAAACACAATTCTTAAGCATCGTCCCCTGGTGTCTCCTCCAGCTAAGTAATCGCATACATGTAGTCCATTCTTCAACCATATGATACACTGCAACTATACATTACTCATTGCCTCTCCTCGGGTCGTGCTGCCGAACACGGCCTATTTATTTATTTATTTATATATTTTTTGTAACATATCATTTAAATAGTTAAGAATTGTCTTGTTTAAAAACATATATCTCCATTCTGTATTGTTGTAACTGTTGATATAATTATGAATATATTTGTTATTGCCCCTTGAGGGACCCTAATTGGAATACAAAATATTGTATTGTATTGTATTGTATATATATATATATATATATAAAATATATATAAATACAATGTTTCTTGTCGGGTTCAGAGCCTTAAAAAATAATTAATAATATAAACAGAAAGATAAAAAATATTTCAGTATCATAAACCCTGTTTCAGTAATATCAAGGGGTTGTATCAAAATGTGTAAAATACGTCAAAATTAGTTGATTCTGCGTAGAAAAGGTTAGAATAGAGGCACTAAAAGGGGAAATATTTAATTTTAATGAAAATAACGAAAATCACAAAGTGTACCCGAGTACCTATGGTTTTGGTACCTAAAACGACTCCATATAAGACTGAACAGCATTAGAACTTATTCTTCGTAAAATCAGTGTTATTTTTAAATAAGGGTAATAACAAAATTACCGAACTCCGAACAATCTTACAAAGGGAAAGTCAAAACTCATAAGTATATAAACAGAAAAAATCAGTCAACAACCGGAAAACTGTGAAAACCGTAATGACCCTGACTTGGTACAGGCATTTCGAAAGAAATGGTGGGTTGAATCAGATTTTAAAGCGCCAAACCTCCCACTTTCATTACGGCCAAGACCGTAACTACCATTGAGTCAAGTGAGGCAATTGCCTCACTAAAACTTTCGTCAATTTTTTTTTAAATAAATGATTTACAAAGATGTCTTGTGTGTCCTTTTATGTTGATTTTTTCTAAGTAGTATCAAGTTGTTCCAATCGTATAATAGTCAGCCTATTCCGCCGGGATATTATTGTATGTCGAAGTTCACTCAGCATCAACCATACGTCCCTCATTAAGTTTCATTATGCCATTACGTGATGTAGTTATATACACGTTGCATGTTTACATTGATGACACTTCTTGTACGAAATTGATTTGGCTGAAAACAAAGTCTTGCCGAAAAAGTAAAGCAGGAGTCCGAATTAGGTTTGTGCAAGTTGAAGTGGTGTGTTGTAATCAAGTTGTCATACACAATTTACAATTCTGTACATCATAATAGTTTTACAGCAGAATGAGAATATAGTATGCGAAAAGTCAGTTGAGAACTTCAAATCAGCTCTCCAACACCGGCCGCCAATAGGTGCTCTTTAGATGTATGTTGTAATCAAGTTTTCATACACAAATTTCAACGTGTACATCGAAAAAATTCTAAAATGCAACGTGACGTCTTCTTCTTCACCCGTTAAGAACTGCTAGTGATGAAATAAACATACTCGAGATAACGGATATGATTATGAGGTAATGACACGAAGACAGTATACAAAATCACCGGATGTAACATATTACAAAAAGATTTCCAGAGCTCACAGCATGATTTTCGATGCACCGTGACCAACGTCAATAATAATTCTCCACAGTTTCGGCAGATTCTTGTGGTTCTTGCTTCGCCATTGAATAATCTCATTGTTGTATGCTCCTTCTTTTTAAAGCCATGAATATCATACATGTATATCAGTTGGATGGAAATTTTGACTTCTAAAAACCACTTTAATTACATATGTACGATCATTTTCAATAGCCAAAATACCCTTGCAATTTCAAATAAAGCCAGAGCTTCATGGACCTGTTGGGTACCTGGGTGGTCCCCAGACCCCTTGCCTCACTAGAAAGGAGACCTTAGTTACGGCCTTGTATAGTGTAACTGTTCATGTCGTCCGTCCGTCCATCATTCCTCAAATATTCGCAACACCGCCTACCTAGTTCGGTCTTCCGACAATGTCTAATTCCCATGTAATTTTCCCAGAATTGTTTTCAAATATGAGCTTCTTCTTCCAATACAGTGCAATCCTCTAATTGAGTATTATCACACTATTACCCATACTGGGTGTGACAACAAAGATGCAACAAATATTTACAGGTGCAAGCTAAAAACAGTCTGATGGTGCGATTATGGGATACTGCAGCTCAGTACCCCCTGCTTGAAAGCATCCAGGGAGGTACTATCCACTAATGGTTGTGGAAGGCTGTTCCATATCCATATACTGTCTGGGAAGAAGGAGTGTCTGTAAGTCGAAGTTCTGGCGTATGGGACAAGAAATCGGGCTATGTGACCTCTATAGCTACGGATGATGTTGTATGCAGCTCAAGTGGTGGTATTGCTAGGAGGTCATTTACAATTCTGTACATCATAATAGCTTTACAGCAGAATGAGAATATAGTATGCGAAGGGACAGTTGAGAACTTCAGATCAGCTCTCCAACACCGGCCGCCAATAGGTGCTCTTTCTCTCTCTCGTCGAGCAAAAGCATGGATTTCAAACGCCATATGCCGTGGTCTTCATGTGTACAATGGTTTGAGGATTAGGATTATGGTACTTGACGTCACTTTCAACAATATTTCGTGGCGGTTATTGTACCCGGAGAAGACAACCGACCTGCCGCAAGTCACTGACTAATTTATCACATAATGTTGTATCGAGTACACCTCGCCGTGAGCGGGATTCTAACTCGCAACTTTAGTGGTGATAGGCAATGATTGTAAATCCATCTGCCATGCGATCACGACCGCGGCGGTCCCCAATGTCAATCTTTGAGGTTACTTCAATCCAGGTGAGCGATACTGGTCCCCTATGGACGTCTAGTTATATATCCGGTACAAATGTTATTTTTTAAACAGTAGATAAAACGACATCTCAGGATATATAATTATTTTTGGCAATTGTAAAGGTCGAATTTCAGGCATGAAATGATTTTTTTTTTTTTAAGTAAAACACTAGGAAAAATTTCGGGATTTGAAATGAATAGGACAAGTACAAGGTGTTTATTAAACTAAAAACAAATATAATTATGTCCGGAAAAAAATCCAAGCCCAGACCACCAAATTAACTATGTTTTTTTTCCATCAAAGTCGGAAAAAATCACACGACAAAAAATCAGATTATTATTATTTTACATGGAAAAACAGTAAGTTTTCCTACAAATTTTACCAAAATTTCTGGTTGAAAACTGCAGTGGAAGATTATTATTATTTTTTTTTTTTCATCTTTCAGGTCATTTTTTTTTCTGTAAAAAAAATGCAAGTGCGGAGATCTAATCTTAATTAAATTGGAGAGAGATAGACATTTTCTGACAAAACTCTTTTAAAAGTCCCCCTTTTTTAAGCTTCTCATTTGGTCAATATTCAACTAAAAATATGTTTATTGTATCCGTTTAATTAGTATTATTATTATTTTTTGCACTAGCAAAGAAAAGAAAGAAAAGCTATGTACAGCAAACTTGATGAACAGACTTTTAACAAGGACATGACCTGAAATCACCCGAACATTCACCTGACGTGACCTCGTATTACCCGACGTTGACCCAGATACCTGATTTATTCCGAATGGATTCTTCACACAAAGACCAAGAAAAAAGAATAGTATCAAACTGTTCAAATTGTTTCTAAAATGTATTGAAATTGGAACTGACCCAAAATTGACCACAATAAATACGTTTCTATGTTTGGCTAATAAGCAGACACTCGATGGCATATCGAAGAAATATGTAGGCGGAGCTTAGTATAAATTATTTATAGTCTGTTTCAAATAAGTAGTAAAATGTCAGGTTGTTCCTTTATCAAGTCAAGTTGACACAGATCACTGATGGTAGAGGTGACGTAGTTTTGAGTTGGATCAGGAACTAAAACCTCAGGATGGTCAGTTATTTACAACCAATGGAATTTGGGAAGACCAATTATTTCTGCAATTCTCAATCAGATGGTAGGATATAGATTTTTTTTGTTTATTTTGTTTTATTTACTAGTTACAGTTACAGTAAATGCTAAGCATTCATAGAATCTATGCATATGTAGCTTGTAGAACCTCAATAGAGTCAAGGCTTTTGTATTGTATACTGAACCTCTCTGTCATTATAGGACATTTATTAATTAAGTCTTTCTTATATATCATTGATTTTTGTTTTTCATTATTTTTTATTCATTGTTCAACTTTGTTACACAGTATTCACGCTAACCCACTCGCCTGAAGCCTAGGACAAGTAAAATTGGATTCGGACAAGTGAAAATTATGAAAGAATTTGTTTGAGTAAATATAATTTTTTTCGAAATTTGACTTATGGGCAAGTAGGTGGAAAAAATTAAGGCTGGTTACAGGTAATATACATATGTTATTCATAGTAGTCCATAGAATTAGACAGTGAGCTGAATTAGCCGTAGTTACTGTATAGGGTATAGTCCATAGCATTAGACAGTGAGCTGAATTAACCGTAGTTACTGTATAGGTAGCTATACAGTAACTACGGCTAATGTATAGGTAGCTATACAGTAACTACGGCTAATTCAGCTCACTGTCTAATTCTATGGACTGTACTATACAGTAACTACGGCTAATTCAGCTCACTGTCTAATTCTATGGACTACTGGGTATAGTCCATAGAATTAGACAGTGAGCTGAATTAGCCGTAGTTACTGTATAGGGTCCATAGAATTAGACAGTGAGCTGAATTAGCCGTAGTTACTGTATAGGGTACCTCCAGCCCTGGCTTGGATTTCTCGAAAAAAGTTTTCTTAACAAACCAAATTAAATTTGAGTAAAGACTCGACTTAAGTTTGCGTTTTGACTTTGTTTGTTTGGAGAAATCACTGACGATTTAAAAAAAAAAAATCTGTTGTCACTTAAAACAGAGTCAGTGAGGCCGGTAAGGCTGTGTACATGAATGAATAAGAGATAATTCTTTCGGAGTGTGATATCCATATAAAGGTGAAATAACGGATGCAAAAATCACCGGCTAAAGTTACACAATATTCCGTTTACAAATATTTCAAGTCCCTATATTTGTTCATCTGTGACGGCAATATGTGTATTGGACTAGGTATTACAGCCAGCTTGATATGAATTAATTAGCTCAGGTTACAGGTGTCAATAATGGAAGGAACATCTTGTTGACACAAATTTCCAGGTGCCAGGGGGATAACAATTATAATTAATTCTATTTAATGTTGTTGTTTTTTATTACTATTTGTTTGTAGGTACATTTGCAATCATTGAAGTAAATTTAATTTGGGAGTCAACACTCTCTAAGTCCTACTATTAGGTCGGACGTGAGAGTGGATATTTAAAGATTTTTTTTTACATTTCTCGAGGTGAACATGTCAAACATTTTGTGATCGATGCATATTTGTAAGCGTACTTTCTTTCCGGTGTGTAGAATGTGCGGGTACGTAAATACCCTAGAGTATTTTTACCTTGCACCATATTCGCGCCAGAAAAGGTAGCTCCAAGGTCAATATTTGTCACGCTCGGGCACAACAGTCGTTCGATGCATAGGAGCACCCCATAATCAAAGAATTGTACAATAATTTCGAGTTACACCGTTTGTGTTTCTTTAATCTGTTTAATTTTAATAGATCTTTCTAGTACATTTAAATTTTACGATTACAATCGGAATTACAATAGAAATAACGTAACTTTACCGAAATCTAAACTTTAAAATTATATACGCCGAGTCCAGCCCTGGCTTGGATTTCTCGAAAAAAGTTTTCTTAACAAACCAAATTAAATTTGAGTAAAAACTCGACTTAAGTTTGCGTTTTGACTTTGTTTGTTTGGAGAAATCACTGACGATTTAAAAAAAAATAATCTGTTGTCACTTAAAACAGTCAATGAGGCCGGTACGGTTTTGCACATGAATGAATAATAAAGGTGAAATAACGGATGCAAAAATCACCGGCTAAAGTTACACAATATTTCGTTTACAAATATTTCAAGTCCCTATACTTGTTCATCTGTGACGGCAATATGTGTATTGGACTAGGTATTACAGCCAGCTTGATATGAATTAATTAGCTCAGGTTACAGGTGTCAATAATGGAAGGAACATCTTGTCGACACAAATTTCCAGGTGCCAGTGGGAGAACAATTATAATTAATTCTATTTAATGTTGTTGTTTTTATTACTATTTGTTTGTAGGTACATTTGCAATCATTGAAGTAAATTTAATTTGAGATTCAACACTCTCTAAGTCCGACGTGAGAGTGGATATTTAAAGATTTTTTTTACATTTCTCGAGGTGAACATGTCAAACATTTTGTGATCGATACATATTTGTAAGCGTACTTTCTTTCCGGTATGTAGAATGTCCGGTTACCTAAATACCCTAGTGTATTTCTACCTTGCACCATATTCGCGCCAGGAAAGGTAGCTCAAAGGTCAATATATAACTGAAATATTGTTGAAAAGTGACGTTTAAACACCCATAACCTCATATAAATTATTGCAATAAAATATCGATTAAGTAACGAAATTGATATAAATTATTTTCCAGTATATTTAGTATAAAAAGCTTGTTCTACACGTTCATGAAGGCGCATGCGTGGATCGAGGAAGACGTTCCTCTTTTGGCTCGTGAAAAAAAGTGAAATTCCCTAAATATTAGAATCATTTATGACAAATTTATAATAAGAATCATCATTATTGTGGTAAAAGTACACAAATAACACAAAAATTCCCGTTTAAACCCAGTAAAAAAGATAAACACAACATTAAAAATTCAATGAATGAGAATGATAACATTGCCGGTAAAACAGTCACATGACAAAGTATACCGGAAGTAAACAAACATTTTTTTTTTCTACTTTCAATAGTTTCATGCTGTCTAGACTTTATACTAACCAGGCTTTTCGATAAACCCGAACTCCTGAGTTGCCCAGGAGACGAAGATTTAACTAGTCTACTCTGCTAATATTAACTATTCCCACCTTTTCACAATTCCATATTCGAGCACAGAAAAAGCTTTAAAGAGAAAGAAAAAAAAAAAAAATCAGGTATGTGGAAAATTTGTTTTTGTATTTTGGCAATAACAAGCTCTGTATTTAACATACTACACTCACCAAGTAGCACTTTGTCTACTGAAAACATACTGCTCAGATGTCCAACAGAACGTTTTCCTTTTATTGCCTTTTCCAAGGCCCTACACCATCCAAATAAAAACTGTAACCTGTATAACAGCCTAAGAGTTACCAAATACCTCAAATATAGTCCTAATAGAAAGGTACAATTATATCTGTGCCTATTACTTATTGCAAACTCTTCAGACACTGAAACAAATCCTGGCCCTAGAACTCCTAAATGGCCATGTGGTACATGCCAAAAAGCAGTAACAACAAAAAATAAAGCTATATGTTGTGATAGCTGTAACACCTGGTATCACATAGACTGTCAAAATGTACACCCTCATATCTATGAATGTATGAATGCTAGTAACATCAGCTGGGAGTGCATACAATGTGGAATGCCCAACATTTCTACATCAATTTTTAATAATTATTCGTTTGTGTCACCAAATCCATTTGACAAACTGAATAACTTGGGGAAAACCATTAACAATAACAATGATGTACATGCACCAAGTAAAAGCTTATTACCACCAACAAGCATAGAAAGAATTAATACAACAACTACGAACAAACAAAAGAGAAACAAAATCACACGATGGCCATGTGGCACTTGCCAGAGGGCAGTAACATGGAAGCAAAAAGCACTTTGCTGTGACAGTTGTGATACTTGGTACCACATACACTGTCAGGGTATGACATCTCACAACTATGAATGTATGAATGCCAGTAACATAAACTGGGAATGTACCAACTGTGGAATGCCAAACTTTTCCACCAGCTTATTTAATAATCAAACCGACATATCATTTAATACCACAAATAACTGGAGCTTGATGAATGATACATCTCTTAATAATAGCTTAGGAGCTCCACAGGCATCTTCATCGCCTATGACTAAGGTTAAACTAAATTCTAAACCACCAAAGAAAACTCCAAATAAAAATCGTAAACCAATTAGAATCTTGAACATTAATTTTCAATCAATAAAAAATAAGAAAGAAGACCTTAACCAAATTATTGACTCTGCTAAACCTGATATAATCTTAGGAACAGAGACATGGTTAGATAAAGATACATCATCATACGAGTTCTTTCCATCAGAATTATTCAATGTCTACAGATCAGACAGAAAACCAAATAAAAACAACCAAAGTTATGGAGGAGTGCTTATTGCCATCAAAAAAGAATTTATTAGTACTGAAGTAAGCGAACTCAAAACTGATTGCGAAATAGTTTGGTCTCAAATAAACATGTCTGGAAGTAAGAACTTACTGATAGGTGCATACTATAGACCACCATCTGATAAGGGAACATCTCTACAACAGCTTGAATTATCCCTCAGTAGAATAAATCATGCATCCAATACCAATATTATTTTAGGAGGAGACTTTAATCTGGGTCACATCGACTGGTCTATACCACAAGTTATACCAGGTAAACCAGAAACAGAACTTAACATCAAACTCTTAGATATCATCGATGAATACAATCTCCATCAATTAGTAAATGTTCCAACTAGAAAAGAGCGAACTCTTGATCTCATCCTAGTAACCAATCCATCTATCATCAATAAAGTTCATACATTACCACCTCTTGGGCTTAGTGACCATGATGTTGTTTACACAGAAGCAGACATATGGCTGCGTAAAGTACGTCAACAACCCAGAAAAATTCTTAGGTATGACAAAGCAAACTGGGATAACATCAAATTTGATTTAGAAGACACACTTAAAAAGATAATAAACATAAACAATGATGCAAAAAGTACTGTAAATGAAATGTGGAACTTATTTAAGAACAATCTTACAAAATCAATTAATAAAAACATCCCACATAAAATGCTAACATACAAACATCGACTACCCTGGATCCATAATAAACTAAGAAAGATGATTAATAAAAAGAACAAATTATACTTCAAAATGAAAAAGGACAAAAAAATATAAAGAGAAATATAAACAGCTGAAACATCAGGTCCAGAAAGAACAAAGACATGCTTACAACACCTATATCGAAAAATTAATCCTAGACCTTCCAACAAATGATCCAGATCAAAGTTTTAATAATCAATCGAAACCAAAAAAACTCTTCTCCTTCATAAAATCACTCAGAACTGACAACAGTGGAGTTGCTCCCTTGAAAAAAGAGGAACAACTAGTTGCTGACACTAAACAAAAGGCAAACATCTTAAACGAACAATTTAAATCTGTATTTACCACTGAATCAATAGATAACATTCCTAACAAGGGTGTGAGTCCACATCCAGATATACCACCACTTACCATCACAACACCTGGCATCCGAAAACTACTTGACAACATCAACTCGCATAAAGCCAGTGGCCCAGACAACATCAGCGGCAGAATACTAAAAGATCTTCAAAATTTTACAGCTCCAATCTTAACCATCATTTTTCAAAAATCACTTCAGACTGGCTGCATACCAACTGACTGGAAACATGCAAATGTTGCACCAGCATACAAAAAAGGTGAAAAATACAATGCAGCAAACTACAGACCAATCTCTCTCACCTGTATCAGCTGTAAAATTATGGAACATGTCATTACAAAACACGTACTTAACCATCTGGAAAGCAACAATTTATTATATGATCTTCAACATGGCTTCAGACATTCTAGATCCTGTGAAACCCAACTACTGTCCTTTGTTCAAGAAATTGCTGCAAATTCAGATAAAAATATTCAAACTGATCTCATTATCATGGACTTTGCCAAAGCCTTTGACAAAGTTCCACATCAACGACTTCTATACAAACTCAAATTTTATGGAATCAAGAATCAAACATTAACCTGGATCTCTGCCTTTTTATCAAACCGTACACAAACAGTGGTTCTGGATGGAGAGTCATCAGATATTGCTCCGGTCACTTCTGGTGTCCCTCAGGGAACAGTTCTGGGTCCTGTTCTTTTTCTGGTATATATTAATGACTTATCAGAATATATGAAATCCAGCCAACTCAGACTGTTCGCCGACGACAGCATCATCTACAAAACTATCAAATCCCAAAAAGATTGTGATAGTCTCCAAGAAGACCTTGATGCTGCCGCACGATGGGAAAGTGACTGGCTGATGGCTTTCCACCCAGACAAATGCTCAGTCCTTACAATAACAAACAAGAAAAATCCTGTAAAACATAACTACTTGCTACACAATCATACTTTGGAATCAGTTTCTTCAGCAAAATATCTTGGAATCACTCTTCAATCCGACTTGAAATGGACACAGCATGCTAACAACATAGTAGCCAATGCAAATAAAAGTCTTGGATTCTTGAAAAGAAACCTTAAAACCTCCAACACAAATATAAAGTCGCAGGCATACCTATCTCTTGTCCGTCCAAAACTAGAGTATGCATGCTCAGTTTGGAACCCTCACACTGCAGAACATTGCAATAAAATTGAGATGGTCCAACGACGGGCAGCTAGGTATGCCTGCAACAGATACCATAATACTAGCAGCGTCACAGACATGCTACAAACCCTCACCTGGCCTTCATTACAACAACGTCGACTCAAAACAAAACTTATCATGTTCTACAAGATTGTTCACCATATAGTTGCAGTTCCTACAACAATATTAATACCTACAGACCCAAGAATCAGACAATTTCATCCATTTACATACAGACATCTTCATGCATTCAAAGATCCGTACAAGTACTCATTCTTTCCGAACACAATCATTCACTGGAATTTACTACCTCAAACTATAGTTCTATGCCCAACAGTCAACACGTTTAGAGAACAGCTAACACCAACTGTTCTCAGCCATCTACAATTACAAATTTAAATAAAAATGAAATTGTAAATAGTTTTAACCACAAAATTTGTTCCTATTGGCACCACTTGTAAATATGTTATAAACTGACTGAATTTATTATTATTTCTTATTCCCACGCATGCGCAACAGCTAGTGATCATCCAGTGGATGGATAGCTGTATACCAAAAGAAGAAGAAGAGATGTATTGCAACCGCCATTTTTAACTACAATCACGTGCGCATGCTCGTGTTTGATGGAAAGCTATAGCTATATTTAGATATTTTGTGATAATAATTTTATATTGTAAATCGATCCACCCTGTGATTTTTTTCAACAAGATACATTTTTATAGTATATATTTTATTATAAAATACAATATTGAACTGATTTTCGATAACACTTCAATCATTGAATATTGATTTTTTTCGAATGTTGAATATTTTATCCCCAGAATTGCACCCTCTGTTGGTATACTTTTATTGCTTTATTTAAAAAAAAATAACACCAAGGACATCGATGATACGAGTCTTTTTATTCAGAAATAAACCTACAGCAAAATAAAGGTATACATTTTTTGTACTGTGAACAAAATCGTCATTTTTATCTAGATTTATCGTCCGAAAAATACGATACTCCTCTACTATACTAATTTGGATTAGGTGATGGGAATTAGGTGCCATCATCAAAATAAAGATTAAAAAATGTATTTCATGATAATGATGGCTGATTAAAATTGTTTGTCATGCATTAGCAGTCAGTTGTAGTATACAGGATGTAACCAATATACAGGAAGAGCCCCTACTGTGAAGCCATTCAATGAAAATAACAACCTGACCATATTGTTAAATAAGAATAAGAATTAGATAAGAAATTAAAATTTATAGAAGGCAAGGATTTATATAATTAACACATTAAGTCACATTTCATGTATTTAGCTTGGGTCAGTTATCAATTAAAAAGACAAAAATGGTTTTAAAAAAAATCTGTCTAATAAGTATTTACCTAAATAACGATATCATGACGTATAATAATTTCTCACCGTAAATGTATTTATTTTATTAAGATATTTATACACATATATAAGAAAAAAGATATAAATTTATTTTTTAAGTACAAATAAATTGGAAGACGGCTTGAAAATCGAAAACGTAGAATAGTTATACCAGCCTAAAACAGGACTAAAAAATTAATTAAAAATCAACAGTTCAACTTATTGATTTTTTTTCTTCACACATTTACTCATATATCATCTACCTACTCTGACAAATAATTTCAGAATTTTGACACTATTTTCCAAAAAGTTGCCCATTAGGTCTCTATGTTAAATATTTGTACCAAATGTGGATATGTGCAGAGGGAGTTAGTATGCTTGTTGTTACCAACTTCCAGTGTAAACAATAACAACAACACATGTGATTTTATTTACATTTCACTGTCACGAGAATGTTGACAGAAACAGGTTTTTTTTGCTTTTGTTTGTGTGTTTTTTGTTTGTTTTTGTTTTTTTTGATTTTCGTAATTTTGTTCGTTGTTTTATTAATTTTATTTTATTGGGGGGGGGGGGGTCTCTACTCATACACAATGTAAATAGGTTGTGGTATGTGTGTGAAAAGGGGGGTGTTTATAATTATTATTACATTCCCAGTTTTAAATCTGCGATTTAAATACATTTTTAATTGCAAATAAGAAGTCAATGCAGTCTTACAAAAATTGGGGGTCCTTGGTTGCAGAATTGTTTAAGTCATTCACCACAAGCCCAAAACCATTAACATAGGCTTTGCATCCCATTACCCACCTAATAGGGCCGGGGGTTTCATCATCATTATTGGAATGGTAACCCATGACTGATCATACTCCGATATTCTAAATTTAACATCCGTGGAACACTGGAAAGAAAATTCCTAGAACTAATGAATAATTAATCTCAAATTTGATTGGCTGCCTGTAATATGTTTTCATCATGGGAATTATTTGATTGGCTGTAATATGTTTTCATCATGGGAATTATTTGATTGGCTGTAATATGTTTGCATCATGGGAATTAGCATTCTCTATCCAGAGTTGTCGTTCCTGCTACGCTACACTCCATCTCTGTCAACGTCCATTTTACAAATTTTTTGTAAAATTTAGAAACAGTAAAAAAATGTACTTAAAATTGTTTTAATTATTGTAAATATCAATAAAGATGAAAATAAATCACTCATTTCATATCAATTCTCTCTTAAAAATGATTTGTGATCGTTTTTAACTTTTTAATTTTTATCTCCGCAAAATACTTCTCCAAGAAGTGTGTGTGGGGGGGGGGGGGGGGGGGGTCATCTTTAAGAGAGCATTGATTTGAAATGAGTGATTTATTTTCATCTTTTTGATATTTACAATAATTAAAACTATTTTAAGTACATTTGTTTTACTGTTTCTAAATTTTACAAAAATCTTGTAAAATGAGCGTTGACAGAGATGTTGTGTAGCGTAGCAGGAACGACAACTATGGATAGAGAATGGGGAATTATTTGCACTTTTATATTACATTCTGTTGGACTAGAAAAATATTTTGCACTACTTTTTATACTTTATTTGGATAGTAGACAAAAAGACGTTTTAACATGAATGCATTCTTTTCCTTTGATCTTTTTATGGTTTATATACCAGGACTGGGTTGCACAAGTCTCAATTAAATTGAAGTCTCATTTAAACCTGTTACGCTACACAACATCTCTGTCAACGCTCATTTTACAAGATTTTTGTAAAATTTAGAAACAGTAAAACAAATGTACTTAAAATAGTTTTAATTATTGTAAATATCAAAAAAGATGAAAATAAATCACTCATTTCAAATCAATGCTCTCTTAAAAATGACCCCCCCCCCCCACACACTTCTTGGAGAACTATTTTGCGGAGGTAAAAATTAAAAAGTTAAAAACGATCACAAATCATTTTTAAGAGAGAATTGATATGAAATGAGTGATTTATTTTCATCTTTATTGATATTTACAATAATTAAAACAATTTTAAGTACATTTTATTACTGTTTCTAAATTTTACAAAAATCTTGTAAAATGGACGTTGACAGAGAAGGAGTGTAGCGTAGCAGGAACGACAACTCTGGATAGAGAATGATAATTCCCATGATGAAAACATATTACAGCCAATCAAATAATTCCCATGATGAAAACATATTACAGGCAGCCAATCAAATTTGAGATTAATTATTCATTAGTTCTAGGAATTTTCTTTCCAGTGTTCCAGGGATGTTGAATTTAGAATATCGGAGTGTGATCAGTCATGGGTTATCATTCCAATAATGATGATGAAACCCCCGGCCCTTTTAGGTCGGTAATGGATGCAAAGCCTATGTCAATGGTGTTGGGTTTGTGGTGAATTATACTGAATGACTAAAACAATTCTGCAACCAAGGACCCCCAATTTTTGTAAGACTGCATTGACTTCTTATTTGCAATTAAAAATGTATTTAAATCGCAGATTTAAAACTGGGAATGTAATAATAATTATAAACACCCCCTTTTTACACACATACCACAACCTATTTACATAATGTATGAGAATAGACCCCCCCCCCCCAAAAAAAAATAAAACAACGAACAACAAACCGAAAATCAAAATAATAAAATATAAAACACACAAGCAAAAAAAACCCTGTTTCTGTTAACATTTCAATGACTTCTCAGATATAATTGAAAACTCTAACGACTCTGTATACTTACAAGACAAGAAAATTTCCTGTCTGCTCTATGCAGACGATTTAATTCTGATATCAGACTCTGAACAGGGCCTTCAAGATAGATTAAATATCTTGCACAAATATTGCAAAGACTGGTGCATGAAAATTAACATTAACAAAACTAAGGTAATAATCTTTAATAAATCTGGTAGATTGATCACTAGAAACTTTAATATAAACAACCAGAGTATTGAATGTGTTAAAACCTATAAATATCTTGGTATAATGCTTACTGCCTCAGGAAAATTTCAACAGGCACAAAAGGTCTTATTTAATAAGGCAATGAAGGCTTCTTATAAACTGTACAAAGAGGTAAATTCTCTAAACCCAAATGTCAACACTGTGCTGCATCTTTTTGACCATACAATATGCCCTATCTTACTATATGGATGTGAAAACTGGGGCACATTATCAGCATATAAAATTAACAATAACAACCTTAGTTTATTTGAAACATTCAAAGATTGGGACTTTGAGAAGCTAAATATTAAATTTTGCAAATATTTACTGGGAGTAAATAAGAAAAGTACTAATATAGCAGTTCTGTCAGAATTGGGTAGATATCCTATATATTTGAAATTAATAACCCAAGTTCTTAGCTATTGGCATATGCTTGAAAATGAACCAAGCAATCTATTAAAATCTGCCTATGAAGAATATAAATCATTATACAGATCAGGATATACTGACACGTGGTATTCAACAGTGAAATTCTTTTGTAAAACACTAAACATTGATATGAATTTATCAAAAACTTTTGGCAGGAATAAGTTTAAAAATGAACTAAAAAAGACGTTGAAACATAAATTTTTATCCTATTGGAATAATATTAAACAAAATCAGGGAGAATCTGGTAAATTATCCACTTACTTCCAATTTAAAACCAGATTTACCACAGA
This sequence comes from Bathymodiolus brooksi, assembly GCA_963680875.1. Taxonomy (NCBI): domain Eukaryota; kingdom Metazoa; phylum Mollusca; class Bivalvia; order Mytilida; family Modiolidae; genus Bathymodiolus; species Bathymodiolus brooksi. The sequence goes on along the minus strand of OY804589.1, from coordinate 84,578,053 downwards.
AAAATACTTTGAACTGAAAAATATTATAAATAGATCTATTGTAACAAAATTTAGAATAAGTGCTCATCGGTTAAGAATAGAAACGGGACGTTATGAACGTATCCGAAACTCCCAAGGAAATTTAGTTATGCTAGATAGAGGGGAAAGAAAATGCCTTCATTGTACATTAAATGAGGTTGAAGACGAAAGTCATATGTTATTCAAATGCCCAATATATGAAACTGAAAGGGCTACATTACTGATATACATTCAAGATAATTGTAAAAATTTTGAACATCTGAGTCCGAACAATAAGTTGATTTGGCTTCTTAGTAGTGAAGACACTCTGTTATTAAATAAACTTGCTGTCTTCCTAAACAAAAGTTTTGAAATACGGAAGAACCATACATTGCAAATTTAACCTTACTTAAAGATAAAATAGTATTCATGATATGAACACCATGCTATATCTGCATCATATTATATTTGTATAATATATATTTTTATGTATATCATAATATTAGCTATAAACTGCCATAGTTTGTTCTGCCTAGGGGTGGTTTCCCCCCTGCAGTGTCGATCATCTATACTTGTTTTTATTCTTTTTTTATATGTCATATATGTTACTAATCATCAAAATCATTGTAAGTGTAAAAATGCAAATGTCTGTAATTCTGTGCTCTCACGGGCTTCTTGATTGATTTAATAAAACTATTCTACACTGTGGTTACCAGTCAGTTAATAATTTAATGTATCCAGGCTTCCCTCACCCAATTTTAAAGTTAAATGTGGGGCTGTCAAGTACATTTTTATTTGAAATCCAAAATGCACAAGATTTTAGAAGATTTATGAACATCAAAGAAATATGAAAGGAGATTTTTTTCGGAAATGTGGACTAAACATCATGTGTAATTCTCACTTCAAACAAAACAGCTGTCGAATATTAAAAAAAAGCATTATGCATATGGTAGCATTTTACAAGTGTAAGTAACAAAAATTCTCATAAAACAACCCAACTATAGTGGTTAAATAAAAAATTACAAATTATAAAGATTTGACCAGTAAAGTTGAACTGATTATCTCCCATTGTCCACTTCATGTCATGTCAACCTTACATCTTGACTTATATGAAACAGCCTATGACTGTTCGCTAGTTTACCTTTTGGGTTTAAATATAACTTTTATGTGTTAAGGGGAAGATCTCAAAGATGATGATTTCACGAGAATAGACTGCTAACACGATGTTTTAGTACATGACCTTGTACTGGTTGTATTTACCAGGTCAAACATGAAATAAGAGAATAAACACTAATATATCCAATTGAACAATTCAATATGAAAACATATTTATTTTTGGATGAAAGGTGAGATAAATGTGTGATGAAGCGTGAACATGTTGTTGTTCTGTACTATTAAGGAGTGTAAATTAATAAAGAAAAAAGGGGGGGGGATAAATATGGGGATTTAAAGTAGTGGGGTTTTTGAACACATTACCAAGAAGAAGGAAAGAATGTGTGTGAATTGGTCTTAGATTATTATATGGGGCTAGGAGTAATAAAACTCAGTCGTAGGAAGAAAAAAGGTGGGATGGTAACAATGGGAATGTACATGTACATGAGTTGGGGATTGGAGCAAATTAACAACGAAAGAGAAAGACTATGATTGGATTGGTCTTAGATTATTATCTTGGTCTAGGAGTAATAAAAGTATGTCTGAGGGAAACAAAAGGGAGGTTAAAAATATCTTGTCTCCTGTCTGGTCAAATTATTTCTACCCATGGGGGAAATTACCAAGAGGAAAGAAAGAGTATGATTGAACTGGTCTTAGCTTATTATTTGGTTCTAGGAGTAATAAAACTCTGTCTGTGGGGAAAAAGGGGGGTTAAAATATATCTTGTCTGACCAAGTTATTTCTACTTCCCTTGTCATGGCTTTCAATATTTTTCAAGTCTACCAGTACTTCACTATTTACAGGTGCTACTTTTTTTAAGATTAAAATTGGAACAATTTTCATGAATGTTTTCTACAACACTCTTTAAAATCTTTAAAGACCACTTTTTGAAGGGGGAGGGGGTAAAAGTACCTGGTACCACCCCGTATTGAAAGGCCTGTCTTTTCCTTCATCTTCTTCTTTGTTTACAGATGAGCGCTCAACTCAACGTACTCAGCATTATTATCCGGCGCATGCCTAAGCTTACAAAATGAACACGTTAATTACATTTTAAAATTTTAATTTCCTTTCCTTTAACATTGACTTCGGAGTCAGAAGTCCCTGAATTATAATAAGAAAATACAACTGTTATTATTTTTCAATTTTTGCAGATGAGCGCTCACCATACTCAACATTATTATCCGGCGCATGCCTAAGCTTACACCATAAAACTGTCTGAGGAAAAAAGGGGAGGTTAAAAAATATCTTGTCTTTTGTCTGTCCAAATTATTTTTACTGCCCACTTTTTCTTCTTTTTCTTTGTTTACAGATGAACACTCCGCATACTGAGAATTTTTATCCGGCGCATGCCTATGCTTACAAAATGAACACGTTAATTATATTTTAAAATTTTAATTTCCTTTCCTTTAACATTGACTTGGAGTCAGAGGTCCCTGAATTATAATAAGAAAATACAGCCATTTTATTTTTCAATTTTTGCAGATGAGCGTTCACCATACTCAGAATTATTATCTGGCGCATGCCTAAGCTTACAAAATAAACACGCTTATTTAAGGCCTGTTTTTTTTAATTCTTAACTATTAACCTGGTTTTAAACTTTTTTATGGTCGAGTGTTTTTTTAACGGTGTGGTTTTAACCATGCGGTTAAATGGTTAAAGAACATCTTAACCGGGATCGAAGCACGGTTGAATATGTTTGAACCTTGTTAATTACCAGTATATGTTTGTAATAGGAACATATCTGTGTACCGGTATTATAGACCCATTTCCAAGTTGTTTATTGACATTCTGCATTGTTGTATTTGTTTATAAAGAATTAAATTATTTTATTTGTTGTTTTTTGTGTTGTTTTGTTTTGTTTGTGTGTTTAAGAGTTGAATTGTTTTATTTGTTAATGAAGAATTAATTTTACTTTGTTAAAAAATAATCAATGAACTAGAAAATTTCTCTTAAATATTGTTCTTCAACCATTGCGTTTTTAATCTATCTTAAACATGTTTATTGTTCATGATTTAAACATGTTTATTGTTCATGATTTAAACATGTTTATTGTTCATGATTTAAACATGTTTATTGTTCATGATTTAAACATGTTTATTGTTCATGATTTAAACATGTTTATTGTTCATGATTTAAACATGTTTCAGGTTATTTTCAACCACAAACAAATTTGAGAATAAAAAAAAAACAGGCCTAAAATAAACACGTTAATTATAATTTCAAATTTAATTTCCTGTCCTTAAATATTGACTCAGAGAATTAAAAAGAAAATACAAACTTTTTTTTTGTCAATTACGATGCCTTTATAGGTAGTGAACATCCATATTTATGATTGACGAATTATTACGGTACATTAATCAGTTTAATTAAAACACAAATGTTTGAAATATTAAAAATAAAAAATATAATAAATCAAGTGAACTTTTAATAAACAATAATAGATGATTGATTTGATTTGATTTTTGGTGTTTTAACGCCACTTTCAGCAATATTTCAGCTATATCATGGCGACCAGTTTTAGTTGTGGAAGAAGCCGGAGTACCCGGAGAGAACCACCGACCATGAGCAAGCAACTGGTAAACTTTATCACTTGCGGCTGCGAGTCGAGTGCACCCTTTTTTGTAATTTACAAAGCCGGGGGCGAACCCACGCCGTGTTGGTGATAGGCTTGAATGAGTTGTTAGGTATTCCAACTACCTAACTCATTGAGCCACCCGGGCCCTAACAATAATAGAACTGTGACATGTATCATGTATATATATAATAAATTATAACCTAAAACAATCAATCAGGGAGCAACCATTTTCTATCATAGTGGGTGTGGTTTGGAATTATTTTTTTTTAAATTTCATATCTTAATTTTGACCAAAAAATTTAACTCAGGTTTCATCCAAATTTTTTTTAAATAATTTGTATCTGAATTTGGCCAAAAAGAATATTTTGTCCATGGTTTAAAAAAAAAATAAATAAAAACTATTTACTTAGAAAACTGTTTTAATACTTTGTGTAAGTAGAACAGTTTAGTCTTGCACAGATACATAATTTGATGGATTTAATGTGCTGAAAGAAGACACTGCTAAGTTGTATATCGTTGGAAAGAGAAAGACAAATGGCATAAGAATACACTTGTCGTCAAAGTTAAAAACGGCTGCGTGTATCAAATATTTGAGGTCAAAGGTCAGGCTACAGTTTCGTTCAAATGTTGGAGAAGATTAATAAAATAATTCTGTATGTCCTAAAAATTATGTAACGTTGAAAATTTTCATTCTGTTTAATATAATATAGTTACCATTGCCATATGTTGTAAGTTTTGATGGAAAAAAATCAAAAGAGCCTCTGAAAATTAGCCTTAATCTTGAACTTTGATGTTTTTCGTAAATCTCAACTGACAAGAAGTTAACCCGACCTTGAACTTGACATATTTTCAAAATGCATGATATCTTGACGGTTTCTTAAATAACATGCCCTAAATTCATTTTTTATCATAAAAAAAACCAGATTTCACTTTTAACAAAAAAATTAAGCGAGTCCATAGTAGACCCAAAATCATGGCAATTTAGTGGTTGTGCGTCTAATTACGATCGGTGACTGCTTAAGGTTTTTGAGTTATCAATTGAGATAAGAAACCTCAAAATATTAAATAGATTGGTTTCTACATCAATTAATCTTATTAAGTCATCGGAGGCGAAGCTTAGGTCTCTTAAACACTTACACATGTTACACCAAACAACAAACACTAACACCCTCCATGGCGACCACATGATTGAAATTATGAAAGCTAGTACGTTTGAATTTTGTGGCCTTCTAAGATCAGTAAAATATTATTTAAGATGAATTAAGGATGAAATGATTTCAGATGTACGCTAAGAGAAATCATTGAAGTATTAGAGTTTTTTTAAGTACTGTGTTATCACAGACTGTATCACAAGATATTTGATGACTTTTCAAAATCACTGGCTTATTAGTATACAGATTACTCAAATAAAGCGACAGTTAGATGCAAGAATTATAGGTTCATTTCATCATCACTATCTTCATCTGCAGTTTGAATCAACGGGTGGCAACATGCATCAGTCCCTTGACATTGACATAGTTCACTGCAGGTCAGATTTTGTTCAGCACAAACACAACCCTGAGAACACGAAGATTTGCCTTTACATGTACACAGCAAATCTTTCAGAAAATCTGAAGAAGTCTGACCAACAAAGTAAACGGGTGACAATCCGTTTTGGTCTTCCCAACCAAAATCTAAGGTGGATTTTTCAGGTGGTTGCGCTGTGTCTGACTTCATCCAGATGTAAGTCTGAAGGGAATCTCTGAGAACATGTTGAACGAATGAAGCTTCACATGGTGGTAACTTTGCCAAGCTTACATCCTTCTGCTTTGCAATCTATTTAAATTGTCATGAGCAGATTTCATCTTTCCCTTCTGATCGTATAATCTTGCCACAAAGTTTCTAGAAACGTCTATGGAAATTTCACTGTCAAGTAGACAAAGATTCTTCAAGTCAGCGAATTCGTCAATGTTGACCTTTAGTGTTTTTGGCACGGTTTTCTTTCCTATTCTAAAAAATGAGGATGTGGTGTCGCAACCTGTTAAAGCATGCACTGCAGGCAATAACTTGCATACAAGAGGACCCTGGATATGGCAAATATCATGGACTAGAAGATAGCGACGACCATCCTTTGTTCTTGTAACTGTCCCAGTTTTGAACCAGCGTTCTTTTGTGTTCCTCATTGAAGGAAATAAATGTATGCAAAGAAGGAGAACATCTGTATCTGAAGACTTGATAAATATACGACCTTTAACATTCATGTCGCCAAAGCGAGCATCCGCATGAATGGCGTGTAATAGCATACGGGTATCAGCCTCCTCATGATTGCTGAACAAATCTGGACAATCGCTCACTTTTGAAGGCATGCAATTCTTTGTAGTTGATGGGTCAGAGAATAAACCAGCAAAATAAAGCTCATCATCAGATGATGTTACTATCGAGGACTGGGAGTGACTCCGTATTAAAAAATCGCCAAGGAATTTTACTATTGTTATGTCATCACGGCACGTAGCAAGTACCAACACACGGCGAAGTACTAATTCGGGGCTAATATGAACATGTAAAACTTTTCCCGATCTACATTTCAGTTTAGTTTTTTTGGTCAGATCTTCGAAAGTTTTCAGTTTGGATCGTGTAATTGGACCGTAAAAATCACGGTTGTTACCTTCTGTCAGTGTCCCATTTACAAACGATTGGAGCATTTTCATTCCTTCATCAACAGCGGTTGTAAGTGATTCTTGGAGTTCTCTAGTTGCATGCATACCTGTTGAAATATTAATCAGTGCCTTAGGATCAGATGAGGCATCAAACGGATTTTTGCATCAGCAATAGTGAGACTAGAACTAAATACAATACTTGACATACCTTGACCTCTCTGAGGCTGAATAGTTATTGAGCTGCCGTAGTAACTGGCAAGCTTACATTGGAGCCTAGTCGACTGATAGTTTTCAGAAACATCTTTTGGTAAAAGTGACTTGTATATTTCAAGAATACGAGACATAAGAAAAGCTTTCTTGTGTACAAAAAGGTCATCACTGATTCTAGAAATAAGGCAGTCAAAGGCAACCTCATGTGCTGACTGCTCAGTTTCCTTAAATTCAACTTTTAAGTGGTGTCGAATGCAATAAAAATCTTCTAATGCACCCCGAATGATAAACAGCATTCGCCAGAAAATCCGGTTTATTGAGTGTCTTGAGCATCATAAAATCATTGTGCTCTTTTGCACGATCATTAAGCTATCTAAGCGCTCTTACGATTCAATCTTGTGTAGTTTAAAGTCTCGTTTGAAACTTTTTTTCTTGCATATGAAGCATAAATTGCTATCAATGGAACCGGGTTGAACCACCGACCGGGTCTGAATGACAGCTGAATCGGGAATTGATCCAGTATCCTCATTCTCTTCAAGCTGTGTGAATGGTCTACAGTTGTGTTTGCTAGTATATGTTTTGTAGCATGATCGGTGGTAAAACACTTTTACATTTGGGGACAGTAAGCCATCTACGGACGATAATTCTCCAGTTATTCTTTCAAATATATTGTCTCGCCGTACATTCATAGCTTCAATGAAGCTGTTCTTACTTATACTCCTCATGCAAATCAGTTTTCAAGGCTCGGACGCTGGCAAAAAATACATTTGTCCCACATAATTGCTGGTCTTCGGCGTTAGGACTCGACGGCTCAAGCTTTAAAGGGCTGTCAAAACAAGCCATTTTCAAAACAATGGGTTGATAAAAAACAGAACAACAAAGACCTATACGACTATTTATATCTGATTGAACAAAATGTCAAACAATAGAAATCAACATCCCAAAACAAGAGAAAAAATTCATCATTTATATCTTGTCAAAATACTATTTACAACTTATTTAACCAACAAACACAATTTGATTAATGCAACAACGGCAACCGGAATAAATTCGATTCCCAAGTGTTTGATTTGTATATTTAAAACGCTAATACACAAACTCTAAAATAAACGCATAAACTAAGAAAAGCAAATTGTCCTAAAGTAAAATGCATTCAAAAATATTGAATTACGACAGTGAAACTACAATTGTGTGTCTAATTTCAACGATAAAGCAAGTTCATAAGTGAACAAATTGTCCTAGTTATTGAACTAATTGAATAACTTATAGACTCGATTGACGGAAGGCTATTTTTCCGTAATTACAAAGAGGTAAAAAAATATTTTTCTTTGTTGATTTTAAACAAAACTACTTAATGTTTTACCTTAAAATTTGGCAGGGAATTCGTTAACACAATATTCTTGCATTTTGAATGCAAATCAATATTTCGGGTATAATTGTTTTCGTCCGTTAAGAGAAAAACGCCTATAAACTGACAGTCAATTTGATCAATGTTTGGAAGATTAACATTCGATAATGACATGCGTTTTTGCAAAACCAATACATTCATATTCATTTTACATGTTTTCCCATGCAAATATAATCTTTATTTTATTCGTATGTGATACAATGATGCAACGATTTCATTTTCAAATTGACTAGTGAAATACGTGTTTTTGGGGTGTCTCAGTTAACAGACCGATATTGAGCAAACTTACCGCAAAAATCATTGACGACAACTTGAAATGGAAAGAAGACATATTTATCTAAAATTTAAGAGATATTGCAACTGTGTCTTATTTCAGCACATTAAACTCGAGAAATAAGCGACTTTTCAGTAGCTGGTTGCATGACTAGTTAAATAGGCACAATTTGTGAAGAATAAAAAAATATTGTCTTGAAATTTTTTTAAATTATTGTTTGGAATTTTTTTTTTTTGGTTATTGTCTTGAGAAACATTTTGTTGTTGTTGATGTATTGAAAAAAAATAATTGTAAGCTATATTCGATACAACATTATGCAGTATGTTACTATATCAGTGCATCTGAATTCTGGTCTGATAAGAGAGATGACTTTAGTGGGAGTGCCCGAGTGGCCCTATACTAGTTGGCCTACTGTATATGTCAATATGTACAGAATTACAAAGTGTAATAGATTGCTTGTATTATTGTGGGAGAATCAATTTTATAAATTACCTGGTATATTCCAAAATGACTAAAAGGTAGCACATATGCAGGGGCGGGTCCAGGATTTGTGGTTAGGGGGGGCGTGAGTAGGCGAGGGGTCTTGGGACGGTCCCCAGCTGGTCCAGGGTAGAACCCTGGTAGGGGGCCCAGGGGGGCAAAGCCCCCCTGACGCTCTGGGGATTTTAGGAATTACAGACATTTATTTGAACGACAATTTTGAACCAATCACACCATTTTTATCAGACCAAAAAAACTTGATTTTGAGTTAATTTTGTCGGATAATTGTTAACAGTATATTTTTGTCAGATTATAAGAACCTAAAGTAAAACTTTTTTTGAACAACCGTGATGCGAATTGTTCAACTCATGACTGATCGATCACGATATTTTAACCCTTCAAAGAACTATTGGTTTAGTTTTAACGCATTCCTCATTTCACTAATTGGTCTGTACTTTCGGTGCTTGTCCTTTCGGGTGGTTCTAGTTAATACTGCCCGTCCGGATGGAGCTTTTCTTTTCGTCGTTTGATTCATTCATTGAAAACGTATGATTCGACCGTTCTTGTTTATAGACAAACAAAAGCGGAAATTGTCGGCGAATACATATATGAATCAACGAACACACCCAACGTGTATTTACAGTGTGTAAGAATATTTTACTACAGGTCACGAGTTAATCATTCACGAAAAAGTTGTTTGTTGAACTGCTTAATTAACGTTGTATAACATATGCTTTGCGAATTTTAGGGGGGGGGGGGGGTCGCACGCCCCGCACGCCCCCTCTAAATCTGCCCCTGCATATGCATACATATACGACTTGTGTCTGGTCTGTGTTTTTTACCAGGTACCTCTTGTTTCTTCAACCAATAAAATATTGGAAGGTTAGTACATTTTTGTATGTATATCAGCCAAAAAAAATCTGACAAACATAAACATGTAACTTTAATTATGAAAAGAAAGTGATGGGCAACAATTTCACCAATATCAACAAAACGAACAATCACCTCTTGCTATAAATCATTGAACACAAAAGACCATGACATATGACATTGGAGATCCAGGTCTTGTCTTGGGACAGGCACAACATTGTGGTGGGGTTAAACCGGTTAATGAGATCGTAATATTGTGTGAAATCTGGTGTAAATTAAGAAAATCATTAATATTTATAAAATACTGTGAAAGTACTTTTTTTCGTTAGCACCAATTTTCGTGGTTTCTACAAAATGCATTGATCCATGGGTTCTTGAATTCGTGGTTTCCAACACAGCAGGCAACAATCAATGGGAAAATTGTATTTCGGTGGATTTTCATTTTCGTGGTTTAATTGGACCACGAAATCCACGAAAATTAGAACCCCACAATTAATAATGACTCCACAATAGTATATACTTTTCTATGTTTTTAAAGATCCTTTCATGGACCAATCACTGTGGGACCAATCCAGTACAGACGATTTGGCAGATGTTTATCTACATTTAAAAAAGACAACTGACCAGACGTCACTGTCTACGTCCACGAGCGGAGAATCAACGACATCCAATGAATCGTTACAGCAACCAAGTCCTCCTGTAACGCCAGATGATGTCCAAATGCCAACTGTAAAAAATGAACAGAAAAAGACAAAATTTTACAACAAAAAAGTAAGATTGTCACTGTTAATTTACGATACTCGATAGTAGTACCACATCGGTGTTGTAACACAGGGGCTTGGTCCGTCCGGAAAAAACCCCAACTATATATTACATTTATAGCATCGTGTGATGGGTTTTCGTACAATTATCGATTTTCCGATATAGTGTTAACCCTTCATTGAAATGACGATTGGAATTTTCAAAGAATGGCTAGTTAAATATTTCTTTGTACATATGATTGTTTTAAAAGCCATTCTTGTACTTTAATATACTCTCGATTATCTGGCAACTTTTGCCGTCAGTAAAATGGCGTCATATGTTTTCGTATGAAGTCAAAACAGGGCCGATATAAGGGATGGAAACGAATATAAAATCCGGAAATGGCTGGTTTTAAAATTTCATGGTTCTGGCCATCTACAAATCATACTACATCTAAATAAAATAACAGAATGTTTGAAAATGACCACTTTCAAAATTGTGTTTACTTTTGATGTTTTGTTTAGTGCTGAAACCACATGCACTGCTGATGACATGTATTTTATATAAGAAACAGACACATTTCAGTCAGCTCTTTTGTTTACAAGTACGATCAGTGACTCCATGACAGTCACATGACAGGAAGAGCCGGTGTCCGAGAGGCAGACGACATAGTTCAATTTGATATAGCCCTTCTGGATTTTTTTCCAGCTACTTTATAAATGAAGTAAATTTTTAGCATTACAAAAAGTATGGTTCAGTAGGTAGGTTCACTATTTTTGGTACTTGCGTCTTTAAAAGCAACCTTGAACATTTTTGACAGATGTCACGTTGGAGTCCTGTTTACGTTCCAGAAATAGAAACCGGAAGACACGTCAAAAATAACGCGTTGTGCTGTGGAAATCAAAATAAAATGGATGATACGAAAACCTATGACATACGAAAACACATACCGTGACGATATATAGGGGGTTTTTTCCGGACGCACTTAGCCCCTGTGTGTTGTAATGGTTAGCGTGCTAGCCTCAGGTGTGGTAGATTGTAGGTTCGAGCCTTATCGGATCAAACCAAAAACTATAAAATTGGTATTTGTTGCTTCTCCGCTAAGCATGCAACAGCATTAAGGAGAAAGAGTAATGACTGGTTGGCTCGGAATCAGGATAATGTGTCCGAGTGGGGCGACATGTCAATCTGCTGCCTTTTGTTTTGGTGATCTAGCATTATAAAAATCCAACTCAGTGTATTGGTCTAGTACAAGCGGACCTCATCATCATCTCATTGAAACTTAACTTGTTCTCGTCATGATATTGTTGAAAAATTGCTGAGTTGGCACTAAACAACAATCATCCACTCCATATTGCTATACGATAGTATTCTCAATGGAATGGAAATGTACCCTCTGTTAGATTTAACCACAGTCGCAAGGGTGTAGGCCTGGGTAACCCCAAAATTTTCCTATAGTTCTTTTTTTTTTTAAATTTGCATCATTGAATAATTATGTGTAAATATATTATCTGCCAAAGTTTCAAGAAATTTCACCGTCCCGTTTTCTGCATAGCAATATAGCAATTTTGGGGGTATACTTGACACCAGATCAGGGGCGTAGCTAGCCTTTTTGCAGTGCAAGCAACCAAAGCTGGAAGGTTTTTTGACTAGATGCAAAATGGTGCGTTCCGAGGTGTTTTCATGAGTAAATTGAAATTCAGAATACATAAGCAACACATTGATTTCATGATTTTGTTAGACAGAATTTACTTAGAATTGCCCAAAATCTGTTCTTCGTGTCTTAGCAGACACGAATTTCTCCATAACTTTATCTAAATCCACACTGAAATCGCGATGGATATGCATTAATGCTAGCGATGACAACCTATCGTTATTCATTGTTGATCGTACATGTCTTCAACCGACGTAGTACACTGAACGATCGCTCTGCGGTAGCACTTGTTACCGGCATTGTCAACATGATACACAAGATGGTATCTATAGAAGGATATAGCACCGGGTTTACCGCATCAAGTGTCTCACAAAGTGAAGTTGGCATCTGATCGCGAGGTGTTATACTCCAGCGTGTTCGCCATCGAGTGACCCCCCTCTTGAATTCGTCTAAATCACATCTTTCCAGTTGGCTGTTAATAATTGCATCTTAACATCTGTCATCTGCAATTTGGAATCTTGCAGACTTGATATATCTGGGTACGGAGGGGCGCTGTCTTTGCTAGATACGGTCGAAACTGAGCTTGCATGTTCACTGTCATCAATTCTTTCTGGCAAAGACTCTTTGGAAATAGGTTCTTCTGTTGACGCAATTTTGTCTGAAGAATCTTTCGTTTCTGTTGAAACAGGTTTAGTGAAGAAACTGTCAATTGTTTTCCATTTAGCCTTTTCACGTTTCGATGTCATGTTGTCATTCAACGCAGGAAAGGTCACGTACATGTATACATATATACCAGAAACGATGACGGACGTAACTCGTACTAATGATACAGCGTACGTAACGTCATTTGAATAAAATTTGAAATGTCGTAATTTTTATGACAATGAATTTTCACAAAAAGCCACAACGAGACTTTGTTTTCCCCTTTTTTTAAAATTTTTATTATTCCTTATTTTATTTTTTTTTTTTGCTCTTTATTTTTTTTTCAGCACGCCGATGTGCACGCAACTGCGTGTTGGCGTATAGGGAGCTACGCGCCTGCAGATGGTAATACTAGTGTTCTGAAGCTTCTAATAGATATACACATTTATTTCTGATTGAAAGGGAATATTTTGGCTTTAATACACTTGGGAGTGTTATTGTTGAATAATTATGAAATATCTGGCATATATGAATATCCTGTTTAGAGATAATCAGTGCAAAACAGTTGAAATTGGGAAAAAGGGGGGATGCCCTGAGATACCACCCTGGTATTAAAAATCTCATTAAAAAAAATCCTGTAAATTAATTTCCACCAAAAAATGTTACAGTAAAGAATATACATACAGACATAATTGCACCAAATTTTACAAACTTTTACCATCGGATTTTTAAAATATTTAAAATTATGTTTTTCATGGATGGCACCCAGAAAAAATGAAATTGTGAAGGAAAGTTATTACACACTCATCCTTTGCTGTTTCTTTATTTATGAGATAAAAAAAAATAGTTACCAATAACAAAAAGCTTTTGAATTCTTATATTTGACATAGTGGATGTCCAAATTACCAAATTACTGCATGATTTGTCTTTTTTTATTAATTTTCATGTCTGTTGGGTAGGGGGAGGGGTCGTTTGGGGGTGACTTTACTTGATTAATTCATTACAAATAAAAACAATTGTACAATAGTTTCATAATATGTAAGATTCTGGAATATATATTTAATATTTTTTATTTGACAAACACTTGAAATTAAATGGAAAAAAAAGTTTGTCACACTCCTGGCATTTTTACAACATATTTTGCTGGGAATTTTTTCTGGAAAGAGATATTTCAATGATATTTTGTGGATACAAGCATATGATAATAATACTCTGTTATTAGCAGCAATAAGATATAAAAAGACAAGGAGCACAACTATGGAAAGTTAAAAGGAAAAGGAGTCATTTTTTAATCAAAACTGCCCATATCCAATGTAAACAATCTGTGTTGCCAAGAAGCTTGGAATTGAGGGTGGATTTTCAAAAGCACAGATGACCATATATTTGAGAAGACAATGAAAATAGAGTTATCTCCCATACCCTAGGCCTACACCCTTAAATAAAATAAAGAGTAAGAAAATATAGTATATATATTTAACCTTATACAAATTAAAAAGTGAAAGCCCCTGGATATACAGGGAGTCCATTGTTTAACCATGAGGAATTTTTATACCCCCTCCACATATATCCTTTCAGGATTTTGTTGGACTTAGCATTTTTTCTGATTACCCCTTTGGTATCTTCAAACTCTTCTTCCATTCTGGAATTATTTCTTTGATTTGCAGAAAAATAAAAATTTCTCACGTTTCTGTTTAATACCATTAGTTTCTCTTAAGCAAATCATTTCAGTTTTATTCACAAGGTCAGGGACCATAAAATGCAATCCAAATTATATTTTAGATCTAAACACTTTTTCTGTCTAGAGTTATGTGCATGTCATTTGTTGTTTAAAAAAAACAAATTTCTCAAGTTTCCCTTCAGTAACAATAAAATGCAGGCCAAACGTTAAAACTGTTTCCATTCTGGACCATGATAGGCAGGCCAAATTCAATTTTGGACCATAATACTTTTTCTGTTCTGGTGATATGCCCTTTAATTTTCCCAAAATTTGCGTTAAACACTATAAACCAACCTATTAGGCTACCCGAATTATTTCCTTGTTTATGTTAGTAGCATGCCAGGACTAATGTTAAAATTTTGTTGAAAATGTATAAATTTTGACTTTATAATTTTATAGTTGCCTCCTGCTCCAAAACAGCTATACACCACAGAGCTAACAGTACTGTGTAGAATCTGTGGGGACAAGGCTTCAGGGTTCCATTATGGAGTCCACTCATGTGAGGGCTGTAAGGTTAGTATTTATTGTGTATATCTAAGGGAACGACCATTTAACTTGAAGGGGGGTTATGGTTTTTTTCTAAAAAAATATTCTGATTCCCAATGTTGCTGAAAAAAATATTCTCATTTTGGTGGAGGAAAAAAAAATAATATGATTCAGAGTTTTTGTCATATAACCTAATGTTACATTCTGGAAAAAAAAATTGCGCTTTGCACGACAAAAAAAAAAAAAATTCTAACTCTTGTGTTGTCCGAAAAAAAAATTCTGAACGAAACAAAAAACCATAACCCCCCCCCCCCTTTCAAGTTAAATGGTCGGTCCCTAAGGATATGCAGGACCAGATTATCCTATAGGCTAGTCCTAGGCCCCTCAAGCTTGCTAAAAGATTTTCAAATATAAATTTTTAAGCTATGTAAATTTCGTTAAAATATATACATATCACGAGTACAAAATATTCAAGACTGGTGCAGGCGAGTTAGAGAGTGTCTCCATCTGAGGGGGCCCCAAAAGGTCATAATCCAACCCTGAGGATATAACTTTATGTAGCATACATGCTGACAGTAACAAACTGGTTCAGTGGTGTAATGTTAGCATGCTCGCCTTGAGTGTGCTAGATATTGCATTTCAATCCATGGTCAAACTGAAGACTATAAATTTGGTATTTGTTGCTTCTGCGCTAAGCGCACAACATAATGGCAAAGACTGGTTGGCTGGGAATCAGGATAATATGTCAGAGTTGAGCAATATGCCTACCTGTGTGTGGACTGTTGTTTCAGTGAGTTAGCACAATAAAAATCCAAGCAAGTTTGTTGGTCTTAGGTACAAGACAAATCTGTCTGTGACGGTGACGGTGAAATCATCATCATCTCATCAAATATTTGTATAAATATATTTTAAATAGAACTTTTTAGAAGTTAATATAACCTATTCTAATATGACGTCCTTCAAACGCTTAGTCCAAACCCGTGGTAAAAATAATATATATCTACACCCATTGTAATTTATGACGTCATCGACAATTTATAACGATATTTTACCAATTTTTACATATTAGAATCAAAATAATTCATGGAAGCTTACGCTCGGGGTAAAACTTCGTGACATAAAGACCTACCCATGGTAAAAACAATATATACATATGGCTTCCATGAATTATTTCTTAAATTTACAGTCTGGAGAACAGATTAATGCAAAAACCTGCTAAAGCCTGTTATTTATTTCCTTCTTTGTATTTATTATAGGGATTTTTCAGAAGAACGATAAAGAAGAGTTTGGTATACAAACCATGTCGTGCTAAGAAACAATGTAAACTTTCCCTGGGATCACGTAACAAGTGCCAGTATTGTAGATTTCAGCGATGTTTAAAAGCTGGCATGTCACAAGATGGTAGGTATAAGTTATGTCCTTTTAATAGATTTGATATCGCTTCTCCCACATTTGATTATTATAGGGGTTACTGGTGTTTAATGCAATTTTCAACAATATTTCAATTATGTCGGAGTGGTCAATTTTATTTGTAGAGGTAATCAGAGTACCCGGAGAAAACTACAGACCTGCTGCAAGTCACTGACAAACTTTCTCACATAATCGGTTGCTTCAAGTACACGTTACCATGAGCTGTAAGAAAGGGCAAAACAGTACAAGCAGGAACGTGGTAGAGGATACCATTGAAAATGATTAGAATGACGCTTGTTCTGCTGTTTTCAGTGGTTAGGGTTATAGTATTTAGTGCCACATTCAACCATATTTCAGTTATATCGTGGCGGTCAATTTTATTGATGGAGGAAACCGGTGTACTTGCAGAAAACCACTGACCTGCTGCAAGTCACTGACAAACTTTTATAACCTGTTCAAAAATTTTATATATTCGTAATTCCTTATAATTTAATTTTTACATTAAACAAAATTTAATGATTCCTCGATTTTATTTACAATTATTTCATGGGACTATTTGAATTTGTCGTTGACGAATGAATGTGTTGGCGACGTCACAATACCAACCCAGGTTACCAAGTATAACTAATGTTGCTCCAGGCAGAACAGCCAATCAGATTGTAGTATTCACATCAAATTAAATTATAGACAAGTATATAGTTAAGTGAAGATATTCTTCAATAAAATTAGGCCCATATTTTTATACATTTGTTTATTGTGAACAATAATAATAATATCAATTAAATTTGTTTGCAGCGGTCAGATTTGGCAGAATGCCAAAAGTGGAAAGAGAAAAATTAATGGCGGACAAAGAGGAATTAGAGGAGAATAGTAGGTCAAGGATATTGGAGCTACGTTCAATTTCAGACAATATAAAACAAATGTACGTCCAACATCTGCTGGGACGTATACCAAAACAAAAGGACAAGGATATCAGTGACAGTAGTGAGGAGGTTAGTGTTCTTCTTTTAGAACAAGTGAGTGGTTGTTGTTTAATGCCAATTCATCAATTTTTCAAATTTTTCAGCTATATCACATGGCGAGAACAAGTTAATTTTCAATGAGATGATGATGAGGTCCACTTTGTACCATAGGTACTCGGGGATTAGTCCGAGATTCCTCTGTCGTTTAACGGCATTGATAATCTTGCTGTAGCCGTTCAACGCTACAGCAAGATTATCAATGCCGTTAAACGACAGAGGAATCTCGGACTACTCGGGGATAGGATCCCCCCTTTTTTTGTGGAAAAAAATTTCCCCGTTTTTTTCTTTCTTTTTGGTATTTTTGTGATTAACTTGTGCTATATCATCAGATAAATCTCACTATTTCATATCATCAGAGAAATCTCACTATTTCCTCCAGTTTACTATCCAGCCCCTGCCACGATCAATATTAATATACTACTACTACTAGAACTAGAAGGTAACTAGCTTCTCTGGGCTGACTAGTCCGAGATTCCTTTGTCGTTTAACGGCATTGATAATCTTGCTGTAGCCGTTCAACGCTACAGCAAGATTATCAATGCCGTTAAACGACAGAGGAATCTCGGACTATGGGCTGACCTACATTTCTCCGAGGAAAAATTCGGGGAATCCTATCTATATAATAACAATCAAACACTTACCAATCGAAAAGCGGGCATCAATCCTTACTTCGATCACTTATCTGTTAGAATCAACTTGCTTTTCAGTCATGAAAGACGATTTAGTCCTTGAATTTAATCGGTATTCACTCGCGAGACGTTCCATTTGAAGCTCGATCAACGGAAGTCGTAATTTTTAAGGGGACAAGACTAACCTGGTTCTTTGTCCATTAGAGAAATTCCGAAATGTCATCTGTAAAACCAAAGGGTAAGAGAAATACGAACGTCTTTTTGGCGGATTTTACGACTTCCGTTGATCGAGCTTCAAGCTTCAAATGGAACGTCTCGCGAGTGAATTCCGATTAAATTCAAGGACTAAATCGCCTTTCATGACTGAAAAGCAAGTTGATTCTAACAGATAAGTGATCGAAGTAAGGATTGATGCCCGTTTTTCGATTGGTAAGTGTTTGATTGTTATTATATAGATAGGATTCCCCGAATTTTTCCTCGGAGAAATGTAGGTCAGCCCAGAGAAGCTAGTTACCTTCTAGTATATTAATATTGATCGTAGCAGGGGCTGGATAGTAAACTGGAAGAAATAGTGAGATTTCTCTGATGATATGAAATAGTGAGATTTCTCTGATGATATAGCACAAGTTAATCACAGAAATACCAAAAAGAAAGGAAAAAACGGGGAATTTTTTTTTCACGAAAAAAGGGGGGATCCTATCCCCGAGTAGCCCGGGGTTCTATGGTACCGCGGTACTTAATGTTTAACGTCTGTGTAACGTAACTAGTTTTCGGAATTAATCCAAAAATGTTATATTTTATTCCCCGTTGTAGAAACCAATTTTTCCCCACAATTCATTTTATTCTTTGAATTTGTTTAAAAATACGTCGCCACTTTTCCCTATGACAACGCCGATGTACCTCCCAGAAATGGTTTCCTATGATATCGCGGTAATTGCAAAATTAATGTTATGGGACACAATGTTTGACAAATCAAGACATCGTTTATAAATACTAAATCAAGGTGAATATCTGGCAAACTTATACCATAAAGAAAATCTTGATAATTTATCACATTTAATAAAGTAAAGTTTTTTTGAAATAACAAATGTAACGAAGTTGAGTCAGGTTGGTTAATATGTTTTCACAGCTTAATTTTTCCATCAACTTTGTCGGTCTAGAAAGTAACTAAAAATAGCACCAAAAATCCCAAATCGGGTTGAAATGAAACGTAAACAAACGGACGACATTTCTAAAAAAAATAGCAGACGAATTATGACAACTATGGTTTAATTATTGGACATTTTACAAAGCATGGTATCAGGGTAAAATAAAAATGTCCGCTATTTCTAAGGAAAAGATAAAAATACGTGCTTACAAAAATTCAAGACATTTGGACAGAATGACCAGACGATTCGATAAATGTGACTGTTGTGTTTATGAATATATAAATAGAAAAACCGGTAGGTGGCGCTGCAGTGCATAGGAACAGACAAAATAAATACCGCGGTATCATAGAACCTGCGGTACCATAGGAAGGGAGTAGACCAACATGCTGAGTTGGATTTTTATAGTGCTAGCTCACTGAAACAACAGTCCGCGGGTAGACATGTTACTCCACTCGGACACATTATTCTGATTCCGAGCAAACCAGTCTGTGTAACAGTGTTTTCTTTTCACCAGTGTATTCTTTCCTGAGGAATTATTGCACTAGTTTATTTTTTCCATGCGTAGTGTAAATTATCCTTTGTTTAATTGTGTATCCAAAACGCTCTTAAAAGGGACTTTTTTAGGGGGGACTATAAAAAAAATGAGGCATGGGCTTTTGCGGGGGTTATAAAATATTGAAGTGATTATTTCAAAATGAATTGTTATGTGTCTCTTTTCTAGATGTCGGAAGTATGTAATAAATAGTTTAATACATGGGCATTTCCATATTGGCCTGGTTATCATCCCGAGACCCCCATATTGGCCCGAGATGGAGTCGAGGGATGATAACCAGGCCAATATGGAAATGCCCATGTATTAAACTATTTATTACATACTTCCGACATCTAGAAAAGAGACACCCATATTGGCCTGAGACGAAGTCGAGGCCCATATTGGCCTGGGCAAATATGGGCCTCGATATGGAAATGATCTTGTAGTAATCCAATAACCGGTTATTTTCCCGGGGTGTGAAAATATGGACAGTTTACTTCCGGTCATATTGGTCATACACAAATGCCTTTATTTGAACTAAGTATGTAATAAACTAGTATAATTTATCCTGGAAAAAATTACCTAGTGCAGTTATTCTTCAAGGAAACAATACACTACCTTGTAATGTAATGTAAGCGTAAATTCATTTCCTAGAGTAGATCATCCATCATGTCCATATTATGTTGATTTCTAATCACATAGAATAAATACACTAGTGTGCTTTATTCCATTGGAAATTATACCCTAGGGCATTTAGGTCATGGAGAAATTATACTCTAGGATATTCTGTATTTCGGAAAGAATGTTTGTGGCGGAATCAATAACAATAGCTAAAAATCAAGAACTGAAGAATTCTGAATTAGATCATTAATTTTACTTCAGTCACCATTCAAAACTAAATTGTCATGGTGTATAATTATCTATAAATAAATTACAGACCTAAATTAAGGAGTGTTTACTATATGGAATAACCACACTAGACTCACTAAAAAAAAAAAAGTAATAATTTTTTGATTAGAAAACGGAAAAATCTAAATATTTCGTAAAGCGTAGATTTTTTTTTAACGCATCCAACGAGAGTTTTGTCAGGAATTTTACTACCATTTTGGAATTGTATAAATATTTACGGTTGAAATTATTCTGAAGGCCCTGCTCATCTGAAAAATTACCAATTTTTGGCGTTATTTTGGTCTTTATTTCAGGCTAAGTTCTTCAAAATAGGCCAAGTTTGCTCGTTAAATGTGACAGCCAACTCACCGTGGACGTAATCCCATATAACAATAGGAACGACGGTGGTCCCGCAGCTGGTCTATTGTCTCTCGTCGAAGTGCCGGAGAAGGCTATTGTTCCCTTCATGGTTAATGCATTTGACTACGTGACATTTATACACAGGCTTACCTGAGATTTACCTGGACAATTTTGAAAAAAACGTGAAATCATAAATTTTCATAATTACTGATTTTTAATTTGACCAAGTTATTTCAATCTTTCGGAAATAATTCGAAAGAGAACGGTTTTTTCTGCTAATAAATTCACTGAAGTTAAACATAGAGTACACAATTATTGGATATGAATAAAATTTTATAGGTAAAAACGTTATATACAATCTGTCATTTACAACCGGTGTACCCTTCAATCTGTAATCATGTTGGACTGGATTCAGCTTTCCTCGTCGCTGGACTCGTCGTCATCAAAATCAATTATTATTGGGGGAATCTCACTCCTATCAATGCAATTCTCTTTCCCATACTCCTTTTCTATTTTTAATACATGGTCTTCTGCCTTCGCCCAAACTTCCTTTGTAATTCTGCCAAACCCCCCATAAACAAGTTCTTCCACATCCTTCAAACGAAAAGTTGTATTGTTTTCTGCAACAAACTCTTTAACCTGTGCCCAAATAAGTTCTATGGGGTTCAATTCGCAATGGCGAACAGGGGTTCTTAGAACTTCGTGACCGTGTAGGTTGGCAATTTTATCAGTTTTAAAAACGGAAAGGAGTTTCTTAAATTAGATTTTTTCATAAAGTTGTTTTTTAGTTTCAAGGGGCTAAAAAGGAATGTTGTGTTTTGAAAGATAATCTTGTAAGACAGCTTTTCTCTGATTAAAGTTTGGCACAACAGTTTCTTCAGTCTTGATGTTGTGATAACTGGCATTATCTAAAACGATAACACTTGGGCTTTTTAATGCTGGCATGAGCTGATTTTCGAACCAGTTTAGAAAGATGGGCCCGTTCATTTCTTGGTGATAATCCCCATCTTTAGCTTTGGCAAGAAAAACCAAATCACACCTATCAATCAAACCCTCCTCACAATTACCAGCGTGCAACGGTCAAAATCATCAAGAGTTTTCTTTCTTTCGGTCTGTTGGATTCAGGAGGACTTTTACCGTTTACAACTCTATACACAGAACTGTAAGATATGCCAGCAGCCTTGCATGTTCTTTTAATCAAATTATCTGGGGAATAAAATGGTCTTCCCCTGGCCTTCTCCAGCTGAAAAAACTTGAATAGATTTAACACAATGTTTTTACAATCTTTTGACAAGTCCTTTGTTTTACCCATTCTTGCGATGTTTATATATATTTTAAGATGTCAAAAAATAGGTTTATGAAGAAATTTTATGTGAACTTTTAGAAAGATTTTAAAGTTTAAAAATGGAGTGTCAAAATATGCCTGTACACGTGCAGACGTGTCTCTGTCTCTATCAAGGTAAGATTTACCTGGCTGCTACCTCTAGTTAGTTTACTCCCACCTCTATTTTGGCGGTAAAAATCGGGGAAAATGTCAAATTTCAGATGAGTGCAGCAATAATGAAAGGTTATTGTTAGATGAAATGCATATTTTAAAAATGGTAGTAAAATTCTGCACAAAACTCTCGTTTACTGTGTTTTAAAAAAATGTATTGTTTTCGAGAAAACTCAAATTTTCCGTTTTCTAATCAAAAAATTATTACTTTAGTGCAGAATCATTATTCATTCTTCTTTTTCTCCTCAGTTACTACAGCTTTTGCATCTTTTGTATACAAATATTGCAAACCGTCTATTTCTTTAGTGTAAGCATATTTTATTAAGTAATTCATTAAGACAATACAAGCATGAATATGTACAAACTATTCGGATGAATCATTAATAGGATTTGGAAACAAGTTACAAAACTTATATTGATCTGTTTCCTGAAGAAATTAAATTTACAAAGCAGAATATATGCTCAAATGGTAGAAATTATAATGAATTAATATAATAATTAAGACAAATTAAACTTGATATAAATTAAGACAAATTAAACTTGATATAATAATATATAATAATGGTAGAAATTATAATGAATTAATAAAAAGTTCAACAATATTTCAGTTATATCATGGCGGACAGTTTTGTTGGTGGAGGAAACCAGACGACCCGGAGAAAACCATCGACCTGTCACAAGTCACTTACAAGCTTCATCACATAATCTGGTATTGAGTACACCTCAACATGATCAAGATTTGAACACACAACATTAGTGGATGCATAGGTAGTTGTAAATCCAACTACCATACGATCACGACCACGACAGCCCCTGCAGATTGGTGGCAATTAAATGCAATACAGTCAAACTTTCCTAAGCAGTCACCTCCATTTAGCAGTCACCTGTATTAAGAGGTCACCTTTTTGTTGATTGATTGATTGATTTTTTGGTGTTTATTGCCACTTTCAGCAATATTTCAGCTATATCATGGCGACCAGTTTTAGTGGTGGAAGAAGCCGGAGTACCCGGAGAGAACCACCAACCATGGATAAGCAACTGGTAAACTTGATCACTTGCGGCTGCAAATCGAGTGCACCCTTTTATGTAATTTACAAAACTGGGTGCGAACCCATGCCGTATTGCCACTATTGGTGATAGGCTTGCATGAGTTGTTAGGTAATCCAACTACCTAACTCAATGAGCCACCCGGGCCCTCCCTTTTTGTTGAACTGTCATAGAAAAATTTCATATGAATTGAACCTCTTTTAAGAGGTAACTTGTCTTAAAAAGTCCACTTTTTCCTTGACCTTTTAATCCAGGTTTGACTGTATATATACAAAATTATCTCGCAATTTAGAAACTTTTTGATAATTTGTCCCAAGTAGGTTTGGTTTCAGTTTAATTTGTCCCAAGTAGATTCGGTTTCAGCTTAATTTGTCCCAAGTAGATTCGGTTTCAGTTTAATTTGTCTCATGTAGGTTCGGTTTCAGTTTAATTTGTCCCAAGTAGGTTCGGTTTCAGTTTAATTTGTCCCAAGTAGGTTCGGTTTCAACAGGTTTCACCATGATATAGCTGAAATATTGCTAAAGTTGGTGTTAAACACCAATCGATCAACAGGTTTCACTACATTGATTATCAAATAAGATTATTTTGTCTTAGGACTAATTAAACAGAAAAACAGATCTTTATTAGGGCAGAGTAATTTTGTTTTTATCTTTTATTTGCAGGTGAATAAAGATGCAGTAATCTCCATTCTGAGGTCTGAAGAGGAGTTTCAAAACTGGAGGGTTTATGAAAGATATCAAGACATATTGGTTCCTCTGATGGAAGGAGCTGTTAGATTCGCTAAGCAAATTCCTGGATTTTCCGATTTATCAACCAATGATCAAATCATATTAATGAAACAAGCCTCAATGTCCGTGGCAATAATTGCAGTAAGTCATTTGTTGTAGTTTCACAGTCAACTATTTATGTTATATGTTAATTTTGAATCTTTGAATAAAGCAGTTAAAATTCGCTATAAGGGGGTAAGACATAATTAAAAATTATATATGTTTGTTAAATTGGACATTTTGTTAGCTAACTTCTAATGAAATTCAGTATAGTGTCACGTCAGAATTCATTATTTTCAACTAACCAATCAGCAACAAGCCTTCCAAATCTCGAGTATTAAAAACCGATCACATGCAGAGAGCTGTTTTTCGATTCGTCAATATATCCAACTACCTATGAAATCAGTGCCTATCATCACTAACATGGTGAGTTCGAATCCCGCTCATGGTGAGGTGTACCCGATACAACATTACGTGATAAAGTTTGTCAGTGACTTGGGACAGGTCAGTGGCTTTCTCTGGTTTCCTTCAATAAAACTGACCACCACGATATAACTGAAATATTGTTGAAAGTGGCGTAAAACACCATAAATCAATCAATCAATAATATACCATCCAATACATTATCCACTAAACTTGTTATCCATCATATAGTAGGTAATTTTTTACAAATTCTCCCACATCTGGTTTTTTTTAAAGAATAATTGTGCAGTGGACCAAACTACATTTACAATCTACGACAAGGAAATTAATTTAGTCCTTGACAAAATGTCCATACAGGAATGTCAGATACCGGTAGCCATGGTCATGTTTGGTCAGTTATTGAGATTTTATGATAAGCTAAACAGGTTTGGACTGCTCCAGTCAGAAATAGCTTTATTCTGTGCTGCTGTTTGTTTTTCAGGTGAGTAGTATATCAATTTAGTGTAATTGAAGTGTTGGGGTATGCTCAGGGCCAGATTATGACCTTTGGGGCCCTTAGGCTAATGAAGTTATGGGAAGCCCCTCAGACGAATCTTACTTATTGTCTTGTGAATTATGGTATTTATTCACCAAGACTTTGCATGCCCCGATCGGGTCAAACCAAAGAATATAAAACTGGTATTTGTTCCTTCTCTGCTAAGCATGCAGCATTAAGGAGAGAGAGCAAAGAATTATTTTCTATATGAAGTTCTAAGATTGTCAGAGGTTAATGGATGATTGAGGAATTCAACTGGTTTTATCGTGCATTCAATAATGAATATAATTGGAGCAGCATCAGTGTTGTAATGGTGAGCCTGTTTAGCTCGATAAGGTAATTGTGAGTTCATGCTCCACTCCTGTCAAACCAGACTATTAAATTGGTATTTACACTTCTCCGCTTTAAGAGTATTCTTAGAGTAAAGACGGGTTAGCTCAGAATCAGGATAATGTGTCAGATTGGAGCTATATATATCTACCTGCAGACTGTTTTTGTGTTTCAGTGAGCTAGCACTCTAAAAATTTAATTAAGCATGTTGGTCTAGACATCATCATCATCTTATCAAAATGTAAGTTGTTTTTGCCATGATTGATCTAGCTGAAAAAAGTGCTTTCTTGGCAATAAACAACAATCACTCACCAACTAATAAACATAATTCGTACCTAGAAATGATTGGATAAATAAATAAATATATTTAAATTTTTTTGCAGAAAATTCCTTTTTAGACAATACCATTGAAGTGGACACAATTCAACAAGATCTATTGCAGGCACTCAAAATAGAATTGAAACACAATCATCCAAAACAACGCTACATTTTTCCAAATTTGGTCATGATTATGACAGATTTACGTCAAGTCGTGGAGGCATTCGGTAGGAATCTACATATTGGTGTCCTGGACAAATCCAAAAACCTCGTTGACACTGCTCCCTTGATCAAAGAAATGTTTAATTTATGAATCATTCTATTTATAGTAATTTGTTTTTTTGTTTTCTGTTTTGGGCTATTCCATTTTATTGCAGGCAAGTATGGATTGACAGGAAGTGTGTTAGACTGGCCAATTTTATTTTGGGGGTTGACAGGAAGTTTGTTGGGAAGTGTAGTTAGGGTAATAGATGGGACATAATTAATACAATGGAATGGTCTTTTATATGTTTTGTATTGTCAACTTTTGCTGTATGCAAATTGGTTGTTCAAAATGTCTCGCATACTGTAAATTTACAAATTAACGCAGGCATTTTTTAATGTGAATTCAAGACCATTGCGCAGTAACAAACTCACAAATAAATCAATGCATTTATTAATGTTTATACACGAAAGCAAAGCGATAAATGTGAGGTTAAATTAAAATTTGGAAAAAAAACTAGGACACACAATTGTCTTACTATCGGTAAAATGTAAATTAAGTTTACTGCCGTTTTGTTATTCTTTTATCATTTTCATTAGCGAATATTAGCAAATGTGAGGATTGAATATTATGGTCTTGATACATTTGTACTGTCACATTTGTTTGCAGTAATTTGTAAATTTACAGTATGGAAGAATTAAAACCAAATGAAATGGATCAGAAAGAAAAACTCATCAGTCAAATTTTATTGGAAAAAAAATTAAATGAATTTTTTTTTCTCAAGCCTTTGTTATAAAATCAATAAAGTCGAAACCTTGTTATCTTGAACTCAAATAAGTTGTTTCCATGGTTACCTCAAAGGTTAAAATGTAGGATGTTGATTGTAGTTTTCAATTTTTGGTTTATCCCGAATATCCAAGTAAAATTATTGGTGACTTCAGCTTCAACACAGTTAGGTTTGGCTGTATATTATTTTAGAGATGGTTCATATTATCAATGTGTTTTTCACATTACATGTAATAGAAATTTATGTCATTTCAAAGTGTAAAAAAATCACAATGTTGGTATAATACAAAGTTCTAGTTACAATATAAGTCACTGCTTAAAATTGCTCTCTCAAAAAATACACCAAAGCTTGGTGAGGTTCTCATGCTATTATTCAAGCAAAAGAACGTAAAGTTTCCAATTTTCTTGTCTTCCCATATCTCGACCTGTGTAAGTCCCTACTTAAAATTTGCTTTCTCAAAAAAAAAAACACCAAAGCATGGTGAGCTTATGATGCTATTATTCAAGCATAAGAATGTAAAGTTTCCAATTTTCTTGTGTTCTCCATATCTTGACTTTTGTAAAAATAAAAAAATAAAAATTACTATGTACATGTACATACATATGCTAAGAAATTCTTTGCTTAATTTTCTTTATCCTAGCAAAACATAATTAATTGTAATGCTTAAACAGTACTTTGTCAAGGGAGATAATAAGGATCCCACCAAAACTTTACTAATGATTCCACAATCTAAAAAAAATGTATTTTTGTTGTTTCTTTTTTTAATTGTTTTTTCTTTGCTGATCCACTTGTAACATCTATTTAAACAACATCCCAGATCAAGTCATGACTGAGATCACATTTAAAAAGATGACCAATCAGCAATGAGCTTACAAATCTTTAGTATAGCAGTGTCAAATGAATGAGTAGAAAATTTCCAAATGTAAATGATTGTTTCTCTAACGTGACCTCGTTATTAGAGGTATCGATTAAGTGGGGTTAGTGTTATGGTGTTTAACGCCACTTTCAACAAGTATCAGGTAAGTGGGTCACCAAATGAGACAAATAAAAATGTACCAACAATGAATTGAATTTTTATTATGGTAGACTGTATTCATTGTCTCAATTTTAGGTATAATTTATAAACATTTAATATACCATGTATGTATATACTTTTTATAGGTACCTTATCAAGTTTTTCCATAAATATACAATTGACATATTCTGCCAAATGTATAAATTTAAATTTCTACACTGTTTGAAACCAGTGTAATTTGTTTTTTGTTTTTTTTTGTTGATTTTTGCATTTTATAGAATTTATCTTTAATATTATTTAGAATTTGTTTATGTTCTAATTTTTACCTTATATTTTGTTTTGTTTTTTTGTTCTTTCTGTCTAAAATATTTGATTTATATATATTCATGTACATGCTGGTTTTTGTACACCAAACTACAAAATTAATGTATGTTGAAATGGCAATTGTTTTTCTTTTTTTTTCTAGGGTATACCTTTCTGCTTAAATTTAATTTGTACTTCTGTTGTTTTAGAAGCAAAAAGAATTAATTCTTTTTCATGGAACAGATTTGAGGGAATATTCATGTACAGTTTTTTTTACTTTATCCTAAAATCCTACATAATTTTTGTTCTATTGTTTGTGGAAATTTTGATATAATATTTGTTAACGCCACGATATAGCTGAAATACTGCTTAAGTTGGTATTAAACATCAATCTATTATTTGAATACAGTGTACCCTCTTTTTACCTCCCCCTCTTAAATCCACTGCCCTCACTTATTGCCATTGAATTTCAAAGTCAAAATTACGAAAAATCTTGAAATTTATATGTAAATTTCTCTCTCGATATATTCCATCTTCGCTTGTCGCAAAAATATAACTTGGTCCAGAAGGCAGTGGTATAATGAGGGTGTACTGTATATTAAACTGAACTAACATACAAATAAAATAATTATATCATTCTGAATATGCATCCTAATTGTTTTATTCTATATTTAATAGACTCAGATCAGCATCCGGACTCAAATTGTCGTCCACTCCTCAAATCGACATGAAAATTTGAAAAAAGGACATAGATCTGAGGTACAGATGTCTGTGACATAGAAATTGGATGTGGATTTAAGGATCGGACATTGATTAGAGGCTAAACGTCGATCTGAGTCTTACATATTTAATTCAAGAGAATTTGATAAGATTTGAATTTTTTATTAAGGTTTTTAGGTTTTATTGCATTTATCTAACATTTTTGCTCAAAATGATATCATATTATTAGATTCATATCCCATTCCATTATTTTAAATGCCTCATACAAGATAAAGATTGATATTGTAATATTATTACCGTATTTAGTCATATATAATGCACATGTAGGTAGCATTGCATTTATAATACTATTACAATATTAAGTCGTGTACATTGCACATGGAGGTAGCGGTTGATTTTTTAATACTATTACCATATTTAGTTATGTATACATACCTGTTAACCTCTGGGAACTGCTAGGGGGGAGATCTCCCCCCTACCAACTCTTCTAAGGGGGAGATTTTGTGCATCGCCTTTAAACGCACAAAACTGTACCTTGTAGTTGCATACATGTGATAGAGTTGCTATGCTACAACTGGAGATTTGTAAATTTTTGGCTGGAGATTTGGTCTCATAACTGGAGATTTTTTATCGACGTATTTGGTGCATGTTTTTATTGTTAATTGATGCTTTCTTTTTGTTTGTTTCAGTATTGAACCAACTGCATCCCATTTCAATATATATTGTTTACATTTCTGTCTTATTAGTAGTGTTTCATATGATGAATGAAGGATAAAAACTGTATTTATAATTTATTCATAATCATAAGGTTATAACAAAGCAATAAAAATGAAGACAGAATGCTCTGAACAATAAAGTCATAGAGCACTAAAATTAAAAAGTCACTTTGCTGCTGGTGCGTTGGGTGATAGCATACGCTTTGGCATTTTTGTGGTTTATCAATTCCATCCTGGAACTTAGTCCTTAAATAATACTTTGATCGGCTTTGGTCCCAACAAGCTATAACAACTCAATCTGAGATGAATTCATTGCACGTTTGATCGAAATAAGAAGTTTTCCTCGGCATCAAAGGTTGTCCGACTCTTGTTTGCACAACGGTTTATAACTATTTTTAATTGCCGCTATCACACTTCTAATCATCTAAGCGTGTGCCACAAACCCACTTCCTTATCCCCAATTAACTGTCAATCAGCGGATAATTGTTGTATAATCATCAACACCTTAATTAATCTCCATGACCCAATTTACCTGTAAAGGTGTCAAACAGATCAATAACCGGATATCATTTACATTCGTATCTCTCGGCGTTTTTCATCAGCGCGGGAGTTCCAAATGGGGAATTTCCAGAAATATTGATCGCAAAATGTAGGTCAAGATTTTATTGTACTTGATTTTTTTGTTGGGGGGATATCGTGCGGGAGGAAAAGGTGTGTGCGGGAGATTAATGTCTCCCGCGCATGAGACCCAGTCCATGCGGGAGATAAGGCTCTTACGCAGGAGACTCCCGCGAAAAGGGGGAGGGTTAACAGGTATGTGTATATCACACATAAATCACATCCATTTTATTTTTCAATGATTGATTGTAATGGTATATAGTCTTTCTGGTGTTTAAAGTGGGTGCTATGTACGACATAGTATGGTAATATCTTTGTTTTGATTATAATATTGTTGTGTATTTATATAAAAAGGATATTTTTTTGCTACATCCGTAAGACTGTAAAATGTGACAAAAAGACAGCTTTTTTTTTCTCGAATGATATTATGCAAATGAGAAATGTAAAAACTAATAGTAATACAAGGGATGAAAAATATTGGCAGGTTAGGACAGCCAACGCTTGCCCAATCACGGTAAAACAAATACAAAAAGCAGGCCCCAATTTAATAATGCAAGATTACAGATATTTCCAAATTCTAAACTACTGCATTTTTCTCTAAATTTGTCACTTTTGCATTTTATATACCATAATGCGAAAGGTCATTTTTAACCTTTACAGAGCCTATTAAATATTTTTGAAGGTCACTTCTGATTGAAGATTTATGAAGCCATGATAGTTCAATCTGTCTGAAGGTCACCTCTATTTGATTTTTACAGAAGCTATTATAATTAAATATGTCTGAAGGTCACTTTTATTTCTCCATTACAGAAACCATGGTGATTTTTCATGCATATAGCCTTGTCCTACCATTACCTCTAACGTTGACATACAGTACCTCTAACTTTGAAAAATGTAGAATTTATAAAAATGTGATAAATAATGTAAATCTGTACACGAATGATCAGTGCTGGACACTTATGAAAATACAAAATCAAAAATGGCCGCCGGTACAGCACATTTTATGTCATGTGAGTGATACTAGGTATTGAGAGCCACTGGTTTTAAGCCTTACTTCTTATATTTTTATATAATGTGCCATATTATTTATTTTGTGCCATATTTTTAATTCCCGGTGAAAAATTGTATGATTTTATGATTTAATAATATTTTTTTAGGAAATAATGATTTTTTTTGTTTATACATGTAATTTAAGGGCATTAACATCTATCTGCTAAAATTAACATAAAAATTGATAGAATAATTTGTATTATGTATTTGTTATCTTTGTCAATATGTCAGATGGACCTGCATGGATCAAATTGTCTGTCAGTCTGTTTCTTGTTGAGGGGTGCTTCATAAGACTTTAGAATTATTGATAGTAAAAATTGAGTATAATCAATGTGCAATGTATGATTACATAACTTGCTTTTATTTTGATTAAAATTTATTGATTGATTTAATTATTGATTGATACAGACCTCTTATTTTATGTGAACTTTTTTTTTAATATAACCAAAAACAATTACAAAAGAAAACTTTTTAATATTGATATTAAAAAACTGGTGAGTAAACTTTTTTTTAAACGTTCCGGCGATTTAAGAAAATGTGCCATAAATGGTATTTTGGACAATATATATATATTTTAAAACGTTCCGGTGATTTGAGAAAATATGTGCCATAAAATGTATTTTTAGGTATCAAATTTGATATTGATGTTAGAAACCTTTTTTTTTTAAAACGTTCCGGTGATTTAAGAAAATATGTTTTTTAATATTACCAAACTAGTGACAATAGAATTTTTTTTAAAACGTTCCGGTGATTTAAGAAAATATGTGCCATATATTAAAGCATATTTTTAGATATCAGCTTATTTATATTGATATTTTTTGTTTGTTTTATTTTAATGTGCCATAAAATTGTTTTTGAATATAATTGTATCTGCATAATTTGTCTGTATTAACAGTTTGTTAGTTTTCAGTGTTTTGTCATCATCGGGGTGTGATCAGCTGTGGTTTACCGACATATTAAATAACAATTTGTTAGTATTCAATGGTTTGGTTTTTCATGGTTGGAGATTACCAACACGATTTTGAGTTGTAAACATACCAATTTGAACAGAATGGATTCTTGTAATAATGTAACAAAAATAGGGTGTTTTTTTATGAATTTGTATGAAAATTTGTCAAATA
Source organism: Bathymodiolus brooksi (assembly GCA_963680875.1). NCBI lineage: Eukaryota > Metazoa > Mollusca > Bivalvia > Mytilida > Modiolidae > Bathymodiolus > Bathymodiolus brooksi. The sequence continues at coordinate 84,545,775 of OY804589.1, read as the reverse complement.
GAGATAGACCAATAAAATGGTATGATTTATAATTTCAAAGGAACATGCAGATTAATTGGGAATAGTAATATAAAAAAACATAGATATGCAGCACAAAATGTATCCATTTAAGAAAATGTGGGGAAGAATAAAAATTATCTGGGTTAGGATTATGGTGTTTAACACCACTTTCAACAATATTTCAGTTATACGTATGTGACCGTCAGTTTTATTGGTGCAGGAAACTGGAGTGCCATGAGAAAACCACTGACAAACTTTATAACATAATGTTGTATGAGTCAAAATTTATCAGTTACATTGTAAATGTTTCATGGGTCAAAATTGTGTTTTCTAACAAATGGAAAATTTTGTGATGGTAAAAATATGGTGATTAGCCATATTTTTTTGTTTTCAGGTAAACTTTTTTTTTGCAATTTTTTATGATTTTTTTGTAATGACTCGCCTATTTCTTACATATTTTTTGTATTTACAAGTTGATAGTGTTTTTTCCTTTGTGAATTTAAAAATGGTGTTCTTTGATTTTTGGGTTCAAATTATTCCATACCGTCAAACCTCGTTCACGTTATCATAAACTCAGATGAGTTTTCGTTGGATGGATCATAGGTCAAACTTACAATTTGGTTCATGGATAGCAGCTTTCAGTTTAATTTATCATGTGTAACCCCAATACTGGTTACTGAGTACCACTCAACTGCAGGCTTGGGGGCATTTCACACTCATTGTTATAGGGTATGAGTTGTACTCATTACTGAAGATCATACAGTGACTGTGAAATGTAGAACAGCAATAAAAGTGCTGTTACTTTACTTTAATTTGTGTCTAGGTGTAAAGTTAGATAGTCTCACATGTTCATTTACATCCACATCCTTTCTTGCTAATTCAATACAGTAGCCCCCCCCCCCCCTCCAAAAACACACCCTCTTATAATGCCACTCCCACTAAAGGCCACACCTCTTGTCAGGCCAGATTTCAGATGGACTAAGATAGTTAAACAATACCTTAAGAGAGGTCACTTCTTTTGTAAGGCCATTTTTTTCACTGCAGATAGGCCATGATACAGCTTAAATACTGCTAAAGTTGCAGTCTGCGCCAAAAACCACTAGACCAAAGCCCCAGTCTAGTTAAAATTGGTTCAGGCTAGTAAATATTGCATAGAAGTTGCTTAATCAAAGACAAAAAATTTCTAAAATGCTGTTCGGGTTAGTTTGTCAAAATGTTTTTGGCACAGACTGAAGTTTGTGTTAATCATTACACAAGAGGAGGCCTTATAAAAGGGGGAATACTGTATTTTGAAGTAAAAATCATCATTTCATTCAACTCGGACACGACACGTTCAACTGTATGTTTGTTCACAATATGATGCATTCAGTAGTTTTATTTGTTTATTATTGTTAAATATATATATGCTGATGGTTTTTTTAAGTAAATTATGGTTGTTATAGAAAATACCGGTGAATTTTACGACGTTTTCTATTGATATTTATTCTTGTACATACATTTACTGAATAGTTCCTCAAAATCATGAATATTAAATATTTAGTCAAAATATTTTTGTTATGATAATGTAATTACTTGATTAATGATCATCGTGAAGTCAAAATTGGGGGGTGGGGGATACATACATTCTTTGTACTTGCCAACTCACCCGATTTTGGCTGGTCACACTCAGAGAAATCCACCCATGACCTGATGAAATTGTTGTCACCCGGCGGATGCTTAAAAGACCCGGGATTTCAAAGTCCCGCCCGTGTTCTTTGGCGTTTCTTTCATCGTCCGGGAGAATTCATTACGTAACTGAATGAAAACATTTTTCGTAACAAATTGTGACTTAAATCAAACAATTTTTTCCTGTTTTATTTACATAATGATCAGGAATAGAAAAGATTTTAAAGTGAATTTTTTTTTACATTTTCTATTTTCAAATCACGAAGGAAGAAAAAAAACGGCATTCATTTTTTTTTGGCCAACATAAGAGATAATATAAAATGTGACTAGACGCCAGAATGTTATTTCTATAAGTAGACTTATCCTAGATAAAGTATAAAGGCCTGATGGCAGGAACATGGGATAAAGTAAAAGAGAGAATGTTGAAAATTTAATATGTTATTTTCCGGATATGGAATAAAAGAATTTAAATGTTTGATGATTTTTTTTTAAATCCTCGCCCTGTTAAGAATAAGGTTGATCCCTTACTAGAAATAGTAGGGTGCAAAGGATCTCATGAATGACACTTTCAATAGATCTTTTGCACATTTCCGATTTGATTCTAAAATTAGATGTTTTGATACATTTTTTAAAGAGTTATTTCCCTTTATTATGAGAAAATGGTACCTTGTCTAGCAAATGCAGTGGAAAGGACAATGAATTTGAGTATAATTTTCTCATATGAACCTTGTAAAAAAAAACTGGAAAATTTTTCCTAGCATATAGAAAATTTACCAGTTTTTTTCACCACATCAACATTTCGAATAGATTATGGAGGGAAATTTATCTTATTCTCATTGAACTTTGCATGAAAAGGGAAATAACTCCTGTAATACATATGATTTTAGAATCAAAGTCAAAAATGTGTATATGGTCTATTGGCATACATGCTCAAAGAAATTGATTAATTAAAAAAATTGTTTGATGATCTATTAATCTACTGTGTACCGGTGAATTGATTTTAATGTTGCTCATGATATATATATACTTATGTTACCGTGGTTACCATTTTTGTAAAATTAATCGTCATCTGTGTTATGTTGGTACATTATTGCAAATAAAATAACTTGGATGAAAAACAGATTTGTTATGTTTAGTGAGTTGTCTACCTTGTGTTGTGTTTATTGAGTTGTCTCCCCTGTGTTGTGTATCCTGAGTTGTCTACCTTGACTTTATGTTGTCCTCATGTGGTCTCTTTGAGTTGAAGTGAATATGTGCAGATTTATTTATCTTTTGTTCACTTTGAAAAAAAGTTTAAACAGTGATGGTCAACAATTCCATCAATATCAACAAAACAAACAACTACCTCTAACGTCAAACCATTGAACACAAAACAGACCACATGTGGCTCAGAAATCCAGGTTCTGGTTTGGGACATTGATATGGTAGGGTTAAACCCTTTAATGGGATCCTCCCCTTCTCATAATTTGATCTTCAATGACTACAGTTATAAACAAATCATTTTTTTTAGACCTGTACAGATTCCCTTCCATTCAAAAAGATTGCACTAGCACAAAAATGAAAGACAACATAGACATCATCATGGATAGTACTAAAGCAGGGACAGTGAATGCTCATAATTAACTGACTACTACTTGTAGTTAAAAAGATAGAATCTGTTTGTTAAACCCCATTACTCTGAAGGTCAAGATATATATAGTGAGGTGTTTGAGATCACATTAATTGGGTATGCTGGTAACCAAGCCAGAACTGTGTGTCTGTTCCAGGCCAGGAAAGGAACTATGTTTCAATCTCCTATTGTTGTTATTTCAGTAATTGGGGGTTTAAGGTTTGCCGATGGCAGTGCCGGACTTTAGCCAATTGTGCCCCGCGCAGGAGTTATCTACTGTCGGCTGTTCAAGTACACACAACAACATACTGCAGATTTTACAGAAAACAGCATTGGAACGAACACCTCCTAAGGCTGGGCCTGGTCAATGACAGGCTTTGTTGTTTGTTATACTGTCCACCATTCCTGTACTATACAAGTATAATAGAACCGTAGATATCAAATTTAGTGCGCACGACGCGTTTCTGGAATAACCATCATCAGGTTGTAAAGTCGGAAAGTAGCCTTCATCAAGTTGAAGATTTTCCGTACTTGAAAGAAGAGAGAAGGAGAGGTACGCTCAAAATCAAAAGATTGGAAAGCCAAATGACTTAAAAGTCTTTGAGAGCAAGCAAACCAAGCATCGACAGGATAGTCAATATCGACTAAGGTTGCTTATGTTTGGGATAGATTGACCTTAGTTTGAATAAATTACAATATTTAGGAACATAGATATATCTAATAAACCATGCCAGTTCTGGAAATACTACAGAGACGTGCAAAAAGTATTCGGTCACTGTAAAACATTTTCTATATACCCCGGTATTTCATATAAAACCCCATTTTTTCAACATTATTCCAAAGTCAATTCTTGATCCATTTTGATTAAATTTTGACCAACAACAGCGAGAACGTACAGTGTATGTAGTTTTCTCTGATCATTTAAAAATATTTGTTTGAAGCACAGATTTTAAATATTCACAATTTTTAACATAAACTTAAATTGTTAGTCTTCAAAAGTACTATCTTTGCATTTTGTTTTTTATGTCAAAAATTTAGTTTTGTGTTTAACTTGTGAACTCTTATGATTCTTAGATTATAAAATTATGCTGAAATTACAGTGTAAGACTACATTTAATTCTTTCTTTGTTGGTAAAAATTTCCTAAAAATTGAACAAGAATTGACTTTGTAATCATGTTTTGAAAAAATGTGGTTTTATATGAAATATATAGTAAAACATTACAGTGACCGAATACTTTTTGCACGTCTCTTGAGGTGGATGATACACTCGAGGATCAAAAGTCCACCAGCAGAGGTTTCGACTCAAAATGTATATATCTAAAGCTTTCAACTGATTCGACCGAACTCGAACAGTGATTCTGTCTCATTCTTGTCGATCACGTCGGTGATTATATACAACTGGGTAACACAGCTTAAGAGATACACCAGTTTTTAGTCGATAATTAGCTATAGGCATTCATCTGACAATTATGATATTAAAGAAATTGTGACCGGGGTTATTTCGGTTCTCCACCAAATATGACCGCCATTGTATTCTTATTGCCTTATGAAATATGACCGCTATTGTATTGTTATTGCCTTATTAAATATGACCACCATTGTATTCTTATTGCCGTATTAAATATGACCGCCATTGTATTCTTATTGCTATACAATGTATTTGCTGTGGCAATTACCACTTGTGAAGGTCACCGTACACGTGCAATATAAATTAGAAATTGTCGCAATTAGTGTAAAAAGAACCAGCAGATGATTATTTAACATCTGTTGGTAAATATCAAACAAATTAATATACAATGAAGCCTATGCATGTAGAATCCCGAGGATTTTGCTTGGCTTCATCTCCTAATATCTTCTTCTTATCAGAAATGCTAATCATTGATTGGTCAATACGGAATCGAGAATCAGTGGTCGTTAGCTAAGGCTATCATACTATAGAAAATTTCAGGCAAGAACAAAAAAAAATAATTAAAAAAAAGTGTAGATCCTCTCGAACTTTATCAAATGATGACATGACTAACGGTATATTTGTAAGACTCAGATCGACGTCCAGTCTCTAATCGACGTCCAATTCTCAAATATGGCCGTTTTTCACTTTCTCAAATCGACGTCAAATGACGTCACTGACGTATACTTCAAATGAGTCACACCCGTTAGGGAATGTCTTTGAAACAATGATGGAGAAGGGACAAGACCAGATTCCAGAAGAGGGGTTCTTGATGGCAAAAGACAAAAATGCCTATGTATTTTATAATTACTGTAGATAAAATCCTATTGTGCTTAGGAGTACTTCTACTTTAGCGGACCCTAACCCTAACCTTAACCCTAACCCTAACCTTTAACATAACCCGAACCCTAACCTTAATCTTAACCCTCACCTTAACCTCAACCCTAACATTAACCCTAACCCTAACCCGCCTAACCCTAGCTCTAACCCTAACCCTAAACCTAACCTCAACCATTACCCTAACCTTAACCCTAACCATAAACCTAACCCTAACCCTAACCCTAACCTTAATCATAACCTTATTCCTAATCCTAACCCTAACCCTAAACCTAACTCTAACCCTAACCTTAACCCTAACCCTAACCCTAACCTTAATCATAACCCTAACCCTAACCTTAACCTCAACCCTAACATTAACCCTAATCCTAACCTTAACCCTAACCCTAACCTTAACCCTAACCCTAACCTTAACCCTTACCCTAACCTTAATCATAACCCGAACCCTAACCTTAACCTCAACCCCAACCCTAACCCTAAACCTAACTCTAACACTAACCCTAACCCTAACCCTAAACCTAACCCTAACCTTAATCATAGCCCTAACCCTAACCTTAATCCTAACCTTAACCTCAACCCTAACATTAACCCTAATCCTAACCTTAACCCTAAACCTAACCCTAACCTTAACCCTAACCCTAACCCTAACCCTAACCTTAACCCTAACCCTAACCCTAACCTAACCCTAACCTTAACCCTTACCCTAACCTTAATCATAACCCGAACCCTAACCTTAATCCTAACCCTAACCTTAACCCTAACCCGCCTAACCCTAGCTTTAACCCTAACCTTAACTCTAACCCTAAGCCTAACCTCAACCATTACCCTAACCTTAACCCTAACCCTAATCCTAACCTTAATCACAACCCTAACCCTAACCTTAACCTCAACCCTAACCCTAACCCTAACCTTAACCTTAACCTTAACCTTAACCTTAATCCTAACCTTAACCCTAACCCTAACCCTAACCCTAAGCATAACCCTAACCTTAATCATAACCCTAACCCTAACCTTAATCCTAACCCTAACCTTAACCTCAACCCTAACATTAACCCTAATCCTAACCCTAACCCTAACCTTAACCCTTACCCTAACCTTTTTTTGACGCCGATTTGAGGAGTGGACGTCGATTAGAGACTGGACGTCGATCTGAGTCTATCATATTTATGACATAACGATCTGTTGACAAAAATGCATGTTATTTGGATTTTCAAAAAATATATATATATTTATCGGACGATCTACAAACATTCATAGACATTTAAAAGATTTGAAATGCACCGAAAATTCAACTAGTGCCCGGAAGAAAGTCACCGTAAATAAATGGCCATAGTTTCAAGAAACTGGGTATATTTATGTTCGAAATTCGCCATAATTTCTTTTGAAATCGCGCGGGAAAGACGAACTTCCCGTTTGTACACAGAAGGGGTGGCGTTTCTTAAACAAAAAAGAATATTAATTATGCTCACACAAACTCGAAAACTACACGAAGAGTAAATAACATTGACATTAATAAATAATATGAAACCGGCACGGCCTTAAATGCTCGCGCATCTGAAAATTATCTGGCAATTTCATCAAAAGTGTCGAGATTTTTTGGGCCGAGATATATTGGGGACGACTTTTTTTAGGGCCGAATCTAGTCTCATTCAATCGAGCTGTCGTTCCTTTATTCGAGTTATCGTTCCTTACGAGACTTCAGGATCACCTTAGCGCTTTATGTTAAGAAGATCTCCATTAGTTGAGTGTGTTAGTGTGTTACCCGGAAACCGGTGTTTACAAAACGTAAGGAACGATAACTCGAATAACAAATACAAAACGTAGAATTTTTTTTTCTTCGACAATATGTTCAGCCATGTTTGTTAAAAAATCCTAAGTATACATTTTATACCATAAAGAGCTCGCTTAAGCTCGCATAATAACTACAAATGTATTTACTTCCTCGTCAGATAACAGGAACTGGGTATAGTGAACCACATCAGTGGTGTACATGGTTAGCGTGCTCGCCTCTAGTGCGGTAGATCGTGGGTTAGCGTGCTCGACTCTAGTGCGGTAGATCGTGGGTTTTAGCCCTGATCGAGTCAAACCAAAGACTATAAAGTTGGTATGTGTTGCTTCTCCGCTAAACACGCAGCATTAAGGAGAACGAGCAAAGACTGGTTGGCTCGGAATCAGAATACTGTGTGAGTAGAGCGACATATCTATCCGCGGACTATTGTTTCAGTGAACTAGTACTATGGAAATTAACTAAGAATGTTTGTCTAGTGCAATATGGACCTTATCATCATCTCATTGAGAAATTACTGGATTGGCGTTAAACAACAATCAATCACTAGAAATAGTTGTCTAATGTTCTGATGGGCTGAATCAACAAAATGTATTACAAGTTTAATATATTAAATTAAGCTACATGGCTCCTATTTTGTTCTGCCTCCTTCCTGGGCCTGGCTTGACTCTGCTTTTATTGGCCTGACTTGCATCCACCTAGGAATTGGCTGACCCATGCTGTTCTTGGCCTGGCCGGGTACCTGTATGAGCCTGGCTCTTTCATTCGACGGTTTGGTTTGTCTAGACCTGGCGTGGCTCCTGCTTCGACCTGGCTCAGGACTGGGCATGGTTCCTGTTTTTGCATTGTTGCTCTCTGATCTGATCTGCCTTGGCTCTTGCTTGAGGTCGATCCCTGATTTGCTTGACCTGGCCCAGGAATTGGGACTTCTTGATCTGGTTTCTGTCTTAATCCTGTAATGCCTGTCTCGACCTGGACTGTCTGCTGCTCTGGTTTGCTTCCTGTCTGGGACTGGTTCCTGTCTGTGGCTGACTTGACTATTCTAGGCCTGGTCTGGCTCCTGTTTCGGATTGACTCTTTCCTGGATCCGACTCCTGAATGTGCCAGACAGCTGCTTGGCCTGGCATGGCTTCTGCTATCGCCTCTCTTGGCTCCTGCTTCGACCTTGTTCAGGACTGGACATGGTTCCTGTTTTTGCATTGTTGCTCTCTGATCTGATCTGCCTTGGCTCCTGCTTGGGATTGATCCCTGAATTGCCTGACCTGGCCCGGGACTGGGTCCTGCCTGGTCTGGTTTCTCTCTTAGCCCTGCAATGCCTGTCTCAGCCTGGACTGTTTGCTGCTCTGGTTTGCTTCCTGTCTGGGACTGGTTCCTGTCTGTGGCTGACTTGACTATTCTAGGCCTGGTCTGGCTCCTGTTTCGGATTGACTCTTTCCTGGATCCGACTCCTGAATGTACCAGACAGCTGCTTGGCCTGGCATGGCTTCTGCTATCGCCTCTCTTGGCTCCTGCTTCGACCTTGTTCAGGACTGGACATGGTTCCTGTTTTTGCATTGTTGCTCTCTGATCTGATCTGCCTTGGCTCTTGCTTGGGATTGATCCCTGATTTGCCTGACCTGGCCCGGGACTGGGTCCTGCCTGGCCTGGTTTCTCTCTTAGCCCTGCAATGCCTGTCTCAGCCTGGACTGTCTGCTGCTCTGGTTTGCTTCCTGTCTGGGACTGGTTCCTGTCTGTGGCTGACTTGACTATTCTAGGCCTGGTCTGGCTCCTGTTTCGGATTGACTCTTTCCTGGATCCGACTCCTGAATGTACCAGACAGCTGCTTGGCCTGGCATGGCTTCTGCTATCGCCTCTCTTGGCTCCTGCTTCGACCTTGTTCAGGACTGGACATGGTTCCTGTTTTTGCATTGTTGCTCTCTGATCTGATCTGCCTTGGCTCCTGCTTGGGATTGATCCCTGATTTGCCTGACCTGGCCTGGGCCTGGGTCCTGCCTGGCCTGGTTTCTCTCTTAGCCCTGCAATGCATGTCTCAGCCTGGACTGTCTGCTGCTCTGGTTTGCTTCCTGTCTGGGACTGGTTCCTGTCTGTGGCTGACTTGACTATTCTAGGCCTGGTCTGGCTCCTGTTTTGGATTGACTCTTTCCTGGATCCGACTCCTGAATGTACCAGACAGCTGCTTGGCCTGGCATGGCTTCTGCTATCGCCTCTCTTGGCTCCTGCTTCGACCTTGTTCAGGACTGGACATGGTTCCTGTTTTTGCATTGTTGCTCTCTGATCTGATCTGCCTTGGCTCTTGCTTGGGATTGATCCCTGATTTGCCTGACCTGGCCCGGGACTGGGTCCTGCCTGGCCTGGTTTCTCTCTTAGCCCTGCAATGCCTGTCTCAGCCTGGACTGTCTGCTGCTCTGGTTTGCTTCCTGTCTGGGACTGGTTCCTGTCTGTGGCTGACTTGACTATTCTAGGCCTGGTCTGGCTCCTGTTTCGGATTGACTCTTTCCTGGATCCGACTCCTGAATGTACCAGACAGCTGCTTGGCCTGGCATGGCTTCTGCTATCGCCTCTCTTGTCTCCTGCTTCGACCTTGTTCAGGACTGGACATGGTTCCTGTTTTTGCATTGTTGCTCTCTGATCTGATCTGCCTTGGCTCCTGCTTGGGATTGATCCCTGATTTGCCTGACCTGGCCTGGGCCTGGGTCCTGCCTGGCCTGGTTTCTGTCTTAGCCCTGCAATGCATGTCTCAGCCTGGACTGTCTGCTGCTCTGGTTTGCTTCCTGTCTGGGACTGGTTCCTGTCTGTGGCTGACTTGACTATTCTAGGCCTGGTCTGGCTCCTGTTTTGGATTGACTCTTTCCTGGATCCGACTCCTGAATGTACCAGACAGCTGCTTGGCCTGGCATGGCTTCTGCTATCGCCTCTCTTGGCTCCTGCTTCGACCTTGTTCAGGACTGGACATGGTTCCTGTTTTTGCATTGTTGTTCTCCTGTTTGGGATTGATCCATGATTTGCCTGACCTGGCCCGGGACTGGGTTCTGCCTGGCCTGGTTTCTGTCTTAGCCCTGTAATGCATGTCTCAGCCTGGATTGTCTGCTGCTCTGGTTTGCTTCCTGTCTGGGACTGGTTTCTGTCTGTGGCTGACTTTACTATTCTAGGCCTGGTCTGGCTCCTGTTTCGGATTGACTCTTGCTTGGATCCGACTCCTGAATGTGCCAGACAGCTGCTTGGCCTGGCATGGCTTCTGCTATCGCCTCTCTTGGTTCCGCTTTGCTTTGTATGGCCTGGCTGCTGTTTGGGCTTGGTCTCGCCTGACTGCTTCTTTGGTTTGCGCCCTGCCTGTGACTGTTGCCAGCGCCTGATTCCTGCCTGTATCTCGCACCAGCCTGATAAGGTCTGGCTCCTACCGTCATCTGGTTTTAACTGGCTTCTGTATGTGCTTTGCCCCTGTCTGGTCTGGTCTTGCTCTTGTTTGAGCTTGACTGCTGCTTTAGTCCGGCTCTTATTGGGGCTTGGGTTTGGCTGATAATCTAGAAATATGAAGAAAAAAAAAGTCCTCAATTAATAGTTTACGTTTGACATTTTCTTTACCGGCATTGTCAACGACCTATTTGGTTAATGGCTAGCATGTCACTTTGCATATAGCATACTCGTCTCGCATGTGGTAGATCTCGGGTTCGACCCCAAAGCTGGTCAAAGATTGGCTGGCTTGGAGTCATGATTCTGTGCCCGATTGGACAGTTGTGTCCGTAAATTAACACTATAAAAATCCAAATGAACATGCTGGTCTCGTTCAAAAGAAACACCGTCTTCATCTCGTCGAAAAGTGACTTGTATTCGTCATGATGTAGCTGAAAATTTACTCACTTGGCGTTAACAATAATCACTCACGGAACTCTTTTTGTGCAAACTGACTGAAGATATAGGGGCGGTTAAAAACGAAACATTGGTACAAAAGAGACGATTTCAATTTTCCCATTGTGAACCTTCCATTTATATAAATGAATGAAGCACCTGCATATGGAGTAAATATAATTTTATCTTAATTGATACATTAATCCAGAGCTTGTGGTTCATATCAGAATTTATTTGCTAGCGGGATTTGCTAACAAGGAAGCTACTGAACCAAAGGTTCCTAGCGGTTAAGTTATTTCATCACTTCGAAAGTTTTACGATCGCCGCCATGACCTGGTTAACAGTTACGGAGTATCTGCGTCAGAAATGACCACAGATTGTACCGGTTGTAGTAATCACAATCCAGTCCTTTCCTCTGGTATGACTTATTACCGGATTTTAACAAGAGTAACACGACATGTGTCACGAGTGGAGTAGGAACTGCTCACCCTTCCGGAACAACTGAGTTAACTACCGGTTTTCAGTGAGGTTCGCGTTGCTCAATCTTCAGTTGTTTGTGTAATCATTGTATATAAATTTATTGTGATTATTCTGCTCGCAAGGGCGCCACTGATTGGCTAATAAATCATTTGTTGTTGTTGTGTAATTTTATGTCGACCATTGTTTTTTTGTTCTTTTTATTTGACACTGCATTGTCTTCCTTTGAGAAGACCTCGTAAGTACGTTGTACTTGTGTCCTATCCAATTTGTTATTTTGTGACAAATAAAATACGTTTAAACTAATCTTCCTTTGAGGGGTCGTCGTGGTCGTGATCGTATGGTAGTTGGATTTACAACTACCTATGCAATCAGCCCCCTATCACCACTAAAGTTATGAGTTCGAATCCCGTTCATGGCGATATGTACTCGATACAATATCATGTGACAAAGTTTGTCAGTGACTTGCGACAGGTCGGTGGTTTTCTCCTGATACTCTGTTGTCCTCCGTCAATAACGGGAACGTTCCCCTACCTAAGATTATAGGAACCGTAGTAGGTTCATAATCACCTCTGCTAAATTCGTCAGTGTAAATCTCCTGGTTGAGTGGTGGTTTACAAGGTCCCGGGATCAAATCCCATTGGGGACATTGCATTTTTCAGAAATAAAACATGTTCTACTGCTTAGCCAGTATTTCATCTGTATCGTGGGTTCGCTTTAGTGTACATTTTTCCTTAAATAAAAAGACGGTAAAAATATAATTTAATGACGCCGAAAGTGATTACTTAGTAAAATATAAAATAAGAATAAAAATATAAAAAAAACTTGTGGTACAGAAATTGAAAATACACACCTTCATTGTCTGAGATGGGTGATTCCCTTGTATCATGGTGTGGACATGACATGTGCTCTGATGGTATCCGCAAGACAATCACCATACTACGTTTGTAAATCGTTGAATCGCAAGACATCACCTCATTATATTACCAGCAACATTCGCATGAATTTGCGCGTTGAACTGTAAATGTTATTCCGTTGCCTGTAACGTGATAACATTTTTCGCGATTTTGACGTCACTGTTAAGGGAATACGATACAGTAGGGATTGCCAAATGATTTTTTCATGAAAATTCGTGAGTTGGTCAATTTCGACATGCTCTTTCCAAATATGCAAAGAAAAATATACCTTCGTGATTTAGTTTTCGAGATATTTACGATAGAATTTCGACCATTTTTGGACAAATTTTTAAAATACGGATTTTGATAGCGGTAAAGAAAATATCACAATTTCAAAACGGTAAAAGATAATTGCATCCGGTTTTTTGCAATAGATTCCTATGATAATTTCGTTCAAAGATGATGAACATGTACATTGCCAATAATAGATTAAGTAGTCCAAAAATTCTACTTATTTGTGGAATATGGAATATTTAGTGGTTTCTTCATGAATAAATTTGCATGTAGAAAAAAAATGCCAATTGATATTTTCTTAATATTTTGTCATGATATTCTCGCAATGATTCTATTTAGAATTTTAACAAAAAAAAGTAAGGGGGTACATGTGCTTGTTTTTTAGCTACAGAACAAAAACCGTGCATTTTTCATGACAAACCTAGACATCGTCAATTTCGGCTCCAAATTACCCTACAATGTATTTTAATGGGTAAAACGTCGTAGAGTCTTTCCCGCCGTTTTCCTTGGATTGGATGACAGGGCAACGCAACCGGAGAGTACGTAATATATGGACCCAGTCGTTTGAAAAAGTTATCCGTTGTATAAACTAACCTAATCTGGTGCGTTTGTCTTGAAGTTGTCCGCCAGAAAAAAAAATTGAACAACTTGGCCAAGATGGCTAGTTTATTTTTCGAGACGGCAGACCGGCAGTTTACGCCGTTTTTTGGCACGAAATATAAATGAAAGAGAACGGCTATATCCTTCTTCTCGACTCACACACAAGCGACCTCAATATCAGGCTCACCAATATCGATGTCTCTCTATTTTTTCCTTTGCATCTGTTCGTCATTTTGGGCTCTAGTGGGATAAACTTTAGTCTGCATGACAAAAAATTATATAATATTCTCACCAATAAATGAATTCTATGAAACGTATTTATACGCCTTTTAAAGATACCTTTACGACCTTATAACGAAAAGAAATTTGAGGTTTATTATTTTCGAGGCGAAAGGAGAACAAGCAGTAAATGTCTAATTTATTTTCATTGTCATACAGTAACAAAGAAAACCCCTGCAAATCTGTGGGATGAAATGACGATAGCATTCATCATCCTATCGTTAGACGAGGCGAGGATTATTTTTGTGACGAAAAGATGAAAATTGCAGGAAGTGATCGGAAGTATTTGTCCTCAGAGTATTGTCGTCTTATAGTATTGGGGACCCGGGTGGCTAAATGAGTTAGGTAGCTGGATCTAACAACTCATACAAGCCTATCACCAATACGGCGTCGGTTCGCGCCCGGTTTTGTAAATTACAAAAAAGGGTGCACTCGACTCGCATCTGCAAGTGATAAAGTTTACCAGTTGCTTGCCCATGGTCGGTGGTTCTCTCCGGGTACTCCGGCTACCTCCACCACTAAAACTGGTCGCCATAATATAGCTGAAATATTGTTGAAAGTGGCGTTAAAACACCAAAAATCAATCAATCTTATAGTATTGTTTCGAGGCGAAAGACGGCAAAAACTAACCATCGTATGAAGCCCTACAGTAAATGTTTACAAAAGGACAATGATCATGATCGTAAAACACTTCCTTTACATGACATGTAAGTCAGTCCGGGGTTCTTATAATACCGTTAACCGAGTTTGATTTTACCAACTCCAGATTTTTTAAACTAACATGCGACTGTACTTTGGTAAATTTTGTGATATACTGTAGAAACACATCTTTTCTTCCCTTGCCTCACGTTCAAGGCGGAACAGGGTAAAGGAAAATAGGGAGAAAGGGGTTTGAGAAAGGAGTTCACGGAGAGAAAAAAAATGCCGGAGTAAGGACACACATTTTTTTTTCTTGTTTTTAAACGCATCACGACAGACTATTTTTTTTCAATTTTTAACATTGTTTTATATGGTAAAAATCCTCTCAGATTATTTTTTTTCAAACCTTCCTGGCCAAATTTTTTTTTTCTTCTCAAAATTCAGCATCAAATTATTTATTTATTTAAAAACGGCATTATTCGGCTTGAAGCAGGTGCTTTCAAATTTTTACGCAATCGGCTTTTTATGACGTCGATGCAACTTCCGCGAAAAAGAGACGTTCCGTCAAGCGCAATCTCGAAAATATCGGGCTCGTTACCGCGACGTCGCCAAAACAACATGCGGTATTCGGCAAAGTAATTATCTGCCCTTGCTACTGTATCGTATTCCCTTAATTGGCATCAGTAAAACTGATTAAATGAATGAGTGCATTTGTAATTATTCTTTAACGCCAACTGAACAATTTTTCATTTATATCATGGTGAGAACAAGTTACATTCAATGATATGATGATGTCCATTTTGCACTAGACCAACACGATTAGTTGGATCTTTTATATATTGCTAGCTCTCTGAAACAACATTCCGTGGGTAGACATGTCGCTCCATTTTAACACATTATCCTGATTCCGAGCCAACCAGTCTTTGCTCTTACTCCTTAATGCTGCCAGAAGCAGAGTTATATTCCCTAATGTTGAAATGTCTGGAACTGTTCTTGTGTCATCTAATAATACATGTGTATACACATGTTCTCGTGTCATCTAATTATACATGTGTATACACATGTTCTTGTGTCATCTAATTATACATGTGTATGCACATGTTCTCGTGTCATCTAATTATACATGTGTATACACATGTTCTTGTGTCATCTAATTATACAGGAGTATACACATGTTCTTGTGTCATCTAATTATACAGGTGTATACACATGTTCTTGTGTCATCTAATTCTACATGTGTATACACATGTTCTCGTGTCATCTAATTATACATGTGTATACACATGTTCTTGTGTCATCTAATTATACATGTGTATACACATGTTCTTGTGTCATCTAATTATACATGTGTATACACATGTTCTTGTGTCATCTAATTATACATGTGTATACACATGTTCTCGTGTCATCTACTTATACATGTGTAAACACGTTCTTGTGTCATCTAATTATACATGTGTATACACATGTTCTTGTGTCATCTAATTATACAGGTGTATACACATGTTCTTGTGTCATCTAATTATACATGTGTATACACATGTTCTCGTGTCATCTAATTATAAATGTGTAAACACATGTTCTTGTGTCATCTAATTATACATGTGTATACACATGTTCTTGTGTCATCTAATTATACAGGAGTATACACATGTTCTTGTGTCATCTAATTATACAGGTGTATACACATGTTCTTGTGTCATCTAATTATACATGTGTAGACACATGTTCTTGTGTCATCTAATTATACATGTGTAGACACATGTTCTTGTGTCATCTAATTATACATGTGTATACACATGTTCTTGTGTCATCTAATTATACATGTGTATACACATGCATATACTAGTTTAATATACCGTACATGTTTCGTACAGACTCTTTTTCACTGAACTTTTATTCTGAGTAATTTCATTATTTTTGTGTCAAATGTTCATGTACAGCAATGTCACTAAGTAAATGATCCGCTGTCTCTAACATACGTATTTATTTGCGTTTTTTCTACTTGGGGAATTATGATGTCGACAGATAAATAAGTGAGTGTGTGATTGTTAACAATGTCGGCCTTAAGCCACTGGGAACAATTGCTCCTAATTGGGCCCGCGCTGGAATAATCTACTGACGACTCTTCAAGTACACACAACAGGACACTGCAGGTTTAATGGAAAACAGAACTGGACTCCGCATTTCCTACGACCGTTCGGGCGTTCCTGGTTGTTAAAGACAAGAGAACAATATTTGTTCAGCTACTACATTTGTAGATCAACATGCTTATAGCTGGACCTTTCTAGTGCTAGCCCACTGAAACAACAGTCAACGTGTGTTGACATGTCGTCATCAGTCGACACATTATCCTGATTTCGAGTTAACCAGTATATGCTCTAGCTCTTTAATGCTGCATGCTTAGCGGAGAAGCTACAGGTAGCAATTCTATAGTCACTGGTGTGACCCGACCGAGGACTGAACTCACGATCTCGAGATGAACTCGTTGACTATTAGACCACCTAAACGAGTTTGAAAGATAGACCATTTACAGTACTGTATTTATTTACAGTTTTAGCTGTTCGTGAAAAAAGTTTCACACTTCAATGTTGCGTGGGGGTCATCATGGTAGTGATCGTATGGTAGTTGAATTTACAACTACCTATGCAATCAGCGCCTATCACCACTGGTGTTGTGAGTTCGAAACTCGATCAGGGCGAGGTGTACAGCATTATGTGATCAAATTTGTCAGTAACTTGTGACAGGTCGGTGGTTTTCACCGGGTACTCCGGTTTCCTCCACCAATAAAACTGATCACCACGATATAACAAATATTGTTGAAAGTGGCGTTAAACACCATCAATCTTTCGTTACTACGGACTGGTTTTTTTTCTGCCCAGCAACATTTTACAATCAATGAACACAAAGTTTGTTGTGTTATCTTTAAGTCGTTTGTGTAATTTTTCACTTCAATAAATTCCCAACATCATAACAACATAAATATACTAAAAAAAAACTAATATAGATAAATTAAAATGGTTAATTATTGTTACGGATGTTACTATGACAACATAATATTATTATATATTTTTAGAGTTTAGTAAATTCCACTGCAGCCAGTTTTCCTATAGATACATAACATTTTGTACAGATTCCTTCACGTTTGTGATATAAGCTACAGTGAGTTTCAGTCTCGCTTAATTTCTTCTGAATTTTCTGACTCGCCTTCTCAAACAGTCTTAATCGACCCATTAAAATTTGTGTTGTTGTTGTCGGGGAAAGATCATAAAATTCCGAATTGTTTTCTAACAGTTCCGAAGGTGTCCTGATAGCGAGGTCCATAGCCTTTTCATGAACATCGTCAAGTTGATAGTGTTCTGCCAATTTCATGAACCACACAACTTTTTCCATTTTTACAGATTTATGACTGCCTTCAACTTGTCTTAACATAAACTGGGAACATCGATTCCTTAGTGTGTGTACTTTGAATTCGTCCGAGAGACTCAGCAATACGGCTAGATTTTCATCTGAAATAAAATAACAAAAAAATATAAATAAGTTTACGATTTACACGGGACAGGCAGAGTATGAGTGGCGGTTCATGTCATAAGCATGATGAAACCAAGCCTCGCGATATTGTTTTTAGATCGGTTTATTTTCGAGAAGGAAGTTGATGCTTTATACAAATGATGGCTTAATTCTTATTTCAATTATCTATAAATGCTTATTGAGTAAAACATCAAATTGCTCAATGCAAACCCCATCACGTGTCGCATGCGAGTGACTCTTTGTACCATCAGCATTGCGGGGCGCATGAGTTCAGTGTTGTTCGTGTTGCTCAATCTTTAGTTTCCTGTGTAGTGTTTTGTAGATCATTGTTTGTCCTCTTGTCCGTTTTCGCTTTGGTCATAGTAATGTATGTCCTTCTTTGACTTACGGTTTCTGATTGTCATAGTAATGTATGTCCTTCTTTGACTTACGGTTTCTGATTATCATAGTAATGTATGTCCTTCTTTGACTTACGGTTTCTGATTGTCATAGTAATGTATGTCCTTCTTTGACTTACGGTTTCTGATTGTCATAGTAATGTATGTCCTTCTTTGACTTACGGTTTCTGATTGTCATAGTAATGTATGTCCTTCTTTGACTTACGGTTTCTGATTGTCATAGTAATGTATGTCCTTCTTTGACTTACGGTTTCTGATTGTCATAGTAATGTATGTCCTTCTTTGACTTACGGTTTCTGATTGTCATAGTAATGTATGTCCTTCTTTGACTTACGGTTTCTGATTGTCATAGAAGAATGTATGTCCTTCTTTGACTTACGGTTTCTGATTGTCATAGTAATGCATGCCCTTCTTTGACTTACGGTTTCTGATTATGCTTTTAGTATCTTCAAACTTTTCATTTACCAGCTGCTCGAATCACAGGCTCTCGTGGCACGGACCCCCCCCCCCCCTTTTTTTCTAACTTTCTGTTTACAAATTTATTTTCAATAAAATTTCTTTATTTCTTTATTATTTCATCTCTTTTTCCTTATTTTAAGTATCTCTATAGGGTCGAAACATGCAAATTGTTGTTAACATGAGATAGTATGAATATTGACACGAACAAGTTAAAATAAAAAAAAAAAGATGAAATAAATAAAGAAATTTTATTGAAAATAAATTTGCAAACAGAAAGTTAGAAAAAGGGGGGTGGTCCGTGCCACGAGCGCCTGTGGCTCGAATGAGTGAGAGAATGATTGTTGTCAATGTGAAGTGAGCAAGTTACATATCGTTGAGATGATAATGATACCACGGGCGTAGCTTGGGTTCCAATATTACCGAGGCAAACAAGAGGTCTGAGAGATGCATATATGTCTTTCTTTTCCGACGAAATTATGTGGTTGTAGTGAATTGTTTTATTTGCAGCTTCTTGGTGACATATTGAATCATTGTGCGAAGTTAACATCCGGTAGCATTTTTCCATCTTTAAACCCGATTTCTGTGAATCCGTCTCCACGTTTTGAGTTTGGTTAATTTTTTTGGTCCAGACATTTTTTACAAGGAGTACATTAAAAACATAATTTAACACCAATAATTATCGAGCTATAAAGTAAAAAAGTCCATCCATTCTCTTTATCGTCATGAAGACACATCTCGAACATAAATTCCTGTCTGTACAACATACGCCCCTATTCATATGACCATTTACTAAGCTGTTGTTGCGAGAGAGAAAAATGACTGTCGATGGAAATCTACACGCGGTTGTACGAGAATTTTAACTAATTCTGCTGGAGAGAAAAACAGGAAAGATGTTTTGGCGAATTTTTATAAAACAATAATTAACATAGGCCACCAACATGACGTTGGGCGGAATTGAAGGAAGCGTTCAGAGTTCAAACTCATGCTGTAGTTTATATGGATGCCATTGCGCATGTAGTTCGGAAATTGGGACATGCATAATTAATGCTGCACACAAAAACAACGAAAATACACGTTTTTGGTCGAATCTCGTCAAACGACGTTTTATAAATACTTATCTTTTGAAGTTTAACTTTCAATGCAAAAAAAAAAAAATTTTTTTTTAACAATCTTACAGATACTATCCCTTTACAAAAATACTAGTCAGTTATTCCCCATTTACCAAGTTTTGATAAATTAATAGAAATTTTGAAGGAAAACATGGGAGGAGAAGAAGTAAATGTGGAGATGTAATTTTAATTAGATAAGTTTTCCTCCGAAAGAGATATATAGCAAAAATTTGGATGAAAATCAGTTATTTCCTTATAGATATAAAAACAATACTTGTGCACTGTCGAAGCATATAGGTAATATGTGTATGAGGCTTAGAAACGCGGGAAAAGGCGAGGCTTGGCCGAGCCTTTTCCCGCGTTTCGCGCCGAATACACATATTTACCTATATGCTTCGACAGTGCACATGTATTGTATTTATCCTGCAATTTTAAATCGTAAATAAACGTTTACTGGACAATGATAAAAGTATTTGAAATAATTTTGTGTATGTATTTGAAAACAATATCCCCCGATGAGTTTGCCCAGTAATATGTTACAAGCAATCGATCGGGAGTGATTTGGTTTATTTTGATTTGCGACGCTTAAGAAATAGTGCATGAAAAAAATGATACAATGTGTATTTATTGATTAAATACAACTTGGAATTTAAAAAAAAAACCCAACAACAAGAGGTAATAGTCTTAACATTATATAAACATCATCAACGAGAACTACTGTTAATTAAGTGTCATTTATTTCGAAAGCCGGAAGGTCAATGTCACTGAGGCGGGTTGGCTGCAGGTTAAAATAAATATAAATAAATAAAGTTTTATTTAGAGTCGATACATATCACAACATACATAAAACACATGTACACATTGAAGTTTTGAATGTGTAACGTCGCGCCATAGAACATTGAGGTAGACTGTGCTAGTATCTGAGAAGACGAGAAAGAATTGGACGATTGGTCAACGTGTCGTGACATCTGAGAAGAACTGTGAGTGTCAGCGTGGCCATGGTTAGTGACGGTGCCAGTGGCAAGTGCTCGTGATTGAGGTAAGGGATCAGCTGTGTAAAGTGTGTTTGTCGGATTCATATTAGTGTTGCTCAAAATATTGGATATTTCACGCTGTTTATTTTCAGAGATTGCCGAATAGTTATTGATTGATGCAATATTTTTGTGTCCAGAAATTTGCATTATATCTTTGCCTTCAATGTTGTTAGTACGCAGTTTTTCAACGAGGTATTTGCGAGCGCTGTGGTTGGTAAGGCGTTTATTAGGATCCAAAGATGTCTTCTCCTTCATGGTTTTTACTCTTGACGAAAGTTTTTTCTCTCCAACTTTTTGTTTCAGAAACCAACGTGTAGATCTAGAATCATGGAGCGGAATAGTATGCGGGGCAAGATAAAATGGGTCTTCTGGACCAGAAAAATCAAGAGGTCGCTTCTCTGCATATATTTTAAACATTTTAATTGGATCATTATCTCCTCCCGACTCAAAAATCTTAGGTGTCACTTCTCTCACATCCGCAATATTCGCACCCGTTCGCGTTTTGGTTTGTCGCTCGTTCAATTCTATATATTGTACACCATCAGAGGTTTTGTGTAGTTTGATGTCACCCCATCTGAAAAAAAATAATGTAGATTTTGAAACCAAGATAGTAGTCAGTTTGCATTTTTTACATTTTGTATGTGAAAAATATTGATTTAATTAAAATTGGGGAAAGAGTTCCTAATGGCATCCCCTCCCAAAAATAGTATAATTACCTAATCTTAACCCTATTAAACCTAACCCTTACCCTAATCCAAACCGGGTACCGGTAAACTGAGAAACGAAAAGAAACGAAACGAAAACAAAATCCAACGAAATCTGTAAAGTAAGAAAACGAAATCGAACGAAATGAAACGAAATCTGTAAAGTAAGAAAACGAAATCCAACGAAATGAAATGAAATCTGTAAAGTAAGAAAACGAAATCCAACGAAATGAAATGAAATCTGTAAAGGAAGAAAACGAAATCCAACGAAAAGAAACGACGAAATCTGTAAAGTAAGAAAACAACATATAACGAAAAGAAACGAAATCTATAAAGTAAGAAAACAATATGAAATGAAAAAAAAAGAACGAATTCTGTAAAGTAAGACAAGAATCGAAACGAAATAAACGTTTATTCTTTGTTAGCACTACTAGAGATATCCAATAAAATTACGTAACTCGACCTAAGCTACTTATCGAGACATATCTTTACCTATGAATTTACCTATTGATTGAAAATTACAATAACATTCAGCATTCATTCAAATACTAGTATTCCACATCTCAGTATTTTCTATTTGATACCGATTGGATGCGCACTTGGGATTGATTTATTTATTGTTGTTTGTTTAACGTTCAGTCGCTAATATTTCATGCATAATCGGGACGAGAACAAGTTGAAAAAAATCAATTTGTAAAATACACAGGCGGGTATATACCCCATGCACAACAACACCAACGCCCATAGTAGTTCACGGAAAGACACAGGGAAATACCGGTATCAGTTGCTAGACAAACAAAATTTTGAGTAGCCCAATCCTATCTAAATAACTAAAATAAACCTCAATTTCTAGTAGCCCACCCAAATTTTTAGGGGCCTTGGGCAACTGGGCCCCTGCTAATTTCCATGAGTTTTTGATGGAGTAGTATGTCGTTAATTTTTCCTTTTTATGGAGGGTGGTTTTTCTGCAAGCCTACATTTATATATCTCAATAGCGAAACGACCTTCACTCACAATACTACCCGATGTGCATATGTATAAGGCAGTACCATCAAATTTCAGGGTTGCATTTATGGGCAGTTTTCCGACGAAGAAATGTGGTGATGGGAATCGATGTTTGGTGGGTGTCCAGGGGGAGGAGGGATGTTGTTTTTTTTTGTTTTTTTTTTTTTTATCACAAATGGATGACAAGTCATAACTTTTTCGATTTTGGAGTTACCTGTTCAACTTTTATTTCACTTTGTCTGAATATAAGGAACACCGGGCTTTATTTTTATCTAGTTTTTGATTTTTTAAAACTTCGGAAAAATGGAGAAAATGTCTTTTCACAAGGACCAAAATAGCTTCCAGATGTAAAATGCACCATCTTTCGGTTGAAAACTAATCTGATAGTATACATTCTTATATATATATATATACTTTATTTCCTGTGACTGTATAATGAATTCTTCATTATCCTATCCAATATATTAAAAATTGCTGAGTTAGATTGCTGTCAAATTATAATATTAAGTGTATATGTACCGTCTACACACGCTTATACACATGTCTTGCGTCTATCCCTAGATTTTCCTTACGAGACAAGGTAACACTACGACTATTGAAGCTCCTTTTTTAGGGAGTGGATGTAGTCGAGTGGTCTAGGGCGCTGGACGTAGGGCTAAGCGAATGGTGCTGCAGTGTAACAATGGTGTGGGTTCAAATCCCGTCGAGGGAAGAACAAAAATTTGACAGCTCTAAAATCTAATTCTAACACTGTTTGGTTTAATTTTCAGACGTATATATATATATATATATATATATATCTTCTTAAAGTGACATTTTCCCTATATAAAGAATGAGGTTGTTATTAGAGCAGAATTTATTCAAATTCTACATTAGTAGTGCACCTGATTTGTCGAAATCATTATTTTTCCAATAACAATTCATAGCTCGGCCGTCTTAGGTTTTTCGAAAATACTACTTTGCCAAAATAATGGAAATACTGAGATGCTGAACAAATGTCCACGAGACAACGATCCGACAAAACAGAAAAATACAAAGCCTCATTTATATACATAACGCCCAGCATTCTTGCCAAAATAAGTTTCATATTGGGTCCTATATCAATAACACCAATAGTTTACAAAAATCAAGTAAGTGGCCATGGTTTCTGGACAAAATTTTTCATGGTTTTCTCATACACTGTATTTCTCAACAATATGTTTTTAAGATACATGGGCGTATCCAGGATTTCAGGTTAGAGTAAAAAAAAAAAAAAATCGGAGGGCTGAGCGAGGTATCAAGATTTCATGCCAAAGTCGTATTTTTTCTATTTGTTGGAGGGCATATGCCCCAAACGCCCGTCTGACTAGTAATCCATATATCTATCAGGATATTTTGAACCATTCATTCACAAAACAAAAATTCTAACTTTTAGGTGGTAATCAGTTGGATTAGAGTCAAGGTCTCAATGTCCGCCAAATGCCAATGAGTTCCATTCAAACTCCATATTATTTCTAAGGACAATAATTTATGCTTTAAAACAATATAGATACTTTACTGATCTATTCTAGATCTACATTCCCGTGCCCAGACATTTTCAAATGGGTGTGATTCCTATGGAAAATGGGATTTTAGTGAATTTTCTCTACAGATTTAATATGCTCTTAACTGAGGCAAGGGGGGGGGGTATTTATTCAAATAAAACAATGTTTATCAATGTTTTGGTGAAATGGTTTAAAAAAAACAAAAATACATACGTTATCTATAAAACTTTCAATTAGTAAATTTCAGATAGTTAAACCTACGGACGTCTTGTTTTAAATATTTGCCTTAGTATTCCTCATACGACATGTGTCTGAAACAAAACTTCGCCTCTAAGGGACCAGTGCAAAAGGCCATGGGACAAAGATATTTTTGCAACTTTTTTTTCACGTTTTCTTGGCAGAATTTGGTAAAGCTTATATTATTTCCATTGAAATTAGGCATGGGATGTAGTTTTTTTCATAAATATTGAGCATGGGACAAAGGCTTTTTAAGAGGCAAAATTGAAATGCATCGGTCCTAACCCCTGATAAATTTGGCCTGGTCCCTAACTACCGAACAGCCCGTGCTTAGGGCGCTTAGCTCCCAAAATGTGCACTTACTGACATATCCCGTTAAAAAAAAGATTCAAGATGTAATATGATGAAATTATATAGTTAATGTGCATAATTTTGACAGAGGACATTTTTCAAGATGTTGTTTTCCGAAAGCCCTGTGCGAATCCCGGGCGTCATAAAGAATAAGCGTGAAGCAGATCTCGGCTTGTCGTAAAAGCCGACTAAAGAGTACTTAGAGTCTGGCCGGGGGTCGGATGCTCAGCCCTCCGAGCAACTAAGGTGTGTACCTTAAGTGACTCGATGGCTAAATAGGGTAGCCCTCGCTTCGGGAGTTGTCAGGCTATTAGAGGAAAATCTTACCGCGGACCATAGTAGGCCAACGTGTGTGGAGGGTGCCACTCTTCATGCACGTAAAAGATCCCATCTGTAGATTTCGTAAGAGTATGCCCCTATGCTACCTTGGGGTCGCTACAGATGGCAAAATATTCCGCCCCTATCCAGCACTCCCCTTTTCCAGGCCATTGCAGTCAAAAATTGTTTTTCCTGTTTCCCATCCCAACCTCGCTTTTCTTTATCAAATTGATTTGTTTCAACTTGTTCTCGTCCCGATTATGCATGAAATATTAGCAACTCAACGTTAAACAAACAACAATAAATAAATCAATCCGAAGTGCGCATCCAGTCGGTATCAAATAGAAAATACTGAGATGTGGAATACTAGTATTTGAATGAATGCTGAATGTTATTGTAATTTTCAATCAAACTTCAATATAGGATCCTGTGCGTCATGCTTCGTGACCATAGGTGAAGATACGTCTCGGTAGGTAGCTTAGGTCGAGTTACGTAATTTTATTGGATGATTTAAACTTATTTTATTGTTCATAATAACAACAAATGGATCAGACACAAGTTTTACAACTTAGAAATGTCTTCTTTTCTTTTATTGGATATCTCTAGTAGTGCTTACACAGAATAAACGTTTATTTCGTTTCGATTCTTGTCTTACTTTACAGAATTCGTTCTTTTTTTCATTTGCTATTGTTTTCTTACTTTATAGATTTCGTTTCTTTTCGTTGGATTTCGTTTTCTTACTTTACAGATTTCGTTTTCTTACATTACAGATTTCGTTGGATTTTGTTTTCGTTTCGTTTCGTTTCGTTTCTCAGTTTACCGGTACCCATCCAAACCTAACTCTAACCCTATCATTAAATATACAAATCTATAGATTTTTGAGTGGGGGTGCCATAAGGAACTCTTACCAAAATTGGTCAATATTGATTGATTGATTGTTGTTTGTCAGTCACAATATTTATTTTTTTATATCGCAATAAAGCTAAAATAAATTTGATCTGTATTCAACAATTATGCATCGTAACGGTTCTTTTCATTCATAAAGTAGGAGATAATATCATGCGATAGACCCTAAAATGTTATTTTCTATATTTTCAGAATTCATATTACAGTACAGATGAAATCAAGATGCTAGATGATATGTTTTTGTACAAAACAAATTACATGCTTGTTCAATATGGAAATCTGTATTCATGATAGCACGGAACCTTATAACTTGAGGCTACACCAGTGTTGAAGAAAGGATATTAGAAGAATTAAAAAGTTTTATTCAACTATCGGCAAATCATGTTTTTGTATGTCATATTAATTTGTACAATACAATGTACATACTTTTTCAAAGGAATATAATGTGAGGTCAAAATACGTTCTTAATAGGACTACATTTGTATACTTCAGTCCAATATTCCGCATGCACAAATGGAGTCAAAAAATGTATAAAACGTATACATTTGTATCGACAAATTGGTTTAGGCCAGGAATTCCGATAATGTGTTTTTGAAATTGTTCATGAAGAAAAATTCGATAACAAGACATATGGACTCGCAGACTGGAGGAATCAATTTTTGTGCCAAAATTTTATGCGTTATATGCCACATATTATATATTGACAGATACACACATTTTGATATACAATGTGTACAAACCAAATGTTTTCATGGATGGATTTGTAAATGTGATTCATTTTTCATAATAGTGTTTTTTGCTTTAATTTCTGTTTTTCATGTGTAAATGCCATCATGGAATCCAAGTATACCTTAGGTTATAATGTTCATGTGCCCCTCGCAGTCCAAAGTGTACTGTGTTGTTGAACCAGACTGTATTAAGTAATGATTCAGGAGTGGATTCACCAAGCAATTTCTTCTGGTACAACATATTTATTTCATCATCAGTGAGGGGCTGTGATTTTTTAGGTTTATTTCCCTTTCCTTGCTTCTTCAATACTTTCTGTTTGGCAGATATGGCATCACGAGTAAGGTTAAATACATCGTTATTCTTTGCACCTTCGCCCAGAATGGTAAAACCATACTTCATTCTTTTCAGTTTACGATCTACACTACTGATTATAGACCTTAGGGAATTTGGTTCGTATTCACCACCATCTTTTTTACGTACTGTCAATACAAAATTTGCTAGCAATGGATCCAGCTCTGTCGGTTCAATTTTATGCAGTTCGCGGGTTTCATGTTTTAGCTTTAAAAACTTTGTAGCCATGGCAACATCTCTAACCGTTTTCTGTAAAGTGTTCTTATTCTGTTGGCCATTAATGAATTCTTGTATTTCTGACTCTGACATCCTAAAAAAACTCATTATCAAATTCTGGTGGTATTTGTACAGTATCAGCTTGTTCATGGTTTACATTTTGTACAACATCCATATTTTCACTGATATTTTCATGATTAGGCTCAGAAACAGAGGCTATAACATCAATTTCATCTTGGGGAGTAGTGACTCTAGTGTCAGTTGCTGTTTCCTGACCCTGGCTAGGATTTAAAGTATGAACAGGGGGTAAATCTCTGTTTTGGTTAGATTCAAGCATACATGTATCTAACTGAATTAATGTGTCATCAAGATCTTCATCTTGGTCAAAAAGATCCTGTAGTGGTGACCATTCAATGGCAAATTTGCATATTTCATCAGTTCCCATTGATTCAGTGTCCGAAGACATCTTTGTGACGAGAATATCGTCTGCTAGGATCGGACCGAGTAATGGAACAAAGTCAAATGTCATAAAAGGGTGTTTTAATTGAAATAATTGTAAGATATCAGACAGAAAATAAGACTGCTTCATGAGAAAACATCTTTTATTTTCAACGTATACAGCTAGCAGCGAAAACGGGTACGTTAGAAACGGCCGTGATTTGTGAATGAAATTGACATGGGCGCTGCCATGTTTGTTTACATTTTGAAAAGGAAAAGAAAGTAGTTCCGGAGTGGGCGGAGCTTACATTTGTATGTTCTATTTATAACTGACCAATATCAAAAAATGTTCTATTTATAACTGACCAATATCAAAAAAAATAATAGGCAGGCTATATTGGTCGGTAAATGCTGTCATTGCAGGATACAAATTTTTTAGATAAAATCAAGTCTAATGATAGTTAAAAAAAAGTATTTGAAAGCGAATTTAAATGAATCTGAGAAGTAATCTTTGGAACACCAATATATTAACAGCATTCATTGCATTACTGGTCAGTGACAACCTTGCATCGTTATTGCATACAATTTCCGATTTTCAAAGCCGTTTATGAGATATACACTTTCACAGTTAATGATCAGTACGATTCAATCAGATAGTAAACATACTTAAGATACCAACAAATTAAAAAAATATGCAATGTTTATTATTTGTTCTACTTTATTTCATAAAAACCACACACATGTAACGTAAACAAATAAATGACGTGAAGCGCCGCGAGCGCCATCTATACCAATATTGGAGTATTCTCCCTTGAATCTGTGGACAATACGTAATATGAGTGGAGGTACGGAAATGGTGCTTGGCGCTCCCACTGTAAGTCATAAGAACAATTTACATTTTGTTTTTTAAAACATTTAAAAAAAATTGTTGTTGATTTTATTACCATTGAAGCTACTCCACTGGATACCCTCTTTTCTAGCTCACTGACACAGTCCGCATGTAGACATGTCGCTCCACTCGGACGCATTATCCAAACTTCAAGCAAACTAGTCTTTGCGTTTACCCCTTAATGCTGAGTACTTAGCAGAAAAAAAGCAATTTCTTAAAATACAAAATTGTAATCTAACATCTAGACAGGACTATCAACGCAAAGACAGTGCTTCGTTATTTCTGATAGTATATAACGACAATTCTATCTTCGGAACCGTGGCTCTCATGGTCCTTTTTTCCTTTCTTGGTGCTATGGTCACCAAATAAAGGGACCATAAGAGATACGGGTTCGCAGCTAACGGCAATTCTAGATGCTTGGACGCAATTTCTTTTTGAGACAAGAGCCGTCAAGAAAATATATTCAGCCAATAGTTTATGTGATATACCCACTGTAAAATAACTGCATAATGTAACTGCTATCTTACCTGAAATAGGCTTTAGACTATCCGGGTAGACACAGTATAAAAATTCTACCATTTCTTCATATTTTCTTCTATGAAGTTTAATTTCAAAAATAGACGCCTCTCTCGCTCGTTTTTCAAATATATCTTTGAAAACGGGTGATATAATTGATAAAACAAGTCTTGAAACATAAAGAGGTTTTCCATCTACAATCAAGCGCATGTCTGATGTATCTGTAGCTCTTGAAAATGCATTACACACGCTCTCGTGAGATAGAGCAGACGACACTGACCATTTCCGGTCGACGTCGACATTACACCCGCTCTCTTGAGATAGAGCAGACGACACTGACAATTTCCGTTCGACGTCGACATTACACACGCTCTCGTAAGATAAAGCAGACGACACTGACAATTTCCGTACGACATCGACATTGTCATTTTCGTCCTTTTCCTTTTCATTTGGAAGAACATCGGTCGATTTCGACTCAACAGTTGTATCCTGTTCATCATTTCCTTCCATAATCAATGTAACGAAATATGAAACTAATCACTCCTTCGAAAGACAAGAATAATTGGGACCTGGTGGCATCGTTCCACTGATTCACAATAGACCAATAAAATGGCCTAATGGTTCACAATGGGAAGCAGAGATAAAGTGTCACGGGACTTCTGGTGCATGTCCCAACTGATTATCTTTATCATATAGAATTGTAAATAAATTCCTGAACCAGGATAAGATATAGATCTTTAAATGCTAGTTAGAAAAATATTAAATTACCGGTTTGTGTTTTAATCCAAGTTTAATTAAAACTGTATGAATAGATACTTTTATATAAAATATATTGTACGTATAATACATGTACTATATACCGGCATGAATAATCATGAAAAAATTTAAAACAAAATATTTTCGACAACTTCATGGACGGTTTATATTATTATGGAACTTAAGGACAGGTAACAGTCTGGAATATCCTTGATAATATTACCCACTCATCTAATTAAGGAAAAAGCAGCAAAAAAAGGGGGTAAAGTATTTATATAATTCTTGTCCTGATCCTCCTCAGAAACCCTGATATTGAATACAACGCGATATTAAGTTTTTAATAGGAAGTACTTTTAAATAAATACATGCTTTAAAGGTCTATAACCCCCTCCCCACCCAAATGACACCTCAGGGTATAGAAATATGACATAATTTCTCCACTTTCGGACACAACACCTCCAAAGGGTGTGTCCGCTAGTTCTGGGGAACGAATCAATGCCCTCTTATGTCGGAAGGTAAATGAGCGTCCCGTGTATGGAGTACAACACGCTGTTTGTCGTAGAGTGCTTGAGTTTTTGATTGACATTACATTTGCTATGTTTGGTGGACGTTTTCTGCAAGAGACGGTCGGCATTCCTGGATACCAACTGAGCTCCTTTTCTCGCCGTCTAGTGCCTTTATTCGTATGAAACACACTTTATGCAGGGGCTTCTCATGTTAGCCCGGTCCTTCAATGTCATATTCTGTTATATTGCTGATGCCCTCTCACTAAATAATTCCAGACTTTGTGTCTATGTTGATCGCGTCTATCTTATTGAACATGAAATAAAGGATACCACAGACACATCTAGGTCTGCTTGATACCTTAGCCTGCATCTAGAGTGAGCCGTTTAAGAACAAAGCTATACGACAAAGTAAATGACTTCAATTTTCCCATTATCAACTTTCCATTTTCGAATATATATCAACATTCCAGAAGCACCTGCATTTATGCATTCTCTATCCAGAGTTGTCGTTCCTGCTGGACATCTCTGTCAACGCCCATTTTACAAGATATTTGTAAAATTTAGAAACAATAAACAAAATGTACTTAAAATTGTTTTAATTATTGTAAATATCAATAAAGATGAAAATAAATCACTCATTTCAAATAAATTCTCTCTTAAAAATGATTTCTGATCGTTTTTAACTTTTAATTTTTACCTTCGCAAAATAGTTCTCCAAGAAGTGTGGGGGGGGGGGGGGAATCATTTTTAAGAGAGAATCTCTTCACCCGTTGATCTCATTTAACATATTGAAAACTGTAAGTGGAGGTCAAGGTTAGCTACTTTTGTAATGAATCTTCACTTGTTGCACAGATATATTCATAGATCAAATATAATCATGCAGTTTTCCAATTGTAATTGCTTAGATATGGTCCTTTAAACCAATGCTATAAAGTGTTAATGCAGAAAATGTAGGTTCAGGTGAACTATGGATCTTTACTAACCAACATGTTTGATCATCACTATATCACTTGTAGCAGCTTGTATATGGACTTAAACGCAAAATTCAACCAGATTCGATTATAGGTTTAATTAAGCCAAATGTGATCATTTTTAGTACGGATCTTCGCCTACATTGTATTCTTAATCCAGATGTCATCACTCTATGATGTCAGGGGCGGATCCAGGGGGGGGGGACACCCGGCGCGCGCCCCCCTAAAATTGGAAAAAATATGATTTTTCACACGAAATACCCCAAAAATGTTCGCGTCTCCCTCCGCAATTGTAAAAAGTATGATTTTTTGGCGTGAAATCGTGATTTTTCACACGAAATACCCCAAAAATGTTCGCGCCCCCCTAACTTGAAGTCCTGGATGTGTGGTTGTCTGGAGATTAACAAGGACGGACGAAGGAACGGCCGAAACGCAATATCACCTCCCCCGACCTTAGATAATGCAATGAACTTCTATTTCCCTTCAACAGTACAATATTTTCTCATTTAATATGAGACAGGCAATCTGTTTGAAGGACGAAGTTCTAAAATTTCAATAATACGATGATCCGTACACGTTATTATCTTTTATTTTGAATGAATTTTGTAGCCGATTTGTTATGACTGTTCCGTTCATTTTACCTACGCCGCTCTTCCGTCGAGAGTTTCGTAGAAAGAGACTTAGCCAGAAATGATAAGTGATTTGCTCATTTGCATATTCAAAATGGCGGCTCAAAGAGAATTTCATAGCCAGAAATGATAGGTGATTTGCTTATTTGCATATTCAAAATGGCGGCTCAAAGATAATTTGGATTTTAACATATAGTTGAACGGGAAACTTTCTGTTAGCTTGGGCCGGACAAATTGCCGGGATAGAAAATCAAACTATGCACCGGTTTGAACAATATCTCAAAATATTACAGCTGTACCATGAAAACTCAAGGTTCCCACCCAGTTTCAAATTTTGAAGCGTAAGCACCATTCAAAAGCATTGAGAAGAAGTGAAAAAATGCATCCTGCACGGCTTTCAAGACCTTAAAGCACTTTTCTTGCAATCCCCATTCTAGTTGCCGGGACAAATTCGGTCAGTTCCGGTAACATTGTTGAGGAATCTTTCTTCGATAAATATTTTGCTGAAAAATTAAAGGTTCCCACGATAATTTAAAAGAGGGCTTCACAAGTTTTTTTTACCTTTCTAGTAGAGATTCAATAGGGGTTCATGCAAAAAAATCTACTATTTCGTAAAACTGCTTCTGCTAGACATAGCATTATTTGAGTAAGCACCGCATTCCATTGTAAATGTAAATAAACAATTAAAAAAAGGCTCCACAAGGGTATTTTTTTTATTTCGACAAAACAACAGAAGAAGTAACTATAATACAATGGACCAATGGAGACCATTCACCCATTTTCCCCCCAGGTGGCGTCGCTGTACCAACGGTGGTTAGGAAAACGTTTGTTTTCCGATAAACGCTTGTAACCAATGTAATCAAATGGCAATACCTACGTGGTGTCCTTGATCTGAAGCGTTGCGTAATATGACGGTAGGCACGGCCTATACCATAGAGAGGACGGAAGTGAACATAATAGATTTTAATTTGATATTTCCAATACCTTTTTTTCTAGTTTATTTCACAGTGACCGGTAACAATCATAGCCTATATTATAGGGCCCAATGCCTGCAATGGCAATGTAAAATTGCATGTACGTGTTGTTTTTTGTTTTTTTTTACCTCATTTGGTGTCTAATGACGTAAAATTGCACACGAATTTATTTTTACTTCATTTGTTCTCTAATGACATAAAATTGCATACGAGTTTTCAGACTAAATTGAACCAGATTGAAAATTGTACACGTATTTTTTCACACTGTATAGGGTCTAACCATGTAAAGGAGTGAGTATGATAAGGGTCATCTTCGCTAGCCAAGGGTTACGATTCGGGTCCCCCGTCTCAGAAGGGGGACCCGAATCGTAACTCTTGGCTAGCGAAGATGGATAAGGGTAGATTTTGGCCCAATCTCAGAAACTGTTTATATAGATATAATATTAAACACAATCATTGAAAGGTAAGAACAATATTTTTTTTTATTTCACTTTGTCCTTTGTTGCTTAGCAACGTAAATGAAGGAGGGTCCAATTAATCATTGGAAATTCAAATATGGTGGTGTTATATTACATATCGTGCATAGTCTTTTCGACAAAATGTTGTTTTCTGTGTATGTACACTCTAAAAATAATATTCCAATTCTCTATGGTAGCATATAGTATTTTTGTGTAGTTTTGTCACCCTAGCAACGGTTTTGTAAATATTAAATTAGCCTATATTATTGCAATTAATGGTTGAATTTTGACATCTACGATCTTTTGACTTGATATTTGATTAAGCGGTACATTTTTGTCAAGCTATACACACTACAAATGTCATTTCATATTTCAAAAATACATTTTGATATTTTTATTCATAGTTATGCCCCGTCCATAGCAACAGGTTTCCCTATGCACAGTATTTTCCTGTAGATCTCATGGACCTTTTATTTAATCAAGAAAAAAAATTCTACAACAGCACCTTAGCAGATCTAGAGACATCTTATCATTTACTAACCAGTATATATTATAAGAATTCCTTAAACCTTACAATGTCCCTAGTAACCAAATATTATCCCTAGAAACCGCAGAAACTCGTCAATGCTGAGCTCTGTAAATTGCTTTTTTTTAAATCTTTTTATAACCGAATGTTGATCTTTTAATTTTTTAAATCATGAGAGGAAATTATTCTCAGTAATTAGAATGTCAAAGGAGAGAATATAATCCATGTTGAATAATTAAGAAATAAATCATGGAAGCCAGAATGTGTTGGGAGTTTTAACACGGATTGGCGGATATTATACCTTATTAGTCTCGAGATGTTATATATCCCGTTTTAAAGGGCAGTGTGAGCCGAACCTTTTAACAAAACCACTGCCCTTTAAAACGGGATATATAACATCTAGAGACTGATAACATTTTAATCTGAATGTTCCAACATTAATAAGCATGTCCTAATTATAGGAAAAACATAAATACGTGTATCTTTGGACAAAGATCACAGAGAGCGATTATTGATTTTCTGTCATCTTGTGAAATGTGTGTCGTCTATGCACAATGTAAATGGACAGCACATAGGTGAGAGTGATTATTGATTTTCTGTCACCACACGGCTTCCCTGAAGTTTTAAAAGTACCTTTTTAGCCAATCAAAATTCTACTTGCCACGAGAACATCAGAGAATAGTATTTTAGCCCGAGCCAGAAGCGAGGGATAAAATTTACTAATATCCGCCAGTCCATGTTAAAACTCAAAACACATTCTGGCTTCCATGATTTATTTCGATTCTGATATATCTAAGGGTACAAATACGGTAGTATACTTTGATTGGAAGACGGTAATTTATATTTACGGTATCTTCAAACTTTTTTTGTTGAGAAAAGTAAAACGTGATAGATTATATGAATAGAATGCTTGGTAATACTGTATTATCGGTCATGGCCCATTAAAGTAAAATCATACCACAAAAAAAGTAATACTACACATTTAGCACTGACTCATAAACGATAGACTATATCAATGAAATTCTTAGTAAGGATAACAAAAGGACCATTATAAACAAAACACCGAATATGTAAATCAAACCGGACATCCGTGTACTATGTTAAAACATGCACGTTATATCGTTATATGTACTGTATTAGATGAATTATGAATTATCAAATATATTGTTTGTTTTTCCATACTTTATTGTAATAAGTAAAAATAAAATATTGATCTCACGATGTTAATTGTTATCGGCAGTCATGTGTGTTAAACCATTACGCTACCGCAACGTTAATATTATGCAAGAAGAGTTTTGAGATCCCCAAGCGCAAGGGCAGGCAATACAATGGCCAAACGAAAAAGGACAATCACTGATCTACAAAACACTACACAGAAAACTAATCATTTCCACCACAGCGATATATTTTTTCACAGGAAACAAAAATAAGATTTTTATTTTTTGGACATAAAAAAAATCAGTAATTTCCCTTCAAATTTTATCATAAATTTCTCGTTGAGAACTGTAGGGCCGGATTAATGATATTTTTGCATCTTTCGTGTCAATTTATTTTGTTTCTTTAAAATTTCAGAAAAAAACATCCTAAAAGTTAAATGGTCGTCCCCTTAATGACATGAATGTGTGTCTCGGCCGCGTCCATGCAGCTTCGTATACTACCAACCGCATCGGTGGCGTAATGGTTAGAGTGCTCGCCTCGAGTGTGGTAGATCGTGGGTTCGAGCCCCGGTCGGGTCATACCAAAGACTATACAAATTGATATTTGTTGCTTCTCTGGTAAGCACGCAGCATTAAGGAGAAAGAGCAAAGACTGGTCGGCTCGGAATCAGGATAATGTGTCCAAGTGGGGCGACATGTCTATCCGCGGACTGTTGTTTTAGTGAGCTAGCACTATAAAAATCCAACTCAGTGTGTTGGTCTAGTACAAAGCGGACCTCATCATCATCTCATTGAAAATTAACTTGTTCTCGCCATGATATAGCTAAAAAATTGCCGAATTGGCGTTAAGCAATAACAATCACTCGTATAATACGTGTCCGAATTTCAAGAACCTTATGCAAGAAAGTTCAACAGTTTAATTATTGCTTCTGATTGGCGGATTTGTCCCGATAAGATTGATTCCTTAAAAAGTAAACCTTCAAAGAGATAAGTTGCATTTTAATGCTTGGTGCTTTAACCATTCATATGATTTTCTTCTATCATCATATGTAGCACTATCATGTAATTTAATCAACACCGCCCAAATATATTTTGTATTTAGTGTAGAGGTTGTTGAATAGCTTGTATTACCGTTGAAATGAAACAGTACACTTCTTGTTTTGTGACGGTCAATTTTATTCGGCCCGTTTTATTGGTGGAGGAAACCGGAGTTCCCTGAAAAAACCACCGACCTGCCGCAAGTCACTGACAAAAATTATCACATAGAAATCACATTAAAAGTAATAATTTTTTGATTAGAAAACGGAAAAATCTAAATATTTCGTAAAGCGTAGATTTTTTTTTAACGCATCCAACGAGAATTTTGTCAGGAATTTTACTACCATTTTGGAATTGTATAAATATTTACGGTTGAAATTATTCTGAAGGCCCTGCTCATCTGAAAAATTACCAATTTTTGGCGTTATTTTGGTCTTTATTTCAGGCTAAGTTCTTCAAAATAGGCCAAGTTTGCTCGTTAAATGTGACAGCCAACTCACCGTGGACGTAATCCCATATAACAATAGGAACGACGGTGGTCCCGCAGCTGGTCTATTGTCTCTCGTCGAAGTGCCGGAGAAGGCTATTGTTCCCTTCATGGTTAATGCATTTGACTACGTGACATTTATACACATGCTTACCTGAGATTTACCTCGAAAATTTTGAAAAAAACGTGAAATCATAAATTTCCATAATTACTGATTTTTAATTTGACCAAGCTATTTCAATCTTTCTGAAATAATTCGAAAAAGAACGGTCTTTTCTGCTAATAAATTCACTGAAGTTAGACATAGAGTACACAATTATTGGATATGAATAAAATTGTATAGGTAAAAACGTTATGTACAATCTGTCATTTACAACCGGTATACCCGTTCAATATGTAATCATGTTGGACTGGATTCAGCTTTCCTCGTCGCTGGACTCGTCGTCATCAAAATCAATTATTATTGGGGGAATCTCACTCCTATCAATGCAATTCTCTTTCCCATACTCCTTTTCTATTTTTAATACATGGTCTTCTGCCTTCGCCCAAACTTCCTTTGTAATTCTGCCAAACCCCCCATAAACAAGTTCTTTCACATCCTTCAAACGAAAAGTTGTATTGTTTTCTGCAACAAACCCTTTAACCTGTGCCCAAATAAGTTCTATGGGGTTCAATTCGCAATGGCGAACAGGGGTTCTTAGAACTTCGTGACCGTGTAGGTTGGCAATTTTATCAGTTTTAAAAACGGAAAGGAGTTTCTTAAATTTGATTTTTTCATAAAGTTGTTTTTTAGTTTCAAGGGGCTGAAAAGGAATGTTGTGTTTTGAAAGATAATCTTGTAAGACAGCTTTTCTCTGATTAAAGTTTGGCACAACAGTTTCTTCAGTCTTGATGTTGTGATAACTGGCATTATCTAAAACGATAACACTTGGGCTTTTTAATGCTGGCATAAGCTGATTTTCGAACCAGTTTAGAAAGATGGGCCCGTTCATTTCTTGGTGATAATCCCCATCTTTAGCTTTGGCAAGAAAAACCAAATCACACCTATCAATCAAACCCTCCTCACGATTACCAGCGTGCAAAACTATCAACCTTTTACCTTTTCCTGAAGGAATCTTTGGGGCATCAGAACCATCAACTGGTAACCACATGTAGTCAGTGGCATGATTCTGATTAACCCAGGTCTCATCCAAATATACAATTTCATACCCATCCTCTCGAAACTTCCTGATTTTTCGGAGGTAATTACACCGATCATTTATTACTGACCTCTGATCATATAAAAGCCTCCTATTATCGCCGGATTTTTTGTACTTATAACCAAGATCTAATAAAGTTAAAGTAAGCGTTGATTTCGAGATTTTAATTGTATCTTCAATTTCTTTCTTAGTTTTTGAGACTGTTGGGGCAATTTTCCTGTTGTACATGCTATGAACGGTCCGTTTAATAACGCAACGGTCAAAATCATCAAGAGTTTTCTTTCTTTCTTTCGGTCTGTTGGATTCAGGAGGACTTTTACCGTTTACAACTCTATACACAGAACTGTAAGATATGCCAGCAGCCTTGCATGTTCTTTTAATCAAATTATCTGGGGAATAAAATGGTCTTCCCCTGGCCTTCTCAAGCTGAAAAAACTTGAATAGATTTAACACAATGTTTTTACAATCTTTTGACAAGTCCTTTGTTTTACCCATTCTTGCGATGTTTATATATATGTTAAGATGTCAAAAAATAGGTTTATGAAGAAATTTTATGTGAACTTTTAGAAAGATTTTAAAGTTTAAAAATGGAGTGTCAAAATATGCCTGTACACGTCTCTGTCTCTATCAAGGTAAGATTTACCTGGCTGCTACCTCTAGTTAGTTTACTCCCACCTCTATTTTGGCGGTAAAAATCGGGGAAAATGTCAAATTTCAGATGAGTGCAGCAATAATGAAAGGTTATTGTTAGATGAAATGCATATTTTAAAAATGGTAGTAAAATTCTGCACAAAACTCTCGTTTACTGTGTTTTAAAAAAATGTATTGTTTTCGAGAAAACTCAAATTTTCCGTTTTCTAATCAAAAAATTATTACTTTTTTTAGTATTATTACCAATTAATAATAGTCAAGCGACTGTTAATGAAAAATAAAATTCACACATGACTGTTGATGAAAATAAAATGTACACATGACTGTTCATGAAAAAAAAATCAACATTATCTATATTATCAAAATCTTCAGAATGTTTGATGCCTTTATTTGAATGGCTTAAGATAAAGCTGAAATCGTAAAATTTTTAATTTTGCTTTTTTCAATTTTCGCAACAGTTTGACTAGAAATCGCAAAATGAACACCCCTTCGAAAATAACCACTTAAATAGTAGATTAATAAATGTAGATATTTATATTTGAGACAGAATATGTTTTTAACATCATGTTGGAGATCAGTGAGTAATTGTTGTTTACGGCAATTTTTCAGCTATATCACGACAAAAAAAGTTAATTTTCAATTCAATGAGATGAAGATGAGGTCCCAACACGCTTAGTTGGTGTTTTTTTTTATAATATATATATATATCTTAAAAATGATATAGGGGTGCATATTTTTTTTATTAATAAAGTTATATGTCTTAAAGACAAGCCACTGTGGTTGGAATCCGGAACAGAACAGTACATAAAATTCGCCAAGAATAATTAATGTACGTGAAATTGATCGAAATTATTTGATTCTAACCATTAATAAACGATTATTTACCATGAAAGTAGAAAATCACGATACAACAAAAACTAGGAAACCAACACGAAAATCTTTTAAAAAGGGAAATACAAAGAATGTGAACAAATATCAAACTTTGTTTAACAACGTACGTACACGTGTACTATAGTTTCCTCATTCAACAGTTATTGTACGTATGCTATGCGTATTTACTAATTACAAAATTATTGAAAATATTGATTTTTGCTCATGGAGAACATAAGAAAAAATTAATAAGAATGTATTCAATTTTATTTTATATTCGCATTCACAGTTAGTAACAGGTGCCCGTGACTCAGATATGATTGCAACGTCCTTGTCTTATTTCAATGTAATGACGTGATCACTTTAGTAATTTAGTAACATGTCAGAAGATGGTTACAACTTATGATGCATTTGTTGTTAACTTGAGGAATATTGTTATACAAATAAAAAATAATTATTGTTGGATAATTAGATAGAAATTGTGTTTGAAATAATAGTTTACATAGGTTACAAACGTCTAAGCGATAATAAAACGCTCCGCTAACCACCGTTGGTACTCGAGCGACACCTGTTGAGTAAATTTGGGTGAATGTTCTCCATTCAGAAATGAGGTTGCATTATGGGTAAAAAAATTACGAGGACGCTACGACGCCATATTTATTGAACCAGAAAATGTAAGCAAAATCAGCTGATCCAAATTTGTTTACATTGGCAACGGTGAGCTCCGACCAACCAACCAAAACTCGTTTAACCACATCTGAATTGACAGAAATTTGACAATGGGGGATGAAGATCTTTGTTTTTCGCCCTATAAATGTGTTAGGCTGTTTCCAAGTGAAAATGAGTGGCCGTGGTCACTGAGTGAAGAGGATGTCCCGGGGGCTTCTTTAGAAAGATCGGACCCAGCATCATGTTCTCTAATCACACTAAAAACTTGGCTAAAATGTAGAGGAATAAGTTCCACCAATATGAACAAAACTAAGGCAGTAGAAGTTGTTGAAAAGGCCATGAAAAACGACCACTTAATGAGCCAACCTATTGTAGATCCACAATATCCTCATTTTACAGACAAAAAAATTATGAAGCTACGACAGTCTGGTGACCTTAACGAAGGTATCCTAAAAGTATTTCCGTCTCTTAAACCACCAATGTTTCCTTCCAAATCAGTAAAATGGGAGACTTCTGATGATATTTCTCAAGAAACCTCAAGTTATTTGAAAAACTTTGATCATAAAACGATACTCAATTATTACGCGGTGATGGCTGACCAGAGACACACGGGATTCCATAACCGTGCATTGATGGGAGGAAGCCAACACCATGCTGCAGGACATGTAAGAGATCTTTCATTCTGTCTTAAAGACCCCTCTGAGATCGAACTCATTGAAAATGGGCTCTACGTTCTTGCATCTGTTCAAGCCAGTATGAAAAATTCTCAGTACCAAACAAAATTATCTTTCTACCAGTATGAACCCTTATCCAGGAAAATAAAGATTCGGTATGCAGAATGCACTTGTGTTGCAGGGTAAGTTAGGCACAGAATTTTTTCTCTTATTCAATAAAAGCAAAATGAATCCTACCTTCGCTGTCTCTTAGTCTTCATATTCCTTGTGTATGTGTGTGGTCGCTGTGTTTATTTACATTCGTAATGAAACTGTGCTAATGCCCATTTGGGGATTGAAAAATTGGAAGGTGAACATATCCACTTATCCCCCGTTTTGTTGTTTAAACACACACAAAAATGAAATTCCATTTCAGAAATCATTTAAGGTATAATTGAATGTGTAATTCAAGAAGAACATTGTACAAAAAATTATATTTATCATAAGATTTCCCTTATTAGCCTCTGTATATTTTTGACAGATGTGTAACACTCAGTGATCCCCAAAAAATATACATAGTATAGTTATAAAAATATCGATTCATTTTTTAAATAAAAGGTAAGACAGGTCTCTGATCATGGTCAGTGCACTGGAAAATGATAAAATAATATAAAGGCCACTCTTAAAAAAATTAAATAAAAGAAAAAAATCAAAAACGGTAGATTATTGTGCATTTTACAGGAAAGCAGGAGTATGCGGACACATAGCCGCCACTTTGTAATGAGCTGGACATGCACATTAGTAAAGCTGAAATTTCAAAGGCCATTTCTAAGTTAAAATGTGGAAAATCACCTGGACTAGATAACATTTCCACTAATATGTTGAAATGTGCTCAAAATGAATTATTGCCCAGCATCGAAAAACTCTTCAACTCTTGTCTATTCAGTGGAAATTATCCAAAAAATTGGGCTGTTGGATATATTACACCTATTCATAAAGCAGGTGACATCTCGGATCCTAACAATTATAGGGGTATTTCAGTTACAAGTGCACTAGGAAAACTCTTCAATTCTATCCTAGATAACAGACTAGATATGTTTTTAGAAAAACATCAAATTATTGATACATGTCAGGTTGGATTTACAAGGAAAGCCAGAACAACTGATCACTTGTTTATATTGAAATGTATAATTGATACATATTGTAACTCTAAAGATGGTAGAGTGTTTGCCTGCTTTGTAGATTTTCAAAAGGCATTTGACACTGTCATTCACACCGGTATCAAAATCAAATTACTACACGCTGGGGTAGGCTCCCTATTCTATAATATAATAAGTAGAATGTATGAAATTAGCAAATCTTGTGTTAAAGTTTCAAATGGTATAACAGATTTCTTTCCTATTAAAGTTGGGGTAAAACAAGGCGACAATCTAAGCCCCAACTTATTTAAGATATTTATAAATGATTTCCCAGATTACATCAGGAACTGCCCAGATCCGATACAATTAAATGATAAGCCTATCCACTGCCTTATGTATGCAGATGATATAATTCTGTTATCTTCTACTGCAGAAGGCCTCCAAGCAAAACTTGATATCCTTGATAGTTATTGTAATGATTGGTGTTTGACAGTTAACCCAACTAAAACCAAAATATTGGTCTTCAACAAGGCAGGCAGGCACCTACGTCATACATTTAAGTACAAAGCATGTGAACTTGAATGTGTACAACACTGCAAATACTTAGGTGTGTATTTTAGTGCTTCTGGGACTTTCTCCTATGCTCAGGATGAACTTTATAAGAAAAGTTTGAAAGCATATTTTAAACTTCAGAAAGATTTTCTCTCACTAAACCCAAAACCAAAAACTAGTATACATATATTTGATCACACAATCAAGCCCATTGTACTTTATGGCTGTGAAATATGGGGCACTTTTAACTCAAATACAGCTAGATTTAGAAATGGAACTGTATCTCCGGACAGAATTTACTCAAATCTCATTGGTGAAAAATTACATACTAAATTTTGTAAATTTATTTTAGGTGTTCATAAAAAAACCACCAACTTTGCTGTTTTGTCAGAGCTTGGTCGTTTCCCACTCTATTACGATATTATAAAAAGTATTCTCCACTATTGGAACCGACTTGAATATATAGAAAAATTTCCTTTACTACAAAATGCTTATGAACAATCAAAACAACGTATACTTCAAAATTTTCCAACAATTAGTCAATTGAAAGGAAAGAAAATTTCAAAAAACAGCCTCAATAGACAAATCAAAGAGGGCTTTTTGGAACTATGGAAAAATCAGATGAAACAATACTCAGAAGGGAAGCTTCGCACTTACACCACATTCAAAGTACATTTTGGGTTTGAAAATTATCTATCTGTTATCGGTAATTTTGAGCATAGGAGATGTTTAACTAAACTAAGAATCTCAGCACATCGTCTACATATTGAGACTGGTAGATACCAGGGTATCCCTCCACACCAAAGGTTGTGTGAGCAGTGCGACTCGGTAGAGGTAGAAGATGAAATTCATTTTCTACTTTGCTGCAGCAAATTTAGAGAGGAGCGACAACAGCTGTTCAAAACAATATCTCAATCGTGTAACAATTTTCTACAATTAAATCCTCGAGAAAATTTTTACTGGTTAATGACCTGTGAAGATGTATCAGTTTTGAAAGAGTTGTGTCGCTTTATTTATAAATACTGCAGATAATTTAAATAACTGAATAACACTATTTCAATTTTATTAACAAAATCTACATATTAATGTCTAAAATATATTATTGTTTGTCTGCACTAGACACGAGGAGGAATGCTCATTGCTAATCTTAGTAGATGCAATACATTTCCTGAAGCACTGTCCCTTGGTGTCTGTTGCAGATAAACGATACATCTATTTATTCCCATTTTAGTTTATTACTTGAACTGCTTGCTTTCCTGGATCAGACACGGGGAGAATCGAAATGCGATTCTTAAGCACCGTCCCCTGGTGTCTCCTCCAGCTAAGTAATCACAGTCCTTTCATCAAACATATGATGTTTTACTACCTGAACCGCTTGCTTTGCTGGATCAGACACGGGGAGAATCAAAACACAATTCTTAAGCATCGTCCCCTGGTGTCTCCTCCAGCTAAGTAATCGCATACATGTAGTCCATTCTTCAACCATATGATACACTGCAACTATACATTACTCATTGCCTCTCCTCGGGTCGTGCTGCCGAACACGGCCTATTTATTTATTTATTTATATATTTTTTGTAACATATATCATTTAAATAGTTAAGAATTGTCTTGTTTAAAAACATATATCTCCATTCTGTATTGTTGTAACTGTTGATATAATTATGAATGTATATTTGTTATTGCCCCTTGAGGGACCCTAATTGGAATAAAAATATTGTATTGTATTGTATTGTATTGTATCAGTTGGCTAGGACCAAGATGAAGAAAGAAACAGACTCCAAAGGTGCCAGTGAAGCTGATATACCTTGTACATCAAAGACCAACTCCTGGAAAGGAAGGGCTGCAAATTCAAAAAGGAAAATCCAAATAGAAAAAGTTCCGTTGGAAACTTATGACTTTAATAAAGTTACAATATTAGGAGAGAAGCACCGTAAACAAAAGTCTTTTGATCCAGACACATTTAACCCAGCTCCTTTAGAAAATGACGAAACTGTTAGAAAAAGAATGGTCAAATTTGTTTCTACGGCTAGTTCTGATGATGACATTTCCTTCAGAGGGTTATCCCTGTGGAAATTGAAATTCTTAAAATAGTTAAAACATTAATCTCAAGTTTGTTGAATAAGATTATTAGGATTATATACAAGTACAACAATGACAAAACTATATTTCAAATACTTTCTGGCAGAATTTGATCAGACGTAATTAGGATTTGTTTCTCAAACTACAGATATGTACACATGTAAAAAAATCTCTATATAATCAACCAAAACCATATTTTTTCAAAAAATTATTATGAAGTCATTTCTGGATAGATTTTAACAAATGTTACACCAAAACATTCGGAATTGTCAATATTTTGATTGTTTATTTACTCATTATGTTGTTATGAGTGATTTTTATTTGTACATTTTTAAAGGCTGGACGAATAACAACACCCCACGAGTTATAACATCTTCGTCTATCAAAAACCCTTTATCTACCATAATTTGATCCCCTGGTTTTATGAGGTCTACGGCGCCACTTTTACG
The DNA here is from genome assembly GCA_963680875.1 of Bathymodiolus brooksi. NCBI lineage: Eukaryota > Metazoa > Mollusca > Bivalvia > Mytilida > Modiolidae > Bathymodiolus > Bathymodiolus brooksi. The sequence goes on along the minus strand of OY804589.1, from coordinate 84,500,919 downwards.
AAAAATTACTGGATCTGAAATTCCTCCTGGGTACAATTTGGAGCAAAAACAAACGGACCCCCATAAAGTTATTCTAATCAGAGCTTTGGCGGTGTGATGATGATAGTATTCTGACCACACAACCCCTTGTAAGTCTAATTTACTCGGCATTTGAGTGTACAATTCAGTGCAGTCATATATTGCGATACACCGAGGAAACATTTTTTTCAGTTGTTCAGGACAAACAGAATTGAATTCTTCCGTTGTAGGATATATTGGGAGTTTCATGAATACAGAGTTGATCAATATACACCAGGTTTTCAAAATTGCATTTACGCTTCCAACGCTCACATAAAATAAATCTGCTAAAACTTTCTCTGGAATGCTGTGTTGAAGCCGAAACCAATACATAAAATATTCTTCCAGAGGATCAAGAGGCCGCTTGCGACCAAGATTTTCATTGAGGCATTTCTTTAAATATCCATAATACTGGGTGGGATTTCCGACAAGTTCAAACACTGACATAAATATTTTAACATTTGGGAAACCTGTATAGTATGAGATGTCTTTATCTGAAGACAAAAAATTGTTCACGGAAAATGATTTTGTTTGCAGTTTTAAATTTTGTTCTGTCAATTGCCTGTTCTTTCGTTCAAGTTCATTTATTTTGGCTATTAGATCAATGTTTGGATTCAATGCACTGGGAACGTTATCACCAGACGGTCCCACTTCGATTTTCTCAACATTATTAAGTTCAGATACCGGCAAGCTTGTGACCTCCGGGTGGGGAGATTTTTGGGAAGTATTATTTATTGTTTTGCCGTCTTGCTTCACTTGGTTCTTTTCATATTGTCTCATTTTATCTTTAGGATTTTTCCTACCACTCTTTGCACCAAATTTTTCTCCAATTTCGAGAGACGGAACATCATTTTTCTTGCGTTCGCCACCATAGAAATGAAAAGAGCAAACTCGACTTGACGCTTTCAGATCGTTTTCAGTCAATTTAAGGGCTTTCAACCATTTTTCTCGTATTTCAAATTTCTTAGGAAATGGTATGAAATTAATATCTTTGAATTTTCTGGAAGTCCTATGACAAATGATGCAAATATTTGGCATTTTTACGGCTCAGCTGATTTTGTTTACGTTTTCTGGTTCAATATTTTTTTTTTTAATTTTTTTTTTTTATTCCAATTAGGGTCCCTCAAGGGGCAATAACAAATATACATTCATAATTATATCAACAGTTACAACAATACAGAATGGAGATATATGTTTTTAAACAAGACAATTCTTAACTATTTAAATGATATGTTACAAAAAAATATATAAATAAATAAATAAATAGGCCGTGTTCGGCAGCACGACCCGAGGAGAGGCAATGAGTAATGTATAGTTGCAGTGTATATGGCGTCGTAGCGTCCTCGTAATTTTTTTACCCATAATGCAACGTCATTTCTGAATTGGTTCATTGGTAACAATACTGCCGATATATAAAGTTCAAAAAATTTAACAATATATATACTAAACGATTTCAATGACAAACTAATACTTATGCGGGGCAGAAATTGAAAAAAAATGCACATTATATATTTTATTTACATATTTTTATTTCGTGGAAAAAAAAGGGGGGGGGGGGGGCAGTGCATTAAATATATTTTCGATCTTTTAGTTTAAACATATTTTATTAATTAATTCAATATAACATTACAATATTCAGCTATATACATTACATAATAAGAAGAAATTAATAGGATTGGGAAACAAGTTACATCTTTTACACACATCATCGGATTCCTAATAAACATATGATGACAATTAATTTTGATACGATCACAAATAATTATGAAGTTATTTATGTGATCAAAACTGTGATGAAATATCATTTAAAAAAAATAGATACGAGTTTTCATCAGCCTCTTCCAAATATGGTTCAACGTTTATTTGCTGACGTCATAAATGACGCGATTTGGTTTATGAATATTCATGAGCAAAATCACCCATGATTTCTGGCTATGTGGATTTTAACATATAGTTGAACGGTGTGTAGTTCCCTTCAACAGTACAATATTTTCTCATTTATATAATAATTATCACATTTCCAATAGCCTATTCAGAGGTCCCTCGTTTTCTACATAAAATGAAGGACAAGAATAAACTGTAAAAACTATGAGCAATAATTATAAATATATAGTCTTTAACTTACTATATATATATATATAATTGTTTTATTTTTAGTGGAATTATAGTATTAATCGACACATTATATCGTATGTATTAGGAAATGATACTCTGTTTGTTCCTAGTGGCCAAAGCCGGCGTTCTGAGTGTCATTCTTTCAAGTTGATCCGCGGTTCTTAGTTGCCAAACTAACGTACCCCATGCCTATATAAACTGTTGGCTATGAGAAATTTGCGTGCATGTTTTAAAGTGAATTTTTAACAGAAGTTGTAGGAGGCTTTTGGGAAGAGAAAGGTCCAATTTGTTTTTAAAATGGCATTCACTGCAGTGAAATATAAGTAATCTAATTTCGAAAATCAAAACAAATTTGAGAAAGGTCGATAAAACAATCCTGTTGCCGATTTACTATTAACTTTATAACAATGAAAATTTGACTGTGAATACTTTATTGTATGCACAGTTATTGTACGAAATTATTTCATTGCAAAATATTATTATGTCTAAGAAAAGAACGTTTACATATACCTACCCTGTTTGTTGATTTTTTATCGACGCCCGCGTTATTAGTGCCAACTCCGGTTTCGTACGCGTGCAGCCGAATACCCGGCGTGATATACATGTACAGTCATCTGTCAAAAGTATTCGGAAATGTAAAAAAATCCCTATAATAAGAATAAGAATTTGATTGTCCAATAGAGGGCCCACAAGGGGCAAAGTCATTACAGTGATTGATAAACATTAACATTAAAAATAAAAAATATAAATATTGTACGTTACAATGAACAAAACCAAAACCATATTTTTTCAACAAATTATTGTGAAGTCATTTCTGGATAAATTTTAACATATTTTACACCAAAACATTCGGAATTGTGTATATTTTGTTTGTTTATTTGCTCATTATGTTTATATGAGTGGGTTTTATTTGTACATAATTTTTCCATGATTTTTAAATTTTAGGATTTATTTTTAGTTGAAATATCGATAGAAAATCAAAGTCAATTTTTATTTGTTGTGTTTAAACAAGGACGTATCTTGGTTTAGATTATGTACAAATAAAAATCACTCATAACAACATAATGAAAATGACGAATGTTTACTGAAACTGTTAAACGAAGTCAATGACGCAAAATATAGCCATGTCCTAATTATGGGTGATTTTAATTTTGAAAAGATTAACTGGAATACATGGAGTACTTCGTCTCCAGAGACTCATATAGACTTTAAATTTATAGAAAAAGTAAGAGACTGTTACCTCTATCAACATGTGAATAAACCAACTCGTGCACGTATTGACCATGAACCTCACGTTCTTGATTTGCTGTTGTCAAATGAAGATGGAATGATTTCCGATATTGAATATTGTAGTCCTCTGGGAAAAAGTGACCATTCTTTAATAAACTTTAATTTTAATTGTTATATCCAACATGAAAACACTGAAAGAGTGAAATATTATTGTGACAAGGCAGATTTTGCAGGTGTGAAACAAGAACTATCTACAATAGACTAGGAAGAGAAGTTATCTATACAAGATGAGAATAAACAGTGGAATTTTTTTAAGGATACAGTTCTATGTATTCAAGATAAGTACACACCGAAACGTAAGCCAAGAGCAGCTACTGATAGGAAAGGTAAAACTAACATTGACTTGAACACTTTAAGGGTTATACGTAAAAAACACCGATGTTGGTCTAGATTTATAGAAACACGGGAAAGATATAAAGAGTATTGTAAACTACGCAACAAAGTTAAAAGTTTAACTCGAAAAGCAGTGAAGAATAAGGAAATAGAAATAACCAAAGACGTTAAGAATAATCCGAAAAAGTTTTGGCAGTATACGAAATCCAAGACAAAAACTAGAATTGGTATATCTGATTTGATAATGAACAAGGAGAATGGAGTTGAAACTCTAACCAATAGTGACAAAGACAAAGCAAATACCCTGTCTGACTTTTTCTCTAGTGTATTCACTACGGAAACAACAGATAACTATCCGTCTTTAGAAGGTTTCAACATAAGTTACAATATGGGCACTCTGGTCATAGACAAAGAAAAGGTGAAGAAAAGGTTACATGAGTTGAATATAAGTAAATCTCCTGGTCCAGATGGCTTACATCCCAGAATTCTACACGATTTGTATGAGGAGCTCGGAAAAACCAATAGCTATTATATTTAAGAATTCAATAGAGAATAAGAACATACCGAACGAGTGGAGAGAAAGATGCATAACAGCTTTATTCAAAAAGGGAAGTAGAAAAATGGCTTCAAACTACAGACCAGTTAGTCTTACGTGTATACTCTGTAATGTGCTAGAAAAATTTATACGAGACCATATTGTAAATCATATGAAGAGAAATACTTTATTTTCACCAAAACAATTTGGTTTCATTTCTGGACGATCGACTTCACTCCAGTTGCTATATATGTATTAGAAAGATGGACCAAAATACTAGATGAAGGAGGAAGTCTAGATTGTATCTACCTCGACTTTATGAAGGACTTCGATAAGGTGCTGCATCAACGTCTGTTATACAAACTACAACGATATGGTATATCCCCAGAAATAACCAGTTGGATTCAATCATTCTTACTGAACAGGAAACAAAGAGTCAGAGTCATGAACAGTTATTCAGAATGGGCACCTGTCACCAGTGGTATACCGCAAGGTAGCGTGTTAGAACCTATTCTGTTTGTCATTTATATCAACGACTTACCAGATAAACTTAAGTCAGAATGCTATATGTTTGCAGATGACACCAAAGTTTTTAAAGACATAAATAATATAGAAGATAATAAAATACTACAAAACGACATACAAGAGCTTGAAAACTGGTCTGATAAGTGGTTATTAAGATTTCACCCCGATAAATGTAAAGTCCTTTCAGCTGGCAAACAGAAGACTCAACAGTTCAAGTATACGCTATGCAACACAGAGCTACAATACTTCAACAAGGAAAAGGACATTGGCGTCGTAATTGATAATCAACTTAATTTTGAAGATCATATGAATGAACAAATAAACAAGTCAAACAGTATTATGGGACTAATTCGCCGCACCTTCACGTACCAACCTTCATGCACCAACCTTTCTTATGTTATACAAAGCACTAGTACGACCTCATCTTGAGTATGCCAATTCAGTCTGGAACCCATATAAGAACAAACATATTACAGCATTAGAAAATGTCCAACGTAGGGCAACCAAACTGATACCAGGATTCAAAGATATGACATGAAAATCGTCTAAGGAAACTCAAACTACCAACTTTAGCCTATAGGAGGAAGAGAGGGGATATGATTGAAGCGTTTAAATTAACACCAGGTTTATACGACACTGCCCTACCGTCTCTGCTGGAAATACAGAAGAATACCAGAACTAGAGGTCATAGTAAAAAGTTATATCAGCATAGATCCAACAAAGACATAAGAAAGAACTTTTTCACTAATAGAATAATAAACATCTGGAATAGTCTACCTGAAAACGTCATAAGTGCCAAAAATACGAAAATCTTCGAACACAGGCTAGACAATTACTGGAAGGATCAGGATCTGCTATACAATTACGAATCCAACCTCACAACCGGAGAAGAAATTGAAATTGATGAAGAGAAGAAACTGAGCATAGTGGTCGACGGCCAGCGCTCAGAAACAGACCTGTAAGTATAATGTGTATTTCTGTAATTTGAGCTGAATGTTTTATTATTCTTAAAAGTGATGGTGTGATGGTGTGTCACGGGATTCCACATCCCCTTTCCCAAGAAATTACCAACAATAAATTAAATCCGAACAGTATATAAAAAATAACAGAAATAGACTGATGATCCAGTGATATATGACCGAGTTAACGTCCGTGAGAAAAAAAACCCAAAAAGAATAAAGAGTTATCGTCCTTATATTTACTAAAAATAAAATTTAACTTTTGGGGAAATTCCATGAGGTAAACCACCGTAGTCGGTATAGAATGTCAAGCTATCATCACCGATGCGTTATGCAGGTTAAAAGATGAAGACATTCTTGTAACCATGTAAACAAAAAAGTAAGTAGAAAATTTTATAGGTAAATAAACAAACAATTTTTGTTGTTTACCGTTATTTATTATGCTAATTACCGACAATGTATTAACCGATAATATAACACACCAATAACAATGGTATTTATATTTACAAAATTATGGAGATCATATCTTTGTTATAATTTTGTGATATAAATTCTAATAATGATGTGGATCTTGAAATAAAAATGTGACACGATTGGATTTCATATTGGATTGTTACGTGATACTGATCCATGATACATTTGTAGACCTATGTTTAAACCGTCAAACAGCACTGCAGACACGAGATGACCTTGGCATTGATCAGGATCTCGACACTGGGTCTGTAGAACTTGTCGTGTAAAGCAAAATAATATCCTATGAAATAATGTCCATTAGCAGGGGCGGATCCAGGATTTCAAGTTAGGGGGGGGGGGGGCGCACTTAAAAAAATTGCGCCGAGCAGAGGGAGGCGCGAAAATTTTTGGGGTATTTCGTGTGAAAAATCACGATTTTACGACAAAAAATCATGATTAGGACAACGTACATTTCATAGATTTGTAATATGAAATGTTGTCCTAGTTTATGAAAAATTGTCCCAATCTAAATTATGTTCTGAAGTTGATGTTTCATCCTTAGATTTATTTGATGTATCTTTAGACTTTACTAGAAATGTTTTTGCTCAACAGAACCTTCGATGACAACACACATTGAGGTCCTAGAGAATGATATTCCTGTTATTCCGCCTACAAAACGCTGTAGAAAAAAGGACAGGAAGAACAGCATTTTTAAATATTACTGGATATAACCATAAAAAATATTGATTAATTTGTATGATATATCACAGGAGTCGGAACTTCCGACTCCTGTGGATATATATACATTTCATTACTAAATAATTTTCGCATTCCATATTTTGTTGTATTTATTTCTATATTGTGCCGTTTAAGTTTTAGTTTGGTAACATTTAATATTCAAAATTTTTCAGATAGAATTTATTTAAAAGATTTCTTTAGTACATTTTCTCAATGGGTATTAGTTTTCCATTTGTAGACATTATTTTACATGAAATATTGTTCATTGAATGGACATAAGTTTATAGCAGCTGACAATATTTCATCCCGGACAAAATTTCATAAAAAAATTTAATGAAATTTTGTCCATGGACACTATTTCATAGAAGACAATATTTTATGATACATATGATCAAAAGCGACGGATCCAGAGTGTGGGGGTTGAACATGCATATATATGGTGTCACACTTTCACGTTATATATAGATATTTGACCCATGCATTCTCGACTTTGGCTTAAATTTTGATCATACTGCACACCCCCCCCCCCCCCCCCAAATTGTTCTCACAAAAGACTGTGACTTTTGTGGATAATTAGGATTTATTGTGTAGATTTTATTTAAATAAAAATGGAAAAATCTAAAGAATGAATTCAGATTTTCCCCCCAAAAGATCATTGAATTTGATGTTAGACTTAGCATGGTACACTAACGAGCCGATACAAACAAAAGGTGCCCCACCTCAGCAAGGGCAAGAGTGCTGAGGGTTAAATATTCTTATCTCCCACAACATAGGCATATTTAATCCCCATCACTTTCATTCTTGGCTCATTATCGTTCAAGCAAGTTGTACAGCATCAGGAATCAGAAATTTTATTGATGAATCACTTGTAAGTTACTATCCACATATCTTTTGTCTGGTCAATTAAGGCTATTTACAGATATGCTGCTGGGATGGGTAAACTTTTTCAGCTTTCAAATATTTGAATGGGTTGTAAATTTCGCACTTCAATGGGCAGATATTTTTAAGCTACGTGTATATGGGATATCAGTAGGTCATATATTTCTACAAGTTTATGTAACTTCCTTATAGCCAAGACAAATTCTTAATATGATATAAAAATCTAACATGATAAGGTGCCAACACCAGCAGCACCACTGTATTAATTATTACCCAAAGTACACCCCTCCCCACCCCTGTGTGTTATTAGTGGTGTCTCACAACACAATATAACATGCAATGTAAAGTACATTAAATTCCAAATACTGTAGTCCCCCTCTTATAAGGACACTCCCACCAATGTCCACCCCTCTTGTAAGGCACATTTTCATTGCAAAAGGGAAGACCTTATAAAAGGGGGCTACTGTATTTTGTTAGACTTATTCCATATTACTTCTTATAAACTTTCCCACAGAGATGGGAACTTCTTTATCCTTACAGTTTCTTTTTAAATAGGCTTAACACTTGAGAGGCAGGGTAAAAATGTTCAAAGCCATGAAATTTTTAAAGGATATTTTTTTCATTTATACATAATTACATACATTATATGACAATGGTAAAAACATTATCCAAAATAAATATTGGAATATACCCAGGTTATAAGCTATTCAATGGAAGGACAAAAATGTCCTGTGCAAACAGTTGATCTTACTACCGGTAGTCGTACTTGTATAGCATTTTTTTCATTTACAGAATATAATAAAAGGACATCATAGTGCATGAATGCATGACAAACACCCCTTGCAATTGCTCCAAATAGGTCTGTTACTCTTCCAGGAAATTTACCAAAGTTTTATTCCAATATATTTTCAAAGAGAGATAACTCTTTTACAGAAAAGATATATACTGGCTTATTATGCCTTAGCCTATCACTGCTATTTTAAGTGGTGAATTTGAATCCTTCCCCATGGCATGTAATCAATACCTATGTGACAGTCTATCATATCATATTAAAAAAAAGCAACTCACTAATATTAACACCAAAATCACAGCTGAAAATTTGTCATCCCTTATTAATTCTTACACAGCTCTGTCCTTTCTTCCATTTTCTTTTAAAGGAAATCTAACACACTCACAATATGAATTTACATGATACTTTTGTGAATATATATTTTTTTGAGAACCAATATTGCATTATGTTTATATTTATGTAGTATTACCATATATATTTCTAGTAATTCAACTTTTATATGAGTACAAAAATAAGTACCCCGGTATCTATTGATTTGTAGCTTATTGGAATTTGAAGGAAAATAAAAACTATATTTATGCGAGAAAGTTTGTTCAAATGATTTGCATAGGAGGTCATTAGTTTATGTCACATCTGTGTTCAGTGAAATGGCAATTTGTCGATTTAAATCAATGTTTTTTTTATTTTGCAGATTTATTTTACACAGAAGTATTACATGGAATTGTTAATGTACCTTGTGCATTTTATTTGATGATCCTGAATTCAATATGGAATCTCTTGGCCTGATATTATTGATACCGTTTTGTGTGTGTTTTATGCTGCTTTTTGTCGTGTGTTGCTTTGCTGAAGAACTAAAAAGGATGTGTCGCATGCCAAGTCAGCTGCCTCACAATCAAACAGAGCGTCGTCGACAACGCCGTCGTTGTGGCAGACGACCTTATGATCTTTCCGGTCACGCTGAAGAGGGTAGAACACCAACTGGCGAAGATGTACAAGCTTTAATTAGAAACAGAGTTCGGAATGAATCCGGCGATTCTATAGACACTCAGTCGTGTCCGTGCAATGTTGTCATCATTACGAACGAGAGTGGCATGACGTCATACGTTGAATCTCAAAGTTTTTTAAATTTAGCAGGACTTTCTGCTTCTCAGACTTTACAGTTGGCTGGACCATTGAGTATCTCACAGACTGTCATTACTAATGTAACGCATGTGGGTGACACTTTCGGTTCAGAAAGGTCATTAGGACAGTCAAACTTGTCTTTCGAAGTGGTCGAGCGTCGCCCAAATCAACAAAATCAGAACAAAAGTTGACCAGCGGAATTATGCAAATGAACAAACGACACAAACAAGGACACCACTGTGATATGGCAATTCTATCAAAAACAAAAAAACTGAGAAATAACAGATCAAAAGTGTAAATACAGTTTTAGCTTGATCAAATGTCACAATTTCTTAATTGGTAATCACTCGACGCTATTGCGAACAAAAATTGAACAGTGTATAGCATAGCGAACAAATCGTTGAACAGCAATGACAAACATGAGTAAATCATGTGTAATGAAATTTAGATCTCTTTTTGACGTTTTTTTTGTTTTACTTTTTGCATTTTATAGCTACAGACATTTTATAGTCCCTGTAATATAGTTTCATTTTATTGTGAATTCATTGATTTCAATTTGTCATCCTATTTCTAAAATTAGAAAAAACATGCTGACACCAGGCCTCAGTACGATTTGGGTTGTCATAATTTAGATTGTCCTATCAGAACACTGTATTTATTGGATATGATGTTCTAATAAGATGTTTTTCATTTGGAGTATACATGTACATGTACCACAAAAATCATACTTTTTTAAGACGGCTGCGAGACCAGATCGCACACACTCCTTTCATTTATTTAAGGGGCCCTCGTGGTCACGATCGTATGGTAGTTAGATTTACAATCACCTATGCAATCAGTGCCTATCACCACTGAAGTGTACTCGATATAACATTATGTGATAAAGTTTGTCAATGACTTGCAGCAGGTCAGTGGTTTTCTCCTGGTACTCCGAATTCCTCCACCAATAAAACTGGCCGCCACGATATAACTGAAATATTGTTGAAAGTGGTATTAACACCATAACCCCCTCATTCATTTAAAAAGGACGAAACTACTCTGGCTTTGCGACTAGTTATGCTTCCATGAAAATATTTAGGTATGCAATCATGCAATGGTACTATATTTTTGAAATATAAACAATATTAATTCTATAGTATACATTTTAACGAAGTTGTATACTTCAGAAACAGCTACAATGTACTTAAAAGTGCATGCAAAGGATGATGTCCCACATGGCTTTATCCCAATGTGATATTTTTTGTCAGATAGCATGCAGCATGTGTTGATAATTTACAAGCAACAATACACTTACTTTTCATTTGGACATATTGTTAAGCTGGCAGTTTAAATAGTTTATTACTCCCAGTTCTGAAAATCTACACAATGAAACAGAAATCTACCTCATGTTTATGCATTAAGTCGGGAAAGCCCTCCTACTTCACATACATATGCATGAGGTGGATTTCCTATACAACATTCCTCTCAATTTAAATTTGGTATTCACTATAGCCCAACCCTCCACCCTCCCTAAAAAAAAAGAAAAAGAAAGAAAAAAAGTGTGGGGGAAACTAATTGAAGGACCTCAAAAAATTAGAGCAGTTGTCTACCCTTGAACTAGGTGCTATTCATGATCATTTCCAAATATTTTAGTTAATTGTAGCAATGTTTTGACAACTACATGTAAACCTGACAAATACATCATATATCTGTCCAACACCCCCCACTGTTCAACATTGTATTGTCATAAACATTATTGAATGTGAATTGATTTTAAGTAGAGAATGTATACATATGTAACTAGTCAAACCGGTCTGAACCGTCACCTTTGTTAAGCTGTCTCCTGTATTAAAAGGTCACCTTTTTCTCACACTGTCTTAGGAAATTTCATATGAATTGAACCTCTTTTTAGAGGTCACCTTTCTTAAAAGACCGTTTTTTCTATGTCTCAAAGGTGACCTCTCAATACAGGTTTGACTGTAGATGCTAAGCCGTAGCTTTTAACGGTCTTTTTTACCATAGGTAAAGAAGACTGCCAAAGAGCAAAGGTTCTCCAGCTAAGAATGTAACATGTGGGTTACAATGAAATATCTATAGCCAATATTTCACATTGCAGTCTGGGCCAAAAACATTTTGACAAACTATCCCGAACAGCATTTCAGAAGAATTTTTTCTATTTGATTAAGCAAATTTTATGCAATTTTTACTAACCCGGGAGTAACCTGAACCAATTTTTACTAGTCTGGGGCAAAGGGCTGGTGGTTTTTGGTACAGACTGCTTGGTCGATCTGCTTGTTGTATATTTTGTTCTTAACTCATAATTCTTGTGTATGTTTATTTTTCATTGAAATATTTTATATGAAATGTAATAAAGGTGTTTTAGAAACAATAATTTGTAACATTTACAAATAAAAATTGACTTTGAACATTTTTTTGACTGATTTTACTCATTTTTGCAATCTGTCGCAATTTTTACTTATGACGGCATTCTAAGACAAGTTTGAAGATACCAAAAGGGTTAACCATAATTGGTACAAATGTAGGTATGTCGCCTTATCAGAGTTCCTTGTATCAAGGTTCAACTTGTAAGTGGTTTGAGTAACAAGTGATTTGAAATGCCAATATACTTAACATGCTTTTCATTTTTAGCTCGTGAGCTTTTGCCATCACTTAGCGTCCGTCGTCTGTCGATTGGTTGATTTCTAAAAAATCTTCTCCTCTGAAACCGCTTAGCCCAATAAACTGAAACTTGGTAGGAAGCATCCTTGGAAGGTCCTCTATAGAGATTGCTCATTTCGTCCCGATCCGTTAACAAACATGGCTACCACAGGTAATTCTTGTTTCTGATTGGTCGATTTCTAAATAATCTTCTCCTCTTTTTCCTCAAGACAGATTGAAAGGTGAGAGACACAGGCTAAGGTGCCACTAGTGGAGCAGGAAATGTTTACCTCCGTTTTTTAGCTCACCTTGCCAAAGGCAATGTGAGCTTTTGCCATCACTTGGCGTCCGTCGTCTGTTAACTTTTCACATTTTAATCTTCTCCTCTGAAACCGCTCAGTCAAATGAAGTGAAACTTGGTAGGAAGCATCTATGGAAGGTCTTCTCCAAAGGTTGCTCATTTTGTCCCGATCCATCAACAAACATGGCCGCCATAGGCAATTCTTGTTTCTGATTGGCCGATTTTTAAAATTCTTCTCCTCTGAAACCGCTTGGCCAAATGATCCGAAACTTGGTAGGAAGCATCTATGGCAGGTCCTCTATAAATATTGCTCATTTTGTCCCGATCCGGTAACAAAAATGGCCGCCACAGGCCATTCTTGTTTCTGATTGGTTGATTTCTAAAAAATCTTCTCTGAAATTACTTGGCCAAATGAATCGAAACTTGGTAGGGAGCTTCCTTGGAAGGTCCTCTATGAAGATTGCTCATTTCGTCCTGATTCATTAACAAACATGGCTGCCACAGACAATTCTTGTTTCTGATTGGTCGATTTCTAAAAATCTTCTCCTCTGAAACCGCTTGTCCAAATGATCCGAAACTTGGTAGGAAGCATCTATGGAAGGTCCTCTATAAAGATTATTCATTCCGTCCCAATCCGTTAACAAACATGGCCGCCACAGACGATTCTTGTTTCTGATTGGCTGATTTTTTTAGATTCTTCTCCTCTGAAACCGTTTGGCCAAATGAACCGAAACTTGTTAGGAAGCATCTATGGAAGGTTCTCTGTTATGATTGCTCATTTCGTCCCGATCCGTTAACAAACATGGCAGCCACAGACAATTCTTGTTTCTGATTGGTCGATTTCTAAAAATCTTCTCCTCTGAAACCGCTTGTCCAAATGATCCGAAACTTGGTAGGAAGCATCTATGGAAGGTCCTCTATAAAGATCATTCATTCCGTCCCAATCCGTTAGCAAACATGGCTGCCACAGGCGATTCTTGTTTCTGATTGGCAGATTTTTTAGATTCTTCTCCTCTGAAACCGTTTGGTCAGATCAACCGAAACTTGGTAGGAAGCATCTATGGAAAGTCCTCTGTTATGATTGCTCATTTCGTCCCGATCCGTTAACAAACATGGCCGCCACAGACAATTCTTGTTTCTGATTGGTTGATTTTTAGCTCACCTGGCCATAGGCCAAGTGAGCTTTTGTCATGGGTAAGCGTCCGTCTGTCCGTTAGCTTTTCACATTTAAATCTTCTTCTCTGAAACCGCTGAACAGAAATCAGCCAAACTTGCCAGAAATGTTCACTGGATGGTCCTCTACCAGATTTGTGTTTTTGGTGCTGATTTGAAATCCAACATGGCTGCCAGGGTCCATAATGTGTTCTCATTGGCTGAAATTTTAAAAATCTTCTTGTCAGAAACCACTAAGTCAATTGAATTGTGACTTTGCAGGAATGATCATTGGGTGGTCCTGTACTAAACTTGTGAATCGTTTGCCGATCGGAAATTCAAGATGGCCACCATGACTCGACTTAGTTTAACATAGGACCCTATGGGAATTTCACATTTTCATCTTTTTTTCTGAAACCACAAAACAGATTTGAATCAAACTTGGCAGAAATGTTCATTGGATGGTCATATACAAGATTTTTGTTTTTGGTGCTGATCGGAAATCCAACATGGCTGCCAGGGCCTATAATGTGTTCTGATTGGTCGAAATTTTAAAAATCTTCTTGTTAGAAACCACTAAGCCAATTGAATTGTGACTTTGCAGGAATGATCATTGGGTGGTCCTGTACTAAAATTGTGAATCGTTTGCCGATCGCAAATTCAAGATGGCCGCCATGACTCGACTTAGTTTAACATTGGACCCTATGTGAATTTCACATTTTCATCTTTTTTTCTGAAACCACAAAACAGATTTGAATCAAACTTGGCAGAAATGTTCATTGGATGGTCATATACAAGATTTTTGTTTTTGGTGCTGATCGGAAATCCAACATGGCTGCCAGGGCCTATAATGTGTTCTGATTGGTCGAAATTTTAAAAATCTTCTTGTTAGAAACCACTAAGCCAATTGAATTGTGACTTTGTAGGAATGATCATTGGGTGGTCCTGTACTAAACTTGTGAATCGTTTGCCGATCGGAAATTCAAGATGGCCGCCATGACTCGACTTAGTTTAACATTGGACCCTATGGGAATTTCACATTTTCATCTTTTTTTCTGAAACCACAAAACAGATTTGAATCAAACTTGGCAGAAATGTTCATTGGATGGTCATATACAAGATTTTTGTTTTTGGTGCTGATCGGAAATCCAACATGGCTGCCAGGGCCTATAATGTGTTCTGATTGGTCGAAATTTTAAAAATCTTCTTGTTAGAAACCACTAAGCCAATTGAATTGTGACTTTGCAGGAATGATCATTGGGTGGTCCTGTACTAAACTTGTGAATCGTTTGCCGATCGGAAATTCAAGATGGCCGCCATGACTCGACTTAGTTTAACATTGGACCCTATGTGAATTTCACATTTTCATCTTTTTTTCTGAAACCACAAAACAGATTTGAATCAAACTTGGCAGAAATGTTCATTGGATGGTCATATACAAGATTTTTGTTTTTGGTGCTGATCGGAAATCCAACATGGCTGCCAGGGCCTATAATGTGTTCTGATTGGTCGAAATTTTAAAAATCTTCTTGTTAGAAACCACTAAGCCAATTGAATTGTGGCTTTGCAGGAATGATCATTGGGTGGTCCTGTACTAAACTTGTGAATCGTTTGCTGATCGGAAATTCAAGATGGCCACCATGACTCGACTTAATTTTAACATTGGACCCTATGGAAAAAATGTTTAAAAGTCTTCTCCTCTGAAACCAGTAAGTCAGTTTAAAGCAAACATGGGATGAATGGTCCTTAGGTGGTCAACTTTCAAAATTATGTCCTGTGACCCCGACCTCCATCCAAGATGGCAACCATCAGCGAACATAGTTTTAACATAGGACCCTATGGGAAATATATTTAAAAATCTTCTTCTCTGAAACCAGTAAGCCAATTTAAAGCAAACATGGCATGGATGGTCCTTAAGTGGTCAATTTTCAAAATTGTGTCCAGTGACCCTGACCTCCATCCAAGATGGTCACCTTCAGCAGACATACTGTAGTTTTAACATAGGACCCTATGGGAAAAAATGTTTTAAAATCTTCTCCTCTGAAACTAGTAAGCCAATATAGCAAACATGTCATCGATGGTCCTTAGGTGGTCAACTTCCAAAATTGTGTTCGGTGATCCCGATCTCGGTTCAAAATGGCCACCGTCAGCAGACATAGTTTTAACATAGGACCCTATGGGAAAATTGTTTAAAAGTCTTCTCTTCTGAAACCAGTCAGCCAATTTAAAGCAAACATGGCATGGATGGTCCTTGGGTAGTATACTTTCAAAATTGTGTCCGGTGACCACGACCTCCATCCAAGATGGCTGCCATGAGCAGACATAGTTTTAACATAGAACCCTATGGCAGTATGGGATTTGAATAGTAACTTAGATGTATTCAGCATGCAGACATTCTTAAGAGGACTTATTTATGTCAGGTGAGCGATACAGGGTCACCTGAGCCTCTAGTTTAAAAATCTTCTCCTCTGAAACCGCTTTGCCAAATGAACCGAAACTTGGTAGGATGCATCTATGGGAGGTCCTCTATAAATAATGCTAATTTCGTCCCAATCCATCAACAAATATGGCTGCCATAGGCAATTCTTGTTTCTAATTGGTCGATTTCTAAAAATCTTGTCCTCTGAAACCGCTGTGCCAAATGAACCGAAACTTCTATGGTAGGAAGCATCTATGGAAGGTTCTCTATAAAGATTACTCATTTTGTCCCGATCCATTAACAAACATGGCCACCACAGGCAATTCTTGTTTCTGATTGGTTGATTTCTAAAAAATCTTCTCTGAAATTACTTGGCCAAATGAATCGAAACTTGGTAGGGAGCTTCCTTGGAAGGTCCTCTATGAAGATTGCTCATTTCGTCCTGATTCATTAACAAACATGGCTGCCACAGACAATTCTTGTTTCTGATTGGTCGATTTCTAAAAATCTTCTCCTCTGAAACCGCTTGTCCAAATGATCCGAAACTTGGTAGGAAGCATCTATGGAAGGTCCTCTATAAAGATTATTCATTCCGTCCCAATCCGTTAACAAACATGGCCGCCACAGACGATTCTTGTTTCTGATTGTCTGATTTTTTTAGATTCTTCTCCTCTGAAACCGTTTGGCCAAATGAACCGAAACTTGTTAGGAAGCATCTATGGAAGGTTCTCTGTTATGATTGCTCATTTCGTCCCGATCCGTTAACAAACATGGCAGCCACAGACAATTCTTGTTTCTGATTGGTCGATTTCTAAAAATCTTCTCCTCTGAAACCGCTTGTCCAAATGATCCGAAACTTGGTAGGAAGCATCTATGGAAGGTCCTCTATAAAGATCATTCATTCCGTCCCAATCCGTTAGCAAACATGGCTGCCACAGGCGATTCTTGTTTCTGATTGGCAGATTTTTTAGATTCTTCTCCTCTGAAACCGTTTGGTCAGATCAACCGAAACTTGGTAGGAAGCATCTATGGAAAGTCCTCTGTTATGATTGCTCATTTCGTCCCGATCCGTTAACAAACATGGCCGCCACAGACAATTCTTGTTTCTGATTGGTTGATTTTTAGCTCACCTGGCCATAGGCCAAGTGAGCTTTTGTCATGGGTAAGCGTCCGTCTGTCCGTTAGCTTTTCACATTTAAATCTTCTTCTCTGAAACCGCTGAACAGAAATCAGCCAAACTTGCCAGAAATGTTCACTGGATGGTCCTCTACCAGATTTGTGTTTTTGGTGCTGATTTGAAATCCAACATGGCTGCCAGGGTCCATAATGTGTTCTCATTGGCTGAAATTTTAAAAATCTTCTTGTCAGAAACCACTAAGTCAATTGAATTGTGACTTTGCAGGAGGATCATTGGGTGGTCCTGTACTAAACTTGTGAATCGTTTGCCGATCGGAAATTCAAGATGGCCACCATGACTCGACTTAGTTTAACATAGGACCCTATGGGAATTTCACATTTTCATCTTTTTTTCTGAAACCACAAAACAGATTTGAATCAAACTTGGCAGAAATGTTCATTGGATGGTCATATACAAGATTTTTGTTTTTGGTGCTGATCGGAAATCCAACATGGCTGCCAGGGCCTATAATGTGTTCTGATTGGTCGAAATTTTAAAAATCTTCTTGTTAGAAACCACTAAGCCAATTGAATTGTGACTTTGCAGGAATGATCATTGGGTGGTCCTGTACTAAAATTGTGAATCGTTTGCCGATCGCAAATTCAAGATGGCCGCCATGACTCGACTTAGTTTAACATTGGACCCTATGTGAATTTCACATTTTCATCTTTTTTTCTGAAACCACAAAACAGATTTGAATCAAACTTGGCAGAAATGTTCATTGGATGGTCATATACAAGATTTTTGTTTTTGGTGCTGATCGGAAATCCAACATGGCTGCCAGGGCCTATAATGTGTTCTGATTGGTCGAAATTTTAAAAATCTTCTTGTTAGAAACCACTAAGCCAATTGAATTGTGACTTTGCAGGAATGATCATTGGGTGGTCCTGTACTAAACTTGTGAATCGTTTGCCGATCGGAAATTCAAGATGGCCGCCATGACTCGACTTAGTTTAACATAGGACCCTATGGGAATTTCACATTTTCATCTTTTTTTCTGAAACCACAAAACAGATTTGAATCAAACTTGGCAGAAATGTTCATTGGATGGTCATATACAAGATTTTTGTTTTTGGTGCTGATCGGAAATCCAACATGGCTGCCAGGGCCTATAATGTGTTCTGATTGGTCGAAATTTTAAAAATCTTCTTGTTAGAAACCACTAAGCCAATTGAATTGTGACTTTGCAGGAATGATCATTGGGTGGTCCTGTACTAAAATTGTGAATCGTTTGCCGATCGCAAATTCAAGATGGCCGCCATGACTCGACTTAGTTTAACATTGGACCCTATGTGAATTTCACATTTTCATCTTTTTTTCTGAAACCACAAAACAGATTTGAATCAAACTTGGCAGAAATGTTCATTGGATGGTCATATACAAGATTTTTGTTTTTGGTGCTGATCGGAAATCCAACATGGCTGCCAGGGCCTATAATGTGTTCTGATTGGTCGAAATTTTAAAAATCTTCTTGTTAGAAACCACTAAGCCAATTGAATTGTGGCTTTGCAGGAATGATCATTGGGTGGTCCTGTACTAAACTTGTGAATCGTTTGCTGATCGGAAATTCAAGATGGCCACCATGACTCGACTTAATTTTAACATTGGACCCTATGGAAAAAATGTTTAAAAGTCTTCTCCTCTGAAACCAGTAAGTCAGTTTAAAGCAAACATGGGATGAATGGTCCTTAGGTGGTCAACTTTCAAAATTATGTCCTGTGACCCCGACCTCCATCCAAGATGGCAACCATCAGCGAACATAGTTTTAACATAGGACCCTATGGGAAATATATTTAAAAATCTTCTTCTCTGAAACCAGTAAGCCAATTTAAAGCAAACATGGCATGGATGGTCCTTAAGTGGTCAATTTTCAAAATTGTGTCCAGTGACCCTGACCTCCATCCAAGATGGTCACCTTCAGCAGACATACTGTAGTTTTAACATAGGACCCTATGGGAAAAAATGTTTTAAAATCTTCTCCTCTGAAACTAGTAAGCCAATATAGCAAACATGTCATCGATGGTCCTTAGGTGGTCAACTTCCAAAATTGTGTTCGGTGATCCCGATCTCGGTTCAAAATGGCCACCGTCAGCAGACATAGTTTTAACATAGGACCCTATGGGAAAATTGTTTAAAAGTCTTCTCTTCTGAAACCAGTCAGCCAATTTAAAGCAAACATGGCATGGATGGTCCTTGGGTAGTATACTTTCAAAATTGTGTCCGGTGACCACGACCTCCATCCAAGATGGCTGCCATGAGCAGACATAGTTTTAACATAGAACCCTATGGCAGTATGGGATTTGAATAGTAACTTAGATGTATTCAGCATGCAGACATTCTTAAGAGGACTTATTTATGTCAGGTGAGCGATACAGGGTCACCTGAGCCTCTAGTTTAAAAATCTTCTCCTCTGAAACCGCTTTGCCAAATGAACCGAAACTTGGTAGGATGCATCTATGGGAGGTCCTCTATAAATAATGCTAATTTCGTCCCAATCCATCAACAAATATGGCTGCCATAGGCAATTCTTGTTTCTAATTGGTCGATTTCTAAAAATCTTGTCCTCTGAAACCGCTGTGCCAAATGAACCGAAACTTCTATGGTAGGAAGCATCTATGGAAGGTTCTCTATAAAGATTACTCATTTTGTCCCGATCCATTAACAAACATGGCCACCACAGGCAATTCTTGTTTCTGAATGGTTGATTTCTAAAAATCTTCTAATCTGAAACAGCTTGACCAAATGGACCGAAACGTGGTGGGAAGCATCTATGGAAGGTCCTCTATGGGAATTGCTCATTCCGTTTTGATCCGTTAACAAACATGGCCGTCATAGGCAATTCTTGTTTCTTATTGGTCGATTTCTAAAACAGCTTTTCCTCTGACACCGCTTGGCCAAATGATATGAAACTTGGTAAGAAGCATATATGGAAGGTCCTCTATAAAGATTGCTCATTTCGTTTTGATCCATTAACAAACATGGCTGCCACAAGCAATTCTTGTTTTAGATTGGTCGATTTCTAAAAAAACTTCTCCTCTGAAACCGCTTGACCAAATGAACTGAAACTCGATATGAAGCATATATGGAAGGTCCTCTATAACGAATGCGTATTTGGTCCCGATCCGTTAACAAACATGGCCGCCACATGCAATTCTTGTTTCCGATTGGTCGATTTCTAAAAAATCTTCTTCTCTGAAACCACTTGACCAAATGAACCGAAACTAGGTAGGACGCATCTATGGAAAGTCCTCTATAAAGATTGCTTATTTGTTCCCGATCCATTAACAAACATGGCCACCACAGGCAATTCTTGTTTCTGATTGGTTGATTTCTAAAAATTCTTCTCCTCTGAAATTGCTTGGCCAAATAAACCGAAACTTGGTGGAAAGCATCTATGAAAGGGTCTCTATAAAGTCCTCATTTCATCCCAATTCGTTAACAAACATGGGAACCACATGCAATTCTTTTTTTCTGATTGGTCGATTTCCAAAAAATCTTCTCCTCTGAAACCGAGCAGCCAAATGAACCGAAATTTGGTAGTAAGCACCCATAGAAGGTTCTGTATATAGTGTCCTCAAAACAGAATGAAAGGTGAACTATCATAGAAAGTACATTCCAGGATATTCTAATTTAGCATTGCCACTTCATGAAGTTGTACTGCTGACTATGCCCTTTGTCTGGGAGGAAACATCAATCAGCTTTTGAATCTGAGAGAAGCTCTTATCAATTCAGCGATCCTAAACTTTCCAAATTCGACAGGCATGTACATCCTGGACAACGATGCTTCTTCAAGTACTATTGGAGCCGCATTCAGTCAGCTACAGAATGAGGAAGGAAAGTAATTAACTTCGCCAGTAAAGAGTTATCTTCAGCACAACGCAAGTACTGCACAACCAGAAATAAACTCGTCACATTTACATGCCAATTTAGGCATTACTTAATAGGCCGACAGTTCCTTATTTAATATTAGAACAGATCATAGCAGTTTGTGATGGCTTCTCAACTTTTGGAATATTGAAGGTCAATTAGCCAGATGGATGGAAGAGCTAGCACAGTACAATATGGTCATACAACATTGACCTGGAAAAAACATACCAATGATGATGGACTTTTGAGGATAGCAGACACATTACCAGCTTGTCTAGAATACCTACCGACTATTCAATTAGACCAACTGCCTTGTAGAGGGTGCAAGTTTTGCACTAGGGTCAGACAACAGTGGGGAGTATTTGAGGAAGAAATTGACGATGTACAACCAATCTCTATCAGAAGAGGGTTAGTAGATACTGAAACATGCAATTATGTCGACTCCTTGTCGAGTAAAGAAATTCTGGAAGAACAGATGCATTATCCATTCTTCTTTGGTTACAAGATAACTTTGAACCAAGCATGATGGAACTGAAACTGAGCAGCAAAGCCAATCGGTATTATTGGCTGTGCAGGTCACAGCTTCAACTTGAGAATAGAGTTTTGTTCTATAGATGGGAAGTACCGATTTCACCTAGACTTCTACTTGTAATACCACATAGTATGAGGAAACAGACTCTAGAACTTTGTCATCGTCTACCGTTATCTGGTCATATGGGTCAGATCAAGACCGTGATAAAGTTAAAGCAGCATGTACTGTGGTATGGGATGGTCAGGGACTCTTAAACTGTTTGTAAAATCCTGCAAATTTGCAATAAAAAGTCAACTAAACACCACATGGCTAGATTAGGACAATATCCCGCTGGAGTACCAATAGAGAATACACATGGATATATTAGGCCCTTTGCCAGACAGAAAAATAAGTATATTCTCATGGTAATTGACCAATTCACTGAGTGATTGGAATGTTACCCTATTCCAAATCAAGCCACAGAAACTCTAGCAACAGTATTAATTGATTTGGGTGTCCACTGATATCTCCACTAGAACTGTACAAATACCAGGGCAGTAATATGGACGGAAATTTGGTTCGTGAGATATGCCGAATTCTTCAAATACAGAAAACAAGAACAACTCCATATCACCCAGCCTCTAACGGACAAGTTGAGAGATACAACAGTCTGATATTGCAGACTATGCAGTGTTTTATAAATATATATGGGACGAACACCAACAAACTGACTTGACTTTTGATCTTTTGACCGTAAATACACAGGAAAAGGAGCCATTCGATTTTGTTTAAGATCTTATAACAACACCTAATCTTGTTCATGATGTTGCTAGAGACAACTTGGTGAAGACAGAAAAAGGATTACGACCCTGGGGCTTCATGTAAGGTATATTATGTAGGGGATGCTGTATATAAATTGGACAAATAAGGGTTAAGGATGGGACAGGGAAAAAGGGTTGAGGGTAGGAAAAGGGGAAAGAGTTAAGGGTGAGGGTAGGAAAAAGGGTGAAGGGTTACGAGTGGGTAAAGGGGAAGTGTTAAGGGTGGGAAAAGGGGATAATGGTTGAGGGTATGAAAAATGGCAAAGGGTGGCAAAAGAGGGAGGTTAAGGGTGGGAAAAAGGGGAAGGGTTGAGGGAAGGAAAAAGGTTAAGGGTGGGAAAGGGACGTGGGTAGGAAAAGGGGAAAGGGTTAAGGTTGGCAAAAGGGGGAAGGGTTAAGGGTTGGAAAAATGGGAAGGGCTAAGGATGAGAAATGGATGAGGTGGGGGAAGGGTTGAGGGTAGGAAAAAGGGCTAAGGGTGGGAAAAGTGGGAGGTTAAGGGTGGGATAAAGGGGAATGTTTAAGGGTGGAGGGAAGAGTTGAGGGTAGGAAAAAGGAGGAAGGGTTTAGGGTAGGTAGAGCGGGAGGTTAAGGGTGGGTAAAGAGGGAAGGGCTAAGGAGTGGGAAAAGGGGGAAGAGTTGAGGGTAGGGGAAAGGGTTATGGGTGGGAAAAAGGGGATGGGTTAGGGGTAGGAAAAGGGGAAGAGACGAGGTGCGGTAAGGGTTGAAGGTAGGAAAAGGGGGAAGTTAAGGATGGGAAAAGGGGGAGGTTAAGGGTGGGAAAAGCAGGAAGAGTTGAGGGTAGGAAAAAGGGGAAGGGTTTAGGGTGGAAAAGGGGATGGGTTAAGGGTGGGGATAGGGGAATGGTTATGGGTGGAGAAAGAGTTAAGGATGGGGTAAGGGTTGAGGGTAGGAAGAGGGGGAAGTTAAGGATGGGAAAAGGGGGTGGTTGAGGGTAAGGGTGGGAAAAGGGGGAAGGGCTAAAGGTGGTAAAAGGGGTAAGGGTTGAGGGTAGGAAAAAGGGGAAGGGTTGTGGGTAGGAAAAATGGAAAGGGTTGTGGGTTGGAAAAGGTGAAAGGGTTTAGGGTGGGAAAAGGGGATGGGTTAAGGGTGGGAATAGGGGAATTGTTATGGGTGGAGAAAGGGTTAAGGGTTAAGGGTTGGAAAAAGGGAAAGGGTTAAGGATGGGGGAGGGATAGGAAGTGGGGGAAGCTAAGGATGGGAAACTATGGAGGTTAAGGGTGGGAAAAGGGGGAAGGGTTAAGGGTGGGGAAAAGGGGGGGTTTAAGGGTAGGGGAAAGGGGGAAGCATTGAGGGTAGGAAAAAGGGGAACGGTTGTGGTTTGGAAAAGGGGAAAGGGGATGGGTTAAGGGTGGGAATATGGGAATGGCTATGGGTGGGAAAAGGGATAAGGGTTGGAAGGAAGAGGTGCGGCAAGGGTTGAGGGTAGGAAGAGGGGGAAGCTAAGGATGGGAAAAAGGGGAAGGGTTAAGGGTGGGAAATGGGGATGGATTAAGAGTGGAAAAAGGGAGGAAGGGGAGAAGGGGGAGGTTAAGGATGGGAAAAGGGGAAAGGGTTAAGGATGGGGAAAAGAAGGGTTAAGAATGGGGAAAAGGGGAAAGGGTTAAGGGTGGGAAAAGGGGAAGAGTTGAGGGTAGCAAAAAGTATGTAACATAAGATCTTATTGAAGCTAAGGTCAATCTCCCTCATACATGGGTAACCATAGCCAATTTTTGGCTGTCCTGTTTAGGCCATTTGGTTCACTTGTTTCCAAAGACCTTTACATTATGTGACTTTACAATCTTTTATACTGACAGAAAAATATGAGTGATTGTTGTTTAGTGCCAAATGAGCAATTATTTCACTATATCATTGGAGAACAAATTATATTTTGATGACATCATGATGTCAACTTTGTACTAGATTAACACGCTTAGTTAAATTTTTATATTGATAGCTCTCTGAAACAACAGTTTGTGGGTCGACATGTCACTCCACTCCAACATATCCTGATTTCGAGCCAATTAGTCAGGGTTCTTTACTCCTTAATGATTCATGTATAGTGGAGAAGCAGAAATATCAATTTTGAGCCAACAAGTCGTTGTTCTTACTCCTTAATGATTCATGTATAGTGGAGAAGCAGAAAATATCAATTTTGAGCCAACAAGTCGTTGTTCTTACTCCTTAATGATTCATGTATAGTGGAGAAGCAGAAAATATCAATTTTGAGCCAACAAGTCGTTGTTCTTACTCCTTAATGATTCATGTATAGTGGAGAAGCAGAAAATATCAATTTTGAGCCAACAAGTCGTTGTTCTTACTCCTTAATGATTCATGTATAGCAGAGAAGTAGCAAATACATGTACTACCAATTTTATAATCTTGAGCACGCTAACCATTCCACCATTGATGCAGTTTTCCATGATTTGTGAGACAATTTGTCTATAAAGGTGATCATGACCAACACTGGATATTGGTTTGGTTTATGGTGTTTAATGCCACTTTCAACAATATTTCAGTTGTATTGTGGCGGTCAGTTTTATTGAAGAAAACCACTGACCTGTCGCAAGTCACTGACAAACTTTAATCACATAATGTTGTATCGAGTACACTTCGCCATGAACGGGGTTCAAACTCACAACTTTAGTGGTGATAGGCACAGATTGTACAGGTAGTTATAAATCCAACTACCATATGATCACAACTGCGACGTCCACCACTGGATACTAATCTGTGATGAGTAATAAATACAAAAATTGCTTTAAATAGTTTTATTTTTTAGCTTGGGCAAAGACATCCCTTTACACATACAAAACTCATTAAACAGTACAAATTCCACAAGAATAACTTATGATAACTACTCATACTCACTTCTTAAGGTTTATAATTACTCATACACATGCCACGAGTTAATAAAACTCTTTCTCATATATCACACAAATAAATGCAAATGAAAAAATTCTTGAATCACAATTTCAATGGTACCGGCCTTACGGTTTTGGTCATAAAACTTTCAAGTACGATTTTTGCATTCATACTCGAAAAAACAACCAATCAGAAGACTATCTCATATCTCTAAACTGTTCTGATTGGATAATTTTGGGGTACAAGTACAAAACTCGTACTTGAAAGTGTTATGACCATTGATTTTGGGGTATCTGAAATCAAAGTTTTGAGTACAATTTTGTTTTCATATCTGAATAAAATAAAATGTTGATCAGAACACTATATCTAGTATATACAGCATTCTGATTGTATAATTTTGGAGTATGAGTATGAGGCAACAAGGACGCTGAACTGATTGGTACACAACAACGTAACAAATGACGAGAAATCGCAGAACTTTTCTGGTAAAACATCAAAACTGTTCTATCATATGTTTCTTCTTATAGTATATAAAATGAGGTAATTTCTTCTATATTTTACAGATGAACAGGGCATTCCATTCATTCTCAAGTAGGAGGTGATCATTTTGAAGTAGAAAAAAAAAGGGGGGGATCTTGCAAAACACAGCCATATTTTACTTTCACTTTGACATTTTCATTTTTGAAAAACAAAGAAACAAAGTAACCGATGAAAAATGCAATTAGACGGGCAATTTGCCCTGCTACTGGAATGCCCTGGATGAAAACGTCATTGAGCCACAATGATGTGCAAAATAGTCATATGTAACAAGTGTGAATAAATGAATGAATAAAATCTTTGTTGAATCAAGAATTGTTCAGAGTTCATCATTTATTATATTTTTTCCACCATTATGGCTATGTGATGGTATCAACTATTTATTTTTCCTTTGAGCTCAATCAGTAATTCCGATAATGTTCGACACATTTTATACCCAAACATTATTTTTTTTATCAAAAAAGAGGAAATCTGCTGCTAAGAGAAAAAAAACTTTCATAGAAGGATCTCGTGAATATCTCGGTCCATGTGAAAAAGTTCTGTTTAAATTAAAAACTGATAAAATTTGTAAATTTTTGGGAATTTATTAATTAATCAACTAGTAGTACAACAATGTGGTTATAAGTGAAAGTGAGTGAATTTATATAATGGCCCAATATGAAAAGTCCTCATGTTTGGTTATAATAATACATACAATGTATGTAATAATACATACAATGTATATAATAATACATACAATGTATGTAATAATACATACAATGTATGTAATAATACATACAATGTATATAATAATACATACAATGTATGTAATAATACATACAATGTATGTAATAATACATACAATGTATATAATAATACATACAATGTATATAATAATACATACAATGTATATAATAATACATACAATGTATATAATAATACATACAATGTATGTAATAATACATACAATGTATATAATATTACATACAATGTATGTAATAATACATACAATGTATATAATAATACATACAATGTATATAATAATACATACAATGTATATAATAATACATACAATGTATGTAATAATACATACAATGTATATAATAATACATACAATGTATGTAATAATACATACAATGTATGTAATAATACATACAATGTATATAATAATACATACAATGTATATAATAATACATACAATGTATATAATAATACATACAATGTATGTACTACATGTATTTATTTTTTTAATTTTCTCTTCTTTCAAATTTATGTTCAATTTTGATTTTCATTTTCTCTTCTTTCAAATTCATGTTCAATTTTTATTATTTCTTCTTTCAAATTCATGTTCAATTTTTCTTTCTTTCAAATTCATGTTAAATTTTTTCTTCTTTCAAATTAATGTTCAATTTTTATTTTTATTCTGACAAATTCATATTCAATATTTATTTATTTCAAATTCATGTTCAATTTTTACCAAAAAAGGAAAAAAAATCTGATTATTTTCTAAATAGACAGAACTGGTTTATTTCCATATGTGAGAAAAAAGATAAGAATTTGAATGCCTAGCTTATGCCAACAAAATCTAGACACTTTCATAAAAAATATTACAATTTGTGGCAGCTACTGAACACAATGTTATTTTTTGAGCAATTCATGTAAGACAGCTGCTTATTTCTTCCAATCAACAAGTGGGTAGATTGATGGACATTTAGCTTTATTGTGCTGACAAGGCTTAGTAGGGAGAACAACTTAAGAGTTTTCAGAAGACAGGCCACAAAGTGAACATTCTGATTTATTTTGAATTTAATCTGGTTTGGTTTGTGGTGTTTAATGCCACATTCAACAAATTTCAGCTATATCGTGGCGCTCAGTTTTATTGGTGAGTAAATCAGAGTACCGGAGTAAAACCACCGACCTGCCACAAGGCACTGACAATCTTTATTACAATGTTGTATCGAGTACACCTTGCCATTAGCGGGATTCAAACTCATAATGTTGTCGTGATAGGCACTGATTGCACAGGAAGTTGTAAATCCAACTATCATATGATCACGGCCACAATGGCCCTGAATTGAATTGAATTAAGTATAGCTTTAGTACAGGCTGTATCATCAAATCTTTGCGGAAAAAAAGAAGAAAATAAATGGACAAAGAAATTACACACAAAAAATACTCATCACGAAACCTACATCCTAATATACCTCACATATTGCGTTCAATTTGTGATTTCATAAAACTAATCTGAACTGGCCGTTTCATACTAAATTTAAAAAAATACAAAAAACCCAATAATAGACAGAAAATCTTTAACAATAAATACACCTCCAATAACAAATGATTAATATACAATCAAACCTGTATTAAGAGGTCATCTTTGAAACAAAGATAAAGTGATCCTTTAAGACAGGTGACCTCTTAAATGAGGTCAAATAAAGTGATCTCTCAAAAGAGGTTAAATTCATATGAAATTTTCTATGACAGGACAAGAAAAGCAGACCTTTAAATACAGGTGACCTCATATGACAGGTTTGACTGTATTTTTTTAACAGAAACAGATTGCGATTTATTTGAGTGAAATGTGACATGAAAAATAGACATAGTATAAAAAATATTGCACATTAATTGTTTAGACAACAGCCTTTCATGCACACCTTAAGTACACAAATTGCTTATGCACACGCAAACACACGTTAATGCAGTCGTACACAGATACAAGAAAAAAGATTTATATACATAACACGAAGGTTCAAAGGTTACAGCACTTAATTATAATTAAAATTGAATAGCTTAGCTACATGTATGTATACTTTGTACATTAATTTACTAAATAATCTTAATACAAACAAAAACAAAATATGGAATATATATATATGTTCATAACTTAGGGACAAAAATATTTAATATTTAAAGAGACACAAAAAACAAAAGCAACTACAAAATGAAAGAAAGAAAAAAAGCATGAATAGTATGAATTTTCACAAAATCTGATTTTCACAAAATTAAAAAAAAATCAAAAAATTTACAAGTGTCTTTTACCTTAAAAATTTAATGTGACCTTTGAAAATCTATTTATAGATATATCATATAAGGCCATCCCTTCTGCAATGAAAAAGTGTCCTTATAAGACAGGTGGCCTCTCTTGAAGGTGACAATTTAGTACAGTAGTCCCCCCTCTTCTAAGGCTACCTCTTCTGCAATGAAAGTGTCCTTATAAAACAGGTGGCCTCTCTTGAGGGGGTCAACTTAATAGTGTCTTATTATCTCAGCACATCTGAAATCTGGTATAATAAAAGAATGGCCTTTGTTGGTGTGGCCTTATAAGAAGACAAACTTTTTTGGACTAATGTACATGTTTGTCTAGACAAACTGCAACTTCCAAAGAATTCAGATTCTGAAGATCCTAACACTACCACCCTTTTCAACTGCTACCCTTAAAGTGGGCCCCACTGGAGCCCTACAATTAAAAAATATTATAATTACTGTCATGCATGAAGCTCGTCCAGATCATAATTATTTTACAACCAAATCTCTGCCTCTTACCGAAATATTTCAGAATCTTGAATAAAAAGAAAGAAAAGACATTGAATATGATTATGAAATTATTTTTCAATGGTCTGTGAACAATTACATGAGAGTTGTCAGGATATTAATAAATCTCCTGAACCTGTAATAGTTTGCAACAATGTTACACTACAAAAATTTACAAAATACAAAACTAATTTTGCTATTATATGTTGCATAAAAGTAATTTGTGCTTATAAAAAACCTTCATATGTTTTCACATGGCAATTATATGTCTTTTTATGATAAAACGTCACCATGGTGACTACACATTATGAAACCAGTTTCTTATACATGTACAACGAAAATAAAACAGTTATCCAAATGCTCCATCATTTCATAAATTAGACTTTTTGATTTTCACATAATCTTTGTACAGTGAAAAACCTGTCTAAACCTGTCTAAACCAGAATCTTGTATGAACGAAACTTTTAATATAATGGACGGACCATTTAACTTCCAGGGGGGTTATGGTTTTTTTCTAAAAAAATATTCTGATTCCCAATGTAACTGAAAAAAATATTCTGATTTTGGTGGAGGAAAAAAAAAAAATCTGATTCAGAGTTTTTGTCATATAACCTAATGTTAAATTCGGGGGAAAAAAAAAATATTCGAACTCTTGTGTTGTCCCAAAAATTTTTTCTCAACAAAACAAAAAACCATAACCCCCCCCCCTGCAAGTTAAATGGTCGGCCCCTAAGTCAGAGTGTAAGAAATCTTTGCTAATTTAACTTAATTTAATTAAACCTGTCTATTCTGAACACCAATGTTAAAGTCAGAGTATAAGAAATCTTTGTTAATTTAACTTAATTTAATTAAACCTTTCTATTCTGAACACCAATGTTGACCCCAAGGAGGGTCGGTCGGTTTAGACAGGTTACACTGTATTAAACATCTGCATACACATATGATCAGCAACCACATTTAATTAAGTTAAATAAAAAATTTCTAACATTTGTCCCTGAACCAACTTTCTTACATGTATTTTTTTCAGACAATATTTTTGTCTTTACTAACATGTAAACAAACGAAAGAAGTAAACAAAATTGAATGGGGTCACTGCAATATAAATGTCTAAATGTATAAACACTGACATAGTAATGCAAACTGGAATAACATACACTGCTACTCTTGTTTAATTTCATTTCTTTCTTCTTCTTTTTTTTTTTTTATAAAAAAAAACATAACTATTAAATGAAAGAAATAAGGATTATTTTTCCATTTCTTCTTTTACCATGTACACTCCTATATGAACACATACGAATAATTTTTCATATTTTTTTGCACTTAGAATAACAGGGTTAGAGTAGTCCCCTTTTCGTATGGCCACCCGTTCAGCAATAAATAAAAAAGTGGACTTAAAATGGAGATGGCCTCTCCTGGGGGACAATTTAGTAATATTTTACTATCTAAATGCATCTAAAATTTGGCCTGATAAAAGGGGTGGACTTTGGTAAGAGTAATATTATACACGGGGGACTACCACACCCATTATCCAAGATTGACCTTTATGCACCAAGGTAAAAAATGTGACAAACATTTGTCAACAAATACCAATCAATCTTGAGTATATTACACCATCAAAATTATTTACACGTTGAATTAACAATAAATAATAAAGCACTATTTCTGTGTTGGTTAAATTTTCACTTGGTTTTCATATATTTGGTTAAATATTGTAATGATAACGATTATCACAAACATAATCTATAAACAACTACCTATACTGGAAAATACATTTTTTGTGGATCATTATTCTTCATGTTAAGAATTTGAAAACTAACAGAATTGTTTTTCTCTTCATAGAGTTATATGAAATCACCACGACGACCACAAATTTAACAACTACTGAACTAACAAATTTCAGCAAATAAAAAACAAAAACTTTTCTCACAGTACATACATTTGCATAGCTTATGCAAATTGTTATAAAATGGATTTGTCAAACTGGTTCCCAATTCACATCTGAAACTCTTAAGTCACTTTTGGGAGAATTTTCCGAAAAAGATTGTAGATTTTCACCTTGCTTTGATAAATCGTGGTAACTTCTAACATCGACTAAATTTTTTGGAGGCAATTTTAATTTTATTTTGCAGTAATACAATTTTTTTTTGGACAAAATGAAGCAAGCTATTGGATTTCATTACAATTCATCCAAACAATACTTGTACATATCTATTTCTGAGGTCTATTTGAATTCATGTTGCAACTTATGTGCTTAGCTAAACTATAGAAACTAATTTCTGCTTTGGCCTTACAGTCACAAACTTTCGAGCTTAGTTTTGTACTTGTACTCGAGAGAGAGAGAAAAAAACCAGTCAATCCTTAAGACTGAATCTAATGTCTCTGTGTTCTGATTGGTATATTTTGGAGTAGAAAAACAGCCAATCACAAGACTGAATCTAATATCTGCTGTGTTCTGATTGGTCTATTTTGAAGTAGGAAAACAGCCAATCACAAGACTGAATCTAATATCTGCTGTGTTCTGATTGGTCTACTTTGAAGTAGGTAAACAGCCAATCATAAGACTGAATCTAATATCTGCTGTGTTCTGAATGGTCTATTTTGGAGTAGGAGTTACAAAAAGTTTTATGACCGCAAGGCCAGTGAACAGGTTATAAGCCTCTCTAATTATTAAATGATTGGTAAATTTTTATGAGCAATAGATGAATTTAATAGTAACATGGAACACTTTTTTACACTACTTAAGGTGGGTTATTAAATAAAACCATATTAAAAAACTTTCGACGACAAAAAAAGAAGCGAATTGAAAAAAAATTGTAATGTGTAAATGCATCAGTGATTCAGTATGCAATTTAGAACCTACAAATTAGTATCTATGAACTTTCAACATGTGATTTACGAAATCAATGGAATCTGGTTACAGAGCCACGTAAACGGCATCTTAACGTTTGCTAAAAGTTCATCCACAGCAGCCAATGTTTAAAACAACAAAACCATCACAGCAGAGTCTTAAAAATGTTTTTTAGCGAATAGTCAATTGAAGCTTTAGAGCCACACTGATATATTACATCAATAACCTTGGCGACGTTGACTTAACAGAGAAAGCCTTCCCCGTTTTCTTCTCTGCGCTTGGTATATCTAAAAAGAACATTACCTTGTTTTTGCATCAGAACACTTTAAATTTAAATCAAAATTCTTATTTTGACAAATAATGAGGCTCCATTAAGGTTTTTTTTCTATTTGTGAACTCATGGGTTGAAGAAAAAAAAAATTCTGACCCCTTGGTATCAATCACTAATCACCTTTATGAAATGTAATGTGATACTATATTCCACAAATGTCACATAGTGGCGAGTGTAGTACATCAACATCTATAAAGAATAACGTCAGTTTTGAAGGTCGAGACAGACATTATCGCTAGTATCTCAGCAAGTCTAACAGGACGAGCTG
Organism: Bathymodiolus brooksi; assembly: GCA_963680875.1. Lineage (NCBI taxonomy): Eukaryota > Metazoa > Mollusca > Bivalvia > Mytilida > Modiolidae > Bathymodiolus > Bathymodiolus brooksi. Next base: position 84,467,879 of record OY804589.1, on the reverse strand, counting down.
TGATACAAGTGTTTGATGTCACACTGACAGATCATTTTCAATATCGGAGTCAGTTCTTGCACATGCGAGTTACGAACAGACCTAATATTTTTGTGGATCAAGGTCAGATCAGTGATCCAGACTTTATCAGCGACACACATCAAAGGAAAATTGTCCAATATGCCGATAATTGACATTCAAGGGGTTTGTACCCTGTGGAGCCTCAACAGTCTATATAATGACCTTTATAAGATACTGCATTCAAAAGATCTTGTTCTATTCTACATGTTGTAAGCTACATAAATAGGATCCAATTGATCTGCTAGGAAACCGTCACGTAGATGCATTCGTTGTTTTTCTCCGCGTGAATTGATTGGAATTACACCGGGATCAACGACGACCACTACCCCTACTATTAAGTAATGCTCTTCTAATGTCACGTTCGTAACCAAGGGAACCAGATCTAGAGCCTCGTTTTCATGTCCTTCTAATTCTACGACAACCACAAGTAAATTAGTCCATGTAAATACCGCACTGTAAAAAAAAAAAACATTGAATAATTGACTGATAAAATAATAGGGTTAGGGTTATGGTGGTTAATGCCACTTTCAACAAAATTTCAGCTATATTGTGGCGGTCAATTTTATTGGTGGAGGAAACCGGAGAAATCCACCGACCTGTCGCAAGTCACTGACAATCTTTATCACATAATGTTGTATCGAGTACACCTCACCATGAGTTGTTTGGAACTCACAATTTTAGTGGTGATAGGCACTGATTGCATAGGTAATAGTAATTCCAACAATCATATGATCACAACCACAATGGCCGTGCTAAAATAATAATTAGTTCTATTTAACGACCCCTTTTTCTATGTCAATTTGTGGGTCTCATTTTTGACATTAGTGAGTGAGTGATTGTTGTTTAATGACAAATGGGAAATTTTTCAGCTACATCATGGCAGGAACAAGTTGCATTTTGATAAGATGATAATGATGTCCACTTTGTACTAGACCAACACCCTTAGTTGTATTTATAGTGTTATTTCACTGAAACAACAATCTGTGGGTAGACGTGTCGTTCTACTCAGGACACATTATCCTGATTCAGAACCAACCAGTCTTTGCTCTTACTCCTTAATGGTGCATGTTTAGAGGAGAAGCTACAATACAAATATAAATTTTCTAGTCTTTGGTTTGACCCCACCTGGGACTCAACCCCATGATCTCCCACACTTGAGGCAAATATGCTAACCATTACACCACGGATAAGGTTCCTTTGCAATCAAAAATAGGGTCAATTTGTTGAGGATTTTTGCAAACAGGATTCCAAAAAAGCACACAAAGGATAATTTCAAGTACTTAACGTACCCTTCCTCTTTATATAAAGAAATACTTGTTATTTACTGTATGAATTAATATATTATATTTAACATACCATTCACATATTTTCCTATGTGATCGTTGAACACTAGTTTCTATATCTATTGGATGGTATCTCATGCCTCTTAACATCACAGTTTCATCTAATGAGCCAACTACAAAAATTGCATCATGGCGTCCTACAAAGAAAAAAGAACGTTGAGTAATTAGGGATGATCCTGCTTAGATTAAATAATTGAAATCATAAATAATTGAAATCAATGAAAAATAGCTGAAACCATCATCCAAAATGGTTATTTTTTTTACCTGTTCTGACCGTGTCCATCACTTTTTTCGGAAAACAATTTTAAGAGGAAAATCAGCTTAATAACTGAAAAGAAACATCCCCGAGTAATAAATATCAAAATAACGTTGGAATATTATTCCGTAACTGTTGAGTTCAGTATGATAATATTCCTGTCACGGAAAATTGCACTTTTGATGATTAAGTCTGCCAGGGATTTTCACATGCAACTATACAAGGTAATATTTTTGGCTGATTAAAGGGAAGTAATCCAAAGTAAAATTTTATAAGTTACTTCAATTTGCTATGAATAATAGACTTCTAAGTCAAAAAAATTGCAGAATGTGTCCATAGGACATTGATGCCCCCTTCTTTCATTTAAAGTAAACAGTTACCGTAAATTGGTTTGTATAATACACAATTCTGAAGTCAGAAAAAAAATGGAAGAATGTGTGCATATTTAAAGTGGGCCTGGGTGGCTCAATGAGTTAGGTAGTTGGGATTACTTCAACTCATACAAGTCTATCACCAATACGGCGTGGGTTCATGCCCGGCTTTGTAAATTACAAAAAAGGGTGCACTCGACTCGCAGCTGCAAGTGATAAAGTTTACCAGTTGCTTGCCCATGGTCGGTGGTTCTCTCCGGGTACTCCAGCTTCTTCCACCACGAAAACTGGTCGCCATGATATAGCTGAAAGTGGCGTTAAAACACCAAAAATCAATCAATCATCTATTTAAAGTAAACAGCATCATAACTCCACAACCTCAAAAGAAGTAGTCTGAAATTGAACTTGGTCTTCATTTTATTGTCCCTGACTTTGAGTATAAGGGAACTTAAGTTACTAAGCGCAAACCAAATGCAGAACATAAGGACAGACATAGGAAAAACTTGATGCCCCAATGCCTAGCAGCCAGGGCATAAAAAAAAACATTTTGGGAAGGGGTGTTGTTGTATATTTACTTTATTGTTCAGTACAAGGTTTAGTTTATGGTGTTTCACGCCACTTTCAACAATATTTCAGCTATATCGGGGTGGTCAGTTTTATTGGTGGAGGAAAACAGAGTATCCAGAGAAAACCACTGACCTGTCGCAAGTCACTGACAAATTTGATCATATAATGTTGTATTGAGTACACCTCGCCATGAACTGGGTTCGAACTGCACCGATAATGACAGCCCTGTTCAGTAGAAAGCATTATAAAATACCTTGATTTTTTTTTTTTTACACATTTCAAAATCTGCTAAGTAAAAATTTACCTCCATCACTCTGCGTCAGATCTGTTCTCCTTACAAATCCTAAATATCCAGTCCTGGCATAGGATGTGTTCATATCTCCTGTAGCAAGACGAGAATCGAAATGTTCACCGTGAAGTGATTCGTCACCATAGATACTGGAATAACCTGCTGCATTGTGGGGACTGTGTACCCAGATCTGAAATTACGAAATAAAAATTATATTGCTGATACTGTAAGACCAGTAACAGTTTGGGTTCATATTACTACAAGTTACACTTACAAAGGGTTGAAATTTGTGTTCAGTTTGTTCTATGTCTATTTTTATATGTATCATTGCAATTATTTTTAAGTATTTCATTTTTCAACTTTTTTTCACTACACGAAGAAATCTGTCTAAAACGAACCCTCTTGGGACCAGGTTATGCATTCATAATAGACAGGTGTTAAGATTTATACAGGTTAACTCAACAGAGATTTTCTACATTTGGACTTTATTTAAAGTTTGGTTTAGTCAGGATTTGGTTTTAAAAAAATTCCATTGTAGTAAGTTTTCAAAAGATATTTCTAACTCTTAATTCACCTTTCACTTTAACAATACGTCCCAAGTAGTATTTTTTACCTTAATTTCAATTAATTTTGAAATATCAATTCTTTTGGGCCTATTGTTTTTAATTAGGCTCAAATTTCCAAAATGATACTTTACCTGGATATTATGTTCTATGAAATCAGTGATCAAACTGGGATCGGTGTTTCAAAAATGGTAAGGACCACATTTATTTGAACACGACCTGGGGTCCATTGTTGAACTTGTGATTAAACTAATCATATGATTAACCCCAATTACATTTTTTTAATTCCTAATCACATACTTAGCTAATGCAATGATTAAATTTGGTTGCTGAACTGTTTTTAATCAATGTATTAACCAATCATATTTAATCATTGCATTAGCTAATTATGTGATTAGGAATTAAAAATGTAATTAGGGCTAATCATATGATTAGCTTAATCATAAATTCAACAACGGACCCCTGTACTTTAATATAAGCCACATTGTGTTATGATATTATCAAAATCAGTTTTACAATGAATTTCATACAGTGAGCTAAAATATCAACATTTATAAAGTAAGGCAAATCATAGAGTGATCTCCCTTTATCTGACTTACCTCCCCTAGATGAGAGTCTGCACACTGCCCTTTTGTATCAGGATTTGCTATCACAACTTTTACACCAGGAAGAAGCTACAAAATACAAAATCATTTTTTTTAATGAAAAATAGCAGAATTTATGTTTCCTTGATTATTGTATTAATTCAGAATAAAAAGGATTTAGAAATTTCTTCCAGCATGAGATCTATAATAACAGGCCTCATTTATAGTGAACTAAAAATGTCAGTAGTCAGTTTTTTGGCACAGAAAAGGTTCATAGGATAAATATAAATATTACAGAAATTTGCAGTAATGTAATTTTTATTAAAACTAAGGTTTAACTCCCATAACACAGGTAACCGTAGCCGATTTTGGCTACTCTGTGAAGCCTCTTCTCGCTCTCCCAAAGAGTTAAATTATTTGGCCTTCAAATGCTGACTTTTGAGCTTACCTGATCAAGTTATAACAGAAACGTGCTGTACATACTAAATTAAATGTCAACGTTTGTATCATAAAAGCTCTTCATATTTTAAACATTAAATAGAATAAACTTGCCCGATTCCATTACACAAATTCTTCATATTTAATACATTTTATCCACTAACCTTGCCAGACTCCATTACACATAGACTGTGAGGGCTGCCTTTCTCCACTAGGGTAACTCTGTCATTCCTGAGGGCTCTCATATCTACATATACAGTGGTAGGGTTTGGACATGATGCTCCCTGGAATTAAATCAGAAAAGTTTTATGCACGAGAATTTTACAGGGGTTAAAACGTCACAGTGTTTCAATTGTATCATGGCCATTTGGGGAGATTGGTCTCACCTTCTTGGTACAATTGCTTTTAAGTTACAAACAGGAAGGAGATATTGGTCCTTCCAGAACATATGGTCTAGCTCCTCCCAATTTTTGTGGCAGTTCTGTGTTGTTCAAGTTTTTGTTCTTTTCTTTTCCCTTTGTGTTTGTACTGTTGTTGGTTTTTGGTGTTCGGATAGTCCTTCTATACAAATATCTCTTTTTGCTGGGCTACTAAAATTGTTATTTTAGGGAGCACCACTGGCAACTGCAGCAAGCAAAAATACTAAGGTCTATCCTATCTATTATTCGAACTACAGTTAATCCTGTATTCAACATTGCATAATATAAATGACAGCTTATTTAAGATAAGTCGATCAGTTCGCAATGATAAGCGATTTACTGTTACAGGAAGGTATTTCATTGGTAAAAATGATGGTCGCTTTGTAATGTTCTGGTGTTTTGACCATTGTCCATGTTAGTGACGAGGCTACTTATTAGAGTTCAAATAACATGTAAATACGGAATGAGGGTTTAAAATTGAAAGTTTATAGCATTAATTTGAGGTGACCGTTGCGGCAAATTTGACTGTCCTATATATAAATTGAAGTTGATATTTAGCGTCTTACCTGTAAACACATGCCTAAGTTGACCCGACAACCAAAACTTGTACTGACAGCACGTAGAGACAGACCAAGATTGGCGAATAATTTGGTAAACGATGTTGTCAACTGTATCCTCGGCCGTTCTTCTGATATCACACAGCAAGTACGAACACATGATAAATTAACACCACGAGCCTGAAATATAAAAATAAAGCACATGCAGTATTGACCTGACAGTACGATTTTAAATGATTTTTAAAAACAAAAATAGAGCTCTACAGTACTAGCATGGTGTTTCTGTTGAATATCACCATGACTGGTGATTTCTCACAGCGATGTCACAGTGCTCCACTGTGAATGTGAGTAATACATTTTGATTTTATTTGAATTGTGTTTAATGCCACTTTCAACAATATTTCAGCTATATCATGGCGACCAGTTTTAGTGGTGGAAGAAGCCGGAGAGAATCACCGACCATGGGCAAGCAACTGGAAAACTTTATCACTTGTGGCTGCGAGTCGAGCACACCCTTTTTTGTAATTTACAAAGCCGGGCGTGAACCCACGCCGTATTGGTGATAGGCTTGTATGAGTTGTTAGGTAATCCAACTAGCTAACTCATTGAGCCACCCGGGCCCTCGCAATGAATGTATGTGTCCTGTCTGAAAAACAGCAGCAATCACAGTAAGATAAAACAGTGATTCACTGATGTTAGACCGTTGTATTCTAACAGAAACACCTTCTTAGTATTGTAATATGTAATATTTAAACCTGACCAATTTTTTGTCAATTGGTAGGCATTGATTACATTGATTTATTGATTGTTGTTTATTGCCAAATTTAGCAATATTTCACCTAAATTGTGGCGTGAGCTTATCCAACATTAGGTTGAGGTGTTGCATTAACTTATACCAAGTTGTATTATTATGCAGCACCAAGACAGTCATTTCTGTGAGGTGTTACATTAAATTATGCCCAGTCTTATTTTTTAATCCAGATCAAGTAAGACATTCCTATGAGGTACTGCATTAAATTATGCCAAGGTGTATTTTTATCCAGTATTAAGTCAGTCATTCCTATGAAGTACTGCATTAAATAATGCCCAGTTGTATTTTTATCCAGCATTGATTCAGTCAATCCTATAAGGTGCTGCATTAAATTTTGCTCAGTTGTATTTTTATCCAGTATTAAGTCAGTCATTCCTATGAAGTACTGCATTAAATAATGCCCAGTTGTATTTTTATCCAGTATTAAGTCAGTCATTCCTATAAGGTGCTGCATTAAATTATGCCCAGTAGTATTTTTATCCAGCATCAAGTAAGACATTCCTATGAGGTGCTGTATTAAATTATGCCCAGCATCAAGTAAGACATTCCTATGAGGTGCTGCATTAAATAATGCCAAGTTGTGTTTTTATCCTACCTTTAGGGTGGCTGTAGATGTCCCTAAACCTCGAGTACACAGCTCCATCACACCATAGGAACAAAATGTATCACGAACTACAAAAAAAAAGCAATGATTACATTTAATTATATATATACTATGATTTGTTACAAATAAAGTTCCATAAATGTGCAATCAAAATCATCAACATAGAAACGTACCCGGGGCCCGGGTGGCTCAATGAGTTAGGTAGTTGGATTACCTAACAACTCATACAAGCCTATCACCAATACGGCGTGGGTTCGCGCCCCGCTTTGTAAATTACAAAAAAGGGTGCACTCGACTTGCAGCCACAAGTGATAAAGTTTACCAGTTGCTTGCCCATGGTCGGTGATTCTATCCCGATAGCTGAAATATTGCTGAAAGTGGCATTAAACACAATAAATCAAATCAAATCAATAGAAATGTATCAAAAAGTGTGTGAAAATTGGTAAAAGCAAACTTGAGTCATCGTCAGGACTTATGATGATATACAGTAATACATCCCGTCTTAGATCAGCATATAAAAAGTTAAAAGTCGATGATTAGAGGTTTAGCAGTTTCAGAGGAGAAGATTTTTTAGAAATTTAACAACCAGAAATATGAATTGCATATGGCAGCCATGTACATTAATGGATCGAGACGTAATGTGCATTCTTTATAGAGGACCTTCCATAGATGCTTCCTACCAAGTTTGTTTGGCCAAACAGCTTCAGAGGAGAAGATTCAAATGTGAAAAGTTAGCAAATGACGAACGACAAGTGATGGCAAAAGCTCACATGGCCTTTGGCAATAATTTTGCTGTGTTTTCATCAATATAAGAACTTATCCTATTAACAACAATTCTGAATTTGTTTCTTGTTTCAATTTTATAATTACTAACTGGATTTTGTTTTGGGGGTCCTTACCTTTATAATTACTAACTGCTGTCAGCCACACAGCTGGATTTGTTTCTACTTCTGACGGAGCAATGAGTATGGAATGATGACCAGAATAAATACTGAAAAAAAAAAAAAAAAATCAAAATCTTAAATCAGAAAAATGAGTTCAGTCAAACATGGAAGAACAAAAATAGAAAACAAAAACAAAGTCCAAAATTCAGTAAAATCCTATGCATGCTAGAGATAAACTAGTTCTAATAATAAAACCCTAAATGCTCGCTTACTCGCAAGGGTATAACGGGATGCTATTACACGTAATGGAGCAGCCGCCGAGATTTTTTGCGCTCGCTTACAGAGTTTCTGACGCCTACATTTATCAATAATAAGACATTACCTTTCCCTTTGTCCATTATTATAACAAGTTTTTATCACCTACCAGTATTTTAGAATGTAATTCCCACAAAATAAAAATCCATGTTTACTAAACTCTCTGAACATTTTGAATTTCGTCATTTCCGGCCTCACTATTTGGATGTCAATACCATATTTGGCGATTAAGGCGTGAATGTTTACATTAGCCGTCGTAAGCATCGTAGTAAGAAATAACATATTTAGAAAAGCTCCGCCTTCCGTAGTTTTCGGTTATGACAAACGATCGATAAATTTGAACAAGGTTGTTGCTACCTTTGAAAAGCATATATTTCTCAGCCAAACCGATTTAACAAGGACTGGGATCCTCAGTAATAGTTATAATGAAATGCTTGAAGCGTAAATAGTGAGTTTTTATGTTTCAACTGCAACTTTTTTTTTGCTCCATTGTGACGAATGGGACCGCGTTGTAGCTCTGCCGAGACACAAGTTTGTCACAAGAGCTACATTATTGCAGCTAGAGATAAACCTTAGTTAAAAAAAATTTCCAAATTATCTAAATTAGTACACAGAAACATGTTTCTGAAATAACCATCATTAGGTACGCTCAGTCAAAATAAATTGGAAAGCATTTTTTTTTTCAATGTCTGTTATGACTAAAATCTTGACACAAATGTCTAGAACTGTGACATTGGACTTCAATTATTTTTCGTCACTTTTTTTTTTTTAATACTTTTTTTCTATTTTTGACTATATTCTTGCAATCATGGCCAATGTTTTATTCTTAAATAAAACAATTGGTACACATAACATTATTCTTTAATCACTGGCTTTAAATATAAGAATTCACTTGGTTTAACAATAAAAATTGTGATGATCATAATAGAGCCGCCATCAGGAAAACAATCCAGATTTTCAGAACTGTCTGTAAAGAATCTTCTAGTAAGATTTTACAAGTGGTGTTTTCATTGGTTTATGTCAGGCTTAGTAAGATTTTGTAAGCAGTATTTTCATTTGTTTATCTCAAGCTTAACAAGATTTTGTAAGCAGTATTTTCATTGGTTTATCTCAAGCTTAACAAGATTTTGTAAGCAGTATTTTCATTGGTTTATCTCAGGCTTAACAAGATCTTGTAAGCAGTATTTTCATTGGTTTATCGCAGGCTTAACAAGATCTTGATCATTGGTATATCTGGATTTAACTTTAATTTGAGTTGTGCCAGATGGTCATAGAGAGAAGTGAATTTAACGTAAAATTTTTAGTCAGATTTAAAACAAATATGTCCTCATCCTAATTTTCAATTAAAAGGCCTGACAAACAAAACACTTACTTTGTATGGCCTAATTTAACATATACAGTTAAACCTGTCTAAACCAAACGTCATTCGGACCAACTTTTGTGTATGGAAATGTGTTCTGTTTATGCAGGATAAATAAACAAAGGTTTCCTACACAGGGCTTTTATGTAAAGTTTGGTTTATGCAGGATTCCAGAAACCTGTCTTAACCAAACTTCCTTGGGACAAACTTTTGTGTACGGAATAGCCAGGTATTTTAGTTTATACAGGATTCCGCTTTATTCAGGGTTCCTTTTAGACAGGGTTCACTTAATCAACCTTGATAGCTGTAATGATTTATGGGCCCTCATCATTGATTAAACATCACTCACCTTGTAAGACACCACAACACAAATCCCAATCCACAGTATGGATCTAGACATAGAGTTACGTCCCTTGAAGGATAAAATTCACACTGGAGTTTGATTGCTCTACACAGAGCTGTGGCAGATGCATGAGACATCTGAAATGACACAAGTTATATAGCTTTTGGATTAAATGGATTAAACAGCCAAAAACCGTTCATATAAAGTCAAAAGAACTGATGATTTCACATCAACAAATTGCAGTATTTCAGAATAAATTAAGCTGAGATTAGCATTATGAAATCAATGTTTATTTCAAGTTATGAGAATCATTACAAACCGGCACTGTTTCTGCATCTATCGATTTTTCTTATGAGGTCATTTTCTCTTTGTCACAAGGGTAACAGTTGAATACAAGGTTGACTGTAACTGATACCTGGGATATTCAAACAACAAACCTTAACTCCTGCTAACATTCCTGTTGTCAAGGTAACAGATCATTACTGGTACCTAGGATATATAAACAACAAACCTTAACTCCTGCTAACATTCCTGTTGTTGTCAAGGTAACAGATCATTACTGTTACCTAGGATATTCAAACAACAAACCTTAACTCCTGCTAACATTCCTGTTGTTGTCAAGGTAACAGATCATTACTGGTACCTAGTATATATAAACAACAAACCATAACTCCTGCTAACATTCCTGTTGTCAAGGTAACAGATCATTACTGGCACCTAGGATATATAAATAACAAACCTTAACTCCTGTTAACATTCCTGTTGTTGTCAAGGTAACAGATCATTACTGTTACCTAGGAAATATAAACAACAAATCTTAACTCCTGCTAACATTCCAGCTGTTCTCAAGGCAACAGATCATTACTGGTACCTAGGAAATATAAACAACAAACCTTAACTCCTGCTAACATCCTGTTGTTGTCAAGGTAACAGATCATTACTGGTACCTAGGAAATATAAACAACAAACCTTAACTCCTGCTAACATTCCTGTTGTAGACACACTAAAGTCGAGGTAACAGATCATTTCTGGCGTTGGTGCTCTATAAACGGCAGCCAGTTTTTTCTTACTTAAATCATCTGTATCTATAAACGTGGGCCAAGTCTTTGGTTCTACTATAGAAGTGGCTTCCTACAAAATAAAACATTACAACATGTATTTAAATACAAATAAGAATTATCAGAAATACAGTGTTCAGGCTTTTGACTTGTGAAAATGTGAACCATCAGTTCGAATTGTCCCATCTAACATTCTAGTTATCAATGGTCAATGCTGTCTATTATGCTAAACGACACACAAACTCGATTCCAGAAAACTTGTTTTTTTTTTAAATATTATTCAATTTAGTTTTACAACCACCTTTTATTACTAACTATCAGCCTTTTATTACTAACTATCAGCCTTTTATTACTAACTATCAACCTTTTATTACTAACTATCAGCCTTTTATTACTAACTATCAGACTTTTATTACTAACTATCAACCTTTTATTACTAACTATCAGCCTTTTATTACTAACTATCAGCCTTTTTTCATTACATTTCATTACATACACACTATGGCTAAATAAGCCAATACTCTGCTAATGTCTGCTAGGGGGTCTTACTATTTCATCTTATGATCTCATCAGCTTTAAAGCTATGAATTTAGCTGATATTTTGTGAATGTTTACTAGGGGCCTTATTACTTTTCCTTTGATTACATCAGTTTTAAAACTATTGGTTACCTGCAGTTTTAACAGTGAATCATGTCTAAACTGAACCCTAAGTAAATCGGAATCCTGTACAAACTGAATTTTAAATAAAGTCCCAATGTAGGAAAGTGCTGTTAAATAGCCTGTATAAACTAAATACCTGTCTATTCCCAACACAAAAGTTGGTCTCAAGAAGGTTCGGTTTAGACAGGTTTAATTGTATTATGTTACTTTGATTTCATCAGTTTTAAAGTTATGACTAGACCATTTGACATTTTTATTCGAGTTATTTGCCTTACAGAGGACAAAATGGTTCCCGCTCAATGCAAGAGCAACGGAAAGGACAAGGAATTTGAGTATAATTTTCTTATAAATTGTTGATATTTGAACCTTGTAAAATAACAGAACTTAATTTTATAGAAAATAAGAAATTCAAAAGTCGCTACATTTAAATTTTATACAGAGTATGAAAAAAATATATGTTATTTTGGTCGAAAATTGCATGAAATTGACTTTTGTCTGGCTTAAAGGGAAGCAACTACCACAAAAACGTGGAAAAGCATCTAATTCTAGAATCAAGTCAGAAACTGGCAAATTGTTTCTTAAGCAGATACTGTGCTAATGTTTACTAGCCGTCTTATTATATTACCTTTGATTTCATAAGTTTTAAAACCATAGAACTAGTTAAGATAGCTGCTGATTTGCTAACTTCTACTATCATTTTGACTGTTGGTAAAGTTGTTGCTATATTCTGTGGGTGGGGAGGACGTATCGTTACTGGAACACAACCTGAAGTTAAAAATAAAACATTTTACAAACATGGAGTCTATTTTGCAGGGGTGGTCATCTTGGTCCTTGAAAAGGTTTGTGGGTTTATGGTGTTTAACACCACTTTCAACAATATTACAGTTATATCGTGGCAACCAGTTTTATTGATGGAGGAAACCGGAGTACCCGGAGAAAACCACAGATCTGTTGCAAGTCACTGACAAACTTTATCACATAATGTTGTATCGAGTACAGCTCACCCGAGTGGGATTCAAACAGAAACATCATTACCGGAACACAACCTGAAGTTAAAATTAAACATTTTTGAATATGACAGGGATGGTCTTCTTGTTACTTGAATGTAATGTAAAGTTAAAATTAAATAGTTCATATAATCATTGAAAATAGCTGATCTTTACTAATAACATATCTTTATTGGTTAAATGTGGATCAAAATGTGGATGGTAAATATTGTGGTCAGTCAAGATTTCAACTTTCACAACAACAATTTATTTAAAGGGATTATTAATAAGAAAGGGACATGTACCAGAAATCATGATCATGATGCCAGCACCCCCTCTCCATCCCTCCCTTAATAAAGGATGATTACTTACCCACATACAAACAACCATAAAATGCAGCTATCAACTCAATGCCTGAAAATAGAAAATTTACATATAATTTCCTCATTCATGACTTATCATCGGGTTTGTAACAAGAGTAACACAACGGGTGCCACATGTAGAGCTGGAACTACTTACCCTTCCGAAGCACCAGAGTTCAACCCTGGTTTGCTCGATCTTTAGTTTTCTGTGTAATGTTTTGTAGATCGTCGTTCGTCTTTTTGACCATTGTATTGTCTGTCCTTCTATATATGGCTTCTGGTTAACCCTTTGGTATCTTTTTATTGTTTGTTTTGTAAACCTTTCTTACGGAAATCATTTTCAAAGGAATCAATCATTTTGTGCTTTATTATAAAAATGAAACCCATCTAAAAACCATTCAGTTCTTAAATTGCAATTTTCTGCTGTTTTAAAGAAAACAAATTTGAACGAGGATGTGTGAAATGAAAAATGACAAAAAAGAAATGTACTTCATCTTGTTATTTTTTTTCCTTTGCTTCAGACGGAATTCTTTCACTTTCACTTCCATCAAATTACTTTAACCGCCACGATATAACTGCAATATTGCTGAAAGTGGCATTAAACACTAAGAACTCCAACCCCTCAAATTACTTTCATAATGTTAATTCTTGTTTCTACAAATTTTCACTAAGGACTCATTACCAATTTTTAAGCTCCAAATAAGTTTTTTAGTACCTCATGCATTTTAAGGTCGTGAATCGTATATCTCTGCTCGTTAACCTGTAACCTTTACCTATATATAAAATTAAATAGTTTACCTGGTGAGTATATAAGGGCAACATGGTCACCAGTATTTAGTTTGCCTTTCTCCATTAACATGCAGCCTATCCTCTCGGCCCTCTTATGTAACTGTGAGCATGTCATCTGTAACTGTGGCTGAATCTGAAATCAAAAGTATTACAAGTGAAGTATTAATGTTGGAATCTTCTGTGTTTCGTAAATAATTATACAGTGAAACATGTCTAAACCAAACCCTGAATAAAAACAGAATCATGGAAAAACTGAACCCTGAATAAAACGGAATCCTGTCTAAACCAAACCCTGAATAAAACTGAACACTGAATAAAACAGAATCATGATAAACTGAACACTGAATAAAACGGAATCCTGTCTAAACCAAACCCTGAATAAAACTGAACACTGAATAAAACAGAATCATGATAAACTGAACACTGAATAAAACGGAATTCTGTATAAACCAAACCCTGAATAAAACTGAATTCTGTATAAACCGATCTTTAAAAAAGTTCCAATGTAGGAAATATTTGTTACTTTATCCTGTATAAATTGAAATTTAAATAAGTCCCAATGCAGAAGATCTTTGCTTATTTCACCTATATAAATGGAACACCTGTATATTCTAAGCACAAAATCTGTTCTCAAGGAGGTTCAATTTTGACAGGTTTCACTTTAGTCATAGCAAATTTTTTATCTTTTTTCATCTATGACATTCTTATTTTTTTTTAAATTGTACCATGGTTTTAAACAAAAGGTATGACTTGTCATAAATTATGACTGATATCTTATAAATGAAACATGCAAGTAAAAATGTTGATATTCTTCATATAAGATAAAAATACCAGAGGCTCTCAAGAGCCTGTATCGTTCACCTGGTAATAAAAAAAAACAATTGGTCCTATGTAAAAACTATGTCCTGCGTCATCTTGGAATTACGATCAACATAAAAAACACAAAGTTTGTAAAGGACCTTCAAATGATTGATGCACAGTTTAGGTTCAATCAGTGCAATAGCTTCAGAGAAGAATATATTTCTGTATTTTCCCCATATGGTTCTGTGTTAATACTATGACCTGTGGTGGCAGCCATCTTGGATTTCCGATCGGCATAAAAAACAGGACCTTCCAATGATCATTCCTGGGCAGTTTGGTTTCAACTGTCCTAGTGGTTTCAGAGAAGAAGCATTTTGAAACATTTTTCCCATAGGGTCCAATGTTAAACTAAGTCCTGCCGTAGCCGCCATTTTGAATTTCATATCAGAATAAAAAACGTATATTTTGTAGAGGACCATTCAATGAACATTCATGTACAGTTTGGCTTTAATCATATTTGTAGTTTCTGAGAAGAAGGCATTTGAACATTTTCCCATAGGGTCCAATGTTAATCTATGTCCTGCGGTGGTGGCCATCTTGGATTTCCGACCGGCATAAAAAACAGAAAATTTGTAGAGGACCTTCCAATGATCATTCCTGGGCAGTTTGGTTTCAACTGTCCAAGTGGTTTCAGAGAAGAAGCATTTTGAAACATTTTTCCCATAGGGTCCAATGTTAAACTAAGTCCTGCCGTAGCCGCCATTTTGAATTTCATATCGGAACAAAAAACGTAAAGTTTGTAGAGGACCATCCAATGAACATTCTTGTACAGTTTGGCTTTAATCATATTTGTAGTTTCTGAGAAGAAGGCATTTGAACATTTTCCCATAGGGTCCAATGTTAATCTATGTCCTGCGGTGGTGGCCATCTTGGATTTCCGATCGGCATAAAAAACACACACCTTGTAGAGGACCTTCCAATGATCATTCCTGGGCAGTTTGGTTTCAATTATCCAAGTGGTTTCAGAGAAGAAGCGTTTTGAAACATTTTCCCCATAGGGTCCAATGTTAAACTAAGTCCTGCCATAGCCGCCATTTTGAATTTTATATCGGAACAAAAAACGCAAAGTTTGTAGAGGACCATCCAATGAACATTCATGTACAGTTTGGCTTTAATCATATTTGTAGTTTCTGAGAAGAAGGCATTTGAACATTTTTCCATAGGGTCCAATGTTAATCTATGTCCTGCGGTGGTGGCCATCTTGGATTTCCGACCGGCATAAAAAACAGAAACTTTGTAGAGGACCTTCCAATGATCATTCCTGGGCAGTTTGGTTTCAACTGTCCAAGTGGTTTCAGAGAAGAAGCATTTTGAAACATTTTTCCCATAGGGTCCAATGTTAAACTAAGTCCTGCCGTAGCCGCCATTTTGAATTTCATATCGGAACAAAAAACGTATTGTTTGTAGAGAATCATCCAATGAACATTCATGTACAGTTTGGCTTTAATCATATTTGTAGTTTCTGAGAAGAAGGCATTTGAACATTTTCCCATAGGGTCCAATGTTAATCTATGTCCTGCAGTGGCGGCCATCTTGAATTTCCGATCGGCATAAAAAAACAGAAACTTTGTAGAGGACCTTCCAATGATCATTCCTGGGCAGTTCGGTTTCAATTATCCAAGTGGTTTCAGAGAAGAAGCGTTTTGAAACATTTTCCCCATAGGGTCCAATGTTAAACTAAGTCCTGCCGTAGCCGCCATTTTGAATTTCATACCAGAACAAAAAACGTAAAGTTTGTAGAGGACCATCTAATGAACATTCATGTACAGTTTGGCTTTAATCATATTTGTAGTTTCTGAGTAGAAGGCATTTGAATATTTTCCCATAGGGTCCAATGTTAATCTATGTCCTGCGGTGGCGGCCATCTTGGATTTCCGACCGGCATAAAAAACAGAAAATTTGTAGAGGACCTTCCAATGATCATTCCTGGGCAGTTTAGTTTCAACTGTCCAAGTGGTTTCAGAGAAGAAGCATTTTGAAACATTTTTCCCATAGGGTCCAATGTTAAACTAAGTCCTGCCATAGCCGCCATTTTGAATTTCATACCAGAACAAAAAACGTAAAGTTTGTAGAGGACCATCTAATGAACATTCATGTACAGTTTGGCTTTAATCATATTTGTAGTTTCTGAGTAGAAGGCATTTGAACATTTTCCCATAGGGTCCAATGTTAATCTATGTATTGCGGTGGTGGCCATCTTGGATTTCCGATCGGCATAAAAAACATAAAATTTGTAGAGGACCTTCCAATGATCATTCCTAGGCAGTTTGGTTTCAATTATCCAAGTGGTTTCAGAGAAGAAGCGTTTTGAAACATTTTTCCCATAGGGTCCAATGTTAAACTAAGTCCTGCCGTAGCCGCCATTTTGAATTTCATACCAGAACAAAAAACGTAAAGTTTGTAGAGGACCATCTAATGAACATTCATGTACAGTTTGGCTTTAATCATATTTGTAGTTTCTGAGTAGAAGGCATTTGAATATTTTCCCATAGGGTCCAATGTTAATCTATGTCCTGCGGTGGCGGCCATCTTGGATTTCCGACCGGCATAAAAAACAGAAAATTTGTAGAGGACCTTCCAATGATCATTCCTGGGCAGTTTGGTTTCAACTGTCCAAGTGGTTTCAGAGAAGAAGCATTTTGAAACATTTTTCCCATAGGGTCCAATGTTAAACTAAGTCCTGCCGTAGCCGCCATTCTGAATTTCATATCGGAACAAAAAACCTTAAGATTGTAGAGGACCATCCAATGAACATTCATGTACAGTTTGGCTTTAATAATATTTGTAGTTTCTGAGAAGAAGGCATTTGAACATTTTCCCATAGGGTCCAATGTTAATCTATGTCCTGCGGTGGCGGCCATCTTGGATTTCCAACCGGCATAAAAAACAGAAAATTTGTAGAGGACCTTCCAATGATCATTCCTGGGCAGTTTGGTTTCAACTGTCCAAGTGGTTTCAGAGAAGAAGCATTTTGAAACATTTTTCCCATAGGGTCCAATGTTAAACTAAGTCCTGCCGTAGCCGCCATTTTGAATTTCATATCGGAACAAAAAACCTTAAGATTGTAGAGGACCATCCAATGAACATTCATGTACAGTTTGGCTTTAATCATATTTGTAGTTTCTGAGAAGAAGGCATTTGAACATTTTCCAATAGGGTCCAATGTTAATCTATGTCCTGCGATGGCGGCCATCTTGGATTTCCGATCGGCATAAAAAACAGTAACTTGGTAAAGGACATTCCAATGATCATTCCTTTACAGTTTGGGTTCAGTCAGTTCATTAGTTTCGGAGAAGAAGATCTTTGAAATTTCAGCCAATCAGAGCATATTATTGGCCCTGGCAGCCATATTGAATATCCGACTGGAACGAAAAACAGTAACTTTGTAGAGGACCATCCAAGGAACATTCCTGCTAAGTTCGGTTCCAATCGGCCAAGTGGTTTCGGAGAAGAAGCTTGAAATGTGAAAAGTTTACAGACGACAGACGACAGACGACAGACGACGGACGCCAAGTGATGGCAATAGTTCACATGGACCTTTGGTCCAGGTGAACTAAAAACTTAAATTTCTAAATAAACATTCGTAAAGGACTGTATTTTTCATACACCTGTTCCCATCAATGCTCATTTAATAATTACAAAGCATATTAATACATCTCTGCATCATAACTTCTCGCAGTACAGTTAAATCTCGTTAAACGGTATTAACTCGGAGAACTCACTTTTTTGGATAAGTAGAAGTGAATTAATATTCCCTTTGTTGTTAGTAGTAAGCTATGGTTACTTCTACCTCATTCAAATCATATCTTCCACTTGCTCTTCATACCAATATGTCGTGCCATGGGAGATTTGAGGAGACAATATCACAGGTCACATACGAGTGAACCTATGTCATGAATATTTAATGATATGATAAATGTAGGTTGTGACCTTTTATGGACCAATCAGATTGCTCGTAGCAAATAAAGCAGATTAGTTTTAAATTATAACCCTTTGATAGTCACCTAAGCTCCATTTATATTGGATAGTAACATGTGATCTGTAATAGGCAGTCCTTGAAATGAAAATTTGAATTTACTGGTCTGAATCAACATCTCAATTTTTTTTTTTTATATATAGTTTAAAATTAAAACTGAAAAATTTACTGGTCTGAACAAAGTTTTAATGGTCTTGGGCCAGAGGACCGGTGCTCATTGCGAGGACTGATATGGTTTCCTCAGAACTCCCACGCCTTGAAATAACAGTAAAGGGGAGCAAGCGACAGATGTGATTAAAACCAGATTGTGGTTACTTTGGATTACTCAAATACTTGATTAATTCTAAATGAATTTTTTGTCGCTTGGACCTAGACATAACATGGTTGAACTGTATAATTCTGGATAAACAAACTATAATATATATCAATCATGCTACATTCAGAACACGTGTAGATGTGAACGAAAACTGCAATGACTTATCCCCCTTTTCCAAATAAAATCTACATCCAGTCAGTGATTAGACAAACAGGAAATAAAACCATCTTAAAGGGAAATAACTCAAGTTGTATTGCTCAAACTCAACAGGATATTGTCTTTTAACATTAAAACATAATTGTTATGAACGAGTCTCTGTTTGTATCAGTAAAATGTCAGGGGAGTCAAGTTTTTCTTCTTCAGACAATGCATGAATTTCAAAGACCAACCAAATGCAAATTTTTAAATGGGCTATTAAAAACACATAAAAGTCGACAAACTATATTTTACTATCAAACTTTTCTAAAAAAAACATGAAATTTAGGTTTTATCGACTGTACCTACTAGTATTGTAAAGAATAATAGACTCTGACACTGAGTATACAAAACAATTCCATTCATGCGTATAAATGTTTTTCAAAGCCATTCTGACTGTCACAAGCAGATTCCATATATCTATCTAAATATATATATATCAACCTGTATCATGATATCACCAATGCCTCACAAGAGAAAAGCTTCCACAAGCTCTGCTCTTTATACTAATATTTATTCATAACATTGTCTAAATCAAGAACAAAATTAGGAATGTTCCCATAGGACACAGATGTCCACGCTTCCTGCTAAAGTGACAGGGGCATTAATATATCAGGGCTAATTTGACATCTCAAACATATAGGCTTGCCATATAATAAGTGGCAGAGTAGATACCCGACAAGGGAACTAACTCCTGATAAAAATGTTGTCAGTTTACGAAAGCAAGAAAATAATTATCCCCTTAATATGATAAGTAAAACTTTGTTTACGTCAACATGCTCAGCTATCTTGAAATGACCTTATCTGACCCTTGCACTTTAACCTATGTAAGTACAGCCATATAAATTAGCTCAGACATGCTTTAGTTTATTATCCTGTACATTTTGTTAGTCATTATTCCAATACATTTTTGTTTGTTAGTTTATTTTTACCTGATACGGCCATTTTCCTTGAATCTGATAAAATTTACATCAATTTTGAAAATGAAATTTGTTGGATATATAGAAATGCAAAACTCTGAAAATGTTTGTTTATTTCTCCTTCTTCTTACCTGTGTCTCACCTTTCTGAGTATTAGATACGAGAAAGACAAACATTTCTGGTATCTGATCCAACATCAAAATGTGAAGAACCCCGAATTACAGAAATTGATACATGTATATCTTTTAATTTCCAATCTCATTTTGTATTTGTTAATCTATATAATGCTTTCAACAGATATGGTAAAGCAATTCAAATGCCTTTGACGAGTTAAAATGATAAAGCATTTAAATGACTTGATGAGTTAAAATGATAAAGCACTCAAAAAGACTTTGATGAGTTAAAATAATAAAGCACTCAAACGACTTTGATGAGTTAAAATGATAAAGCACTCAAATGACTCTGATGAGTTAAAATAATAAAGCACTCAAACGACTTTGACGAGTTAAAATGATAAAGCGCTCAAAAGACTTTGATGAGTTAAAATAATAAAGCACTCAAACGACTTTGATGAGTTAAAATGATAAAGCACTCAAATGACTTTGATGAGTTAAAATGATAAAAAGCACTCAAACGACTTTTGACGAGTTAAAATCGAAAGCTACCAATATAAAAAGCACAAATACTGAATACAAATACACATACACAAACAATAAGTTTCCATAGAGATAACAAACCTTTGAATTGAGCATAGTAAATAAAATATGGTCTGGTGTTGTCTGTGATCTCCATCTCAAGATCTCAGTTAAAAATTGATGCTGAAATTAAAAAATAATAATATTATACCTTTCATAAATATCTGCATTATAAAAGTAACAAGAAAATTTGGGCGTTTTACAGAAAATTTGATGACGAGAGAGACAATCCAGTAGACAACCCAAACATGTATAATATAGAGGGAGACAATAGGCTGTTGCCAGGTCTACAACCCTTGACAACTGGAAGTGTGTTGAAAATCCTTTTTTTCTTTTCATTCCAGTTCCGTAATTAAATCTTAAACTGGAAATTATTTTGTTATCTTCTACAAAACAAAACATGTGCAAAATTATCAGTGAATAGGATAAAATTGTTGAATGAAATCGCTTTGTACAGGCATCAGAATGTGAAATTCACATGTGCTGACAGGTTTTAAACATGCAGAGTAGTTTCGGTATAATAGAACAGTTATTGCCTTCATATGAGGCGAACATCAAGTTGTCAATCCTCGAGAGGTTGTTTTCCTTATGGATAAAGCCCTCATGGGAAAAAACCCAACTTGGGTTGACAACTTCGATGTTCACCTCATATGAAGGCAAGCATTGTTTATTATTCCATATATGTTGTTATTTTCTTGACTGTTTCCCATAAGGAACTTCGTAGTATTTCATGGTTTTTCTTAAGAAGCTTATAGATTTTCTTCTTAAAACTTCATACATAGTAACATCAACAAACAAGTTCCTTCTCAAACTCCCATCTACAATATTATACCAAACTCCCATATATCTACAATATTATACCAAACTCCCATATATCTACAATATTATACCAAACTCCCATATATCTACAATATTATACCAAACTCCCATATATCTACAATATTATACCAAACTCCCATATATCTACAATATTATACCAAACTCCCATATATCTACAATATTATACCAAACTCCCATATATCTACAATATTATACCAAACTCCCATATATCTACAATATTATACCAAACTCCCATATATCTACAATATTATATAAGATATTAAGTTCCTTCTCAAACTCCCTTATATCTACAATATTATACAAGATATTTGCAAAGGGACATTCAAGGAACATTACAGCCAAGTTTGCTCTCAAATTCTTTAAAAGTTTCCAATTTCAATTTTTTAGTGGTCATCATGGTCGTGATCGTGTGGTAGCTAACAACTATCTATGCAATCAGTGCCTATCACCATTAACGTTGTGAGTTCAAATCCCGCTCATGACAAGGTGTACACGATACAACATTATGTGATAAAGTTTGTCAGTGACTTGCGGCAGGTCAGAGGTTTTCACAGGGTACTGTGATTTTTTCCAACAATAAAACCGACAGCCATGATACAAGTGAAATATTG
The DNA here is from genome assembly GCA_963680875.1 of Bathymodiolus brooksi. Taxonomy (NCBI): domain Eukaryota; kingdom Metazoa; phylum Mollusca; class Bivalvia; order Mytilida; family Modiolidae; genus Bathymodiolus; species Bathymodiolus brooksi. The sequence continues at coordinate 84,445,846 of OY804589.1, read as the reverse complement.
TTGAAAGTGGTGTTAAACACCATAACCCTAACCAAGTTCATTTTAGGTTATAATGTTTGAAAAAAAAATTCCATTACAGTTACATATTCGGTAGTTTCGATCAGAGTATGCAGTGGGTTTACACGGAATTTGATACAATACCTTTTTAGCATTATCTGTTTCTTCATCAGATGATGTGAGTTCTCTCCCTTGTGCCCATGCCATTCTTGCTCCTTGTACAATATTTCCAACATGAACAGCTGATGGTGTCACGTCTGTTAAAATCATTATTGGATTAGATTTGTGAGATTAAGATATTAAATGAAAATATCTCTTTTGAACTTTTTAATTAATCAGATTTACTTTAATTAATTGTGGCAAAAATTCCTATTTCGCTCATAAAAACTTGACCAGCTTAATATAAGATGTCGATTTCTGTTAATTGGTTGCTTAGTAACAGAAATTGTACATCTTATATTCAGTTGTTCCTCTCAGAAATTGAAAAGTGGAAAAAATGCATTGTGTAGTATATAACCAAATGTTATGAAACTTTCTGGTGGTTTCATTTATTTTCGTTGGTGTCAATTTTCGTGCAATGACAGAAATTGAGATGTTCGTTGACATTTGAATTCATGGTTGTGATACTTACAAAAGACTTCTCTTGTTATTTAATCATATCGTTGAGCAATAAATTTCACAAAAACTGACAAAACAAAAACAAACAAAAATTAATGCACAGTAGTTCGTGTAAAGTTGTGATTTGCCATATTATTATTATTATTATTCCTACCTGGTTTGTGTTCCCGTGGTTTTGGAAGGTTGGTTACACATGTGTGTGGACACATAAGTACATTTGCAGGGTGTAAACTTCCTTCTAAAAATCTCTTCTTTGTCTCATGTAAATGTATACCACCTAGAGGGGTCTGTTAAAATAAGAATCAAATAAATGTTTAAAAAGGTGTGGACGCAGAACAATAACAATCATGGATGCAGAGGTTGTGGACGCAGAACAATAACAATCATGGATGCAGAGGTTGTGGACGCAGAACAATAACAATCATGGATGCAGAGGTTGTGGACGCAGAACAATAACAATCATGGATGCAGAGGTTGTGGATGCAGAACAATAACAATCATGGATGCAGAGGTTGTGGACGCTGAACAATAACAATCATGGATGCAGAGGTTGTGGATGCAGAACAATAACAATCATGGATGTAGAGGTTGTGGATGCAGAACAATAACAATCATGGATGCAGAGGTTGTGGACGCAGAACAATAACAATCATGGATGCAGAGGTTGTGGACGCAGAACAATAAGAATCATGGATGCAGAGGTTGTGGACGCAGATCAATAACAATCATGGATGCAGAGGTTGTGGATGCAGAACAATAACAATCATGGATGCAGAGGTTGTGGACGCAGATCAATAACAATCATGGATGCAGAGGCTGTGGACGCAGATCAATAACAATCACGGATGCAGAACAATAACAATCATGGATGCAGAGGTTGTGGACGCAGAACAATAACAATCATGGATGCAGAGGTTGTGGACACAGAACAATAACAATCATGGATACAGAGGTTGTGGACGCAGAACAATAACAATCATGGATGCAGAGGTTGTGGACGCAGAACAATAAGAATCATGGATGCAGATGTTGTGGATGCAGAACAATAACAATCATGGATGCAGATGTTGTGGATGCAGAACAATAACAATCATGGATGCAGAGGTTGTGGACGCAGAACAATAACAATCATGGATGCAGAGTAACCTAACTGCAATGAAACCTGTCTTAAGACAAACCCTGAATAAAACTGATTTTAAATAAAGTTATTGTGGGAGATTTTGTTGACCAAGCTTTTGATGTTTAGTTTTGTTCAACCTTTATGACTGAACTGTTTTTATTTCTGCACCAGGAATGTCCCTTTACTCAAATATCCCTTTGATATCTGTGTTCATCCCATCAATTCAAATTGTATTTAATACTTTCAGTATCAAGCAATAAATCTTGTAAATAAAAAAAAAATATAGTAAAACCTGTCTTATATGACCCTCCAAGGACACATCAAAATAGTGCTACATAAGACAGGTGATCGCTTAACATAGGTTTAATTAACATGAAATGCACTGCAAAGGGAAATGACAATCTAAGTCACATAAAACAAGTTATTGATTAATACAGGTGGTTGCTAAAGCAAACTTAACTAAGCAAAATCTGACTTACCTTTGGTAAATAATTAGGAGGGACTAAGGACAAACAAAAGACACCAACTTGATGTATACTATCAACAGCTTGTAAAACTCTACTCATCCACTGGAAGCTCTGTAAAAAATATATAACATAGATGGTGAAATAAACTGGAAATAACCATTTACTGCTTTAAAATCAGTGAGTGATTGTTGTTTAACGATAACTCAGCAATTTTTCAGCTATATCATGGCAAGAACAAGTTAATTTTCAATGAGATGATGATGAGGTCAGCTTTGCACTAGAACAACATGCTTAGCAGCATTTCAATACAGCTAGCTCACTGAAACAGTCCATGGATAGACATGTTGGGCCACTCGGACACATTATCCTGATTCCGAGCCAACCAGTTTTTGCTCTTTCTCCTTAATGCTGTATGATTAGTGGAGAAGCAACAAATACCAATTTCAGTCTTTGGTTTGCCCTGATTGGGGATCGAACTCACGATCTACCACACTGGTGGCAAGCAGGCTAGCCATTACACTACTGATGCGGTTTTGAACTTTGTAAAAGGGAAAATAGTGCATTTGATTTCAACAAAGATTTTCCATTCATATAAGTATTATGCATTTCTTAATCCATACTCCCTCTATTGCTACAAGATTTTGAGTTATAATACTTGACACCTGCCATTTTATTAAAGTTAAACTGACCTCTTCCTCCGTACAGTCAGGCCTCTGTTCAGCAATTATCACAATTCTTTCATCTTTAAGTACATTAATAGAAAATACAGCTATCCTACAAAAGAGAAACACATTTTACATTCATGAGCGACATTACCGATAAACACAATTTATAAAAAAAAACCCATCAATTTTGAAGGTCTCGACATTGGACTTGCTGTGATACTAGTGATAATGTCTGTCTCAACCTACAAAATTGCCATTATTCTATATTTCTAGTGATGCCAATAATAACTTTGAAGTTGGATTAGTGTAATAATTTCACAAATTTGATAAGGGCATACAAATTCCATTTCGAGGGCAGCATGGTGTTGCATAGGGAAGGCACTGTGCTATACCATGCTAAAATTGACTAGGGAAAACATGATACATGAGTATATATTTCTAACTATAGGTCATTCTTACTTCATATTTTATATTATCTTTTAATTTTTATATTTTTAGGTTTCAGTGGTGCTGTATCTGGAGTGACATAATTTGCACAGTTCCCTTCCATTGGCATTTAACTTTGTCTAATTTTAATGAATCGCAACAATGAAGGGAGATAACCCATACTAACCTTCCTCTATATATAAATTTCATTGGTTCTACAGCTAACACAGTAGCTATAATATCATCTGTATTGTGTCGTCGACCAGAAATCTGCATTAAACCTTCTTTACTACCACAAACAAATACTAAACCACCCTGAAAAAACAAAAAAATTATTGCATAAAATTTGGGAAAACAAAGATATTGCATAAAATTGTAAAAAAAACCGATATTGCATAAAATTTGATCTAGTTCCAATTTTGAAAGTCTGTGGTCAATTAAGACCCCTTAACATTTTGAGTGTGTGAGTGAACAATATTTCAGCCATATCATGACGAGAACAAGATACATGAGATGATGATGATGTCTGCTTTGTACTAGATCAAAATGCTAAGTTGGATTATTATAGTACTGAAACAACAGTTCACTGGCAGACATGTTGCTCACTTGGAAAATTTATCCTGATTTCGGGCTAACCTGCATTGCTCTTACTCCTTAATGCAAATACAAATTTCATAGTCTTTGATTTGACCTGACCAGGCTCAAAACCAATGATCTACCACACTCAAGGCGAGCACGCTAACCATTACACCACCGAAGCAGTTCAACATTTTGAAGTTCAATGCAATATTGGATTTTCAATGTTAACTGGATGTGAGACGCAATGAGACATCCGTTTCTGGCAAAACATTTCAACGACAGTATGTTTATCGAGGATTTGCTAAACTGATGTCTGTGACGTCAATAAAATGTCATGTGAGAAATCAACGATAATATATAATATGTTTGTATCACTTTTTCGTTGCTAGATAATAGATATTATTGTGTGTGATAATCAAAGGGGAAATTTACAAATCACAGATATTAGAAAAATACAGACATTATCATATAATCTGATACATACCGGTCCTAAGAATCCTAGTAACCCTGTCCGTACATATAGTTTGTCTCCTATAGCTCTACCTTCATTGTTTAAAGGTTGAATCTGTCAAGAAAAAGAAAAAATATTAATAGAAAACACAATAAAAACACACTTTCAATGAGTGTAGATTCATTAAATTGGTTTGGTTTTGTTTTATGGTATTTAACGCCACTTTCAACAATATTTCAGCTATATCATGCGGTCAGTTTTATTAATGGAGAAAACCACTGACCTGCCGCAAGTCACTGACAAACTTTATCATATAATGTTGTATCGAGTACACCTCGTCATGAACAGGGTTTGAACTCACAACTTTAGTGGTAATAGACACTGATTGCATAGGTAGTTATAAATCTAACTACCATACAATCACGACCACAATGGCAGAATGTTCCTTGACAGCTGATTTCATGTTTTTAATATGCTGCTCTTTTTTTTTGTGTAAAAGCAGCTTGACAAACGGTTGGATTTCAAGTCGATTGAGTTTGAGCTATTGATATTTATCTGTAATTACTAGCTGTGTGGTGTAACCACCGAAAATACAAACCTCTAAGACATGAGACCTACCTGGAAAGTATTACTAGCGACACCTTGTACTCTCCAGTAATTACTGTCTGTGTAACCAGTACACACACAAAGATCTATGAACTCTGACCTACCTGGAAAGTATTACTAGCGACACCTTGTAATCCCCAGTAATTACTGCCTGTGTAACCAGCACACACAAAGCTCTATGACCTCTGACCTACCTGGAAAGTATTACTAGTGACACCTTGTAATCTCCAGTAATTACTGCCTGTGTAACCAGCACATACACAAAGCTCTATGACCTCTGACCTACCTGGAAAGTATTACTAGTGACACCTTGTAATCCCCAGTAATTACTGCCTGTGTAACCAGCACACACACAAAGCTCGCCAACTTCATCTGTTTTACATAAATATGGCAGACCATCCACTTTTATCACAATCATCACAGCTGAAATAAAAAGTCAGTTTGTATAAGGATTGCTTCATCATTTAATCTAAAAAAAAACCAAGATGTTGCACGCTATGTCGTGCTAAGAATACCCCCACTCGTTCGTTTGTAAGTCGCGCGGTAAACTGTTACGAAAGTTTTCAATACGGCAAACATGAAAAATTCTAAGTCGCACGGTAAACAGGAAGTAGATGTGCGGTAAACCTGGAAAGGGGAGACACGGTACAAGTCACCATGCCAAAGCCATATATCAAATATAAAATCATTTCTTCCAGTAGAAGCTGAGATAACTGTTACGAAAGTTTTCATTACGGCAAACATGAAAAATTCTAAGTCGCACTGTAAGCAGGAAGTAGATGTGCGGTAAACCTGGAAAGGGGAGACACAGTACAAGTCACCATGCCAAAGCCATATATCAAATATAAAATCATTTCTTCCAGTAGAAGCTGAGATATCTGTTACGAAAGTGTGAACGGACGGACAAGGTGATTGCAATATAGCCCCCTCTCTACGGGTATAATATGGAAGAATGTATCCATAAGACATGGATGCCTCTGCATGGTCATGTCTAAAATTTAAATTTATCTTCATTCCACGTGAAAATTTCAAATGCTTTGCTTTGCGTTGAGCTGAAAACAAATGCGGAACGAATGTACAGATGTATGTACAGACATGGGTCAAACTTAAACATGTCAGAGATGCCCAACGGTTGGGGGGCATAAAAAAACCAAGCAAGAAATGCAATCAAAAAAATTCATAACTATCAGTAGATCTACATTATTGTGTGAGTTAGTGAGTGATTGTTGTTTAACGCCAAGTCGGCAATTTTTCAGCTATACCATGGCAAGAACAAGTTACATTTTATGAGATGACGATGATGTCTCCATTGTACTAGACCAACATGCTTGGCTGGATTTCTGTAGTGCAACTCATGAAACAACAGTCCACAGGTAGAACTGTCACTCCACTCTGACACATTATCCTGATTCTGAGCCAACCAACTCATGAAACAACAGTCCACAGGTAGAACTGTCACTCCACTCTGACACATTATCCTGATTCTGAGCCAGCCAACTCATGAAACAACAGTCCACAGGTAGAACTGTCACTCCACTCTGACACATTATCCTGATTCTGAGCCAACCAAAACATGAAACAACAGTCCACAGGTAGAACTGTCACTCCACTCTGACACATTATCCTGATTCTGAGCCAACCAACTCATGAAACAACAGTCCACAGGTAGAACTGTCACTCCACTCTGACACATTATCCTGATTCTGAGCCAACCAGTCTTTGCACACTTTGCTTAGTGGAGAAGCACCAAATACCAATTTAAGTAATCTTCTTGTTGTCTAGTTGTTCACCAAAACAACAATCGCACACATCATCATCACTAACCCCTCTCTCTCTCATTCCTTTCTTCATTCTCTGTTTTTGTTCAATTTTGTTTAACTTGTGTCTTATCCTTTTTGCACATTTGAGCAAATAAAATATGCTTAAACTAAAAACCAATTTAAGTCTGTGGTTTGAGCCAACAGGGGCTTGAACCCACTATCTACAAGCACTCGAGGAGAACATTTTAATCATTACACCACTGATGTGGCTGCATTTAGCATTGGCTACACAAGAAAAATATATGTCCAACATGACTAAGAGACTATTAAGTAAGTTGTTTACCTCCTGGCATAACCTGACCACAATCCTGGAGTGTTAAAGATGTCAAACTATTTTCACTGTCTACTCGAACCACACCGTGACTCAATCCTAACATGGACAGAATACCACGACCTGTAGCACTAGCACTTGTTCTTCCTGGCCTGAAAAAAAAATTAAATTGAAAAATTCATAAATAACTGCACATTTAAGTTATATATTATCATTTCAATTTTTAAGAGACCTAGAGGCTCAAATGAGCGTGTATTATTAACCTGGTAAAGAAAATTTAGTTAACAATTCCCTTTTGCAGTATATGAACTTGATCTCATTAATCAGTGGTGGTTTCATTCGTAACAATTTGAACCTTCATATCACAATGCTCCTTCAAGCAAAAAAAAATAAATTCCATTTTTTGGTAGTTTTTTTTTTTTTTTTTTTTTTTTTTTTTACAAATTATAGATAAAGAAATTTTTATTTTTGTCCACAGATAAAACATTGTCCATGCCCGCACAAATATTGTTACAAGTGCTGTATTAAAATATTGGTGTGAGTGGTTTTAAACACCCAAAGCCCAACGTTATATTCAATAGACTATATAAATTGACTGAGATTTAATTCATAAATACCGTACCTTCTTACAGAGACAGTAAGACCTTCCACAGAACTGGCACAAGGACATATAGCATCAGATTTCAGTCCTTTACTCTGGAACGCATTAAAGAATGCATCACAGGAGGTCAGAGACCCTGAAATCATAAAGTCATTAGGTCAATAGGTCATACAATAAAACCTGTCTAAATCAAACATATGGTTCAGTTCCACTGTCTAATATAACTTTGTAACTTAAACCTGTGTAAACTGAACACCTGTCTACTCTGGAGAACAATTTTGGTCACAAAACTGTCAGTTGTTTAGAAGTTTTTCCTTGAAATGTGGCAAAATTTGACAAAATTCAGCTCTAAGCAAAATGGTCTTTATATTGTAATGTCTTTAAAAAATTATTCACAGTGCTTATCTATTTAATTTTCTTTTTACATTTGTCATTATTGTTAGCTGCATTTAAGTGAGAATAGTGTTTTATACAGTTAAATGGTTAAACCTGCTTTAGTGACCACCTCTATTAAGCAATAAAACTTGTATTATACGACCATAATTTTTATTTCCCTTCACAGTGCATTTCATATCAATTAAACCTGTATTCAGAGAATTCTCTTCGTTGAACAACTTGAGGCAAAATATGGTTCTTTGGACAATTAAAATACTCAGCTTCTTTGACGTAAAATCTATGTACATTCAAACCTGTATATAAAGGGCACTCAGTGGAACCTGAAAGTGGGCCCTTTATAAACAGTTGCCCTTAATATACAGGTTCAAATGGTATGCATTATTCATTAATGGGGAAAATGAGGCTTCCCTTTATAGACAGTGATTTGTTATATAGAGGTGCCCTTTATAGACAGTGATTTGTTATATAGAGGTGCCCTTTATAGACAATGATTTGTTATATAGAGGTGTCCTTTATAGACAGTGATTTGTTATATAGAGGTGCCCTTTATAGACAGTGATTTGTTATATACAGGTGCCCTTTATAGACAGTGATTTGTTATATAGAGGTGACATTTATAGACAGTGATTTGTTATATAGAGGTGCCCTTTATAGACAGTGATTTGTTATGTAGAGGTGCCCTTTATAGACAGTGATTTGTTATATACAGGTGCCCTTTATAGACAGTGATTTGTTATGTAGAGGTGCCCTTTATAGACAGTGATTTGTTATATAGAGGTGCCCTTTATAGACAGTGATTTGTTATATAGAGGTGGCTTTATAGACAGTGATTTGTTATATAGAGGTGCCCTTTATAGACAGTGATTTGCTATGTAGAGGTGCCCTTTATAGACAGTGATTTGTTATATAGAGGTGGCTTTATAGACAGTGATTTGCTATATAGAGGTGCCCTTTATAGACAGTGATTTGTTATGCAGAGGTGCCCTTTATAGACAGTGATTTGTTATATAGAGGTGGCTTTATAGACAGTGATTTGCTATATAGAGGTGCCCTTTATAGACAGTGATTTGTTATATAGAGGTGCCCTTTATAGACAGTGATTTGCTATGTAGAGGTGCCCTTTATAGACAGTGATTTGTTATATAGAGGTGGCTTTATAGACAGTGATTTGCTATATAGAGGTGCCCTTTATAGACAGTGATTTGTTATATAGAGGTGCCCTTTATAGACAGTGATTTGCTATGTAGAGGTGCCCTTTATAGACAGTGATTTGTTATATAGAGGTGGCTTTATAGACAGTGATTTGCTATATAGAGGTGCCCTTTATAGACAGTGATTTGTTATATAGAGGTGCCCTTTATAGACAGTGATTTGTTATATGGAGGTGCCCTTTATAGACAGTGATTTGTTATATAGAGGTGCCCTTTATAGACAGTGATTTGCTGTATAGAGGTGCCCTTTATAGACAGTGATTTATTATATAGAGGTGCCCTTTATAGACAGTGATTTGCTATGTAGAGGTGCCCTTTATAGACAGTGATTTGTTATATAGAGGTGGCTTTATAGACAGTGATTTGCTATATAGAGGTGCCCTTTATAGACAGTGATTTGTTATATAGAGGTGCCCTTTATAGACAGTGATTTACTATGTAGACATGCCCTTTATAGACAGTGATTTGTTATATAGAGGTGGCTTTATAGACAGTGATTTGCTATATAGAGGTGCCCTTTATAGACAGTGATTTGTTATATAGAGGTGCCCTTTATAGACAGTGATTTGTTATATAGAGGTGCCTTTTATAGACAGTGATTTGTTATATAGAGGTGCCCTTTATAGACAGTGATTTGTTATATAGAGGTGTCCTTTATAAGACAGTGATTTGCTATATAGAGGTGCCCTTTATAGACAGTGATTTGTTATATAGAAGTGCCCTTTATGGCAGATTTGACTGTATGTTAACTTCAAAACAACACTGTTCAACTATGAATTAATTAGTAGGTAGAAATATACTCACAAGGATTTGCTCCATCGGCCACCAACAGGAGACGTAACGTGCCAAAGTTTATATCTTTATGATCTTTTTGTGCCAGTAAACCCCAGTGCATATCTCTGGATTTCACAATAGCTACCGAGGCTAAAAAAAGGAAGAAGACAATTATCAACACATTAATATGCATTGTATTCTACATCACATGTATATTCTTGTTATCAGTAATTTGGACATTTTTTCTTTGATCTCGCAGAGTGATATTGTGTCAGTATCATCAAACTGTATTTGATAGTGAAAATTATCAGTCAGTGTTACATTAAACACGTTATGATGTGATCGATAAAACAATAATGTAAGTTTTGAAGATCTTGACATACATTATCACTAGTATAACAGATCTATCTATTATACTCGCTGTGATACTAGTGATAATGTCTGTCTCGACCTTCCAAACAGACTTTATTCTATGTATCAGTACATGTATAAGATTGACATTAATTTCAGGGCCTAAAGGGAGATTTTTTTGTATAACTGAGAAACTGAGTTGCACTCTTAAAATTAACTATTAATTAATTATGTTTTTCTAATATGATAATATTTCAGGTCTGAATAGTTTTTAATAAGTGTGGCAAATTCCAGTTAATTTCTCATAGGTCATAATTTATAAAATAAAAAAATAATATCTTAATAGTAATTAAGCCAACATGAGTATATAAAATAAATTAAGAATAATTGTAAGGCTACAAAAAAATAATAAACTAGGTTCTCAGGCCCCGCCGCGTCCCCTAAAACATTCGCAAAACCCCAGCGTCGGCGATTTTTATTACGGTCACAATCCGGAATTTTTTCCTGTCCGGTCCGAAACCAACTTAGTACTTATGAATTAGTCAATGGAGTCATATGCGCACTTGATAGAAAGGTGAAAATAACTACATTGTATTTCAAACGGGCTGTATATAACGTTGATCAACAAAAGCATGGCACTTATTTCTTGTCAAATTGCTCATTCGAGTAAAGTTTTGATGCCATGGAGCATTATCTTCGACTTTTCCACTTCATGTACATTCACAGAATTGCATAACTCCATAAAGAATGGACAATCTGCTCCAGATGGATGGACCTTCCCAGACAAATGCTCTGTTTCAGCTACTATCGGTAGATCCAAGGTTGAGAACGATCCAGTGGTTATGTCATGCAACGTGGCTTAGGCAGTTGCTGCTTTTGGAAGGTACATTTCGTTTAAATTGCTTGATAAAAAAAAGGAAGAAAACTTCTGAAAAAAAAAAAAAAAAAAAAAACCTCCCTCCCTCATCCATTTTTTTTTACAAAATTGGCCTGAGAACCTAAGCATTTTTTTTTGTATGGCCTAATATGATCTTCATTTCTTTCGAGAATGACATTTGAACATGTACTTGAAAAACAGCTAATCGTAGAGGAGGAGGGAGGTAAATATACTACTAAATACACTGTTCCCATTGGTCGTTTTTTAAGAATGACCACGAAATTCGCATTCAACAGTATTATCGACTGAAATGCTTTTATATATAAAAATGATGAAAAGAATTGGTACCTTTGTATTTTGTTGTCATTTTCATCCACGATGCAGGATCCACTTTCATCAAAGAATAAGGTACAAATATCACATGCATACCATTAAATACACTCTGCAAAGAATAAGGTACAACCATTCAATTCATTAATATACAGTTAAATCTGTCTAAACCAAACCCTGAATAAAACAGAATCCTGTATAAACAAAACTTTATATAAAGTGCAATGTAGGAAGTCTTTGTTATTTTAACCTGTATAAACCAAACACCTGTCTATTCCAAACACAAAAGTTTGTTCCAAGGAGGTTCAGTTTAGACAGGTTTCACTGTAAAATACAAATATTTCAGTTTTTAATGCAGTGAAACCTCTCTAAATCGAATAAAAAAATCAAGCAATAATTTTGCTTAAAAGCTTAGTTTTTTTGCTTAATGGGTACCATACACTACAGGGAGATAACTCTTTAAAATCAGTTGAATGTTTTGATCATATGATGTTTGTATGCAGATTTCAAGTATCTTGGTGATCAAAACCACAGAGAGAAAAGCTGCTATGTGGCTAGTGAATTTATTAAAATTTTGATATTTATTACAGTGGATATATTCAAACACACTGCCAAAAATATAAGAAAATTAAACGAGCATATCAAATTTTACCTGAAGTGTATGGTATCACCTTAAAAGCTTAGGTTTTTTTTATTTAGCCTCTCTAATCTGAAACACCTGTCTATTCTGAAAAAATACCGTTTAACTGATGTTCAAAATATACAGATTTTCCTGGATTGCATTAGATTACATATCTGCATAATTTTCACATATGACAATTCAATTTTCACCAAAAAAAACACAACAAAAAACAACAGATGTAAATAAGGGTTAAAGGTCATGTTTGATTAATGCCACATTTAAAACAATATTCACAGTTACATTGTGGTAGTCAGTTTAACTGGTGGAGGAAACCCAAGTACTTGTAAAATCCACTGATCATAGCTCATCTTAAAAAGATTCAAAGATACTGACAAAGAATACAATTTTCTTAATTTTTTCTTTGTGAGTATGGCAGGATCTTATTAAATTTTCTTTTCAATATTTAGTGAGACAGGGGCTCGAACCGACGATCTACAACACTTGAGACAAACACGCTAACCAATACACCACAGATACATTTTACTTCTAATTGACAAGGTGCAAATGTCGCCAATCTATATGATATATTTATACTTACACATAAAATGCCATGCCACAAACCAACATCACGTTTAAAATCTAAAACACACACCATTACTTCGCCTAAAACAAAAAATAATAAAATCTAGTATCTACAAACATTACATTTTTTCCTTTGATCTCAGAGAGATATTGTCAGTATCTACTTAGTAACCCTGATACTGGAAAACATTGGTCAGTGTGATGCAGGGTTCACCACACATAGTAAAAACAGGGCGACTTGACTTCTCTCTCTCTTGACTTAAGGACGAAGTGAAGGAAAATCTGGGAGACTTCCGAAAATCGATCCAAATTTTAAACGTTTCTTTCCCCGCTACCGCATGTTCCTCTACCTTTCACAAAAACGAACAATGATCTAAAAGGGTGCAATTAACGAGTTTGGAATAAAATATTGAACATCAAACCCTGTATGGGTCACATTTCAGGAACATGGGAGCTCCTTTTATGTGAATATTGAAGAAAAAGTATGAATATTGGTGAAAAAGATACGGACTTGAAAAGACTGACAGGGCGACTAAAACTTCGCTTTTTGACAGAAATTGGGCGACTTCATTGAAACCAGGGCGAAGAAGTCGCCCACTTCGCCTGGTTTGGTGAGCCCTGGTGACGTCACATTTATAACGTTTAATACAGATAATACAATAACATCCGTTTTAAAGGTCTCAACATACATCATCACAGCTCGTCCTTTCGAACTCATTGCGATACTAGTGATAAATGTCTGCCTTGACCTTCAAAACTGTTGTCATTGTATATTTATTCAAACATACAATATCTTATGCTACATTGAATATTATGTTTATCTAACATTGTGTAAGTTTTCCTTTAAAATACAGAAAGTAGCCAGTCAGATACAAGATGTTGTATCAACACACTGTGGTGATAAAAGAATGGTGTGGCATTGCATGAGATGTTTTCTGTCAGACTACTATTTCATGACATCATAGGAGGAAAAGACATCTTAATGTAGCAATGTAAACAATGCGACTTTTAAATATTCATTCATCATATTTGTACGTTCATTCATATTCGCTTGCCTGTCATGTGAACTAACTGCACCACTACACACAACAGGCTTGACCTGATATACAAGTTTTATACTAACACACTGTGTATAAAATGGGTATATATCAGAAGTAAGAAAAAGATACTCATTATATCACTGTCAATCAAATTGTGGATTTAATTAAAATCAAGACTAAGAAAACAAAAAAAAGTATTATTCTATTTTTCCAAATTATGTATTGGGCAAGTAACAATTTCCATAACGAAAAGCATGGTATTTAAAATTTCCATAACAAAAAGCATGGTATTTAAAATCTCCATAACAAAAAGCATGGTATTTAAAATGTCCATAACAAAAAGCATGGTATTTAAAATTTCCATAATGAAAAGCAAGGTATTTAAAATTTCCATAACAAAAAGCACGGTATTTAAAATTTCCATAACAAAAAGCATGGTATTTAAAATTTCCATAACAAAAAGCATGGTACTTAAAATTTCAATCACAAACCTTCTGTATAATTAGATGCCACTGTGAGTGTCCGAGTGTGACATAACATACTATTTCTTGTAACTGTCACTCCCATCGTACTACCATCTTTGCCTTGTGTATACTAAAATTATAATGTTATGAGAAACACCATTAGGTTATCTCCCTTTAAGAAACATTACTAAGTTATCTCCCTTGATCAAATATGTAAGGAAGAATATAAAAACAGATTTCTCTTAGTCATGAGTTTGATGTATTAAACAAAGGTAATCAGAAAGAGCTTCAAAAACTATCGTCAAATAATCTGTCCCATATTTTATTATGTATACATATGTCTATGAAAAAAACATGCATTAATTCAATTTCACTTATAGTATAACTACTCTCGCATTCTGAATACCATATTTAGGGTTGTATAATGCACAGGATTTTGCCCAGATTCTTTATTTGGTAGGAGGTGTGTGCATTATAAACAGGAACAATGTGTTTCACTCTTTCCCAGACCGGGAAATCACATGTCCACCATGTTTTTTTGTTTACTATTGTCAACATGCAAATTTAAATATTTCTTAAATTGTTTGGACACTATTCCACAAAATATCATATGAAAACGCCAATAAAACCCAATACATTTAATATTTTGCAACTTTATTGAAGATGAAAAGAGATAAATGGTTCTAAAATTCTCCCAGCAAATGAAACATGCTCAAAGGACTGAAAAATATAGACGACTGATATTTAATTCTTACATTTCCGACGATGATTCTTTTCAAAAGTCCATGTGCATTATAGACACAAACTAGTTTTTTTCTGGAGATTTTCAAGGCCAAGAGGGGGTGCGCATTATGTAACCCTAAATACGGTATCGAAAAAAATAACGAGTAATACCGTAAATCGGGAAATTTTGGTCAGTTTTATTTTGGCCCCTAAATACGAAGTGCCAAAATTAAACACACCAAAATATGTCACACTCCAAAAGTTAACCGCCAAAATTGAACACTGCCTTAATATCTTTTTATATTTATATTCCCTAGTCTGTACCTTTTTGTCTGACTCCTTTCCTAAGTAAAACTTTGTCAATTACCGTTTTTAGTACGACATCAAAATATCCGGTAAGTAACAGTAAAAACGTAGTATCGCTGGATGAAATGAGAACGCTTCCATTTACGTTCTGAATTAACGGCCAAAAAAAATAAACACATGGGAACCAAAAGTGGCCAAAACTAAACACACTAGAAACGAAAATGGCCAAAATTTCACACACCAAAATAAAACAACCCTCTTTTGGAGAAAAAAGGCCAAAATTAACCTACACCAAAATTTCCCGATTTACGGTAGAACAACACGGTGAATCTCAAATGCATGTTAGTGTATGAGTGAGTTGTCATTGTTGGGTTAAAGTGTATGAGTGAGTTGTCATTGTTGGGTTAATAGTGATTTATTGTTGATATTCAGAAGAGTATTTATATTATTTATTACAGAGATTTTATACTTTTGTTTGCAGTAAAAAGACTTTTAAAAAAAGAACTTGATTTTCATTGTCAGACGTTGTTACTGTGACTTCACAGTGAATCAAACATATTTATTTCAACGGGTGAAAAACTGTTTTTTTTTTTTTTTTTTTATCTCACTAGGAAATTTCAGTATTTCATGGGCATCTATGTAATAATAAAAATCTATTCTATTTAACAGGATTATGATAAAGGTTCTTCAACAATATTTCAGTTAAGAAGCATTTTAGGACTTTCATAGTTAATTAGGAAAAATGAGGAGGATCCCTCACAAATAAGATCCCACCTATTGTAGAGAACTACTGGTGTCTAGAAAAAGAAAATAATTTTGTTGCAATGGATTGTAACATGGTTTTAGATAAGATACAAATGCAAACCTCAACATAAGCAGGAATATCTTCAGAGACTTTAGGAGGTGGCTGCCAATCTTTGTGTGATTTGTTCAGATTGTCTGTTATAAACCAATGGAGTTTAGGCCATCCTGTAAAATAACATGAATAAAGATTACACCCTGTAACATAACATGAATAAAGATTACAAAAATATACTGTAGGTCAACCTGTAATTAACATGAATAAAGATTACAAAAATATACTGTAGGTCAACCTGTAATTAACATGAATAAAGATTACAAAAATATACTGTAGGTCAACCTGTAAAATAACATGAATAAAGATTACAAAAATATACTGTAGGTCAACCTGTAAATAACATGAATAAAGATTACAAAAATATACTGTAGGTCAACCTGTAAATAACATGAATAAAGATTACAAAAATATACTGTAGGTCAACCTGTAAATAACATGAATAAAGATTACAAAAATATACTGTAGGTCAACCTGTAAATAACATGAATAAAGATTACAAAAATATACTGTAGGCCAACCTGTAAATAACATGAATAAAGATTACAAAAATATACTGTAGGTCAACCTGTAAATAACATGAATAAAGATTACAAAAATATACTGTAGGTCAACCTGTAAATAACATGAATAAAGATTACAAAAATATACTGTAGGTCAACCTGTAAATAACATGAATAAAGATTACAAAAATATACTGTAGGTCAACCTGTAAATAACATGAATAAAGATTACAAAAATATACTGTTTGCCAACCTGTAAATAACATGAATAAAGATTACAAAAATATACTGTAGGCCAACCTGTAAAATAATATGAATAAAGATTATGAAAATACACTGCAAAGGTTTTCATACATGTGCATTAATGATAACAGTTAAAATTTTGATGAAAAAAGGATCTGACCAAAATGTTGTAATGATATGCAATTCTCCATATGGTAATAGGCAAGCATGCAAAGATTTAAGGAATTTCCCTTTTAAAATGTAGGAGAGGAGTTGCAAGCACAAACTTTTGTGACATACTGACGGACAGCAGGGCTCACCACACATAGTAAAAACAGGGCGACTTGACTTCTCTCTCTCTTGACTTAAGGGCGAAGTGAGGGAAAATCTGGGCGACTTCATTGAAACCAAGGCGAAGAAGTCGCCCACTTCGTCTGGTTTGGTGAGCCTTGGGACAGACAGGAGGAAAACAAGATATCTCCCTCTGAAAGGGGAAGACATAATTACAGTAAAAGGTCATCCAAGTGAACATATGAATAAAGTGATTTTATATGAAATACAAAATTTCAGATCTTGTTGCATAAACCTCCTTTTAAGGGTTTGGTTTGGTTTATGGTGTTTAACGCCACTTTCAACAATATTTCAGCTATATGGTGGTGGTCAGTTTTATTGGTGGAGGAAACCTGAGGACCCAGAGAAAACCACAGACCTGTTGTAAGTAATTGATAAACTTTATCACAAAATGTTGTATCTAGTACACCTGGCTATGAACGGGGGGTATAAACTCACAGCTTCAGAGGTGATAGCCACTGATTGCACAGGTAGTTGTAAATCCAACTACCATATGATTACAATCACGATAACGACGGCCCCTTGAAGGGTGTTTCATATGTCACTTTAAACAATATTTCATCGACATTTGAGGAAATGCTTCCTGGTAATTCTTGGGATTGTTGTCTCATACACATCTACTCCTTATCCTTTTTCTCCATTGTAAATAAAAAAATAATTTATTCTATCTGCATGATTTATTATCTGAAAATCTTAACAAAAACAAGTCGTCAATCTTTTTTGTTTTTACCTTTAAAACTGCTGACTTCACCGTTGGGTGACTTAGATAAACCTTTATAACATGTGTCTGTGTTTGTTTTTACCTTTAAAACTGCTGACTTCACCGTTGGGTGACTTTGATAAACCTTTATAACATGTGTCTGTCTTGATTTTTTACCTTTAAAACTGCTGACTTCACCGTTGGGTGACTTTGATAAACCTTTATAACATGTGTCTGTCTTTATTTTTAACCTTTAAAACTGCTGACTTCACCATTGGGTGACTGATAAACCTTTATAGCATGTGTCTGTCTTTATTTTTACCTTTAAAACTGCTGACTTCACCATTGGGTGACTTAGATAAACCTTTATAACATGTGTCCGTCTTTATTTTTACCTTTAAAACTGCTGACTTCACCGTTGGGTGACTTTGATAAACCTTTATAACATGTGTCTGTCTTTATTTTTTACCTTTAAAACTGCTGAATTCACTGTTGGGTGACTTTGATAAACCTTTATAACATGTGTCTGTCTTTATTTTTTACCTTTAAAACTGCTGAATTCACCGTTGGGTGACTTTGATAAACCTTTATAACATGTGTCTGTCTTTATTTTTTACCTTTAAAACTGCTGACTTCACCGTTGGGTGACTTTGATAAACCTTTATAACATGTGTCTGTCTTTATTTTTACCTATAAAACTGCTGACTTCACCGTTGGGTGACTTTGATAAACCTTTATAACATGTGTCTGTCTTTATTTTTACCTTTAAAACTGCTGACTTCACCGTTGGGTGACTTTGATAAACCTTTATAACATGTGTCTGTCTTTATTTTTTACCTTTAAAACTGCTGACTTCACCGTTGGGTGACTTTGATAAACCTTTATAACATGTGTCTGTCTTTATTTTTACCTTTAAAACTGCTGATTTCACCGTTGGGTGACTTTGATAAACCTTTATAACATGTGTCTGTGTTTGTTTTTACCTTTAAAACTGCTGACTTCACCGTTGGGTGACTTTGATAAACCTTTATAACATGTGTCTGTCTTTATTTTTACCTTTAAAACTGCTGACTTCACCGTTGGGTGACTTTGATAAACCTTTATAACATGTGTCTGTCTTTATTTTTACCTTTAAAACTGCTGATTTCACCGTTGGGTGACTTTGATAAACCTTTATAACATGTGTCTGTGTTTGTTTTTACCTTTAAAACTGCCGACTTCACCGTTGGGTGACTTTGATAAACCTTTATAACATGTGTCTGTTTTTATTTTTTACCTTTAAAACTGCTGACTTCACCGTTGGGTGACTTTGATAAACCTTTATAACATGTGTCTGTCTTTATTTTTACCTTTAAAACTGCTGACTTCACCATTGGGTGACTGATAAACCTTTATAGCATGTGTCTGTCTTTATTTTTACCTTTAAAACTGCTGACTTCACCATTGGGTGACTTAGATAAACCTTTATAACATGTGTCTGTCTTTGTTTTTACCTTTAAAACTGCTGACTTCACCGTTGGGTGACTTTGATAAACCTTTATAACATGTGTCTGTCTTTATTTTTTACCTTTAAAACTGCTGACTTCACCATTGGGTGACTTTGATAAACCTTTATAACATGTGTCTGTCTTTATTTTTACCTTTAAAACTGCTGACTTCACCATTGGGTGACTGATAAACCTTTATAGCATGTGTCTGTCTTTATTTTTACCTTTAAAACTGCTGACTTCACCATTGGGTGACTTTGATAAACCTTTATAACATGTGTCTGTCTTTATTTTTACCTTTAAAACTGCTGACTTCACCATTGGGTGACTTTGATAAACCTTTATAACATGTGTCTGTCTTTATTTTTTACCTTTAAAACTGCTGACTTCACCGTTGGGTGACTTTGATAAACCTTTATAACATGTGTCTGTCTTTATTTTTTACCTTTAAAACTGCTGACTTCACCATTGGGTGACTTTGATAAACCTTTATAACATGTGTCTGTCTTTATTTTTACCTATAAAACTGCTGACTTCACCGTTGGGTGACTTTGATAAACCTTTATAACATGTGTCTGTCTTTATTTTTACCTTTAAAACTGCTGACTTCACCGTTGGGTGACTTTGATAAACCTTTATAACATGTGTCTGTCTTTATTTTTACCTTTAAAACTGCTGACTTCACCGTTGGGTGACTTTGATAAACCTTTATAGCATGCTTCGGAGGTTAATGCCCATTGTACACTTAAACTTCCTAACATAAAACCAATACCCTCGCTACCAGCATCCTACAAAACAAACAAATTACATGTCATATTAATTTTTGTTGGGAAATGCTAAAATAAATCTGCATTTTTCTGATCTAAGTTCAAAGAAATTTTGTTGGGCAATGCTAAAATAATTCTGCATTTTTCTGATCTAAGTTCAAAGAATTTTTGTTGGGCAATGCTAAAATAAATCTGCATTTTTCTGATCTCAGGACAACAGGGAAGATCAAGTAAACAAGGCATCTTACAGTCATTATACAATCAAGTACAGTCAAACTTGCTCATGCAGTCACCTGTATTAAAAGGTCACTTTTTTCTACTCCTGTCAATGAAAATTTCATATGAATTGAACCTGTCTTATATAATAAGGCCACTTTTTCTATGAGTTCTTAATACAGGGTTGACTGTGCATGTCTTGTATGGTTCTCCTGCACAGAAAAACAACCAATCAGAACACTGTATCCAATATATAAAGTGTTCTGATAGGACGATTTTGTAGTACAGGTAAAAAAAACTTTCATTCAAAAGATTCAAGACCCTAAGACCTCGTAAAATTGTCATAAAACATTTTTGAGTATGAATTT
The DNA here is from genome assembly GCA_963680875.1 of Bathymodiolus brooksi. Taxonomy (NCBI): domain Eukaryota; kingdom Metazoa; phylum Mollusca; class Bivalvia; order Mytilida; family Modiolidae; genus Bathymodiolus; species Bathymodiolus brooksi. Next base: position 84,425,079 of record OY804589.1, on the reverse strand, counting down.
CATACTCGCACTTAAAAATCGTCATATCAGAACACTTTATATATTTGATAAGAGTTCTGATCAGCTGTTTTTAGAGATTATGTAAAATGAATATGCAAGAAATTCAAGGACAATAATTCAAATTTAATATATTACACATTTATATCAGTTTAAATTTTTAAAAATTATTACATACAAAGAACATGAGATAACTTTTATGAATTTTACAAATTATATCTTTTTGGGTGAAATTATGGAATCAAATCATCTGTGTACACATTTCATTAGCTGATAATAAAGTACAAAACTGGTCCATCACACCTACCAGTAATACATGTATATATGGTTGCTACTAACGGAGCAGGAACTGCTTACTCTTCCGGAGACCCTGAGTTCACCCCTGAATTTAAGTGTTGCTCGATCTTTATTTTTCTGTGTAATGTTTTTTAGATCGTTGTTTGTCCTTTTTCTTTCGGCCATTGTGTTGTCTGTCCTTCTTTGATTTACAATTCTGATTACCTCCCTTTAGTATCTTCAAACTCTTCTAATCAAGAAAAGGGGCCTTGCATAAGCATTTCAATCCAGTCCACACAAAATAACAATTGCAAGGTCTTGAAGTAGGTATTTAAAGGTGATCACACATTAAATACCTATATCAAGATGATTTATAAAAAGAATCCAATTGGAAGTAGGCTAAATGGCATTCATGGGTTATCCTTGGTTTAAATCATTCAACATGCAAAAAGTGGCATTAAATTTTAATAGTTAACAAAAGTTTTCAGTTTTACTTTTAGTAAAATTCTGAATTTTTAATCACTTGTGTACTGTCAAACCTGCCTTAAAAGACACCTCTATATGATATATCATTGTCCATAGAGAACACCTGTTCAGGTTTCTGCCTGTGCCCATTATATAAAGGTTTGTCTGCATATTATAGACATTTTTAACTTATATGTATTTACCTATTTACCAAACTAACTATATTTTTGTAATAAAGATTTCAAAATGAAAGCTGAAGCCGTCAAAAACGATGCAAAATCCATTGTAGCTAATCAACTTCTACAACCCTCGCTTCTAGATTAATATACATATAACATGGACAGTGAAGTATCAATTATGTTCTGTCGTTAAAATGCAAATCACAACACAAGTTTTGTTACCACCTCATTAAATAATATTCTGATTTTTTTTTCTGTTTTTGCCAAAGTCATATAGAATAACGTCAATTATGAAGGCCGAGACAGGCATTACTGCTAGTACTGCAGCAAGTCCAACAGAATGAGGATTTTTAGTATCTGAGTCAAGTATTTGATACTGACAAACTGACTATGAGATCAAAGCAAAAGTGCAACAGTTAATGATAAAATATTCTAATATCACGTCTACATTTGGTTCAAGAAAAAAATATATTTGATCTTTGTGTAGTAATGTGCCAGTTAACAAGATAAAATATTATGTATGAAAATCTGTGCTTCTATGATTTAGTCAATGATTATGCGAGCATGGAGTATTATCAGTGTCAAATAGATAACATGAACAGATGAGCTATGAGTGCATGATACATTCGTCCCCAAACAGTAGGAAAATTTGAAAAAAGTGTCCATAATTTAAAAAAATTAAGTTTTATTACTCTGAAGCGACAAATGTGAAAAATGGCAAAAAACTTTGTGTTAAAAATCTTTGGGGCATGTGAAACATAAATTAGAGAACGGAATCTAAAAATTAGCTATTTGTCAATTTAGGAGCATAACTGTAGAATAAAAAAAAGTAATAACCTATTTCACATGTTACCTGTGTATTGCTGTGAAAAACACTGAGAAATAAATCTCAAATGATTTTGTTGAAGGGAACATAATTCATTGAGCAGGAAATAAATGCAGATTGCACAGACATGGGTAAAACTTGTGTAGGGGGCATAAAAATTGTATTTTGAATTCTTATATCCATTAATTTAGGTAACAAAAATAACAGCCATTCACACAAGGTAAAAAAAATAATGCAGAAAATTCATATTTCGGATATTAAACAATGGGACTAGCTTGCATGACTAAATTTCTGTGGTGAAAATTAACAATAAGATCTCAACCTACATGTACCTGCACAGATAGAGGTGTATAAGAATCAAAAGTGCAGAAGCTATAAACCCACACATAATTCTAATGTCTTACCCATAAATGATCAACAATGGCATTCTGGGACTGTAAACATCATAACAAATGTGAAAACAAAATATATAGAATATCGGCAGTTTTGAAGGTCGAGACAGACATTATCACCAGTATTGTAGCAAGTCTGAAGAGATGGGCTGTAATACTAGTGATAATATATGTAGACAACCTTCAAAACTAACGTTATTGTTTTTATCTGTAAAGTAATAATGTGTTTGACGCTATACTCACTGATAATTTTTTTGCTTTTTTAAGAGCAATTCTTAAATAAAATCAAACAGCACCTTGCATTAAAGATAAGGGGTCTGCCTACAGTACGATTGGTTCAATATATTGTATACCCTAACAATGCATTATTTTCTAGTATTTCTTTTAAAACAAATCTTGATCACTGAGGTTTTATTCAGATTTAAATCAAGGTTTTTGTTGTTTTTCCTTCAAAATCTTTTGAATCAAATTTTAAATCTTAATTTTCAAAGTGTATTTTACTCTCATGTGGAAAACACTTGCATGACCGCATCATTCCAATAAGAGGGGGGGTTTGGGCCCATAAAACTAGTTTTACCCTGCCACTTTTCATTGAAGTGCCTGTACCAATCAAAAGACTGAACGTTCATGTATATGTCTGCTAAGAATACTGCACTAAACACAATAAATCAAATCAAAGAGATCAAAACAACATCAATGCCCCTGTTTCTACAACCTTCCAAATAATTTTTTGGAATTGTTCTGATGGGTGTGGTATTTTTTGTATTTCTTTTTATTTACTGTATGTTTACTGTTACTTGCTTAATAGAGTTTTTACTTTTGAACAATTGGACTGGATTCTCATATTTTGTAATTCCAATTTTAACTGGTTGACCAATGAAAACCCAGTACAGTTATACTGTATCCCTAATTGTTACTTACTCTTCTAGATGATGGTACTTCAACTGGTACCGGTACTACGCCAGCTACCAGACAACCATAAAAAGCACAGCTAAATGATATAGGATCATTGTTAGGATAAACTAGAGCAACCTGTAAAAAATAATAAAATTATAATTAAGCTTGATAAAATTGATATTTTTTTTCTCTATGGGAGGTAACTCTACAGACATGATTTTGGCCCATCAAAAAAAGGACTAAAAATATCTGGAAATATTAATTGAAATATTTCAAATCAAAATTTGAAACTGACCAATGAAAAAACTTAAAATAAAATTTCTGACCATTGATATATTTACATAATCATTAAGTTATTTGTGTGATTATCACAAATTTTCTCATATTTGATATCAAACAAGATTGTGCCTAAATATATAATATGTGGTTTTTTGAGTTGAACAGGATCTGTACATGATTTTATTGTTTGTTTTTCAAAACAACTGAAACCACGTTTGTATATATCTGTATTGCCGTTGGAGATCCAATAATAAAGAGGGGAAGGGTTAGGATTCCATTAACCTCTTTAACCCCATTAACTTCTTTAACACCACTACATTTTTGTGTCTGTCCCCTAGCCACGAACTGAATTTCCAACATCATATGTTGTGGTCTTTTTTTGTGTTCAGTGATTTCAGGTGAGAGGTGATTGTTCGTTTTGTTGATATTGGTGGAATTGTTGAACATCACTGTTTAAACATTCCTTTAATAATAACTCCTTTAAAAGCAACTAAGCAATAGGGGTGTAACGATACACTTTTTCCACAAGCAATACGTATCGTGATATTTGATATGTATTACGATACGTTTTATAGGAAACTGTAACTATTCCTTGAAGTCCATGCTGGTCGACATGGGCGCTGCCATGTTTTTTTTTATATGAGGTCGCTTACGTAGTAGCGGAAATTATAAATATTTGATATTTGTTTAATTAATTTTAAAAACGTAAATTAATCAATTCACTTTTCCCAAAATATTAATTAAATGATCACCAAAAGAAGAAAACGGAAGTTCAACACTACTTTTTTAAAAAAAATGAGCATCATATCGTTTGTATCGTAAGTGACCTCCATGTATCGTGAACCGAACCGTCCCCAAAATAATCGTGATTTCGGTACATACAGTGAATCGTTTCCCCCTTACTAAACAATCTGCCAAAACAAAACAAAAATGAAAATCTTCATATAGTAACAAGCAAGCTTGCAAAGTTTTAAGGCATTCCCATTTAAAAGGTAGGAGAAATTGAACTTACAAACTTTCTGTTGATATATTTTATGGAAAAAAGGGCAATAACTCCATAAAAAAATGTCCAATAAAACTGCTACATTGGCTGTGCCTAAATGCTTAATAAACATGTATTTTTACCCTGTCTCCTGGTTTGATAGCTCGATCTCCACCTTTCTGACCAGTTTTATGTAATAAATTATATGCTATCTTCTGTGTCCTATTTAACAATTTTCCTGTAAAATAAATAACAACATTTTGTTTTCGCCAAAACATTAACAAAACAAAAAAAAACAACAATAAAAATCTAAGCCAATATTGATATCTCATGAGCTTTGCATGCAGTGGAGCTTTCTCATCTATATTTTCTTAATAATTATTATACCTCACATAATAAAGAATCAATTCTATTGGTTAAAAGATAATCACATGACATAAAATAATCTGGATATTTTTGCTTCTAATCGCTGCCAACGGTGAATAACCTCAAGAATTACACACGTCCATTGAATAACCCTATTATTCAACGGTGTAATAACCCTCGAAAATTACAACGTCCAGTGTATTACCCTAATGAAATAATACTTTAACAATTCAAATATTAAACAGTACCGGTATATTTCAACTGTTTGTTCGGTATAATAAAACAGTTACGGCCCTCTGAATCGGTGAATATACAAAATTGTCAACCCCACTAGGGTTATTTCCCTCAGGGAAATAACCCTAGTGGGGTTGACAATTTTGGATATTCACCTCTTCCGAGGGCCATAATTGTATATTATGAAATTGGGCAGCACCGTTTACATATAATGATCACTTTGTACTATTCCCATCACTCTATTGACAAATGGGTGGTTATTCATTTAGCTTAATTTAGCTTCTAATTAACAGAAAGTCAAATAGGGCATTAACGCCATTAAAAACAGTCCAATCAAACTACTGTCATGATATGTGATTCTTCATATGGTAATAAGCATAAGTTTTCAGATATTCCCATTTAAAATGTAGGAGAAGTTGAGCATACAAATTTTTGTGACGGATGGTTTGGTGCTTTAAAATCTGATTCAACCCACCATTTCTTTAGAAATGCCTGTACTAAGTCAGGGTCATTACGGTTTTCACAGTTTTCCGGTTGTTGACTGGTTTATATACTTATGAGTTTTGACTTTTCCTTTGTAAGATTGTTCGGAGTTCGGTAATTTTGTTATTACCCTTATGGACAGGATGAAAACAATACTCCAAAAGTGGGAAGATATAATGAATTGACATTAATCTATTGAATAATATCCATTTTTCAAAACATGTTCAAAATATTGATGAAAATGATTTGTCCTATGGCTAGAAAGTCTGCCCATGTTAGAAATAGTTTCATTAAATGTCCATGGTTACTATGCCTACCATATGTAAGATTTAATGATGGTTTTCCATTCTGATCGAGGACTGTAACTGCATTAGCTTTGTAAGTAGATGAACCGTATCTTTGGAGAGCTGCCTCTAGATTTCTGGGTAATCCAGAGGGTGTCTGAAAGAACAATAGAATGTAAAGAAAAATATGTTATTACTTGTTTAAAATCTCAAATTAAAAATGCAGCTTTAATTAATTGATGTATCAAGATTCATTATAACAAATTCCAAACAATTGACGATGTAATAGCTGTTACAAAGGAACTTCGCTGGCTCGAATACCATGAATTGCTCGAATTGTTTTTTAGTTTCTCGAACAGTTGAACTAATTTTATGGTCCCGTAATAATAAATGAGTACAAATTACCTTTTCAAACTCGAACTCAAATTCATCGGAAGTGTCAAGCATTTAATTAGGCATAATTACAATATCCAGATGAAAGAAAAATACCTGTACTGCATGGCTGTTTAAATATTAACAATTAGAGGTGATTTAGCTGTAGCTTGATCGTAGTGTAATGAAACTGTCACGGGTCAGAACCAAATTTTTTTATCTCTGAAAATTACGTAATTTCGGTGGCTCAAACTGCCGATAACTCTTAACACATTTTGACAGTCCCTTCGAGTTTGAGCCACCGAAGTTCTACTGTATTTCAACAATCTCTATAACATAATGGAATAGTCAAATATATCAGAGAATTAATCCGAGTCAACTTATTATAGAAACATATAGGGTCTAGGACAATATCAATGCCATAGTTTTTCCCAAGCGAGCAAAGAGTTATTCACTTTTAAAGAAAATTTGCTCAATTACGAAATGAAATATCTATGACACTTACATTTAATTGTTCACCAGCGACTGGTGTAAGAATATTCCCTTCAGGTTTCGGGGCGTTGGGGTCTGGAACTGGAGCTGTAATAATACATGAGATTTATGTAGAGAATGCCTGTCTGCTACTTACTACAAAACAAGATAATGTATATCGTTGGATTCTTTTAATGTGTGTGAAATTTGATGATAAAAATATATTTAAATACTTGAGCGAGTGAGTGAGTTAGGGATTGTTGCTCAACGCCAAAATATCAATTTTTCAGCCATATCATGGCAAGAACAAGGTACATTCGATGATAATGGTGTCCACTTTGTACTAGACCATCATGCTCTTTGTTGAATTTTATAATGCTAGCTCTTTGAAACAACAGTCAGCTGCTAGACATGTCGCTCCACTCTGACACATTATCCTGATAACAGATCGTCAGCTGCTAGACATGTCGCTCCACTCTGACACATTATCCTGATAACAGACCGTCAGCTGCTAGACATGTCGCTCCACTCTGACACATTATTCTGATTACAGACCGTCAGCTGCTAGACATATCGCTCCACTCTGACACATTATCCTGATTACAGACCGTCAGCTGCTAGACATGTCGCTCCACTCTGACACATTATCCTGATAACAGACCGTCAGCTGCTAGACATGTCGCTCCACTCTGACACATTATCCTGATTACAGGCCAACCAGTCTTTCCTTTTACTCCTTGGAGGAGGAACAGCAATTACCAACAATCTAATTTGACCAGATCAGTGCTGGAACACACTTTCTACTGCATTCTAGGCAAGCATGCTAACCATTACATCACTGATGTGGCCAGGGTTAGTGAATCGCTGAAAAAAAAAACCACCATGCACTATTGAAATAAAATAAAAGGTAGTTGGAAACAGGTCCCAAGATGCCAATGTCACTTTGTAAGGTCAAATATTGAAATTATTCTGTAATAACTTCAGTCAGAAGTGTCGAAAAGGCATACCACACATCTGACTTTTCGCTCTGTATCATCTGTAAACCAAAAATTTAGCAAATTTGAAGTACAAAAATGGGCATAACTCTGGTAAAATTGTCGAAAAATCATCATTATCGAACTTGACCAAGATATACACACATATCACACCTAGCTTTAATCAGACTTTTCATTTGCAATTCATCATCCGGAAACCAATTCAGGACGGACGGACAGATGATACCCATTACTATAGTTCCCCTTCTATGAAGTGTCGGGGGACAATAATGAACCTTTGTTATCATACCTTCTAAAGCTTCATCATCTTCTACAAAATACTCTTTTAATGGTTTTCTTTTTGGCCTCTGAAAGTAAATAGTAATACTGCTTTAGAAGTTTCTAATATAATACAACTGAACAAAATCTTTATAACATTCTTATCATACAAATCATTACTTAATATAGATTACTTCAATCTTTATAGATTTGTAGTAACAAAATGATAGTAAAATATGTTTCAGTCTGGTAAAGTGTACTTTTTACTGGACCAATTGTCCAGTAATTATCTAACTATGTTTCAGTCTGGTAAAGTGTACTTTTTACTGGACCAATTGTCCAGTAATTATCTAACTTTTATCTAATTTCATAAGGTTAAATATTTGATATACGACATGTCTTTAGAAACCTGAACAGATATAATGAATTGTCTGGTGAAACTCCAAGCCATGAGTAGGTGTCTGGAAACCTTAACACTTCAGGTGAGTATCAGGGCACAAACTCATGTCAGTAGTGTTGTTAGGTTTGTGGTCATAGGCAGACAATTTAACAAATCATTCACCCAGTCCCCATACATCATATACACTATGTAATTAATACATACTTTTAATGTGTTGAGCAACTGTTGAATTTTAGCAGAGACTTTTCCCTGATGTCTTGGACCTGAAAACAAATGATAAAAAATAATCATGCAATAAGATTGTTTTCTACGAAAAATTCATGAAATATTGTGTATTAATTTGATTAGAATTTGTAAAAGAAATGACTTTCTAGTTTCATGCTTATAAGAAATTTCTTCATCTTTTTAACATCTTCAGGGGACATAACTCCTTGACAATAAAGGAGTTGGTATGATAAGGGCAGAAATTGGCCTAAAAAATAGACAAATTATAAATGAAACGTATAGCTTTCGTTGTTTCTTGATTTTATAAGACCTTTACCCCAACTACTGTTTTGGTAACAATTTTCCATATTTGCACGTGCGATGACGTCACACTAGTCAATGAAAAGTCTATCGTTTCGTGAAAATATATGAAATCTAACAAGAAATGTGTATTTAATGTCAATTTTCAGTATAACCACAAGCAGGTACCAACGGCATATTTTAGTATGATGTTTAATATACATAAACACATATCTCAGTTAATTTTTGTGTTGGTACCCGAGTGTGGAGAGTATGAAATCTGCAATCAAAAAATAATTTTAAGGTCGATTTCTCATCAGCGGCCATTTTTTATTGACCGTTTTCATCTGTAATAAACAGAAATAGAAATCGACCTTTTAATCTCATCCAAAATAAAGTTGATTATCGTAGTTGTTTTGCTACGGGAATAAAACTTGAACAATTTTCATGAAACAGTTTTAACGTTAAATAAATTTTGGAGGTGATTTACTGCCGACCTGATTGTGCATTGAGTCCGACGTGTTTTTTTCTAACCATCAGTGGAATTTCATGTGTTACTATACTAATGTATACTTTAATATTATCCCCACACAACCAGTGGCTCTCAAGAGCCTGTATCGTTCACCTGGTTATAAAAAGAACCAATTGGTCCTATGTAAAAACTATGTCCTGCAGTGGTAGTCATCTTGGAATTACGGTCAACATAAAAAACACAAAGTTTGTAAAGGACCTTCCAATGATTGATGCACAGTTTAGGTTCAATCAGTGCAATAGCTTCAGAGAAGAATACATTTCTGTATTTTCCCCATATGGTCCTGTGTTAATACTATGACCTGTGGTGGCAGCCATCTTGGATATCCGATCGGCATAAAAAACAGAGGACCTTCCAATGATCATTCCTGGGCAGCTTGGTTTCAACTGTCCAAGTGGTTTCAGAAAAGAAGCATTTTGAAACATTTTTCCCATAGGGTCCAATGTTAAACTAAGTCCTGCCGTAGCCGCCATTTTGAATTTCATATCAGAACAAAAAACGTAAAGTTTGTAGAGGAGCATCCAATGAACATTCATGTACAGTTTGTCTTTAATCATATTTGTAGTTTCTAAGAAGAAGGCATTTGAACATTTTCCCATAGGGTACAATGTTAATCTATGTCCTGCGGTGATGGCCATCTTGGATTTCCGATCGGCATAAAAAACACACACTTTGTAGAGGACCATCCAATGATCATTCCTGGGAAGTTTGGTTTCAATTGTCCAAGTGGTTTCAGAGAAGAAGCGTTTTGAAACATTTTTCCCATAGGGTCCAATGTTAAACTAAGTCCTGCCGTAGCCGCCATTTTGAATTTCATATCAGAACAAAAAATGTAAATTTGTAGAGGACCATCCAATGAACATTCATGTACAGTTTGGCTTTAATCATATTTGTAGTTTCTGAGAAGAAGGCATTTGAACATTTTCCCATAGGGTCCAATGTTAATCTATGTCCTGCGGTGGTGGCCATCTTGGATTTCCGATCAGCATAAAAAACACACACTTTGTAGAGGACCATCCAATGATCATTCCTGGGCAGTTTGGTTTCAATTGTCCAAGTGGTTTCAGAGAAGAAGCGTTTTGAAACATTTTCCCCATAGGGTCCAATGTTAAACTAAGTCCTGCAGTAGCCGCCATTTTGAATTTCATATCAGAACAAAAAACGTAAAGTTTGTAGAGGACCATCCAATGAACATTCATGTACAGTTTGGCTTTAATCATATTTGTAGTTTCTGAGAAGAAGGCATTTGAACATTTTCCCATAGGGTCCAATGTTAATCTATGTCCTGCGGTGGTGGCCATCTTGGATTTCCGATCGGCATAAAAAACACACACTTTGTAGAGGACCTTCCAATGATCATTCCTGGGCAGTTTGGTTTCAATTATACAAGTGGTTTCAGAGAAGAAGTGTTTTGAAAAATTTTTCCCATAGGGTCCAATGTTAAACTAAGTCCTGCCGTAGCCGCCATTTTGAATTTCATATCGGAACAAAAAACGTAGAGTTTGTAGAGGACCATCCAATGAACATTCATGTACAGTTTGGCTTTAATCATATTAGTAGTTTCTGAGAAGAAGGCATTTGAACATTTTCCCATAGGGTACAATGTTAATCTATGTCCTGCGGTGGCGGCCATCTTGAATTTTCGATCGGCATAAAAAAACAGAAACTTTGTAGAGGACCTTCCAATGATCATTCCTGGGCAGTTTGGTTTCAATTGTCCGAGTGGTTTCAGAGAAGAAGCGTTTTGAAACATTTTTCCCATAGGGTCCAATGTTAAACTAAGTCCTGCCGTAGCCGCCATTTTGAATTTCATATCGGAACAAAAAACGTAGAGTTTGTAGAGGACCATCCAATGAACATTCATGTACAGTTTGGCTGTAATCATATTTGTAGTTTCTGAGAAGAAGGCATTTGAACATTTTCCAATAGGGTTCAATGTTAATCTATGTATTGCGGTGGCGGCCATCTTGGATTTCCGAACGGCATATAAAACAAAAATTTGTAGAGGACCTTCTAATGATCATTCCTGGGAAGTTTGGTTTCAATTGTCCTAGTGGTTTCAGAGAAGAAGCATTTTGAAACATTTTTCCCATAGGGTCCAATGTTAAACTAAGTCCTGCCGTAGCCGCCATTTTGAATTTCATATCGGAACAAAAAACCTTAAGATTGTAGAGGACCATCCAATGAACATTCATGTACAGTTTGGCTTTAATCATATTTGTAGTTTATGAGAAGAAGGCATTTGAACATTTTCCCATAGGGTCCAATGTTAATCTATGTCCTGCGGTGGTGGCCATCTTGGATTTTCGATCGGCATAAAAAACAGTCACTTGGTAAAGGACATTCCAATGATCAATCATTTACAGTTTGGGTTCAGTCAGTTCATTAGTTTCAGAGAAGAAGATCTTTGAAATTTCAGCCAATCAGAGCATATTATTGGCCCTGGCAGCCATGTTGAATATTCGACTGGAACCAAAAACAGTAACTTTGTAGAGGACCATCCAAGGAACATTCCTGCCAAGTTTGGTTCCAATTGGCCCAGTGGTTTCGGAGAAGAAGCTTGAAATGTGAAAAGTTTACAGACGACAGACAACAGACGACGGACGCCAAGTGATGGCAATAGTTCACCTGGACCTTAGGTCCAGGTGAACTAAAAAGTACAGAAAACAAAATAAGCAACCAAAAAGAAAATTAGTACGTCAGATTATCTTAGAAATTAATTCATTGGACATGTAAACACATCGGAACTTTCTATTTCTAGTAGTCCCTTTACTTTTTTTTTCTTTTTCTTTAACAAATATATTTTATTTGGCTCTTTCGCAAAGTGAATTCCCGATGAATAATTGTATTAACGTAAATTTTATTTATATATAACTTAATATTAACGTTGCGGTGGTGTAATGGTTTAGCACACATGACTGCCGATAACAACATTGTGAGATCAATATTTTATTCTTACTTATTTCAATAAAGTATGGAAAAACAAACAATATATTTGATAATTCATAATTCATCTAATACAGTACATATAACGATATAACGTGCATGTTTTAACATAGTACACGGATGTCAGGTTTTATTTACATATTCGGTGTTTTGTTTATAATGGTCCTTTTGTTATCCTTACTAAGAATGTCATTGATATAGTCTATCGTTTATGAGTCAGTGCTAAATGTGTAGTATTACTTGGAATTTTAGTGGTATGATTTTACTTTAATGGGCCATGACCGATAATACAGTATTACCAAGCATTCTATTTAAATAATCTATCACGTTTTACTTTTCTCAACAAAAAAAGTTTGAAGATACCGTAAATATAAATTACCGTCTTCCAATCGAAGTATACTACCGTATTTGTACTCTTAGACATATCAGAATCGAAATAAATCATGGAAGCCAGAATGTGTTTTGAGTTTTAACATGGATTGGCAGATATTAGTAAATTTTATCCCTCGCTTCTGGCTCGGGATAAAATACTATTCTCTGATGTTCTCGTGGCAAGTAGAATTTTGATTGGCTAAAAAGGTACTTTTAAAACTTCAGGGAAGCCGTGCGGTGACAGAAAATCAATAATCGCTCCCACCTATGTGCTGTCCATTTACATTGTGCACAGCAGACGACACACATTTCACAAGATGACAGAAAATCAATAATCGCTCTCTGTGATCTTTGTCCAAAGATACACGTATTTATGTTTTTCCTATAATAAGGACATACTTATTAATGTTGGAACATTCAGATAAAAATGTTATCAGCCTCTAGATGTTATATATCCTGTTTTAAAGGGATATATAACATCTCGAGACTAATAACGTATAATATCCGCCAATCCATGTTAAAACTCCCAACACATTCTGGCTTCCATGATTTATTTCTTAATTATTCAACATAGATTATATCCTCTCCTGCCGATGTAGCGCTGCTTTACCATATTATGCAGTTGACTTGGTTCCTTTGACATTCTAATTACTGAGAATAATTTCCTCTCATGATTTAAAAAATAAAAAGATCAACATTCGGTTATAAAAAGATTTAAAAAAAGCAATTTACAGAACTCAGCATTGACGAGTTTCTGCGGTTGCTAGGGATAATATTTGGTTACTAGGGACATTGTAAGGTTTAAGGAATTCTTATAATATATACTGGTTAGTAAATGATAAGATGTCTCTAGATCTGCTAAGGTGCTGTTGTAGAATTTTTTTTCTTGATTAAATAAAAGGTCCATGAGATCTACAGGAAAATACTGTGCATAGGGAAACCTGTTGCTATGGAAAGGGGCATAGCTATGAATAAAAATATCAAAAGGTATTTTTGAAATATGAAATGGCATTTGTAGTGTGTATAGCTTGACAAAAATGTACCGCTTAATCAAATATCAAGTCAAAAGATCGTAGATGTCAAAATTCAACCATTAATTGCAATAATATAGGCTAATTTAATGTTTATAAAACCGTTGCTAGGGTGACAAAACTACACAAAAATACTATATGCTACCATAGAGAATTGGATTATTATTTTTAGAGTGTACATACACAGAATATAACATTTTGTCGAAAAGACTATGCAAGATATGTAAAATAAACCACCATATTTGAATTTCCAATGATTAATTGGACCCTCCTCCATTTACGTTGCTAAGCAACAAAGAACAAAGTGAAATCATCAAAAAAAATATTGTTCTTACCTTTCAATGATTGTGTTTAATATTATATCTATATAAACAGTTTCTGAGATTGGGCCAAAATATACCCTTATAATACTCACTCCTTTTGTGGTTTGGTTTTGGTTTTATGGTGTTTAACACCACTTTCAACAATATTTCAGTTATATTGTGGCGGTCAGTTTTATTGGTGGAGGAAACCGGAGTACTCTGAGAGAACCACCGACCTGTCGTAAGTTCACAAACAAAAGTCGGTAATAAATTTTGTGTTTTTGAACTCAAGTGAGATATTGTTAATACACACATTTGGTGAGAATCTGTCAAGAATATAAGGTTACCATGGCACTAGCAAAGATGTATTGCAACTCATGGTGTGTTCATATCTTAAAGGCTTCTTTCTTACAGCTTTCTGGAATAGCCTTCATCAGGTACACTCTTAGTCAAAAGATTGGAAAGCCAAATAGTTTAGAAGTCTTTGGAAACAATTAAACCAAACGGCCCAAACCGGAAAGCCAAATAGCTTAGAAGTCTTTGGAAGCAATTAAACCAAACGGCCCAAACAGGAAATCCAAATAGTTTAGAAGTCTTTGGAAGCAATTAAACCAAACGGCCCAAACAGGAAAGCCAAATAGTTTAGAAGTCTTTGGAAACAATTAAACCAAACGGCCCAAACAGGAAAGCCAAATAGCTTAGAAGTCTTTGGAAGCAATTAAACCAAACGGCCCAAACAGGAAAGCCAAATGGTTTAGAAGTCTTTGGAAGCAATTAAACCAAACGGCCCAAACAGGAAAGCCAATTGCTATGGTTACCTATGTCAGAGGGAGATTAACCTTATTTTTCATAAATTACATTATTTAGGAACTGTAAATTTCAAAAATGTATAAATATAATAAACAATGTCAGTACTGAAAACACTGACTACTGGTCAGATAAAACTGTCGGGGACTAATAGTCCACCAGCAGAGGTATTGACTCATTGATGGCAATAAATCGTAGATATCTAATTTAGTGTGAACAACACGTCTTTGGAATAACCTTCATCAGGTACGCTCAAAGTCAAAGATTGAAAAGCTTAATAAAAGCATAGATATCTAAGTTAGTGTGCACGACACGTTTCTGGAATAACCTTCACCCTAGTCACAAGATATCGTAACATACTCACCATCATCAGACAATCCTGTTACGCTCCCTGTACTTGTCATGCGTACGGAGGAGATGTGTGAGGCAGCGTACGGTCCAACGCGGTCAGCTTGTCTCGTACTTTTTGCATTATTCGTAACATCTGGTGGTTGTGAAATAGGTTGTGCTGGAAACGAAAAATAACGCAGAAATTATTTTTGGGTCATAATTTCATTGCATTGCACATTCATAATAAATTTTCTACTTTTTTTTTTCAAACATTAAAAACAAATTTGATTATTTTTATTTTTCGAAAAGCATTTGATTATTTTGTGAACGTACAGTCAAACCTCACTGTCTTAATGTCAATCAGACAGATTATTTCATTTCAAAATACCAGCGTATTTAAATCATCTATAATAAATCAAGCTCAAAAGTGCTGAATTATTATTTCAAGAATTCTAAGCAAATTTTTCATAGTTCAAAACGTTCAACAGAAGCCAAGTTTAAATTTTGTTTCCATGACAACAACCTAGTGTAAGTAAAAATACACATCACTCTATTAAAACATCTGTGCATGATATTATTCTTTAGCCTCTTCCCAAATTCTGGCAACTTTCGGAATTTTCCAACAAAATTACCAAAACTTGGAATAGGTGTATTGTTAGAACTCACAATGACGTGAATGGTGTATGTCTGATGCAGCTTGTCTGGAGGTGTTCCCCGGTACAAAAAACATTGCACTTTGAGGTCTCTGCTCACGCCCCTGGTGGTGGGGGGAATGGTCAGAATAGGAAGATGAGCTAGCACCGCTGTCCCGCAATCTCCCACCTCGTAAAAAATCACGGTTCTGATCTTCACCAAAAATACTGTCGTCATCCGAAGAGGAATCTAAAAAGAAGATATAGTATTGACATAATCTCTATATATGCAAAAAGAGACATTGACATTGTCAGCAGTCCTCCGGTTAAAAATCTTCAAAAGACTACCAAAATATTTAAAAAAATTGTGGTAAGTAATATTTACCAAGATGGTTTTCTCCAGGTACTCCGGTTTCCTCCATCAATAAAACTGACCGCCACGATATAACTGAAATATTGTTGAAAGTGGCGTTAAACACCATAACCCTAACCCTCTTATGGCGAGGTGTACTCGATACAACATTATGTGATAAAGTTTGTCAGTGACTTGTGGCAGGTCACTGGTTTTCTCCAGGTACTCCGTTTCCTCCATCAATAAAACTGACTGCCACGATATAACTGAAATATTGTTGAAAGTGGTGTCAAACACCATGACCCTAACCCTTCAGTCATGAAACTTTTGAGTGCGAGGTTGTACTCCTATTAAAAAAATAAGCCAATCAGAACATTGTATCCAGTAAATACTTTATTCTGATTGGAAAAGTGATGAAAATAGCTAACATGGGCCTTTGGATCAGATGAACTAAAAACTGAATTTTACCATGTCTATCCCGTTGTCGTTCCTGGCCTTTATAATTTACAGATGTCCGTTTGGAAGGTAAAGGCATAACTGGTACCCTCTTGTTGTGTTGAGCCAAAGCTTGCATCACTGCTTCAGTGCGAACCTCTACAAAAAAACAAAACATTTATTTTTTTAAATTTCCACCAATCAAAAGCCTGAGTGTGATACAAAACTTTTATGGACTATATACATATATATAGCTAGTTCAAAAGAACATGCTAAAATCATTTGACATTTTCCATGCATAAATGGACAATGATGAAATATTTTATATCTAATTCTATCAGTAATTTGTGCAACACCAAAAATCACGAAAATAACTTACAAAAATATGACTGTGATAAAACATATCATGCATATTGGCAACATCTGGTACATGGCAAGAAGGGATCTTTTTTTTCTTTTCTATAATGCTGACAAGGTTGGGATTTACATAAATTCTGTGCAGTGGTCCTCCCTCCTTATGGGCCAAGAAAGCGTACGTGTATGGACAAATTTTCTGTGTAGAGCTTTGTTGACAATAGTTGGTCTTCTTGTCTTATTCTTTTGACCATTGTAATATATTGTATGTCCTCCTTCAATTTACAGCTTCTACTTATTCTTTTGACCATTGTAATATATTGTACTCCTTCAATTTACAGCTTCTACTTATTCTTTTGGTATGTTCAAACTTTTCTTGGCCATTGGTTAATAGACATTTAGTGGGGTTCATGTTTTTCAATCTATAATTTTCTGTATGGTAATTGTGAGCCTTTGTCTTTTATTTGTTTTTTTTCTTCTTTTTTGCATTTCCCAGCAGTGTAGACTTTTGATAACCTCCTTTTAGTATCTTCAAACTTTTCTTGGCCATGAGTTAATAGACTGTTAGTGGGGTTCATGTTTTCCAATCCATAATTTTCTGTGTAGTAATTGTGAGTCATTGTTTGTTTTTTATGGGTTTTTTTCTTCTTTTTTTCTATTTACCAGTGGCATTGACTTCTGATATCTTCAAACCATTTTCATGACGGTATTGATCAGGATTTAAATATGGTAATGAGTCCTCGAAATGGAAATTTGAATTTACTGGTCCAAATCAAATTCTTGAATTAATTTTTATATAGTTCTAAATATAAACTGAAAAATTTACTGGTCTGAACAAAGTTTTACTGGTCTTGGGCTGGAGGATCGGTGTTCATCGTGAGGACCGGGTAATTACCTGAATGAAATCTATGATCCTCCCTGGTAACCCTTCGTCCCTCTTTCCTGTTGGCAGCGGTCTTTGGACTTGGTGCATTCTGACCTACAAAACATAAATGCTTTATTATAAATCTCTTTCAATTAAATAAAAATAATACATGTTTTAATTCACAAACTAGAAGTTCCATGTAGCCTATATTTGCTCAAATTTTAAACAGTTGCTCGTTAGCAGTGGTTTAAATAGGGTTTGAGCTGTGTAATGGGCTTAGTGGGTGGGGTTTGATTGGGTTATGGGTTTAGGTGGATTAAATAGAGGTTGGGTTAATGGTATTTAATGCAACTTTCAACATTTTTTCAGTTAGGTTGTGGTGTTAAGTTTCATTGGTGGAAGAAACCTGAGCATCCAGAGAAAATAACTGACCTGTGGCACGTCACTGACAAACTTTATCATGTAAAAGTTATTTCGAGCTCACCTTGCCACGAGAGGGATTCAAACACACAACTTTAGAGTTGATAAGCAAATTGCATCCAGGTAGATGAACATCCACCTACAGTAGTCCCCCTCTTATAAGACCACCTCTTTTATCAGGCCAGATGTCAGACACACACTACTAAATTGTCTCCCTCAAGAGAGACCACCCCTCTTATAATGCCACTTTTAAAGGTAAATATTTCACATTAAACAGCTTATCGTACCACTGGTAGACTTGAAAAATATTGAAAGTCCAGCGCCAGCGGTAGGTTTTTGTGGTTTAGTCAGTTACGCAGTAGTGAGTAGCCCCTTTCATATAAGGCCACCCTTCTAATCAGTCGACAGGCAATTAATTTCTTTTCTTTAAAATATAAAAAAAAAATCTTTTATTTGGAATTTATGATAATTTTTGTTGAGTAGGGGCAGTTTTAGTTGATTAGTCAGTTATAGAGTACTGAGATACTAAAATACTACATAATTGTCCCTCTCAAGAGAGGCCATCCTTTTCTATAAGGCCACCTCTCTTCTCGGGCCAAATTTCAAAAGCACTCAGATACTCTAAATTGCACCCCTCCCCTCTTAACAAGGGGCCACTTGTCTTACAAGGCCAGATTTCAGATGTGCTGACATACTAAAATACTAAAAAATTGTCTCCCCAAGAGAGGACACACTTTTTATTAGTCCACATTTTCATTATTGACACAGGGTGGCCTTATAAGAAGGGGACTACTGCACATGTCATAAGAATAACAATAATGAGTGAGCCTAGTGTACTGTTCTGGTACAATGTTGTACCCTTTGACCTTCAATACAATGATGACAAAGTTCATAACTACATGTGACATCAATTTCCTATTTACACAGAACAAGGAATATCATCATGGTTAAATAACTACAATACAACATTGTGACCTACAATGTACTTATAGCAATGACCCTTTAAACAATCACTTTTTTATTGTTTGGTTATACAGTAGGCTCATCTTATAAGGCTATACATTTTTTTTAGGGGATTTACTAATATTTGACTATCTCAGTGCTTCTGAAATTTGGCCTGATAAAAAAGTGGTGGCATTTAATAATAATTAGAACTTGTATGGTCATCGCTTAGATCTAATCATCTAGTAAATTTTAAAGGGATATTAAAGCTCATTTTGGTAATTTTTTGTATCTCATGAAAACTTGCAATTGGTTCAATAAATGATATTTATGAAACATTAACCCGGTTTTTATCAATGAAACTTTGTAAAAGTGACATAATTCGTTGATAATTCTGTCATATCTTGCGGTCTTTGCCTTGAATTGAATTTTTGCTTCCTTGACAAAAATTAATTTCGACCCTTTTAAGTGATATTTTAACGATATTAGGGATTATATGGGCGTGCAAAGTATTTTTGGATTGTTTTTACAATTAAATTGAAAAGAAACAACCTTCGTCACGAGCTGAAAAAATATATGCTAAAACGAGCTTTAATATCCCTTTAAGCTTTCTTGTTGAATATATATATTTAAACTTGTTTGGCCAGCTTTTCACCCCATCTTTCAACAGTACTACATACATTACAAAGACACAGGTTAGATTAATACAAAGTTGATCATGAATCATCACACCAACACTTGAACAAGTGAATCATAAAAATGTTACATTCTTTAGAATTTAATAAACAGCGGGTAAAACTACTAGAAAGTAAAAGTACATCATCGGAAACTGAGACTAATATCAATAAATATACCATTGTTTACACCTGTTCGTTACTCGTTACCCTGACAGGTAAATGTGTTACCACAATTTGATACTTAACATGAAAATGACTTTAAATGCATCATATATACTTATATATCTTTGTTAATAAAAATATAATGTGTTAAAGCCTACAATTGATTGAAAGGTCAAACGGTTAAAAAAAAGAGGGCGGGGTGTGTGTGGGAGGGAGTGAATCTTCTTCAGTAATCAAATATAAAGTGTAAAAACCTACAACTTATTAACAGGTTAAACGGTAAAAAAAGTACGGGAGTGAAAGTGAATCCTCAATTATGAGTGTTTAATGCCAGTTTTAATGATATTTCAGTTATATCGGGTTGGTCAGTTTTATTGGTGGAGGAAACCGAACTACAAGGAGAAAACCAGTAGCTGACAACTTTGTCAAATAAAGTTGCATTGAATACGCATTTACTGTCTACATTTTTTAAGTGCGTCTGAATAGGAGGGGTAGCCTTTGGTGGGAGTGGCCCTATAAAAGGGGGATTATTGCACAACATTGTTAATTAAATTTAATTAGTACAGGAAATTACAACAGGATGTCAATCAAAGTTCTTAATTAGCTACCCCATGAATAAAACTGGCAAATCATATAATATTGTGAGGCAGTTTTAACAATTATTTTCTTAATCGTATACATACACATATATTAACCCATGGTATTGTATGGGTAGCATCCCAAATTGTCGATTCCCAGTTTGCCGAATCCCAAATTGCCGAGTCCAATTAGCCGATTCCCAAATTGCCGACATATGAAAAATATTGTTATTGCAAGTAGAATAATGCTTCTAATTTATGAAGGAAAATTGTAAATAATTAAATAAATATTTCTTTTGAAATGGTCCCACATACCAGGGAGTTTAGATTATAGCATTCGAGCTCAAAAGGATATATTTTTATATGGTGGATTAGTCCTGCAGACAACCATGATTTCTGTCAAAATGAATGATGCCAAGAAATAATTTCAAAACATATGCTCTGTGAAAAATAACTAGCATAAATATGAGAGAGTACACATTTTTTGTTTTGTAAATACGCCCCAAATTTGTTTGGAGTTAATTAATTGCCGATCATTGATTAAAATCTACCATAATCACCTAGCTTGGATATTGTGGGTATAGTACTAGTTCATTTTTAGATTACCGAAATCATAAATCAGTTCTAAATAATTTGCTATTTAACGACAATTTTCGGCATATTTTTTTTTCTTTCTTACTTAGTAAAACTCTAAAAAAACCATTTACTTATTTGTAGTTTTTTTCCATTGTTCTTCAATTGTTTGGGTAATGAGTATCAGCATCTCCTATTCAACAATCAGTATGCATTTGATTATGGTTTTTCTAATTAAAATTGCACGAAAAATTACTGCTTTCAATAAAATATGTACATATCATCAATAATTTTTTTTATAAAATAAAAATTAATATGATGAAATTTTGCCATTTTTAACAAAAGTCGGCAATATGGGATTCGGCAAAATGGAATCGGCAATCTGGTACTAATTCATTGTATGTACTAGTCAAGGATGATTCAGGTTAGAGAAAAAAATCAATGAAAATAGCTCAAAGCATCTACACCCCCTTTCAAAAAGGTCATTTATGACCACTTCTGACTGTGTCCTGCAATTTTCGGAAAAAACAATTTCACAAAAAAAAGCTGAAATTAGATAAATGAATGAAAAAATCACCCCCAACTAGTTCATCACAGTATCAACAATTGCAGGAAACAAATTTTTCACAGGAAAACAGCTGAAATCAGTTAAATAACGGGAAATAATCATCCCTAACTAGTTCATCAATTATAGTACAAGGCAGTATAAAAAAATTACCAGAATTTTTTGTTTAAATGTACATGCATAAATTAAACTAATTTCATCCCTGGTAACTTTATTATCATGATCAAGACAGCAGGTGTTAATGTGGTCTATGTGAATACATGTACTTTAAACTTGACACCATACGGAAGTAGACATACAGGGACGAGTAGACATACAGGGTAGAGTGATTCATATCTGATTTTGTAAATAAACAAATTGTTTACACTTTACACTTATATATAATGATTACATGTGTACACAAACTACAATGGCCGGAGAAGCCATGAAAATTCATCATACAGCGATGAGCCTGGTTACTTAATAAAAATAACTGAAATCAATGAAAAATTGCTGAAACCATGCATCTACACCCCCTTTCAAAATTGTCATTTTTGACCTGTTTTGACCATGTCCAGCAACTTTTGGAAAACAATTTTCAGAGGCAAATCAGTTAAATAACTATAAAAAAAATCCCTGATCATAAAAGCCAACATTAACATTAATACACACATGATAAGATGAACTGTCCATGAACTGCAGTATGTTCTTTAAAAATGGGCGTGTGACTGACTGAGAAACATTGTAAACAAACATGTCTTTTACCAAGCAGGGATCTATGCAGACAAGCGGAAGTTGATTATGACCAATGACTAAACCCAGTGATTAGAGACACACAAATTTAGGGAGTGAGTGAGTGAGTGATTGTTGCTTCATGCCGGGAGAAAAAAAATTCTGCCACATAATGGTGACAACAAGTTATTTTTTGATAAGATGATAATTTAAGGATGCCTACTTTGTACAGGACCAACACAATGAGCTCAATTTTTGCATTGCTAGTTGACTCGTGTGTTGTTCAACCAAAATCTCAACTTCAATATTCCTTTGGTTTTCAAGGAGGATTCATACAAACCCTGCCCCACCTCATTCCTCTTGCCTTAATTAGCATCCAAATTTAAATTGAATTACAAAATGCATGGTGTGTCCATTGGGAAAGGAAAGATAATTAATAGTTTCAGATCCACTCCTTGTATGTACTGTATATGTATTCATTGTACTGTCTTAAGAGGACCCCAAAAGAAACTCACCTGATATCAAGAAAAAGTCATACCTTTAATTTACACCCAATCAAATCTACATCATTCAAATCAAATGAAAAGTTTATCCTACTATTAACTACAATGTATATACTTTGCAAACAATACACAATACAAATAATTGTATAATTAACACAATAACCTAATTTCCTGGCATGTTATAAACTCTAACCACCTTATCTAAATTTACACAGTTGTTTCACCTTTTTTTATCTATTCTGTACCAAGTGTTTTTTGTTCTTTCTTAAACCCCAAGAAATATACCTAAAGAGCTTACATGTAGTAACTTGAATGCAGACATGTACAGTATTTGTTTATGTTCCAACGAGCTTATGTAACATTTGACATTTGTACATTTAACATATGATATGCATACCTGTACCAAATCATCCAATTGTTTTTTTTAATATACATACCTGTTCCCTGAGGTGGACTTTTATTGACATATTGGGCCAGTAAACGTGATCTCTTTTTGTCGTATCCCTTCCTTGTTATATCCCCTGAAAATATACAAAATACATGTACGGTATACAAAATGTATTCACAATTATTGTGTACTATAATAGTCTCACCCTTAAAATGCTACCCCTTTTGCAATGAAATAGGTGGCCTTATAAGAGAGGTGACCTCTCTAGAGGGTGACAATTTAGTAGTATTTTACTGGTGACCTCTTTAGAGGGTGACAATTTAGTAGTATTTTACTATCTCAAAGCATCTGATATCTGGCTTCATAAGAGGAGTGGTCTTTGGTGGGAGTGGCCCAATAAAAGGGAGGCTACTGTGTTTACTATCTCAAAGCATCTGATATCTGGCTTCATAAGAGGAATGGTCTTTGGTGGGAGTGGCCCAATAAAAGGGAGGCTACTGTGTTTACTATCTCAAAGCATCTGATATCTGGCTTCATAAGAGGAATGGTCTTTGGTGGGAGTGGCCCAATAAAAGGGAGGCTACTGTGTTTACTATCTCAAAGCATCTGATATCTGGCTTCATAAGAGGAATGGTCTTTGGTGGGAGTGGCCCAATAAAAGGGAGGCTACTGTGTTTACTATCTCAAAGCATCTGATATCTGGGATGCGTTCAACATCGTAGCTGCTAGGTTGAGCTACGTAGAAAAATCCTATTGAACGGAAAGCTAGCCTAGTCGTTACATAGCTCTAGCTAGCTTAAAAAATGTCTGCTAGCTTTTGAATCCAAGATGGCGGCTAAAACTAAATTTAATTTCGTAAGGTAAAAATAGTGGCATTGCAGGAAGTGACAATGCTTTTAATACGGATGATAATTTATTAAGGTAACTAGACAAATACGATTAGCTAAAATGTTCCAAGAAATTATTCTATATGATTGGTGCCATATTTGTTAGCACTGCAACGTAGCTAATCGTTCAATGACATCATGGCTAGTTTACCTAGCAGCTAGGCTAGCTGCTACGATATTGAACGCAACCCCGGCTTCATAAGTGGAGTGTTCTTTGGTAGGAGTGGCACTATAAGACGGAGGCTACTGTATAATATTCACCATCAATAAAACAACACAAGGAACATATTCTTTCTATGCAGTAAATGAGTCTGTGGTTGTTGTTTAAGGATTCGAAGTGAGCATTTTTCAGCTTTGACCAGACGATGTCTATGAAGTAATAGATGAACAAATTCAGTTGGATTTTTACAGCATGTCGTTCCACTCAAATACATTATCTCGACTTTGAGCCATCCAGTCTTTACTCAAGTCTTTTGCTTTATACACTGTGTGCTTAGCAAAGAAGCAGCAAACACCATTTTTTTAGTCTGTGATTTGACCCAATCAGGGCTTGCATCCACTATTTACAGATCACATTTTAAGCTGTTAATAGCATGTTAACCATTACAAGGAGGTAATTGAAAATGAACAAAAAACAAACATTTACAATAAGAGATATACTGGATAAAAATAAACAGGAGTCGGAGAGATAATATCACACTACATCCAAAAAGCATGATAAAGTATAAGTACAATGTTTATATTTTTCTACAGTCAGATGAAATCAACAACCAGTTTATATTTCTCTGGTTTATATTAATTGCTTATCAATAGAGAAAATAATGCTCAGTTTTAATAACATTTGTAAGCAACATAGTATTTCTCTGAATTATTAAAAATATTAATTGAAGATTCTAAAGATGTAATCAGAGCTGAATTATGAAGACTGCTAAGGTTTGAAAGATGAAAACTGCTTAGTGTTGATATGTGAAAACTGTTTAGTGCTGAAATGTAAAAATTGCTTAGCACTGAGAAGTGAAAACTGTTTGGCACTGAAATGTGAAAATTGCTTGGAACTGAGAAGTGAAAACTGCTTAGCACTGAAATGTGAAAACTGCTTAGCACTGAAATGTGAAAACTGCTTAGCACTGAGAAGTGAAAACTGCTTAACGCTTAGTGCTAAAATGTGAAAACTGATTCACACTGAGAAGTGAAAACTGCTTGGCACTGAGCAGTGAAAACTGTTTGGCACTGAAATGTGAAAACTGCTTAGCACTGAGAAGTGAAAACGGCTTGGCATTGAAATGTGATAACTGCTTAGCATTGAAATGTGATAACTGCTTAGCATTGAAATGTGATAACTGCTTAGCATTGAAATGTGAAAACTGCTTACAGCTGAAGTAAATGATCAATAAGTAAACAGATGGCATACATAAAAGAAATATTCACACACAAATGAAGGTACATGTACCGGTAGGTGAAAAATCAGTAAAAAAAACTAGTACAATTACAAATGTATATCTATATGTCTACTTGAATAAATTTCCCATTCAGAACCGACAAAGCCTATGTAATACATTCAGATTACATACACTGATTACAAAGTTTAAAGCTTGTAACAATATATATCATCTAAAACAATCAGCTGAATACCTCTCAGGCAGATAAAACGTTTTAATATAATAGTCTGTTAAAATTACAGATGAAACAATCTAGCCTTAACATCTTAAATCTTTATTTACTTTTTGTCAAGTTAGCATTGCCATGCGAAATATTGTGTGAAGTAACAGTTTTATTAAGGTTACACAGTCTTCACACTAACCCTGCCCGAGGCCTGCGACAAGTAAAACTGGATTCAGACAAGTGAAAATTATGAAAGAATAGATATGTCTGAATAAATTGATTTTTTTTTAATTTGGCTTTCGGGCAAGTAGGTGAAAAAAATTAAGGCAAAGACTGGTTACATCTGCTTGTAATGAGTAGCCAAGCTACGAGTAATGATCAATCTAGTTTATGGAAAGAAAGTTTAAACAGTGAAGGTCAACAATTCAACCAATATCAACAAATCAAACAACCACCTCTCGTCTCAAATCATTGAACATAAAAAAAGACTTTGAAAATTTTGGTTCTGGCACAAAAAAGTCCTGCAACTTTCGTATTTTTTTCAAAGGAAAATAGCTTAAAAATCAATTACAGGTATATAACTGAAGAAATAAATCATCCCTGTATATTTCACATAAAAAATATTGTCTGAACAAACATGTAGCTTAATGCCATCCCTTTTACACAAAATGTGTAAATGCATTCCATATACACAACATATAGTGCATGTACCAATGTGTTATTTCTAAAGCTTTGTATACAGATTACCTGGATGACAGATCAACCGATTCAATGTCTGCAAACTATAAATGTAGCTTACAACCCACCTCCCTCCCCCTTTTCAGTTCATAAGAATAAATACAAAATGTTCAAATGCATATACACATTGAACATGTACCAAAGCGTTGTACAAAAAAAATGCTTTCTTTGAGGGCAACTTGGTGCCATAAAAAGGTAGCCAAAGGGGGTAACAATTAACTGCATGATAGATCAATGTCTATATAATCCATGAAAACAATATGTCACGCAGGTAAAATGACTGACGATTTATATAATAAGATCCTTCTATAGACTGACTATAATTAACTATCATCTGTTTAAACAGAGCATCGTAAATTAACTACGATTTTTACCCTACAGACAAAAACAATTTTCTTTGTACACAATTTTATAAAGAGACACAAAAATAACAAATATTTTGAAACATATTGGAGAAAAATATATGCGTATAGAATAGAATATATTTTATTGCCTAATAATAGGGCCCACATGAGGCATCATTAACAATACAAACATTCATGATTGATAAATGAGACATACACACAAAAGAACTAGAGGCTCAGCCCACTGAGCCTGTATCGCTCACCTGACAATAGAATGATACTGAAGCAAATTTCAAAGGGAGATAATCATTACCTTAAAAAACAGCAGCCATCTTGAATGGAGGGTGGGGCTGTCGGACACAATTTTAAAAGGGACACACCCAGGGACCATCTATGCCAAGTTTGGCTCCATTTGGCCAAGCTGTTTCAGAGGAGAAGATTATTTTAACATTAGCCAATCAGAAAAAAGAATTATTCTTGGCGGCCATGTTTATAGGCCAAATAGAACGAAATGGAGAAACTTTATAGAGGACCTTACATAGATGCTTACTGCCAAGTTTGGTTCCATTTGGCCAAGTTGTTTCAGAGGAGAAGATTAAAATATGAAAAAGTTACTGGACGGACGACGGACGCTAAGTGATGGCAATACCTCACATGGCCCTTTGGGTCAGGTGAGCTAAAAAATGATGAAAAAAGGGGAATAACTCCTAGACAGGTAATCAGATTTACTTCAAAATTGCAGGGCATGTAGATCTTGACAAGCTGAACATGTTTTCAGTTTACACTCAACATCTATCTCTTATAGTTTTTGAAATAAAGGATGAAAAGTTTTAACATTTTTAAAATTTGATGAAAAAAGGGCAATAACTTCAAGATGGGTAATCAGATTTACTTTAAAATTGTAGGCTAGGTTGATCTTGACATGCTGAACATGTTTGCTGTTTAAACTTAACATCTATCTCTTATAGTTTTTGAAATAAAGGACAAAAGGTATTAACATTTTGAAAATTTGACAAAAAAAAGGGCAATAACTCCAAATTGGGTACTCAAATTAACTTCAAAATTACAGGGTAGGTAGATCTTAATATGCTGCACATGTTTGCAATTTAAACTTAACCTTTATCTCTAATAGTTTTTGAAATATCAGACAAAAATGTTTAAATTAAAAAAATAAAATATAAAAAAGGGCAATAACTCCTAGACGGGTAATCAGATTTACTTCAAAATTGCAGGGCATGTAGATCTTGACATGCTGCACATGTTTGCTGTTTAAATTTAACGTTTATCTCTTATAGTTTTGGAAATAAAAAACGAAAAGTATTAAAATTTTGACGAAAAAAGGGCAATAACTCCAAGATAGGTAATCAGATTTTCTTCAAAATTTCAGGGTAGTTAGATCTTCCTGTGCTGATCATTTTTAACCCTGTCAGATTTCTGATAATATTAACGGTTTTTGAGTTGTTACCAAAAACGTGCAATTTTACCATATGTTCTATTTTTAGTAACAGCGGCCATGTTTGTTGGCCGAATGGAATTAAATGAAGAAGTTTTATAGAGGATCTTACATAGATGCTTCCTGCCAAGTTTGGCTCCATTTGGCCAAGCAGTTTCAGAGGAGAAGATTTTTTTAACATTAGCCAATCAGAAACAAGAATTGCCCTTGGCGGCCATATTTGTTGGCGGAATGGGACGAAATGAAGAAACTTTATAGAGGACCTTATATAGATGCTTTCTGCCAAGTTTGGTTCCATTTGGTCCAGTTGTTTCAGAGGAGTAGATTAAAATATGAAAAGTTAACGGACGGACGACGGACGCCAAGTGATGGCAATACCTCACATGACCCTTTGGGTCAGGTGAGCTAAAAAGGACATAGTTTGGGGTTTTTATATTTCTAAAAATATAAATATAATTATTATTATTTAGTGGATCATGTTCTGGTTTGTCCCCTATATCTCAGATCCAGTGTGACACTTTACATATGTTGCATATTCCTTAACAAGCAGTAAACCTGCTAAAAACACCTATGTGTTATGTGTATATACATGTACATGTGTTATGTAGATTATAAATGTCTATTTTACACTTTTTTGCTTGTTTCTACTATTCTTATAATTACCCTAAAGACAAAACAATTTCCTTTGTTACACAATTTTATAAAAAGACACAAAAATAACAAATTCTTGGAAACAAATTGCAGGAAAATATATGTGTATGTACATACACATGTAATATGTTTATCTAAAACTATTTTTCTGTTTCTACGATTTTTACCCTAAAGACAAAGACAATTTTCTTTGTACACAATTTTGTTTAAAAAACACAAAAAATAATGAACATTTTGAAAAAATTTGAGGAAATAAGTGCGTATATTAGGTGCAATGGAGCAGGGCTTTCAAGTGAACCAGTACTTCCCTATTCATAGCTATATATATATAGGCGGTACTTTTTCTTAGAAGTTGAACATTTTGTATGAATATCTTATGCAACACTTGTTGAAATTAGGAGGTACCAATTACCATTTTAAGTGGGTGATAGTACCTGGTACCACTCCTTATTGAAATGCCTGATGCAGTTTCACTTATTATATTCAAAAAATAAAACATGTTTAAACTAATGTAGTTAATGAGATATCCACATGTTTTTTTAAAATACTTTTTTTTTCTGTACAGAGAATTAGGGTAAGGGCTATTCACTTTCAAAGAGATAAACCTGTATAGGGGCCCAATAGCCCATGATCACCAAAACTTGGCCGGGGTCCCTAAGATTTTTCAGACGTGTCCACGATAGCCCCTTGTATATCATAACTATCAGACTTCAGTCAGAGGTCAGTCCAGACAATTATATGTCAAACTGACCAGTAAAACCCATATAGGTCAACAAGGTTAAGGTGTGTTCTGTACAGATCAACAATGTCTTCTCTGAATAATTCGGAAACAATGTTTACCAAGATTTTACACTAAAGACAAAAACGATTTCTTTGTACGGTAAACAATTTGGTTAAAGAGACAAAAAATTACACAATTTTTTGTAACAAAATATGTAAAGGTAACATTACATTACATCTAAGCATAAACGATTTGTTATGGTTTTTTTCCTTCTGTATACAAAAATAGATAAAACAATGTTACTGTCAACAGTAATTTTACCCAACAGGAAAAAACAATTTCTTTCATTCTTGAAAAGGAGACACAATCAACAAACTTTGAGTAAACAAATAAAACCTTTTAACTTGAAAAAAGTAGCTCACAATGTACAATGCAATCTATAATAGGGGGGGGGGGGAGGGTTAGGGTTATAGTGTTTAATGCCACTTTCAACAATATTTCAGTTGGCAGTCAGTTTTATTGGTGGAGGAAACTGGAGAAAACCATCAACCTGTCACTAACAAAAGTTTATCACATAATGTTGTATCGGGTACACCTCGCCTGAGTAGGATTCGAACTCACAATGTAAGTACTGATAGACATAGGTAGTTATAAATCCAACTACCATACGATCACGACCACGACGGCCCCCTGTAGAAGTATATCCCATGAGGATGTATTGAATAAACTTTCAAAACTTTTAGTAGACAAATGAGATAAAAAAAAGAGTGTCAACCTTGTTTGTAAAATGGGAACTGTAATTTCAGGAATTCCCTAATGTGGCAACCCTGGGCCACAATTCTTTTTTTTTTTGCTAATAATTCAGTTGATTTGCATAAATATTGTAAATCCTTAAAAAAAATTATGTCTCAAAAAAAGTAACTTGATACCTGCACCCTCAGGGAAGATTAGTTATTAACTAATTGTGGCACTCTCTAAAAATAAAGAATTTATTATTATTTATTATTATTATACCCTAATCAAGAACAAAATCAAGCTCTTAATTGAACTGCATCTGACTTCATGATTAGAAGACTGTTTCCCTGTTTCATAACAGAAAAGTGATCATTTCTCCTCTTAATCCTTTTATCTGACAATAAACCAGATATTATTTACAAACAAAGAAATACAAGATGTTTACACACCTCAAGCTGACTCATTAAACCATAGCTAAATGACACTTCAAAGTGATGATACCATCTAATTTATGATAGATTATCATTATCATAAGTCTAAGATAATGTCAGCTGGGTGTTAATGTAAAGTTCTACATTGTAGCATGTAGCACAGAGAAATGCTTCAACAAGCAGAATCAATGGAAAAGCAAGTAGAACTTTTGCTATAATTTAGGTACAATAGTACCCCTCTTATGGTGTTTAACGCCACTTTCAACAATATTTCAGTTATATCGTCGCGGTCAGTTTAATTGGTGGAGGAAACTGGAGTACCCGGAGAAAACCACCGACCTGCCACAAATCACTGAAAAACGTTATCACATAATGTTGTATCGAGTACACCCCCCTCATATAAAGCCACCCCTTGTGCAATGAAAAAGTAGAGGAGTGGTCTCTCTCAGGTCCTTTCTTCAGGTAGACAATAAATCACTTTTTACTATCTCAGTGCATTTGAAATCTGGCCTGACAATAGGGGTGGCCTTTGGTAGGAGTGGTTTTACTGCATAAATTAAAATGTGTATTTTTGGGAGTTTCAATTCTGCTTTGTCTCCATCATTGAACAAAACAGACAAAAAAACAAATGTACTGTACATTATAAGCCTTGAAAATACATCAAATTAGGCCAAAAAAAAATATATGTGTGTTTACTGTCACATGTCAAAAAAATCTAGGGTCGGTCGGTCGGCATTAATTTTTTTTTTTTTTTTTTTTTTTTAAACTATCGGCAAAACCGGAAATAGTCGTGCCCGGTTCCAGAATCCGATAGCGGTATTTCATTTTCAAAATTTCCGGTAAGCCGTCATTTGTATTATGACGAGTTACACAGTTTTTCTACCTTCTTTGCTCTCAATTTCGACAAAAAGCTAGCGGTTGAATAAATAAAACATTGCTGCTGATTAAACAACACAAATGGTTATCCGAATTCTGTGTAAAAATTGATAGGGTCGTTAGCAAAAATTAGGGTGGAATAATTGCCGATAAAAAAGGTTAGGGTCGGCGGCTGAAAAATAGGGTGGGTCGGGTGACCGTAAACACACATATTTTTTTTTTTGGCCTTATAATTATTTTCAGTCTATTACAAAACAATAAAGGAACATTTCACACTTGAAGTGAGCACTTCAACCATTACACCACCAATTCAGTAAAATTCTAATTATATATATACAATGTTATGTAAATTTGTAATATAAAATTTTGCTCAAAACAATCTCCATTTTGACTTCCTTTTTTACTCTCCCAGTAACATTGCTGATATCAACAACATCATATGTATGTAAAATGACAAATACTCCATTTTTACTATATTCTCATATCAGTCATACTTTGTATCAAAAACACACTAATTCATAATACAAAATGTTAGAAAAAAAGATGCAAAAAAAACTCAATTTAAATTTTTACCCTCCCAGTCATATTGTTGATACCAACAACATAAAATGTTCTTTAAAAAAATTATACAAAAAAAACATTTCCATTTTGAGCCCCCCCCTCCTTTTTTTTTTTACTCTCCCAGTCATATTGTTGATATCAAAAACATAAAATGCTCTTTAAAAAAATTATACAAAAAAAACATTTCCATTTTGACCCCCCCCCCCCCCTTTTTTTTTTTAACTCTCCCAGTCATATTGTTGATATCAAAAACATAAAATGCTCTTTAAAAAAATTATACAAAAAAAACATCTCCATTTTGACCCTCCTTTTTTGACTCCCCCAATCATATTAACATTGCTGATATCAACAACATACTAGACAGATAAAACCTAAATAACAGTTATTAAACAGTAAAATCAGTAGGGGGTGCCATTCCTACACTAATTGAAGAAGTCTGATTCCTGTGTACTGAAAACTAATTTACAAACACTATTTGAGTGTCGTTAAATGTAAACTATTTCCCACAAACGTTTTTTTTTCTTCACATCTTTAAAAAAAAAACAACATCTGATAACACTTTACCTACATAAATATTTATTTCTTGTCTTTGATACATTTAGTACAAGCTCTGACACATACCAGGATATTTATTAACTTGTTAACTTTAATTAAAGTACCTTAAACATAATCAAATTTCTGTTTTCTTTATATACAAGTGTAAGTTTCCATTGTCAAATAATTCTATGGGTTAGATTTATGGTGTTTTGCCACTTTCAACAATATTTCAGTTATATCCTGGCCGTCAGTGTTATTGGTGGAGAAAACCGGTGTACCCGAAGAAAACAACCGACCTGCCGCAAGTCATTGACAAACTTTATCACATAATGTTGTATCAAGTACACCTCGCCTGAGCGGGATTCGAACTCACAACATTTGTGGTGCTAGGCACTGATTGCATACATAGTTATAAATCCAACTACCATATGATCATGACCACGACTGCCCCTAGCTCTGACACATACCAGGGTATTCAATAACTCATTAACTTTAATTAAAATAATTTAAACATAATCAAATTTCTGTTTTCTTTATATACTGTACCTGTATATTTTGATTGTCAGATAATTCTAGGGTTAGGGTTATGGTGTTTAATGTCACTTTCAACAATATTTCAGTTATATCATGGCACTCAGTATTATTGGTGGAGGAAACCGAATAAAACCACCAACCTGTCGCAAGTCACTGACAAACACAAATAATTCTAAAACTGTTAGTTACATCTACATGTAACATCTTAAAATTATATTGAAACTGGTTTGAAAAAGGGCTCATGTTACTGGGCGATTCGGTCGAAGAAGTCGCCTTGTGATCACTGACTTCGCTTTCTTGTTGGTCAAAAGCAAAGTGCAAGTTATTTGAATAGTCCATCTACATCTATATACAACACTAGAGTATTTTTGCCACATGTCATTGATAATGGAAAACGATACATGTACAAAAATAAATATCTTAAGTGAAATATTTAATATTTCAGTGATTCAGCTAGGAACTGGTCTCAAGACAATTGCCCATCTAGCTATTTCTCAAATTGTCATGAAGAACTTTATAAAATTTTGTTTAATTATTAAAGAATGTCCTGAAGAAATTTTTATGAAACTGGCAATTGTCCTGAAGATTTCAAAATTCTAGCTGAAACACTGTATTTTTAAGAGTAGCAAAAATTTGTGCCAACTCGGCAACTGTTTATTAAGTGTAATTTTACTTTATGTTTCTTGTTTTTACTTTTGTAGTGTTTAAATTTAATTTTTATTTATTTAACGAGCATTGCCAACAACTGATGGCTATGAGCGGTTTTCCTCTTGTGGTGTTGTACATACATAGCTCATAGGGATTTTTTCTCAAATTTACTTAATGTGGAAAAACACTTGCATTGATCGTTCGTATCATTTACATGTAACTAAGAGGGGAGGTTTGGTTCTATACAACTTCTTTTTATTGAAGTGCCTGTGTCCAAGCCAGGAGAGTAAGCAGTCATGTACTGGTATACATGTGTTAGGAGAGTAAGCAGTCATGTACTGGTATACATGTGTTAGGAGAGTAAGCAGTCATGTACTGGTATACATGTGTTAGGGGAGTAAGCAGTCATGTACTGGTATACATGTGTTAGGAGAGTAAGCAGTCATGTACTGGTATACATGTGTTAGGAGAGTAAGCAGTCATGTACTGGTATACATGTGTTAGGAGAGTAAGCAGTCATGTACTGGTATACATGTTAGGGGAGTAAGCAGTCATGTACTGGTATACATGTGTTAGGGGAGTAAGCAGTCATGTACTGGTATACATGTGTTAGGGGAGTAAGCAGTCATGTACTGGTATACATGTGTTAGGGGAGTAAGCAGTCATGTACTGGTATACATGTGTTAGGAGAGTAAGCAGTCATGTACTGGTATACATGTGTTAGGAGAGTAAGCAGTCATGTACTGGTATACATGTGTTAGGAGAGTAAGCAGTCATGTACTGGTATACATGTGTTAGGGGAGTAAGCAGTCATGTACTGGTATACATGTGTTAGGAGAGTAAGCAGTCATGTACTGGTATACATGTGTTATGGGTATCAATTTTACCTCTGTTTCTATCATTTTTCAATAAGACGTAGGAACTATTATAACAGTGTGGTATTTTTCGTTTTTTAATTTATTCCTAGTGAACAAAACGTTCAATTAAAAATTCTTGTAAAAGTGTATCTTAAACACTAACAATGCAAAAATTGAGTATGACGTTCATTCCTTTGTGAGAACAAATAATTCAATGAAAACGTCAGAAATAAGCCATTCACATCTGTCAAAAAAAAATTACATGTGTTTGTGATTAGTATAGCATGTTGTCCAACGATCACATGCCAAAAAATAATTATTTAGAAAATTAATTGACATGGATTTGTGAACAAGAAAATAAACAAGGATACGATTCATATTTTTTTTTAGAACAAAGATGTTATTATTCTTGTAACATGTAAAGGTACACAGGGGTGGATCCAGGAGGGGGGTGCACCCGATGCACGTCCCCCCCCTAAAATTTGGAAAAATCGTGATTTTTTTTCACACGAAATACCCCAACAAATTTCACGCCTCCCTCCGCTCAGCACAATTTTTTTAAGTGCCCCCCCCCCCCCCCCCCCTAACTTGAAATCCTGGATCCGCCCCTGGTACAGATACACATGTGTGTACGATAGAGAAATAAATACAACATTATTTGTCATTACCAAAAATACACCATTGCATTTAGAATTTTTTTTTAAATATTTAAATCGATTTTAAAACTATTCCATTAATATTTTTTTTTTAAATCCAATAAAACTCCAGACAAATTTCATCCTTAATAATTATGTAATTTTCAAAATCCTTCTTTTTTTCTTTTTTTGCTAAAAAGTCAGAATCCTCCAATAAATAAAACAGTAAAATGACATTACTAAGAGAATATTTTGTTCATATAACTTCAATTTTCTCTTTTATATACACACACATTACAGCGATGATTCTGGTGAGCAAATAAAATCAATGAAAATAGCTGAAACCATCTACACCCCCTTTCTAAACCTCCATTTTTGACCAGTTCAGACCGTGCCCTGCAACTTTTGAAATTTTTTCCCCAAAGGAGAATAGCTGAAATCAGTTAAATAACTGAAAAAAATCATCCCTGACATTAAAAGTATGTTAAACAGACGAAGCATGACGGACTGACGAGGATTCCACTCCCCTACAAGACCAGGGGTATAATTAGTTTAGTTTGACATAACAAAGTTTTAACAGTAGCTATGTAGGTATATAATACCTGTGTGTCAGTAGTAGTTTTAGAGGCCATTTATATATAATGTACATTGTACTTGTAACAATAAATGTTTACAGGGGTGTGGAAAACCATGTAGTAACATTTTAACACTTGTCCAGGGCGAGGAGAAATGTTACTTATCCAAATTCTTTGTTTTTTTGTCCTGCCACAAAACATGGCGATTGTGACTTCAAATAATTAATGGGTTGCCCATACAACTTTTAGGACAAGCCCTTTTAGGCTACCTAAGTTTTTTTTGCCCATTTTTGAACAAGCACTATTAAAGTCAGAATGTGTCCCCTGTAGAAACTAGCTAAAATATTTTAAAAAATAAAATCGTTTTCCTACCTACCAACCCTAATATTTAACAGCATGTTAGTGGAAACACATGTATTTTTTTTTCTTGGCCTTATACAGGTATTTCAATAAACCAGTGATCATTCTGGTTAGCAAATAAAATAACTGGAAATCAATGAAAAATAGCTAAAACCATCTACTCCCCAATTTCAAAACATCAAATTTTGACCAGTTTAGATCGTGCCCTGCAACTTTCTGAATTTTTTTCCCCAGAGGAGAATAGCTGAAATCAGTTAAATAACTGAAAACAAATCTTCCCTGATATACCAAATTGAAATCTTATCCTTCTTAAATATGTAGATTCTGCACAGCAGTCAGGGATTCAGCCAGGATTTTGAGACCATTAGCGGAACAGTATTTTTTCTAATTATGAATAAACAAGAATATAATAAGTTTAATCTTATAATCAATTATTTTGCCTTGTTGTCCTTGGTAGTTAGCAATGGAGATAGAAAGCATCCTAGGATGGGAACATACTTTGGAAAATTGTTCAAAAAAAGTAATCGTCAAAATTAAAATACATTCGTCAATTACGAAAAAATGACGAGCACTGGCTGAACAACTGCCAGTGATCAAATTTTGATGAAGATGGACATGCAATGTAGATGAAATTTACGACACGAAACATGCATTATTATGTAAATAATTTAATTTGTATACAGCATGCAATATTACTATGTACCTTCATCAAACTCATTCCCCTCCAGCCTTTCTATTATATCACTTAAACTGTGCATAATTATTAATCCAGTCAAAATTAGTGCCAGTTTCACTCAAATTTTACATATAATATCACTTAAACTGCACATATTAATCCCATTATATACATGTATTGACATTCTATAACAGGTTATATTCCACTAGACACAAATATGTCTGTATGTAATGTATCCACTTGTAAGTTTCACAAGGAAACTGAACTTCAAACATACGACAAGAAAAATGCAGCGCTCCTACTTTTGTGTAACTTTGTACATGTATAACTATTATTATGGGGTCACATATTAAACAAGTACATGGCTCAGGTATGAGGTCTGTATAACGATTTATTTAAGGTATCTGTGGGATCTATGTGTGACTGGATCAAACATTCTGTGATGAGGGTTTCAGAGGGTCTTAATCAAATTTTTAATCCCTCAAGTAATTTTATAGAATTCTTGAGGGAGGGGGTCTATACATGTGTAAGTTAATATAACTTCTGTCAAGGGTTTCAGAGGAAGGGTTCTTGATAAAAAAAATTAATCCATTAGGTAATTTGATAGAATTCTTGAGGGAGGGGGGTCTATACATGTGTAAGTGAGATATTAAAATTAATATAACTTTTGTCAAGGGCTTCACAGGGGGTGGGGGATTTGGGGGATTCTTAATCAAATTTTTAACCCAATCAGTAATTTGATAGAATTATTGGGGGAAGGGGGTCTATACATGTGTAAGTGAGATACTAAGATTAATATAAATTATAACTTAGACTGTCAAATAATATGTTATTAAGATGAAGGTCTTGATGGGGGACCCTTTGATTCTGTTAAGCATGATCGCTAAAATTCAGATCCTTGTTGTAGGATAAAATACAAATGATGAGTCCAGGACTCTCCTAGACGAGTTGCAAGTACATGATTGATTGATTGATTGGTGTTTAACGTCAAGCGAGCAATTTTTCAGTTATATTCAGGACGATCATGTATCTTTGAAATTGACAGTTAATGATGCAGTCTAGGCCTCAGATACCTGTATATCTCTGAAATTGGGTTATAAAACACATTAACATGTATTTTCCTTGTAATATAAACAGTGTATAAGATAGTGAGGAATGGATGAGGCAGTGGCATCATATACAAAAGTTTTCATGTTATTTTTTTAACTGTGGTACTTTGCTTATTAAAACATCAATTTGATGTCTACAGTGATTTAAAAAAAACAAGTCAATAGCTCATAGGAAGTAGCTCTTGATAAGTACATAATCCACCAGCCACATTACAAGTACATGTAGGTCACATACAGTTTAATCAGTACATAATCCACCAGCCACATTACAAGTACATGTAGGTCACATACAGTTTAATCTAAATAATTAAGAACAATTTATCAGGGGAAAAACAATCTTTATATTAACAAAGGTTGATTTTACTGATTATGCTTTATTTATTTTTTCATTTTTTACGGGGGGAGGGACTGAGGGGAGGGGGGGATATTTCAAAGCTTCACTACAAACTGTATAGTGGTTGTTAATTTTACCGACCATAGATGCAACATCTATAAAATTAGCAAAAAATTTTATTTTTTACTAATCTTGTCGTTCCCCCCCCCTTTTCTTCCTGAAACCTCAACAAATGAACTATTGAAATGAAAATATGAATGAATAGCATGAAAACACAGATGTATATTTATATAGGGAATACATAATGTCAAGTGATATAATGATGGTCTCGGTAGGGTCAAACTGATTAAAATCACATCTCTTACTTACGCCCCTTTAATTGATAACGGCCCATGCTGTGACCCATCAATGAAGGGGGTCGGTGAGAGATGTGATTTTTGATAGAGTTAAGACTGCTGTAGGATGTAATGACGAGGCCATTATAAATTGTATGTAGGTGGTAAGGTTAACCTGGCATGTGACATAACACCTATAGATACTTTAATAGTAAGTATATGTAAAGAGACTTCATTTAAGTAGAAACATTAATAAGGCTAAAAAGAAAAAAATATGTGTTTCTAGTTTTCCTACCATACCTGATGAAAGTTATTCTAGAAACGTGTTATGTACACTAAATTAGATATCTACATTTCTATTTTTAGCCACACCCTACATATACTGTTTTTATTGGGAACAAATAATGCACCCAAAAACTGTGACAATATCAATAATCAAATTATGTTTTCTTTGACTTGATTTTTACTAGTCTTGGCAATCTTTCATGGAAATTGGAAATTCTAAAGAAGACTACACATAGAAGAAACCAGTCTGATTAGATGCAAAAATTACGGACAAAAAAATCACATGGTCATCTTTGGATTTAACAGTGAGCTCAAAAAATAAACACGTCAAATTATGAATATTTTTGTGTTTTTATCTCTCTCTTGGAAGTCTATGGTCATGTTTTCACTTGTACCTAATAAATACCTTGACAATAATAATATAGCATAAGCTTTCTATAACAGGACATTAAAATGTAATAAAGTATATCTTAATTGTAGTTATAATAATATAGATATAATGTTAAGAAAATCATTTACTTTTGTAGGAACTGTCAGAAGGCTAGTCCTGATGGTTTATCACATTTTTATTATTGTAGCAGTTTATTTAAAATGTAATATAATTTGACTTTTATTATGTTGTTTATGTAGAATTATTATT
Source organism: Bathymodiolus brooksi (assembly GCA_963680875.1). Lineage (NCBI taxonomy): Eukaryota > Metazoa > Mollusca > Bivalvia > Mytilida > Modiolidae > Bathymodiolus > Bathymodiolus brooksi. The sequence goes on along the minus strand of OY804589.1, from coordinate 84,385,418 downwards.
ATGCTTGTTATTTTAATCAATTTCAATGGAAAGATTTGAAAAAAAATAATAAAAAGGAAAGGAAAGACTTCTTATTAACCTTTGATACCCTTGTGAGTCAACAACCTTTACTACTCTCATCTGTGATACAGATACTGACTTCTTTTACTGTAGTTAATAATTTTATAATGTATGCACCCAATCTGTGAGACTTACGGTTATGGTGCTTAATGCCACTTTCAACCATAATTCAGTTATATTGTGGCGGTCAGTTTTATTGGTGGAGCCAGTGGGGAAAACCGGAGTACCCGGAGAAAACCACCGACCTGTCGAAAGTCACTGACAAACTTTACCACATACTGTTGTATCGTGTACTAGTACACCTTGCCTGCTCAGGGTTCGAACTCACAATGTTATTGGTGATAGGCACTGATAGCACAGGTAGTTGTAAATCCAAGTGCCATACGATCACAACCACCCCTCTGTGTGACATCACTGAGAGATGAAGAACAGCAATAGAATCACTAATCCTGTCCTTATTTAACGTGAGTTTTGGTTGTACAGTAGTCTCCCTTTAATAAGTCTATCCCTTCTGCAACGAATAAGTGGCCTTATAAAAGAGGTGGTCTCCCTTGATGAGAAATGGGGAGACAACATAGTGAAGTAATATGTGTTTAATCAAAACCATGTTTTGCAACCCCTTCAAAGTCCCCCTGCCAGTCTAAATTTCTGCTGTGTTGGGCTACTGGACCCCTGTTAGTGTTATCCCTTAAAGAATTTTTATATGTACACGTACTAGAAGCAAAAACTTCCTTAAAGAATTTATAGGTATGTAGCATCAACTTCCCCCTTTTAAAAACTAATGTGGTTTTAACCTAGACCTACAAGTAATGTAATAATTCAAGTTTCTTCACTTAGTTGAAAATGTTTATACTAATCTAACGTTCCAAAACAGAAGGGACTGTCATCCTATGGTAGTTGGATTTATAACTACCTTTGCAATCAGTGCCTATAACCACTAACGTTGTGAGTTCGAATCCCGATCAGGCGAGGTGTATTAGATACAAAATTATGACATTTATGTGATTAAAGTTTTTCAGTGATATGTGACAGGTCGTGGTTTTCTCCCAGCACTTCGGTTTTCTCCACCAATAAAACTGACTGCCACGATATAACTGAAAAATTGTTGAAGGTAGCATTAAACTTTGTGACCCTACCCTTCTTCAGTTGAAGAAAGATGTTTATGCTAATCTGCTCAAAGGTCCAATAAAGAACCAACAGTCAAACACTAAATCACTAACTGTTGTAATTATTTCTCTGTCCATTCATCTTTAGGCCAAAAAAAAAATATGTGTGTTTACGGTCACCCAACCTACCCTAATTTTTGCTAGCGACCCTATGAATTTTTACACAGAATTCGGATAACCATTTTTGTTGTTTAATCAGCAGCAATGTTTTATTTATTCAACCGCTAGCTTTTTGTCGAAATTGAGAGCAAAGAAGGTAGAAAAACTGCATAATTCGTCATTTTACTGGAAATTTCGAAAATGAAATACCGGAATCGGATTCCGGAACGACTATTTCCGGTTTTGCCGATAATAATAATAAAAAAAAAAAAAATTAATCCCGACCGACCGACCCTAGATTTTTTTGACATGTGACAGTAAACACACATATATTTTTTTTGGCCTTATATTATTGTGGTAATCAATACTTATTAATCATGTATAGTTTAATTACATAATCAACAGCTTAATTACCTAGTACATGTATGTTTATAAAACAATACATGTTTATTATATAAATAGACAACAACAGCTGTGGTAAATACTAAATAGAGCTATAATAATTTTAACTAGCAGTCTTCATGCTAACCCACTTGTCCGAACACCCGGACAAGTAAAACTCAATTCAGATAAGTGAAAATTATGAAAGAATTTGTCTGAACAAATATAATTTTTTTCTAAAATTGGCTTTCGAGCAAGTAGCCGTAGGTGAAAAAAATGAAGGCAAAGACTGAACTAGTGGGGAAAACAAAAATACAAATCAGACAGAAATGTCAATTACAATAGATTACATGTAACTCTTCTTTAAATTATGATTTGATTTTTGGTGTTTAATGCCACTTTCAGCAATATTTCAGCTATATCATGGCAAACCAGTTTTTAGTGGTGGAAGAAGCTGGAGTACCCGGAAAGAACCACCGACCATGGGCAAGCAACTGGTAAGCTTTATCACTTGCAGCTATGAGTCGAGTGCACCCTTTTTTGTAATTTACAAACCCGGGCACGAACTCACGCCATATTGGTGATAGCTATAGGCTTGTATGAGTTGTTAGGTAATCCAACTACCTAACTCATTGAGCCACCCGAGCCCTTCTCTTTAAATTATGTATATTTTAAATATTCAGTGTGGATAGCAGTCATGGCTGATTAACATTTGAAGATGGTCGTCATCAGCAGCATGACAAATGTACCTTGTTTCAGCAATCTAATAATCAGGTGTCAAAGATTGAAAAACATTGTCAGGTACTGCTACTCCTGTCTCCAAAAATACCAAAATTTATAAAGCGAAATAAATCTGTTCATGAAAAAATAATTTGATTAATATTTACATGATTGTTGATTTTTGCATTTGAAGTCTTATCTTTTCATATCAGGCAAAAAAAATAAATAAGTGTGTTTCCGATCGACCGTAAAATTTTACCGCAGGCCCTAACATTTTTTATAAAAAATAGATTGGCAAAATCTGGAAATTCGTCTCCGTTTCTGTCTTCAACAATAGACCGGTTTCCTGTTTGAATTTTCTTCATTTCCTTGTAGTTGTACATTTGATCGATGTTTGGAACCAAAAACATTGTACTGCATGTCAAATAATTAATAAGGTCAAAAAAAAATATATGTGTGTTTACTGTCACATGTCAAAAAAATCTAGGGTTGGTCGGTCGGCATTATTTTTTTTTTAACTATCGCAAAACCGGAAATAGTCGTGCCCGCTTCCGGAATCCGATATTTCATTTTCGAAATTTCCGGTAAGCCATCATTTGTTTTATGACGAGTTACACAGCTTTTCTACCTTCTTTGCTCTCAATTTCGACAAAAAGCTAGCGGTTGAATAAATAAAACATTGCTGCTGATTAAACAACAAAAATGGTTATCCGAATTCTGTGTAAAAATTGATAGGGTTGTTAGCAAAAATTAGGGTGGAATAATTGCCAATAAAAAAGGTTAGGGTCGGCAGCTGAAAAATAGGGTGGGTCGGGTGACCGTAAACACACATTTTTTTTTTTTTTTGCCTAAGCTGTAGTAAGAAAGAAACTAGAGGCTCAGGTGAGCCTGTATCGCTCACCTGACATAAATAAGTCCTCTTAAGAATGTCTGCATGCTGAATACATATAAGTTACTATTCAAATCCCATACTGCCATAGGGTTCTATGTTAAAACTATGTCTGCTCATGGCAGCCATCTTGGATGGAGGTCGTGGTCACCGAACACAATTTTGAAAGTATACTACCCAAGGACCATTCATGCCATGTTTGCTTTATATTGGCTGACTGGTTTCAGAAGAGAAGACTTTTAAACAATTTTCCCATAGGGTCCTATGTTAAAACTATGTCTGCTGACAGCGGCCATTTTGAACCGAGATCGGGATCACTGAACATAATTTTGGAAGTTGACTACCTAAGGACCATCGATGACATGTTTGCTATATTGGCTTACTAGTTTCAGAGGAGAAGATTTTAAAACATTTTTTCCCATGAGGTCCTATGTTAAAACTACAGTATGTCTGCTGAAGGTGGCCATCTTGGATGGAGGTCAGGGTCACTGGACACAATTTTGAAAATTGACCACTTAAGGACCATCCATGCCATGTTTGCTTTAAATTGGCTTACTGGTTTCAGAGAAGAAGATTTTTAAATATATTTCCCATAGGCTCCTATGTTAAAACTATGTTCGCTGATGGTTGCCATCTTGGATGGAGGTCGGGGTCACAGGACATAATTTTGAAAGTTGACCACCTAAGGACCATTCATTCCATGTTTGCTTTAAACTGACTTACTGGTTTCGGGGGAAGACTTTTAAACATTTTTTCCATAGGGTCCAATGTTAAAATTAAGTCGAGTCATGGTGGCCATCTTGAATTTCCGATCAGCAAACGATTCACAAGTTTAGTACAGGACCACCCAATGATCATTCCTGCAAAGCCACAATTCAATTGGCTTAGTGGTTTCTAACAGTAGATTTTTAAAATTTCGACCAATCAGAACACATTATAGGCCCTGGCAGCCATGTTGGATTTCCGATCAGCACCAAAAACACAAATCTTGTATATGACCATCCAATGAACATTTCTGCCAAGTTTGGTTCAAATCTGTTTTGTGGTTTCAGAAAAAAAGATGAAAATGTGAAATTCCCATAGGGTCCAATGTTAAACTAAGTCGAGTCATGGTGGCCATCTTGAATTTCCGATTGGCAAACGATTCACAAGTTTAGTACAGGACCACCCAATGATCATTCCTGCAAAGTCACAATTCAATTGGCTTAGTGGTTTCTAACAAGAAGATTTTTAAAATTTCGACCAATCAGAACACATTATGGGCCCTGGCAGCCATGTTGGATTTCCGATCAGCGCCAAAAACAAAAATCTTGTATATGACCATCCAATGAACATTTCTGCCAAGTTTGATTCAAATCTGTTTTGTGGTTTCAGAAAAAAAGATGAAAATGTGAAATTCCCATAGGGTCCAATGTTAAACTAAGTCGAGTCATGGTGGCCATCTTGAATTTCCGATCGGCAAACGATTCACAAGTTTATTACAGGACCACCCAATGATCTTTCCTGCAAAGTCACAATTCAATTGGCTTAGTGGTTTCTAACAAGAAGATTTTTAAAATTTCAACCAATCAGAACACATTATGGGCCCTGGCAGCCATGTTGGATTTCCGATCAGCGCCAAATACAAAAATCTTTTATATGACCATCCAATGAACATTTCTGCCAAGTTTGATTCAAATCTGTTTTGTGGTTTCAGAAAAAAAGATGAAAATGTGAAATTCCCATAGGGTCCTATGTTAAACTAAGTCGAGTCATGGCGGCCATCTTGAATTTCCGATCGGCAAACGATTCACAAGTTTAGTACAGGACCACCCAATTATCATTCCTGCAAAGTCACAATTCAATTGGCTTAGTGGTTTCTAACAAGAAGATTTTTAAAATTTCGACCAATCAGAACACATTATGGGCCCTGGCAGCCATGTTGGATTTCCGATCAGCGCCAAAAACAAAAATCTTGTATATGACCATCCAATGAACATTTCTGCCAAGTTTGGTTCAAATCTGTTTTGTGGTTTCAGAAAAAAATAATGTGAAATTCACATAGGGTCCAATGTTAAACTAAGTCGAGTCATGGCGGCCATCTTGAATTTCCGATCGGCAAACGATTCACAATTTTAGTACAGGACCACCCAATGATCATTCCTACAAAGTCACAATTCAATTGACTTAGTGGTTTCTGACAAGAAGATTTTTAAAATTTCAGCCAATGAGAACACATTATGGACCCTGGCAGCCATGTTGGATTTCAAATCAGCACCAAAAACACAAATCTGGTAGAGGACCATCCAGTGAACATTTCTGGCAAGTTTGGCTGATTTCTGTTCAGCGGTTTCAGAGAAGAAGATTTAAATGTGAAAAGCTAACGGACGGACGGACGACGGACGCTTACCCATGACAAAAGCTCACCTGGCCTATGGCCAGGTGAGCTAACAAATAAGTTTGTGTGATTTTAGGGGAAGGAGCATAATTGTAGGTTTAAAAAAAATAAAATAAAATTTTGAAGACCATGCAATCGGAAACACACATATTTTTTTTTTTTTGGCAAGTTATTTTCTTACCATTGACCTTGTGAAATTAATATTGCTACATAATATTATATAATGTCTAGTGTCTGCAATTATTGGTGCTTAAAGATCATCACCAAATATTTCATCCATATTCAAGACAATGTGTTTATTGGTAATATACCTTTTGCACATTGCCGATTTGATTCTAAAATTATATGTTTTTATACCTTCTATGCAAGTTATTTCCCTTATGGCAGCCAAAATGGTACCCCCACCCCCCATCTAACAAGAGAAGAACAATGGAAATGACAACGAATTGGAGTACATATAATATCAATTTTCTCATACATTGTAATGTGGAGATATTTGAACGTGGTAAAAAATCAGAAGACAATATTGTGTAGCAAATAAAAAATTCACAAATTGTTACAGCATAAAAAATTTGAACAGATTACGGGAAAAAGTATATGTAAATGTCTTTAAACTTTGCAAGAAAGTGGACCCTTTTTAAAGTGTAATAACTCTTGTAAAATATATAAATTTAAAACCAAAGCTGGAAATGTGCAAATGGTCTATTGCTTAAAACATTCTGGAAAAAAACACAGGACCTACTGAACAATGGCAAACCTTCTAGTTCTAGATTTAAAACTAAAACGTCCAAAACCTTTCACTTCAAAAAATAATTTTGAAACAATGATGACTATGAATTCATTGAATCCAGGTCATTTCACCCCGGAAAGTGAGTCGATTTGCCCCACTTAATCGCTATTATATTATAATAGATGAAGTCTTTTTCGACAATTTTTTGGTAATTATTTATTTATTAGTTGTATGCAAAAAAAAAATAATTCATTCATTTTGGTCTACTTTAATTATTTATTTATTGGTTATATACAAAAAAAATAATAATTCATTCATTTTGGTCAGTGGAATATTATTGAACACAAAAGGGAGAATATTTTTCTCAAAAAAGAATCATCGTGAAGGGGTTTAAGATTCATTTAATATGTGTACAGAATGGCAACAAAATACGACGAAATCGACTAAAGAAGATATCAAACTCTCCTTCATATGCTAATTTCTCGGATATTTATAACAATAATAAATATCAGATTTCGTATCAGGTGTCAAACAAAGAGTAAAGCAATACATAATATTAAACACATCAAGAAAGCATGTTACCGTGTAATTATGTCAATTTATGAGGAAGAAATTACAAGGAAGACAAAAATAAAGTACCCATGAACAAGCCTTACAACATCCAAAATACGAATACTTGCAATGGTATTTTCCATATTTCATTTTTTAAAGCACTATTAATAAATGAGGGCGAAACGACCTGGGGAGAGAAGGGAATCGGGGCGAAACGACTCGGGGCGAACGGGAATAGGGGGCGAAACGACTCAGCGGGCGAACGGGAATGTTTTGATTTTTTTATGCAAAGTGGTAGAGAATTGGCATATAAGTATTGTATTTTGGGTAAACTCTTAATGTGACACAGAGACTGGAACATAGATTTTTTTTTCTAAACAGAACTGGAATGAGTCATAAAAAATGAACTGTCATCGGTAGTAAACAACTGACAAACAGAAAATACAGCCATTTAAATCGGAAAATAATCACGTTTATGTACCTGGAGAATATATGTTTACATTGTCCCTCATTATAAATATTCTTTGTATTTATTGATAAAACAGGAAATAAGGAATTTATTCATTGTATCGATTTTGTTCTCGTAATATTTTTGGCACCGAATCCTGACAATGTACAATGCTCAAAACTTACCCTCAGATAATTCTAGTTCAAGCTCATGCAATTGTTCTTTCACATCTTCGGGAATTTTAGTTAGATCCACCTCAGCGTCTGCCATTATCAACTTTTATAGAAATCTGGAAATTAAATGTAGTCTGTCATTCAACTCGTTTGAAAATCAATCTTCGCCATTTTGTGTAGTGCTTTAAACCACACCTAAGTCTCGCGTGAACTCATATTTCGTAATTTTCGGTATTTTGGTTTAAACGTATTCGTAAGTCTAGACATACTACTGTTCCGAACATATCGACCTTGACCGTAAGTTACAGGGTGACTGTCAATACACATAACGAGAGGAGGACGGAAAGTGTAATAATGCCGTATTTTCGTTTCCCCTGCCCTTTAGGGGAATCGGATTTGTTAGATTATGACCACGATGTAAGTAAGCATTAATTTTTAGTGGAACAAGTTATCTTAAATTTCCATATTTGGTGGTAACACTTCACTCTCTTTAGTTTACAAGTCAATGAAAATCACATCAAGTTGATGATCAAGTCGAACAAGGATATCAATATCACTCATACACTCACAGGTCAAAAGTATTTCCCTCTATACCTGTATTTCATATAAAACCACTTATTTTCATAACATTCTCATGAAGTCATTCCTTAGCCGATTTTCATGAAATTTTCACCTTTAATACAATACTCAATAGTACTATTTAGTAGAATTATTAGAGTTTATTTTAATATCTTCATGTAATTTTTTCGAACTTTTATTTACAAGCATTTATGATTTAAAGGGATATTGTCTGCCAGCTGCGTAATTTTTTCATACCCAAAATTATTGTCGATTTCCATACTGACTTTCATAAAATGAAGATTAACACCGAGTTATGTTGCAAAAGATACGATTTTTTGACAAAAAAGACCCAAAAAAGAATTATTGTCCGGATGACAATATTCAAATCTATTCATATGGCCTTCTATGCGAACACGTCTTGAGCATGCGCACTGTTTAGAAACAATAAACAACATGTGGTTCTTGGGCAAAAGAGAAACTGTCAACTCGTGGAAGAAAGTGGACTTTGACAGATTCAGAGATAAAGAGGAATAGAAGTGAAGTATCTTCCAAATGGAACAAATGCAGGATATATGTAGGGGATCAGTTGGACCGTTGCCGTTGGATGGAGCGAACTCAAGGAAGTGCTTGATTATTGTTGATCTAGGTAAGCCGAGCATGTTGCCTTCTTTTCTCAATTGTTTTTCATATTTTATGAATTTATGATGATGCCTATGATCATTTTCGGTAGATATTAATCAATATATTTAATTTTGCACCTGGCAACAGCAAATTATTGTCAATGAGTAGCATAAAACGGCCGTATTTGCGAGGTAAACAAACACAAATTTTAAGAGGCCAGCAAAGGGGAAATGGGAGTGCAACAATGATATCAATGACAATGCAGTTTATTATTATCAATTTAAAAAGAAATATCGAATCAATTCATTTTTAATGCAAGAATTAAAACTGTACATGGCTTAATGAAAACCCTATAAAGTTCTTTTTATTCAAGCAAATTTATTTCTTTGATATACAACATATAATTAGGTTTTTAATTTTATCAAATTTCAACAACTTGGACATGAAACTTAGTTTTGGGAACCAAAAGTATATACCTTACTTTCTGCGAATTATCACTATAATGGGAAATCAGTATGTATTTTTCAAATAAAAGCTTTCTATTTAAAGAAGCTTCATTTCAATTGCACTTTTAGTTTGGATCCTGTAAGTATAATATATAATTATAAACAAGGTTTTGAAGAAATGATATGAATATCCATTGAAATTTTCAAGTTTCAGAACTTTTTTGATATATGACTACAAAATTTTACTGAAAATTTCAGAAATGTCCTAAAATGCATATTTTAGACCATGGCTAAATGAAAATCATTTTCAATTCCTTTATGCAAACAAGTTTATATCTTGGGTACTAGAAATACATTACATAAATAAGGTTAATAGTACTTTTCAACAAGTTTGAACATAAAACTTTGTTATGGGAGCCAAAATTATATCCCCCTGTCTGTGAATTATCACCATAGTGGAAAATCAGTATGTATCTTTTATATAAAAAGCTTTCCATTTAAATAAGTGTCATTTCAGTAGCATTTTTAGTTTGGATCCTGTAAGTATGATACATAAACAAGGTTTTTAAAAAATAATAGGAAGATACATAGAAATTTGCAAGTTTCAGAAACTTTTCTATATATGTGACTATAAAATTTTACTGAAATGTCCTGAACTGCATATTTTAGACTATGACTAAATGAAAATCGTTTTCAATTTCCTTATGCAAACCAAGTTTATTTCTTGACTATTCTAAATACATTACATTAACTAGTTTTTTTTATTACATTTCAACAATTTTGGACATAATTTTTAGTTCAGGGAGCCAAAATTATACTTTACTATCTTAGAATTATCAACATAGACATGATAGAAGGAAATCAATATTTATTTTTCATATAAAGGCTTTCTATTTAAAGAATTGTCATTTGAACTGCTTTTTATCCCCTCGCCAACGAAGTTGCGAAGGGATATACATGTAGTAACGCTACCGTCCGTCCGTCACATCCTTGTGAACACTCTAGAATCAACATCCTTCAATGGATTTTGACCAAACTTGGTACATACTTAGTCCTTAAGATAACCGAAACCCTATTGATTTTCAAGGTCATAGCCTCATAGGTCAAAGGTCAAGATAACCGGGTCAAAATTTTACCACGTAACATCCTTGTGAACACTCTAGAATCAACATCCTTCAATGGATTTTTACCAAACTTGGTACATACATATACTTAGTCCTTAAGAGAATCTGGAACCCTATTGATTTTCAAAGTCAAAGGTCAAGGTCACCGGGTCAAATTTTTAGGCGAGGGGATACACCACGCTTTGCCCTTGTTTAGTTTGGATCTTGTAAGTATGATTTATAAACAAGATTTTTAAGAAATAATGTGAAGATCCATAGCAATTTGCATGTTTCACAGTGTGTGAATTTAACAGTAAACCGATGGCCCATGTCTGTGTTAAAATCATGCAGGTTTTTGTAAAATTATCTTAATTTTTTAGGCAAATTACTACAAAAACTGGTAATTTCAGACAAATGTGATTTTGTAGTGATGGATATTTGTACTTTTGATTTAGATATTCTGACCAAGGTATTTCTAGAGTAGAAGAAACAAGCAGCCATCACATTTCAACGAAACGGATGAAACTGGAGAAATCGAGTTCATTTGTGAACCCATTTGAGTATGTTCATTTTGTTAAAGATTAGACATATTCTACATTATGTTTATAGGTAACATTGTCAATATTGTTCAACACAGTCACTTGTATAACAGTTTCCTATTAATTATTGTGGCTTGCATAGTGATACTACTAGTAGCTATATTATATAGGGATCATGTTGGCTTCTGCGTCATCGTTACATTTTCATCAATCCACAAGCTGAAATGGCCAGTCCTCCTTAGCTACTTATAGGAATGAAACCAAACTGGGACAGAATTGACGCACGTCTGGCGCACCAAATTTTTTCCTGGAACTTTGATGTAATTTTGTCTCTTTATATTGGGTTGTGTAGATGTGTGCTGGATACATGTATATAGATTTAATATTATTTTGAAAAACTTTTTCGTTATACAGCTGCACATCAGAACCATATAACAAAATTTGTTTCGATATTATACACATACACTGTAATAAACAATTAGTTTTTATTCTTACAGTCTCTCAATAGAAGAGGGCAGTGATGTTGGTGATGATTCTGATGATGGAGATTTTGAACCTAGCCTCAACTTCACTCTAAGGTTTGTCATGTTAATTTCATATGTTTCAGTTGTAACTTACATACTTGAAATTTTGTCCTAATAACAGAACCATGCATGATCATATGTCATAGGAGCTTTATTATACCCCCGCTCCACTGGAAGGGGGGGGGGGGGGTATACTGTTTTACCTCTGTCCGTCCGTTCGTCCCAAGATGTTCATAACATTTGTCTCTGTAATTATTTATGGCAGCAATCTGATATTTGATCATAGGCTTCAGAAGGGTCAATCGAAAGTCGCAAACCCGCTGCGTTGTCCATGGTCAAGTCCGGTAGAAGTCCCATCCGATGAAGGGAAAGACATCAACAACAAATGAAGATCAGTTCTGATTTGGGTAACAGACACCCTGTAACCATTGACCAGCTCGTGATGCCTGCCGTAGAACTTCTTGAGGGATGACCACAACCTAAAATCTGTCTACAAATCACTCAAATCCTTCATAAAGTGGACTTGTAATGATATGTTTAGTTGCTCATTCACTATACATTCGAGATATTCATCTTGAATTGAAAGTTAGGGCTCCATAGATCATAATCTCAATTCTATTGTTTTATTCTTGTGAATTACATTGTATGTATTTTTCTACTTCAGGTGCCAGAGAAGTTAAAACAAAAAGACAGCTAGATGGTCTGTGCAGCCTGTTAAAGCTGACAAGTCATATTCCTATGTTCCAAGACTATTAAGGGTCATCATTTGTATGAGACTGCAAGATAATGAAGGAATGAATTAACGTGTGCAGTTGGAAGTAGATGATCCCAGAAGAATCTCGGTCCATCTTGCACCAATTCCACAACCTCCAACTCGGGATAATATTGTAGCATCTCAGAAATCCAGATTTGAAGACCAAGACAAACAATTGACTATATTGTCGCATAAAATAAATTTAGATTGTCACTCTTTGTTTTTCCTGGTCTAACAGAAGTTCTGCACTTTTAGAGCAGAAAAGTACCCAAGTCAGGATAATGGGCATTACAAATTGTCCAATGCACAATAATGATAGCACTCAGTGTGTTGGTCTAGTTAGTACAAACCAGGACAACTTTTTAGGACCTCACAAGAAACATCTCTGCCAAGTTTGGTTAAAAAAAACTTAAATTCTGTTCGGCTGTTCTCAAGAAGAAGATGAAAATGTTGTTTCCCATAGGATTTCAATGCAAACTTTGACCTCCGCTGGTGGCCATTTTGAATTTTCAAATGACACAAAGTAACAACTCTTGGTTAGGACCTCATAGAAAACATCTCTGCCAAGTTTGGTTTTGAATTATATAAAAGACTGTCAGTCCATTTAGAAGAAGTCGTCAGTGCTGATAGAACAAAAAATAATAATAAGATGGCAAAACTTTCAAATTAAATTTACAATTCCAACTGACCAACTTGTGAAATTAACAACTCCTTAGGGTTGATTTATTTTTTATTTTTGTGTTTTAACGCCACTTTCAGCAATATTTCAGCTATATCATGGCGACCAGTTTTAGTGGTGGAGGAAGCCAGAGTACCCGGACAACCACCGACCATAGGGAAGCAAGTGGTAAACTTTATCATTAGGGTATATGGGATCAAATACAAAATATTTCATGAACAAGTTTTAATTAAATCGTCTAGGAATGAAACCCTTGTATTGTCCATATAGATCAGGATACTTGTCCCTAATTTTCCAAGTACAACATCTTGGGATCACACGTCTGACCCCAGCTCCAAGTCAGCCATGTGCCCAAATGGTATACTGGCGGTAGGCTGCATACCTATTGGATCTGTTGTAATCCTCGTCATGGGGCATTACTACAAGTTACTCTCGAAACATTCTAGCAACCCCCAACACTGCCTCATCAAGGACAATCCGATCAAAGTCCTGTAATAAAGACAAGAGATTTAATAAAAACAGAGTAAAGACAGATGGTTATACATTCATCTAGAAAAATGAGCTCTATTTAAAAAAGAAATATAATTCATTATAAGTGAAATAGTTTGCACAAATTCAGTTTAGAGAAATAAAAAAAAGTCTTATTTTGGAAGGAAATATTTTCTCGTGGGACTTTCTTATGACCACAGTTTTATTTCGGTTTTTTTTGTTGGTATATGGGAGAACCATTTTGGTCTTGCATTTTTTTTTTTTATCAATTTACCCCTCAAGCTATTCAATTTTAATTTTATGTATTTTTTTCTAAAAAATTATTTTGATTCTGAATCTTGAAGAAAAAAATTTGGCTGGATAGGAGAAAAAAAAAATATTCCGACTTGACATTTTCACAGTATAATCATATACAAAATTTTGAAGAAAAAAAATTATTCCAGCACTTCGCCAATCTAATTAAAATTAGATATACGCACTTGCTCCCTATTTTAGATCTAATTATACCCCCGCTCCCCGGAGGGGGAGGGGGGTATACTGTTTTACCTCTGTCCGTCCGACCTTCCAAAATATTTTTCGTCACATTTTTCTCAGCAACTATTGATGGGAGAAATCTGATCTTTGGTCACAAGCTTCACATAGGTACCCCATATCATGGGAAGTGGCAGGGGTATCATAAGTGAGCATTAGATCACAGTTCACCTTGTTTTAATTAGATTGGCACTTCGCCGGAAAATAAGAAAATATGATTTCTGTGGCGTCTGAAAAAAACATTTCTACGCCGAAAAAACGTGACATAGCCCCCTTCAAGGTAAATGGTCAGTCCCATATTATTTTGCAGCAACTGTCTTGTGGAACTAGAAGTAAGGTATCTTTTGTTTCTAATCCAGCCCAAATTTCTCTGAAACATTCCAGTCAATTAACAAATAAAACAACACTGGCTACATCATTCGTTTTCATCAGACATGTATTTCACTGTGTTCTACATGTATGTCTTTGTTTTCATATTGTCGGTAAAACTGACTAAAATAAATTAATTTAACACGTGTATCAAAATCTCGGGGAACAACTTCATAACTTATAAGAAGAAAAAAACTAATTTAGTTATTTTTAACGATCGAAAATACGTAGTTGAGTTTGTCCCCATGGGGTGCCTCCTGGCATGTTTTCAATGGTTATCGTGGAAATATCGGCTGAATCTGTTAAGGCATGTAGTTTTCATCAAAGAAAATCTATTCCTGATACAGAAATTATTTATTCTACGTCTTTTAGATACAATCGGTTCGCAAATAGCTTTTTTCCTCAACTTTTATAGAATCTTACCTCACTATCCATGCTGCAGCATCCGGGCTACTGACATAAAAATAGATAAATAAATAGAGTTGGCCTCGCCCAGGTCAGTGCATAATTAATTAGCTTCCGGTAACGATGGTCAGCTTTTTTAGTCGAAAAAACAACGTTTCGGAGCGTATTCATCAATAATTCGGTGTTTAATCTTCATTTTATGAAGGTCAGTACGGAAATCAACAATAATTTTGGGTATGAAAAAATTACGCAGCTGGTAGACAATATCCCTTTAAGCACAAATGTAAATTCTTGACGTCACAATTTTATAAGAATAAGAATGCTGAAAATTTCATGAAAATCAGATAAGGAATGACTTCAAGAGAATGTTTTGATAATAAATGGTTTTATATGAAATATATAGGGAAATATCATGGTGGGGAAAACTTTTGACCCGTGAGTGTAGATATAAGAAAAGCCTGAATGTACCAAGTAGGTAATCAGAAGTTGTAAGTCAAAGAAGTATCGACGATACAATCACCAATAGAAAAAGGACACAAAGACGAACAATATTGGACAAAAGAAAAGAAAAATTACTTGAGATTGAGCATCACTGCAACAGCCGAAACAGGAACTCGACTGAAAAAATTGGGTGAACTTGGGTGCTCCCAATGGTATGCAGTTCCCACTTCACTAGTGAAGACTGTCATGTTACTCCAGTAAGCAGTTCCCACTCCACTAGTGAACTGTGAAGACTGTCATGTTGCTCCAGTAAGCAGTTCCCACTCCACTGGTGATGACTGTCATGTTGCTCCAGTAAGCAGTTCCCACTCCACTAGTGAAGACTGTCATGTTGCTCCAGTAAGCATTTCCCACTCCACTAGTGAAGACTGTCATGTTGCTCCAGTAAGCAGTTCCCACTCCACTAGTGAAGACTCATGTTGCTCCAGTAAGCAGTTCCCACTCCACTATTGAAGACTGTCATGTTGCTCCAGTAAGCAGTTCCCACTCCACTAGTGAAGACTCATGTTGCTCCAGTAAGCAGTTCCCACTTCACTAGTGAAGACTGTCATGTTGCTCCAGTAAGCAGTTCCAACTCCACTAGTGAAGACTGTCATGTTGCTCCAGTAAGCAGTTCCCACTCCACTAGTGAAGACTGTCATGTTGCTCCAGTAAGCAGTTCCCACTCCACTAGTGAAGACTGTCATGTTGCTCCAGTAAGCAGTTCCCACTCCACTAGTGGAGACTCATGTTGCTCCAGTATGCAGTTCCCACTTCACTAGTGAAGACTCATGTTGCTCCAGTAAGCAGTTCCCACTTCACTAGTGAAGACTGTCATGTTGCTCCAGTAAGCAGTTCCCACTCCACTAGTGAAGACTGTCATGTTGCTCCAGTTAAAAATACTGGTCATGAGTGATGTGAGATGAATAAATAGAATTGTGATTACGACAAACAGAACATATTCGTTGTCATTTGTAACACAGATATTCTGTAACGCCTAAGGCCTAGAATAAAATTTTATTTGTTTGGCATTGCCGCCCGACCCACTGAAAAACTTGCCGCCCAAATTATTTTATTTGCGTTTCAGACAATTTTTTCATTTATTAAAAAAATCAGAATCGCACCGGAATTTCGATCGTGTCCGCAGAGTTTGTTCCGGGCTTTATTTATTTCAAATCTTGATCGTAAAAGTGCTTGATGTACACTGTATTGAGAGCAAACGTTTAAACGACATAGAAAAGAAAAATGTCTGCTGAAACGAAAATAATGTCGAAGAGGCCGGCAGTGGAAAGCATCCCCCTATGCTGCAATGCATCAGTTAAGGGGGGTGAACATTTTATCAAAAATAAGATCTTCAGTTATTCTATGGACGAAACATGGGAGGACGTTCTGAAAGATCCTCTGTGTTCCTGTGAAAAAACAGTTTGAAAATATAAAGCTTTCAAATGTAAAAAAAAAATTAAAAAAAATCCCTACCTACCTACCCACCTGCTGATAGTGTGGGTCGGTAATGCCAAGCAAACAATATTTTAAGGGTGGCCTAATGGCTAATCAAGTCACGATGACGACCATAAAATTTTTGGAAGTGATGACTTCAATTTAACCAGTTACTAGGAACCCTTTGTTCAGTAGCTTACTTGTTAGCAGCAGCCCTCTATCATAATTTCTCATATGAAGACATCAAACCAGTTGCTCATGTACTAATGTGGATAATTGAAATATGTTTTTATTTATTTTTTGCTAATTACAGGAACATGAAGCTTTAACAGAAAGATTTAGGAAAACTCTTTATTATGGAAAACTACCGACAACGGAACGAACATCATTACCCCTCACAGGTAACAGATACACATTTTGGTTGGAATTTATTTTTTAACATCCAGAAATTATACTTTTATGGAAATGTATGCAAAAAAGTTAATTTCTTTAAACCCTTGATACAGTGAAACCAGTCTAAATCAAACCCAGAATAAAACAGAATCCTGTATAATTCAAACACCTGTCTATTTGGAATACAAAAAGGTTGGCTTTAGACAGGTCTCACTGTAAATTTACATACATGTAACAATAGAAGGACACAATTAAGGTTGAGTAAATTGTGAAACGAGCCAAGAATTTTTGTGAATGTCCTCATTATTTAGTGTTGGAGTTTGGAAAATCATTGATTTGAACCCAGGACGGGTCAAACCAAAGACTTTAATATCAAATTAAAATCTGCTGCTTCTACACTAAGAAATCAGCAGTAAGGATTAGGAGGAAAGACTGATTGGCTCAGTGTACTGTTTCTGTATAATTTGTCTGAGCGAAGCGACATATCTACTTGTATTTTTATTTAAACATATTTTAATAGCTAAAAATTAAGCAATTGGAATTTGGCACAAGTTATGACAACAATTATTTAAAGCCAGCTTCCTTGTCACACTGTACATGTTGTTTCGGTGAGCAAGCACTATATAAAAATCTCAAGTCAGCGTTATTATTATTGTCATCAGAAAATAACTTAACTTAAAAATAGCTCACTTGGCCTTAAACAACAATCACTCACTCTTTTGTCTATTAAACCACCCTATAAAAACTGTTACATCACTTTGTCACCAAAAGTCTTTATTTCTTTAAGGCATGGCTTATAACCATGATAAAATTGTTCTATCTTATTTTTTAAACTCCTATTTCTTTATCTAGATATTGCAGTGGAATTGTTACAAGAGGCAGCTCCCCGTAAACTTGGAAAGGTAGATCAGTACATAGCTGCTGCTACAGTCAGGTAAAAACTTGTCAATACATTAATAGGATTGTGGTGATTGGTGTTTAATGCCACTTTCAACAATATTTTAGGTGCATCGTGATGGTCAGTTTTATTGATTGGAAACAGAGTACCTGGAGAAACAATGTCATGTCGCAAGTAACTCACTAATTTTATATAAGTTGTGATCGTAACTTCTATTTACTTTAAGTAAATTACAAAGTTTAGATACCAAAGGTCTTGAACTAGTTTGTATTGGCAATATAAATTTTGATAGATAGATAGATAGATAGATAAAATATTTTGTAAGGTTAGGGTTATGTTGTTTAACACCACTTTCAACGATATTTCTGTTATATCATGGTGGTCATTTATATTTGTGGACGAAACAGGTGTACACGGAGAAAACCACTGACCACAAGTCACTGACAAACTTTATCACATAATTTTGTATCAAATATATCTCGCCATGAGTGTGGTTTGAACCCCAAAATTAGTGGTGATAGGCACTGATTGCATAGGTAGTTGTGAATCCAACTATCATACAATCATGACCACGACGACCCATATATACTTTATATATTTGAAATCATCTGCCCACAAGGAGCATGCATATATACAATAGAATTCATATACAGCATTATTATAAACACATAATGTGATGTTATATTGATTGATTGGTGTTTAATGCCAACGTTAGCAGTATTAAGCTATATCTTGGCATGGTGATGTTATAAATGACAATTAATAAACTGTATGTGAACAAACATTTAATTCAAAGATTTTGACCTTTGGGGTTAAATTTAATATTCGATATATTCATGATCCTGTGGATTCCGTTTAGTCAGGTTTGGTACAGACATGTGTCTGGTTTATTCAGGGTTTGGCTTGGTGTATGCATGTTACGAAAAGAAAGTTTAAAAAGTGATCAACAATTCTACCAATATCAACAAAACGAACAACCGCACCTCTCCTCAAAGCATTGAACATAAAAAAAGAGCACTACATATGGCGTTTGAAATCCAGGTCATGGCAAGGGACAGGCACAAAAATGTGGCAGGGTTAAACCTAGCATCAGCAGAGGTATCGACCTAGCTGCAATAATGTAGCTCCTGTGACAAACTTGTGTCTTGGCAGAGCTACAACACGGTCCCATTCGTCACAATGGAGCAAAAAAAAAGTTGCAGTTGAAACATAAAAACTCACTATTTAAGCTTCAAACATTTCATTATAACTATTACTGATGATCCCAGTCCTTGTTAAATCGGTTTGGCTGAGAAATATATGCTTTTCAAAGGTAGCAACAACCTTGTTCAAATTTATTGATCGTTTGCCATAATCGGAAACAGGGGGTAAAAAATCCCCTAGCCCGACGCCCGGGGCTAGTAATTTCCACATTTGGGCTAGCTGAAATAATCAACTGTATGCCCGACGGGCTAGTAAAAATATATATCGGATATTGACAAACTTGTCAATATTCGAGTATCTACTCATATTCATATATGTTATATGTTATTTAATCAGCAGCAATGTTTTATTTATTCAACCGCTAGCTTTTTGTCGAAATTGAGAGCAAAGAAGGTAGAAAAACTGTGAATTCTCGTCATAAAACAGCTTCAACAAATGACGGCTTACCGGAAATTTCAAAAATGAAATACCGGAATCAGATTCCGGAACCGGGAACGACTATTTCCGGTTTTGCCGATAGTAAAAAAAAAAAAAAAAAATGCCGACCAACCCTAGATTTTTTTGACATGTGACCATAAACATACATATTTTTTTTTGGCCTTACAGTGACCTGAACTGTGGAAAATAAGTGAAAATAAAATGCAATACCAGATCTGAAAAGATAATAATGGACAAAAGGAAAGGTTATGTCTTATTATTGATAAATGCAGGCGTCAGAAACTCTGTAAGCGAGCGCAAAAAATCTCGGCGGCTGCTCCATTACGTGTAATGGCATCCCGTTATAACCCTTGCGAGTAAGCGAGCATTTAGGGTTTTATTATTAGAACTAGGTTAAACCGGTTAATTTGGTTTATGTTATTATGTGTAATTATATTTGTTTTGTTTATTTTTTTCAGAGAGAACTGTATATCTCCTTGCACAATGATGACTGGTATGATTTATGTCAACCGACTACGAAGAAAGAACCCAGAATATCTACAACAAATTTCCTCTTCTGATCTTTTCCTTATTTCCATGGTAACTCATTGTTTACATTTTGTAATATTAGTATATTATTTATTACCTCCCTTATCAACTGCCTCTAATAAGCTATACAGTCAAACCTGTCTTAAAGGGCACCTCTATATAGCAAATCACTGTCTATAAAGGGCAGTCTTATTTCCCCCATTATTGAATAATGCATATAATTTTAACCTGTATATAACATAACACCTGCTCATAAAGGACACATTTTCATGTTCTCATGAGTTCCCTTTATATACAGGTTTCACTGTATTCTGCATAATAAAAATTTAATCTAGATGTCTTTTTAGATGATTAGACAAAAGGCCTTGGTAACACTTGATGTCTGTCATCTGTTATCATTAAGTTTTTCAGATTTTAAACTTCTCTTGCAAAACTGCTCATCTATATTAAAACCAATTTAACAAATTATCCTCCAGAAGAGGGAATTCAGAATTATACAAATGAGGTTTATCATCTATGGGGGGGGCTATTTAGGGGGCATAAAAGGGGAAAATTAAGTGAATCTTGGATGGTTACTTATAAAAGACAAATGCGACTATATTTTTATATTCATACATATTGAAGGATCACATTTATTACGATGTCATGTTCATCATCTATTGTTTTGTATTTTAATTTAGATGATGGCTTCCAAGTTTCTGTACGACGAGGGCGTGGATGAGGAAGTGTTTAACGACGACTGGGCAAGCTCTGTTGACATAGAAACGGACGAAGTTAATCAGATGGAGAGGGACTTTCTTTCTGCTATTGTAAGAAACATTTATATGCAAAATCATTTTTGATAAATTTTCACCAACCAGCTAGGTGCATTGAAAAACTAATATAAAGATTAAGCAGGGTTTCCCTTCAAATTTGGAGTAACCAGTCCTCGAAATGAAAATTTGAATTTACTGGTCCGAATGAAATTCTTGAATTTATTTTTTTGTAGTTCTTTAAAAGAGCTATAAAAAAATTACTGGTTAGAACAAAGTTTTCATGGTCTTGGGCCGGAGGACCGGTGCTCACTGTGAGGACTGAGTAACAGGCAGTTGAATGTTTTTAACATGTTTAAGGTCCCCCATGTGGATCCAGTGCACTATCCTGGTGAGGTGTCTTAGTGGACAGAGCATTTTAAAGGGTAATAGGATGTCTGTCGAGACAACCTCATTGGTTATTGGTTATGGTGTTTAACACCACTTTGAACAATATCTCAGTTATATCGTAACAGTCAGTGTTATTGAAGCACCCGGTTAAGACCACAGACCTGCTGACAAAGTCACTGACAAACTTTATCACATAATGTTGTATCGAGTAAACCTCGCCATGACACCATGAGCGGGATTCAAAGGGACTGGAGTAGTCCTGATCGTATGGTAGTTGGATTTACAACTACTTATGCAATCAGTGTCTATCACCACTAAAGTTTTGAGTTCAAATCCCTTTCATGGTGAGGTGTACTCTATATAACATTATGTGATAAAGTTTGTCAGTGACTTGCGACAGGTCTGTGGTTTTATCCGGGTACTCCGGTTTCTTCCGTCAATAAAACTGACCACCGCGATATAATTGAAATATTGTTGAGGGTGGCGTTAACCACTATAACCTTAACCCTAACCCAAACATTCTGGCTTGATCACAATGACCTCAATCAGTTTCTTGTATTGTAAAAATTATTGAATTGTAAATATCATTTTAAAAACAAGTCAGTTTTAATTTTAGTTTTTGCTTTTGTATATAGGATTGGAACTTATTTGTTGGTGACAAAGAATTCAGAAATGTACAGCATAGTATGGAAGCCAGGTTAGTAGACTAGTAGATAAAGGAATCCATATAACAAAGAGGGGGCCATCGTGGTCATGATCTTATGGTAGTTGGATTTATGACTACCTATGCAATCAGTGCCTATCATTACTGACGTTGTGAGTTTGAATCCCACTCGGGCGAGGTGTACTCGATACAACATTATGTGATAAAGTTTGTCAGTGGCTTGCGGTAGGTCGGTAGTTTTCATTAAGTACTCCGGTTTCCTCCACTAATAAAACTGACAGCCACGATATAATTGAAATATTGTTGAAAATGGCATTAAACACCACAACACTAACATGTAACAAAGAGATTAAAGTGGCCTCAAAGCAACTTAATGTGGCCTCATTGGGTGGATGTAACACACAACATTGAAGGTTTTTATTTTAAGTAAACCGGAAATACAGTCAAACCTTTTTTAGTGACCACCTCTATTAACTTAAGCAATAACTTAATATCCCTTCACAATGCATATCATATTGACTAAATCTGGGTTAGGGTTATGGTGTTTAATGCCACTTTCAACAATATCTCAGTTATATCGTGGGGGTCAGTTTTAGTGGTGGAGGAAACTGGAGAAAACCACCCACCTGCCCCAAGTCACTGACAATCTTTATCACATAATGTATCAACTAACCCTGTATTTAGTGACCGTCTTATGTGACTCTTAAGCAGTAAGAGTAATTGCTTGTTGCCTGGAAGTCAGGACAATGTGTCTGAGTGGAGCGACATGTCTATACATGGATTGTTGTTTTAGCGAGCTAGCTCAATAAAAATCCAATTCACCGTATTGATCTAGTACAAAGCATATATCATCTCATTGAAATGCAGCATGTTATCACCATCATATAGCTGAAAAAATTGCTCGCTTGTCGTTAAAGAAGAACCACTCCCTCACTCAAAACGTTGGGCACTATTCATACAGGTGATCGTAATTACCGGTACTAAAATTGTATTTATGAGTTATGGTGTTTAACACCACTTTCAACAATATCTCAGTTATATCGTGACGGTCAGTTTTATTGATGGAGGAAACCGGGGTATGCAGAGAAAACCACTGACCTGCCGCAAGTCTGACAAACTTTATCACATAATGTTGTAGTGAATACATCTCGCCATGAGTGGGATTCGATCTCACAACGTTAGTGGTAATAGGCACTGATTGCATAGGTAGTTATAAATCCAACTACCATACGATCATGACTACAACAACTCCTTGAAATTGGGGTAGAGTGTGCTGGGCCCAATTTACTATTTTCTCAATTGAACGATTAAAATAATCGGGAATTTATTAAAATCGTACACATTTTTTACAGCATAGCATTAAAGCAGGGATTAAAATCGTACATTATTTGTTTTTACAGCATAGCATTAAAGCAGGGATTAGACAGAGGCTGGTTTACATACACAGATTTACAGATACTCTCTCAAGATGGCAAATTTACTCAAATCTGTCAAGAAATATCGAAGGTAATTATAGTGAGGAGAACCGTGTGCTGTCGTCGACTGTCAGTAATCTTACAGTGAGGAGAACCACTAATAGTCATCGGCTGTCGGTAATCCTCGTTAAATAAATGAAGAATTCAATAAATTATAGTGAACAAAAGCGTTCGTAGCCATCAGCTGTCGGTAATCCTTGTTAAATAAATAAAGAATTCAATAAATTACAGTGAGGAAAACCACTGGTAGCCATCAACTGTGGTAATTCTTGTTAAATAAATAAAGAATTAAAGTAATTACAGTGAGGAAAACCACTGGTAGCCATCAACTGTGGTAATTCTTGTTAAATAAATAAAGAATTAAAGTAATTACAGTGAGGAAAACCACTGGTAGCCATCAACTGTGGTAATTCTTGTTAAATAAATAAAGAATTAAAGTAATTACAGTGAGGAAAACCACTGGTAGCCATCAACTGTGGTAATTCTTGTTAAATAAATAAAGAATTAAAGTAATTACAGTGAGGAAAACCACTGGTAGCCATCAACTGTGGTAATTCTTGTTAAATAAATAAAGAATTAAAGTAATTACAGTGAGGAAAACCACTGGTAGCCATCAACTGTGGTAATTCTTGTTAAATAAATAAAGAATTAAAGTAATTACAGTGAGGAAAACCACTGGTAGCCATCAACTGTGGTAATTCTTGTTAAATAAATAAAGAATTCAATAAATTACAGTGAGGAAAACCACTGGTAGCCATCAACTCTGGTAATTCTTGTTAAATAAATAAAGAATTCAATAAATTACAGTGAGGAAAACCACTGGTAGCCATCAACTGTGGTAATTCTTGTTAAATAAATAAAGAATTCAATAAATTACAGTGAGGAAAACCACTGGTAGCCATCAACTGTGGTAATTCTTGTTAAATAAATAAAGAATTAAAGTAATTACAGTCAAATCACGAATAGATTGTTGTGTATATCAAAATTAGTACAAAATTGTAAAAAAAAAATTGCATGAAAATGGTATTAAAAAAATAATGAAAAAATAAAGAAGTTATTTTATATATTAAAGATAATAAGATATTTCACCTCTGCGTATTCAGAGCACCTGGCTCAAAGCTTTTTGTTTCATATTTTGTTCATTGATGTAGGGTTGACAACAATGACAGCCATGTTAATTTAACCTCAGAATTTTGTTAATGGTCTTGAAATTGCATGCATTATTTTCTGAAATTACAATAATGAATTTCTATAGCAAACCGCATCGCTGTTGTAATGCTTAGCGAGCTCGCATAGAGTGCGTTGGATTGTGGGTTCGAATCCCGATCGCAGACCTGTTTACAACTACGATTTTAGCATAGTTTCTACGATTTTTTACCCCTAAGTTACGCTCTACGCCAACAAGTTGCAAAACTGAAAAAAAATCACCAGAAAGTACTTTTGTTTCTTATGGTAGATAACCGAACGCAACACTTGAGTCTTTGTCGTTTAAGTGCTTTTTTATGATTGTATGCACATGCTCCTTACAAACACTTTGATGATCTAGTAAGATGTGTCTGAATATTAATGGTGGCATGCCAAATGCAAGCAGGGGACTTAGCTTGAAGAAGTCACTACCAGTGATAAGAGAAAGATGTAAACATGAATATACGGAAATTTAGAATTGTCTCAAACCCTGAACAAAGGGGGATACATTTGTACGGTGTTGATGTCAGAATGACTTCTCATGTCTCGTTAACGAAGTGATTACCGCCATATTTGAAATTTGTCGATGAAATTGAGAGTAAAAGAAAAAATCAGATTTATCGAAAATTGAGGTTTGCAAATATATAGAGATTGTATAATCTTCTTTAATAATGAATTATCTTTACATTTAAATCAATATATGTATGATTATTGATCTATTAAACTGTTTTTAGATATTTTGTGTGATAACCCTACTACTAATAAATTTCAAATAGTCATCTCTAAAAACCCAATGTTGGTTATTTGGATATATTTTTTACACCGTAGTGTACAATTAATATTCTTATTTAATGAGAATGGTACATGTATTTATATTATTTCTAAAGTCAATACACTGCATAAATTTGTTCAGAATAATGAATTATAAAAGGAATTAATAAATTAATACATGTGGTGTTTACATCTACAAGAAAGGGAGATAATCGAATGTCACAATCATATCAATGTCTATCGAGTACATGTTAAACTATCCTATCTATATACACTGGATTTGACTGTAAAATTTTAATTTAATTATTGATGCATTAATAGAATTTTATGTTAAAAAGGGTTGAATAAACATGTTTCACTGTTGACAAATTTTCAGTTAATTCCATATTAGGCTTGCCTATAAATCCGTACACTTAGACAATGCACACAGGTACAAACAAACAATCATATTCAACAAGCAGCTGTATGATATACATTGCAGGAAATGATACCTAATTTTTCAAACTTTTTTTAGGGAGGGGGTGTCCTCAAACTCCCTAGCGAATTAGACTAAACTACTCTTAAAAGTAGAAAACTACTCTCAGTCAAGGAAGAAGACTACTCCTATAGATCAACAGGTCTGCGATCGGGTCAAAACAAAGACTATTAAATTGGTATTTGTTGCTTCTCCGCTAAGCACGCAACATACAGGAGAAAGAACAAAGACTGGTTGGCTTGGAATCAGGATAATGTGTCAGAGTGGGGCGACATATCTATTCAAGGACTGTTTCAGTGAGCTAGCACTATAAAAATCCAGCTAAGCGTGTTGGTACACAGAGGACCTCATAATCATCTCATTGAAAATAAACTTGTTCTCGCCATGATATAGCTGAAAAATTGCTGAGTTGGCATTAAACAACAATCACTCACTCACTCAAATTAAACATTAATGATTTCAATATAAACTATTACAGATGTATTCTAAAAGGAGCTATCATGACCATGCATTGCATGATAATATTATAACTGAAATTACATTTACCTGTTCAATCAGTGGCTACATGTATCACCACTAAAGTTTGAGACTTCAAACTCCTATCTTTTGTGAGGTGTACTCGATACAACTTGATAAAGATTGTCAGCTACTTGATAGATTGTCAGCTACTTGATAAAGATTGTCAGCTACTTGATAGATTGTCAGCTACTTGATAAAGATTGTCAGCTACTTGATAAAGATTGTCAGCTACTTGATAGATTGTCAGCTACTTGCCACACAATGGTGGTTTACTCTTATGTTCTCCAGTTTCCACCATCAATAAAAGGTTTAGAGTTATGTTGTTATATTGTGGCTGTCATTTTTATTGATGGAGGAAACCAGAGTGCCCGAAGAAAATCACAGACTTGTTACAAGTCACTGACAAAATTTATCACATAATGTTGTATCGAGTACACCTCGCCATGAGCAGGATTTGAACTCACAAATTTAATGGTGATAGGTATTTTTTGCACAGGTAGTTGTAAATCCAACTACTATATGATCATGACACCCTGATCAATAAAGCTAACTGCCGCAATATAACTGAAATATAGTTGAAAGAAGCATAAACAAGCATAAATGTGACGGAAATTCCATGCTAAAATCTTTTTTCTTCTTTCAGGTGTTTTTTGTTTCATCTTTGACCTACTTGACTGGAATATTGACAATGATCGGCTCCACAGTATTAGTGACTGCTGCCATGACAACCTTAGGTCCAATCATTCGACATTCACCGACCAGACTGACACCACTTCCAATTACAGACGTGCTTCCAATCATTGAACAAACTACCGAAGAAAATGTTATTGAAGAAGAACCGCTACCACATGTCTACAAACAACCGAGTCTTTCTACCAAATCTATAGATTACATGTTAGCAGAACTTATGACAGTTGTGTCGTTACCAACGACATTTGTAAAGTTTTGGTATTCCACGTTGGATCAATTGAACTCTGGTATGTTGCCTTCCAAGACCAACAATAACAATGTAGAGCCAACGCTGATGTGCTCTAATGGACCATGCTTACAAACTGCCAATCCAAATTGTCATAATATTACGAACTCACAAGTTTGGGAAACATGGGACATATGCACGGAATGCCAAAATTGCCAAGAAGACAAACAACAACAGAAATTACGATTTGGGGACCAGGACGGAAGTGTTTTTCAATCTGGAATTTCGAATGTGAATAATCAGTGCCAGAAACAAATGTTTGATTGGGCAGTCAGGTGTTGCTGTAAACATGGGACAGATCCTGATTATACTGATACCGTTGTTAGGAACACCTATGCTGATGTACTAGTAGGATTTAATACTGGTTTCCTGTCCCCAGTGTATGTCACTACCTAACTAGTTTGTTTGTTTCTTTTGTATCTGTTCCATCAATTTTTTAGAATTTGTCCCGTTGACGTTTATTTATAGGACAGTTTACTAATGTTTGCACCAATAATGGTTACCAGGCCCGTAGCCAGGATTTTTCAAGAGGAGGAGGTTTTGATAGACTCGTGAAGTGGTCTTGTGGCTTGGGTCAAAATTCGGATTTTGATAGACATATTTCAAATGACTTTCCAGTTTTAATAGTCATAGTTCAACCAATTTCTTTGATATTCCTAAGTTTTCAAATGGGGTTGGTTCTTACAAACCCTCCGAACCCTTCTGCTTACGGATGTGGTTACATTTCTATCGGAAATGTATTGAATTGACATAGTCAGTGATATACATGTACCTATGTTAGAGATGTAACATTTATCTCTATAGTAACAGGGGCCGGGCCGTCATGATCGTTAGATTTATACCTACCTGTGTAATCAGTGCCTATCACCACTAAAGTTGTGAGTTCGAATCCCGCTCATGTGGATGTTTACTCGATGCAAAATTATGTGATAAAGTTTGTCAGTGACTTGCGGCAGGTCGGTGGTTTTCTCTGGGTACTGCGGTTTCCTCTACTATTAAAACTGGCGGCCACGATATAACTGAGATATTGTTGAAAGTGGCGTTAAACACCATAACCCAACCTAATCCTCCCTGTAGTAAGACGTCACACACATTAAATTATCAGAACTTTGATGGAATAGATATGACTAGAAACAAACATATTAAACATGTTAAAAAGTATAGTAAAATTTGTCTACACATGGCTGTGTTAAATACAACAATTATTTATTTTGTTTCCTAACAATAACTACACTAATGGGTCATTTAGGAGATAACTGTATTGTATTTGAAGATTTACTGGCATCAATGGTTGATTTGATGGTTGCAAATTGAGTTTACTGGTGACTCGTAAGTGAAGCCGTAAACAGATGCTTGCAGACATCCAATTACAATTGATGCCGAAAAATCTTTAAAAACATTACAAATGCAATTTCTGATAAGTAAGAATTAAATTGGATTTTTGATTAACCAAATGTACTGTTTCTGCATGTGCAAACTGTTTGACAACATCAATCATGTAATTGATGTCGGCAAATATTTGATGTCAAATCAGAGAAGGTGTTGCATAAACAACTGCATTAATTAGAATTGTAATTTACATTTGATTCTCATCACGATTTTATTGGAAATCAATGAATTAAAAAAAATTCTAAATTTTTAATTTTAGTTGCTTTCATTGATGATTCAGAATGATATAGTTAAAAAAAAATACAGTCTTTAAAAGTTATGGAATTTTATTTTTTCAATTATTTTGAAATATTTGTTTTTCTTATAAATTTCTTTAAATGTGATAAAAACATGGAATAATAATTTACTATGCATGACACATTTCTAGAATAACCTTCGTCATGTTTGCTCATAGTCAAAAATATTTCATATATTATAATCCATGCATCTTTCAACAACAACAACAACCTTATGATTGGGTTTTAAGATTTTATCAAACCATATGAATTGGGCTGAACTGTCAGTATGATTTAAACATATTCAACTGACCCATTTTGGTAGTTTCCCTATTTTGAAAAATATCTGTCCCTAGTCCAAAGATGACAAGAGACAAATGATTTTGTGTCTGATAATGCAGGACTTTCAATATTTTTCAAGTGTACCAGTACTTTGCTATTTACAGGCGGTACTTTGTATTAAAATTCAGTGCTCACCAAACCAGGCGAAGTGGGCGACTTCTTCGCCTTGGTTTCAATGAAATCGCCCAATTTCTGTCAAAAAGCGAAGTTTTAGTCACCCTGTTTCAAGTCCGTATTTGTTTCACCAATAATCATACTTTTTCTTCAATATTCACATAAAAGGAGCTCCCATGTTCCTGAAATGTGACCCATACAAGGTTTGATGTTCAATATTTTATTCCAAACTCGTTAATTGCATCCTTTTTAAGATCATAATGCAGCACGTTCGTTTTTGTGAAAGGTAGGGGAACATGTGGTAGTGGGGAAAGAAATGTTAAAATTTGGATCGATTTTCGGAAGTCTCCCAGATTTTCCCTCACTTCGCCCTTAAGTCAAGAGAGAGAAGTCAAGTCGCCCTGTTTTCACTTTGTGTGGTGAGCCCTGAAATTTGAATATTTTTGTGTATATCTTATACAATACTTGTTAAAATCAGGAGGTACCAAATACCATTTTAGGCAGTTAAAAGTACCTGGTACTGCAACTTATTAAAAGTCCTCACAATGGGCAGCATTTTACAATGTGTGAACAGATTTTACTATTATTTATATATATTTATATTACAGTTACCATATAGCATACGTGTACATTATATACTGTGAATTCATTTATTTTTTCCGTTGAACACCGTGGATTTCCATGGTTTTTCGTTGGTACCATCAAACCATGATCGAGTCAAACCAAAGACTATAAAATTGGTATTTGTTGTTTCTCCTGTAAGCATGTAGCATTAAGGAGAAAGAGTAAGGACAGGTTGGCTTGGAATCAGGATAATGTGTCCGAGTGGGAGGACATGTCTATCTGCGGACTGTTGTTTCAGTGAGCTAGCACTATAAATCCAACTAAGTGTGTTGGTCTAGTACAAAGAGGACCTCATCATGATCTCATTGAAGATTACGTTGTTCTCGCCATGATATAGCTGAAACATTGCAGATTTGGCTTTAAACAACAATCACTCAAACCAAGGAAGTCATTAACAAATATCAAAACCATGTACATTAGTATTTAAATATCAACAAACATTTTACTTTATGTGTCCAGTCTGCAAAAGTTGACACCATCGAAAATAAATGAATTTGCATACAGTATATATTACATGTTATTTCTTCCCAGAATGCAATGTCTGGTGTACAAAACTAATAATAAGTCACCGATATTAGCCAAACGATATTGCAATTAAAAATTACAGTTACCTCAAGCATATATTATATACCATCAGTATATTACAGGTTATATTTTTTCCGGAATACAAAGTTTGGCATGTTGTGTACAAAATTGCTAATTTTGCGTCGTCAATATTTGCCAAACGACATTGCAATTGAAAATTGTTCATGATGGAGAGAAAAACATTGTACATGTATATGATTACCCTATTCAAATAAACTATAATTCAGCATTTAACAAATTTATTTTTATATGCTTAAGAACGATGTTCGGTTCATCTTTACTTCCAGTTGTTTGTAGGATGGCTCATGTCTTATTTACGTTATTTGTGTTTGTTTGGTTCGTCTTTACTTCCAGTTGTTTGTAGGATGGCTCATGTCTTATTTACGTTATTTGTGTTTGTTTGGTTCGTCTTTACCTCCAGTTGTTTGTAGGATGGCTCATGTCTTATTTACGTTATTTGTGTTTGTTTGGTTCGTCTTTACCTCCAGTTGTTTGTAGGAGGGCTCATGTCTTATTTACGTTATTTGTGTTTGTATACGTATAGTGGTGTCCAACACATATTGTTTTGTGTTTTGGTTTTGTTTGTCTTCGTCTTGTGTACCCTATGTTGCCAGTTTCTCTGGATTATCCATTTTTGATTGCACCTTCGGTATTCTCTAGCGTTTAATTGATACTAACACAAAAAAAAGATGTCGTTGTTGTTGTCATTGTTGTCTGTCTGTAGACACAAGGAGTTTCTGGAAAGAACTTTTGTTCTAGTTGACCGCTCCTTCTGATTTTTTTTTTTTTTTTTTTTTTTTTTCAGATCATTTTATTAAAAAGCCCTGCTATATAATTACCCTATGTAGCCCAGGGGAGCTTCATAGGGGCCCCTGTGGTTTACATAACTCATTTGATTAGGGAAAATATACACTCCTTCTGAATTTTAATACAATGATCCTTGGCACAGAATAGGTTTATGGTTTATGGTGTTTAATGCCACTTTCAACAATATTTCAGTTATATCACGGCGGTCAATTTTATTGCCAGAGGAAACCGGAGTACCTGGAGAAAACCACAGACCTGTCACAAATCACTGACAAACTTTATCACATAATGTTGTATTGAGTACACCTCACTATGAACGGGGTTCGAGCTCACGACTTTAATGGTGATAGGCACTTAGTTGTAAATCCAACTACCATACGATCACAGCCACGACAGTCCAGAATAAAAATATTGGTGGATTGTAGCCCTACCTGTATCCTAACAAGAGGCCCAAAGGTGCAGAAAAGGATGATATCTGTTTTTTGAGATTGTTCATTTATTTTTTATAAATTAATTGTTCTACTCTGAAACTACTAACTTGGTACAAATCGTGTTTGTCAGGTCTTTTGCAAAAATGCCTCATTTCATCATGATCAGGAAAAAATAGTTTTTAGATAAGCATCTTTGGACGTATTTGCACACCAGGTGATTGATACAGGCTCCTGTAAGAGCTCTGGTTGAAAAAGAACAGTGATTTTGAGAATTTGTCCCAAGATGTCAGGAAATGTAATCAGATACCCAGCATTTATTGTTTTGTCGCTTTATTTAGTTTAATATTACCTAGTATCTGTCGAACAACACGAACAATAGTTGTGACATAGAACAATTAGATTTAAACATCTATTAATTTGTAAAGAAGAGTTTGAAGATACAAAAGGGGTAATCAGAATCCGTAAATCGAAGAAGAACAGACAACACAATGGCCAAAAGAAAAAGGACAAAAGGACAAACAGCGATCTACAAAACATACACATAAAACTAAAGACCGAGTAACACGAACCCCACTAAAAACTGGGGGTGAACTCGGGTGCTCAGGACGAGTAAGTAGTTCCTGCTCCAATAGTGGCACCCGTCGTGTTAATCTGGTTACAAACCCGGTGATAAGTCATGAATGAGGAAAGGCCCGGAAAGTGTTTACGACAAGTGGAACATATCCGTGGTCATTCGTGACACAGTTTAGGTTTCATCAGCTGAGGCGACATTGTAAAATTTTCTCATAGGGTCCTATGTTAAACTATGCTCAGCAGTAGTGACCATCTTAACAGGAGAGCTGCAATAATTGTGAAAGAGGACAACATAAGGATATTCAAGTTAAATTTGGTTTCAGGGGAGAAGATTTTCAGACCAGATTTGTTGAAATAAACCTAATTTGCATATTTTCCACAAAACCCGCTAAATTACATTATGTTTAAGCAAAACCCATAGCATATATCGTGCCTTTTCTTAAAATGGAACTCGTGTTCAAATTTCAGCTCATTTGGAGGACAATGTGGCTTTTATATCGGCTATGTGTTGTAGGCACGAAAAGTTTGAAGACACCGAAATGGTAATCAGAAGCTGTAAATCAAAGAACAGACAGGGACCAAAAGAAAAGGGACAAACAACGATCTACAAAACATAACACCAAAAACTATAAGATCGAGCACAACTAAAATCCGGGGTGAACTCAATGCTTCGAAAAGGTAAGCAGTTCTTCCTGCTCCACATGTGGCACCCGTCGTACGTTTTATGCCAGGATTTGTTCTTCAGTCTACACTTCTACTATTATGTGACCATCATCAATGTATTTATTATTCGGCCACTTTTGTATGCAGATGAGTACAATTAAAGGGTTAGTGTGTTTAATGCCACGTTCAACAATACTTCAGTTATACAATGTGCGTGGTGATCAGTTTTGGAGGAAACCACCGACCTTTACCACTTAATGTTGTACACCTCGCGCTAATCGGGATTCAAATTCCGAACTATAGTGGTGATAGGCACAGACTGCATAGGTAATTGTAAATTCAACTACCATACGACCACGACAGTCCCTGTACAATTGAATAATTTCAGTAAAGTGATATACAATGTACATGTTTTACAACTTCCCTTAATTAAAAAAACATCCTAAGTGTCTATAAACTAATCTGATGCCATCGAGCATTGAAATATTCAAGATTATCGGCAGTGACTATGTTTTCCGGTACATAGTTCCAGTTCCTGGTGGTCTTTGGGGACAAAAGATTCATGGAGTTTGTTTGT
Source organism: Bathymodiolus brooksi (assembly GCA_963680875.1). Lineage (NCBI taxonomy): Eukaryota > Metazoa > Mollusca > Bivalvia > Mytilida > Modiolidae > Bathymodiolus > Bathymodiolus brooksi. The sequence continues at coordinate 84,351,838 of OY804589.1, read as the reverse complement.
TCTGCACATTGGTACCTGAAAGTCTTCATTGTTGGTGGGCTGATATCTGTCTATTGTGAAAAGTGTTGATCAATGTTCACTTTGAGCATTCCATTTGCTAAATTATGCATCAGTGTCACCCTATTTGTTTTCCAGGGGCCGTTGTGGTTATGAATGTATGATAGTTGGATTTACAACTACCTATGCAATATGTGCCTATCACCACTAATGTTGTGAGTTCGAATCACGATCAGGCGAGGTGTACTCGATACAACATTATGTGATAAACTTTGTCGGTAGGTCTGTGGTTTTCTCCGGATACTCCGCTTTCATCCACCAATAAAACTGATCATCACGATATAACTGAAATATTGTTGAAAGTGGCATTAAGCACAATAACTCTAACCCCTAGACGTTTTCCTCCTATCTTCAAAGGAATTCCAATCAATTTGTTCAATCGTGGAACTGGAAAATGAGAGGATATGATATATATTTTTCATAAATCTTGCTGCCCTTCTTTGTACCATTTCACGCCTGTGTTTATTGTTCTCTTGGTGGGGATTCCACACTGCACATGTATATGACAAGGATGGTGTAACTAATGATTTATACGCAGTTTATTTTATTTTTTCAGAGACTGTTGTCACGGTCATGATCGTATGGTAGTTGGATTTACAACTACCTGTGCAATCAGTTCCTATCATCAGTAACGTGAGTTCGAATCCCGTTAAGGGCAAGGTGTAATAGATACAACATTATGTGATAAAGATGACATGCGGCAGGTCTGTGGGTTACTCCGGTTTACTCCACCAATAAAACTGACCGCCAAAATATAACTGAAATATTGTTGAAAGTGACGTTAAACACCATAACACTCTCCCTCCTTTATTTTGGTGTATGGTTTCAGCAATCCAATTATGTTATTAACGGGTACCACGACTTACCGAAATCTCCCTATAACTTACCGAAATCTCCCCTGTATGTGGAATAATCCCCCCAGAAGTGATATATATACAACTTATTTAGGTTCCTATGTAGTTTTTAAATAAAAATAATACGCTTTGAAAGTTGTAGAGCCGATTTAGTGTTGTCAATATAAGAAATGTGCATATTCCAAGATGGCGGAAATTTTTAATGTGAGATAACTCTATTTACCTGTGACGTTAGCACTGTTTATGTACTTGTAATATATAATAACAAAATCAATATGAAATCGGCACCGCCATGAATGCTCGCTCATCTGAAAATTATCTGACAATTTCATCAAAAAGTGTCGAGATTTTTTGGGCCGAGATATATTAGGGACGACTTTTTTTAGGGCCGAATCTAGTCTCATTCAATAGAGCTGTCGTTCCTTTATTCGAGTTATCGTTCCTTACGAAATCTCAAAAGTTAACTTCCGCGTAGAAACAAAAATTCTTGTCAGTATGTCAGAAGAGATTTAATAAATTAAAAAATATCAATATAAGTAAAACAAGCTGGCAAAATGACTTTTATAACACACGGGTTCCAGGTTTCAGTGGTATCGGACGTACGAGAGAGGGTACGAGACTTCAGGATCACATTTACGCTTTATGTTAAGAAGATCTCCATTAGTTGAGTGTGTTAGTGTGTTACCCGGAAACCGGTGTTTACAAAACGTAGAATTTTTTTTTCTTCGACAATATGTTCAACCATGTTTGTTAAAAAATCCTAAGTACACATTCTATACCATAAAGAGCTCGCTTAAGCTCGCATATAATATGAAACCGGCACGGCCTTGAATGCTCGCGCATCTGAAAATTATCTGGCAATTTCATCAAAAAGTGTCGAGATTTTTTGGGCCGAGATATATTAGGGACGACGTTTTATAGGACCGAATCTAGTCTCATTCAATCGCAATCGTAACTACTCGGCCATTCTCGCTACCCTGCAAATAATTTTATTTGCAGGGTAGCGAGAATGGCCGAGTAGTTACGATTGATTCAATCGAGCTGTCGTTCCTTTATTCGAGTTATCGTTCCTTACGAAATCTCAAAAGTTAACTTCCGCGTAGAAACAAAATTTCTTGTCAGTATGTCAGAAGAGATTTAATAAATTAAAAAATATCAATATAAGTAAAACAAGCTAGCAAAATGACTTTTATTACACACGGGTTCCGGGTTTCAGTGGTATCGGACGTACGAGAGAGGGTACGAGACTTCAGGATCACATTTGCGCTTTATGTTAAGAAGATCTTCATTAGTTGAGTGTGTTAGTGTGTTACCCGGAAACCGGTGTTTACAAAACGTAGAATTTTTTTTTCTTCGACAATATGTTCAACCATGTTTGTTAAAAAATCCTAAGTACACATTTTATACCATAAAGAGCTCGCTTAAGCTCGCATAATATGAAATCGGCACGGCCATGAATGCTCGCTCATCTGAAAATTATCTGACAATTTCATCAAAAAGTGTCGAGATTTTTTGGGCCGAGATATATTAGGGACGACTTTTTTTAGGGCCGAATCTAGTCTCATTCAATCGAGCTGTCGTTCCTTTATTCGAGTTATCGTTCCTTACGAAATCTCAAAAGTTAACTTCCGCGTAGAAACAAAAATTCTTATCAGTATGTCAGAAGAGATTTAATAAATTAAAAAATATCAATATAAGTAAAACAAGCTGGCAAAATGACTTTTATTACACACGGGTTCCGGGTTTCAGTGGTATCGGACGTACGAGAGAGGGTACGAGACTTCAGGATCACATTTACGCTTTATGTTAAGAAGATCTTCATTAGTTGAGTGTGTTAGTGTGTTACCCGGAAACCGGTGTTTAAAACAAAACGTAGAATTTTTTTTTCTTCGACAATATGTTCAGCCATGTTTGTTAAAAAATCCTAAGTACACATTCTATACCATAAAGAGCTCGCTTAAGCTCGCATATTAAATGAATTTTTAAATGCTCATATTGGATTAAATTATTCACAATGAATGTAAATAATTTAAAGCCCACTCGCCACGACAAGGCTATGAGCATGTGAAGGGGGCAAGGAATTTAATGGGAAATTTAGTCGTCATTACTTGTATTTACAGTGTCCTTTTGCAGATGTTCCCACGATATTGGATGTTTTTGTGCATGAAGATGCATGAAAACGGTTATTTTTCGGGTATTCTTTTCTTTCTGTTTCAAGACTTTTTTGCTTAAAAAAAGCAAGGTATGTGTATTTGTTATGTCAAGAATTTCTTTTATGTCTTGTAAAGTGTCCATTACTTCTTTGTGAACTACGTGTCTCATATTACTGATATTTCGATCACAAGAATAATAAAATCATTCCTGTTACAGAAGAATGTTTATGTCGCCACATTCTTTCGTCTAGGTAGCTGGGTAGTAGGTGTGATGATACACCTTTCATTTCTTTTAATCGGTACTTTGCCTTTACTACATCTTGGCTGTCTCGTTGTATGGGTGTGTTGAGTAACTTAGTGGTGCAGACATCACGGAGGTACTGCATGGTACATCTGGATCACCGTCTTCTCTCCAATCTCTACCTGCTTTACAGTTGTACTGACTTTGGTTTGGTGACTCCATAAGTAGATGATATACATTTGTACAACCATTTCCCTAGTGGAACTCTGGATTTCTCGAAGAAGGACCCAGTTCGTATAGTTCTGTACGTGTGACAATACTAGTAGTAGTAAACATCAATGAAAGTATCCAAATCTGTTTCGAAGGCTTTCTCGTCAAAATATTTATTACTGCAATCGTTGCCCCCTATTTGGCATACAGTACACTCCAAGTGTATCAACGATCATACTCTCAGGTCCGACATATTCCTCCTAAAATGTCCGACAAATTTGAGAGTCAACACTCTCTAAGTCCGACTATTTGGTCGGACATTTTGGTCTTGGTTGGACGTGAGAGTGGATATTAAAAGATTTTTTTTTTACATTTCTCGAGGTGAATATGTCAAACATTTTGTGATCGATGCGTATTTATAAGCGTACTTTCTTTCCGGTGTGTAGAATGTGCGGGTAGTAAATACCCTAGTGTATTTTTACCTTGCACCATATTCGCGCCAGGAAAGGTAGCTCCAAGGTCAATATTTGTCAGGCTCGGGCACAACAGTCGTTCGATGCATAGGAGCACCTGATAATCAAAGAATTGTACAATAATTTCGAGTTACACCGTTTGTGTTTCTTTAATCTGTTTAATTTTAATAGATCTTTCTAGTACATTTAAATTTTACGATTACAATCGGAATGCTAGAAATATCGTAACTTTTCTGAAATCTAAACTTTAAAATTATCTACGCCGAGTCCAGCCCTGGCTTGGATTTCTCGAAAAAAGTTTTCTTAACAAACCAAATTAAATTTGAGTAAAGACTCGACTTAAGTTTGCGTTTTGACTTTGTTTGTTTGGAGAAATCACTGACGATTTAAAAAAAAAAATCTGTTGTCACTTAAAACAGAGTCAGTGAGGCCGGTACGGCTGTGTACATGAATGAATAAGAGATAATTCTTTCGGAGTGTGATATCCATATAAAGGTGAAATAACGGATGCAAAAATCACCGGCTAAAGTTACACAATATTCCGTTTACAAATATTTCAAGTCCCTATATTTGTTCATCTGTGACGGCAATATGTGTATTGGACTAGGTATTACAGCCAGCTTGATATGAATTAATTAGTTCAGGTTACAGGTGTCAATAATGGAAGGAACATCTTGTTGACACAAATTTCCAGGTGTCAGGGGGATAACAATTATAATTAATTCTATTTAATGTTGTTGTTTTTTATTACTATTTGTTTGTAGGTACATTTGCAATCATTGAAGTAAATTTAATTTGGGAGTCAACACTCTCTAAGTCCTACTATTAGGTCGGACGTGAGAGTGGATATTTAAAGATTTTTTTTTACATTTCTCGAGGTGAACATGTCAAACATTTTGTGATCGATGCATATTTGTAAGCGTACTTTCTTTCCGGTATGTAGAATGCACTGCCGTAGCACTCGGTACGGTTGGTACGGTTCCGACCGTACCACTTTTTTTGGCTGGTACGGCAAACCGTACCACAATTTCCAAAGAAAAAAATAATTTTGAGATGAAAAAAGGATATTCTTTGATATTACGAATTTAGTTTGTTACACATATTTTCATTGGTTCTTCAGCCCTGAATGTCAGCATATATTCGGAAAACAGACGGGGTATATATTTCAGTCCCCAAAAATGATTAAAACATGGACGACAAAACATTACGCTTCACTGAATCAATGGTATAATACGGGATAATAAATGTATTTTTACCAAATTAAATGCTGTTTTTATACTCAAAACGGCTGCATGAACAAAAAATTATTACAACGGTTAATTCCGTCACAAATACCTGATCGATTCAGCAAACTCCTATTAGTAGGGTGCCCAGTGTTAAAAAAGACGCTTAGTTATCGAGTTTGGGTTAACGGAATTACACACGGCTAATTTTGGTATTAAACGCCAGAAAAATTATTACATTTTGTATTTTTAATTGTCGTCGTAAGTTTCTGTGGTCACGATTTTTTTAATTTCACGTTTTTCAAAAGTACCCTCGGCTGACACATTGCACATGGTATTTTCAGGATGAAAAATAAAAATATTCTCCGCTATCTAAATAGCTAAAAAGGTTTTTACATAAGAAATAATGTATCAAAGATATAATTAAAATAAAAACGGGATGTAAATAATTGATTTTTGAAAGAGTATATCAGCCTTACTTTAAGCCTCAAATTTGACCCCAACTTAAACCGTATTTTCAACAAAAGCAAAGTAATTACACTACATTGAGAAATTGGCAAAATATGAACTCAAATAACTGTAAATTTCCTCTTTGTCATACACGGATTGTTATCAGTAAACAAAAATTAAGCGAATTGAAAAAATATGAAAATATTATAAAAAAAAAAAAAAACGTAAAAAAATTAATAATTTTTTTTTAATCTAAAAAAAAAGTGAAACCTTGAGACAAAAAGGGGCATAAAAAATTGTATTCAGATATCTTAACCCTTCCTATTATATCAAGGCAAATTAAAAAAAATCAGTGTAAGCAAATATTTTTCTTGAAATTAGGAAATTTTATTATCTGAATGAAAGCTACCAAGTTTCATGTTTATCTCACAATGTAAATATCAATGTATTTGGAATATTCATGTGTTTGACACAACTACAAACTAGCTTTTATAACATATATGGGTGGTCAAGTTGTAACAATTCTTTCCCCTTGACATTCACAAAATGACCAGCATTTACAAATATAAGTCCTTAGGTTGCAATAATTCTTTCTCCAGGACATTCACAAAATGACCAGCATTTACAAATATGGGTACTTAGTTTGCAATAATTCTTTCTCCAGGACATTCACAAAATTACCAGCAAATATGGATACTTAGATTGCAATAATTTTTCCACCATGACATTCCCAAACAGAATGACTATAGCATTCACATAAAATACAGACACAAAATGACTAGCATTCACATAAAAGACACATACAGAATACTTGCATTCACATGAAAGGACAAACCAGAATTCCAAATTTCACTAAGTAAATTAAATGACTAGAATAGAATGAATATGTTTTCTGTTGGCAAAATAACCAAGTATTGGTTAATATTGTTTAAAATTGAAGTTAAAAAATTTATTTTATTTGTTCCAATGACTGGAAAAAAGTTAATAAATGGGCACATTTTGAAAAATTCTTTTCTGTAAAAGAAAATTTATAAATTTCAGCATTAATATTCATAGATAAAAGATAATTATGTTTCTCATAAACAACAGGCAACATAAGTACCTTTTCATCTAAAAAAAAAGCATGAATAACAAATTCAACAACATGTTGGAGTGTATACAGGTCTAAATGTCTGTAGAAACTTGTTCAACAACTTGGTTCTGGTTCAATATATCTATAAGAAATTGAAAAGTTTGAGATCTTGTTTCAGCTCCACTTTCTGACCTAGAAAATGTGTTACAACTGTTATAACAATATGTACCACAATATAATTTATCTTCTGAGCCAAATTCTTTACAGAAATTTAATTCATTCTTGAAATGTTTAAGACAAGTCCTGGTTTTCAATTGAAATTGAAATAAACCTTTTGACTTTCAGATGAAGTTTCACAAATTACACAAATTACACAATCAAAAAGTTCTTTTCTGAATGACTTTATTATAATTTATGACACAAGGTGTCTTGAAAACTCATGGCATTTGTTTGATGATGTACTTTAAAAATAATTGGAATGCTGGTCCATTTTTTTTACTTCATGGATATTTTAGAGGATATATTATATCAATTATATTTTTATTGATTTTCAAACCTGTATGAATATATATAAGACTTATCATATATTCTTATTTTTATTTATTCAAATGTTCAACCAATAAACATCACAGGAAACTTTGCATTTATACTCATAGAATCTGAAACTAACAGAAAATAAACATCCATTTTATTTAATAGAATCTGTAACTTTGCCCCTTTGGTATCTTCAGACTCTTGTTAAAAAAAAATAAACATCCCATGTCCAGTGTGTATATATATATCTACCTACAATGATCTAACACTAACTAAAACTGTAGGTTGTCAATACCATTGGCACTGAAAAGTAGCATGTACACACATCAATAAGTATTTCAGGAAAACAGACTGAAAATGAAAAAAAAAAGGGGGGGGGGGTGTAAATGCTTGACATGAACTAAATATGTAGCCTTATGCTATGCCATGTTAATCTAGAGTGAATTTAACATAATCTTTCACCATTCTCTGCATGGCAAGATCATACATTATAATGCAGACCTTTTTATTTTTAAAATGTATTTATTAATTATGTCAATATTTTGACATGTCCATAAATGCCATGGAACGAGTCAACGAAAATGAAAGATTTGTTGTTAAAAATGGAATAAAATGACTCTAAATATGTTTGACTACGATTGGTCAAGTGGTTCTTTCGTGTTTAAACAGAAACAGTAACATTTTCATCCTAATAGATCGATCAATCTATGAAAAAACCCAGAAATATTTGGTTAGAATCTCGAAATATAGTGCTTCTTGTTTACATCCAAATATGGAATTCTAGTGACGAATGATGGGGAAATATGCAAATAATCCATACTCTAATACGTGATTCTAGCTATTTTTACCAAATTTATTAATAAACAGCCAATGGGATGCAATTGTTCCACTTAGTTAAAGAGTCTATTTTTAGCGCCATTTTTTTTTACAACATTTCATCAGCAGCGGTATCCCGAGTTCCAACGTTGATTTCAAGCAAACGATATCATAAATACACGTATTCACGCGTCAGTCAGGTTACAATTGTATTTAAAAAATGGATTCAATAAAAATGAATACTTCTTTCAGTTTTATTTATGAAGATATTCAGTAAAAACACATGGGGTGTCGACGTAAACAATTCATGGCCGCTCACTTGTAAAGCGTCATGGTCTAAAAAAAATAGAGTTACGTCCCTTGATTTCGGGATTTGACTTTGCATTGTTGGAGGTACGGAATCTGTGCGTGGCTTCCCGACTGTATGTACCGGTTTTTGTTAATGATGTGTCGTTCGCCGGTCATTAACTAGCACGATCTCTGTCTCAATGCATTTAGTATTTTCTCTTCTTTTATGGCAAATATATTGGTTTTAATTGTTCAGTAGAATTGTTTGTGGTTTTTATGTTTTAAAAACATTCATTTTTATGTCGGCCGTTGATTGGTTTTAAAATTTGTTTAATTCATGTGTTTCTAATACACGGACCAATCCTGCAGGATACGTTATAAGTCCGGAAATGGCTCGGTTTCATAGAAGGCCGACCGATTCCTGATTGGAAAAGGTTTCTTGCAGTCGCTGCCAACAAACAAGCATTGATAAAATTTCTTGGCGAATCGATTGTGCAACACTATCGTTTATCATCTCTTGAGATGTCATCCGGGGAAGTTCCGTATCTTTCTGGTGCTTCTAATCATTGCCAAGAAAGTCTGCAGAGATGGAGTCTCCGATTGCCAAGAGTTATTATGTACACATGAAGAGGCGGACACTCGTATGATTTTACATGCTATCCATGCAGACAAAACGTTCGGTGAAAGTGGAATCAAAGGTCGGGTCATTGTTAAATCGCCTGATACAGATTTCTTGATTCTATGCATCCATTACTTTCCTTCAATGCAACATACACAGGATTTATGGTTTCATACGGGTTCTATCACAAACACCAAGGATGGGCGTTTTCATTCCCGTACATTCGATCTGTAGCATCCTCAATCCTGTTTTATGTAACATTTTACCAGCTGCACATGCCATCACAAGATGTGATTCCACATCATCTTTGTTCGGGATTGGCAAACGAACCGTTTTTAAAGTACTTAAAGACAGTCCAGAAAACTTTAGAGATTTGTCCACCCTTGCAGACTGTGACACTGATAAATCTATAGATGCCGCCAGTAAACTTGCTTGTCGACTGTACGACCAAAAAGGAAAACTGAAGGAAGATCACGTCGATCTTAACAAATTAAGAGTAAGGTTAGCGACACTGAGGGATGCATGTTTGGCCAAGCTTCCACCCTGTGAAGCCACCTTCACTCAGCATGTTTTGCGATCCTCACTACAGATAAATATTTGGATGACTGCCCATGTTGCAAAACCGCCAATGAAGTATACAGTGCTATGTGGATGGGAAGACAGGAATGGATTAGTTCCAGTTTATTTCAAAGGCCAGATGTCTTCCGATTTTTTGCAAGACCTTGTTTGTACTTGCAAAGGAAAATCTGTGTGCATGAAAGGATGTATTTGTTTTGAGCAAAGTCTATCTTGCACAGACCTTTGCCCTTGCCAAGCTGGCGACTTATGCCGCAATGAAAATACCCACCTAGCAATATCTAGAAATACTGATGAAGTTGATGACATATGATCTCAATTTTTTTTTCTTTTTCATCCAGTCTCTATCTATTTCACCGAATAAAACTGTTGTTATCAAAACTATGATCTCAGATAAAACAGTCTTTCATTTCCAACATTGTGACCATCAACTCACGTTAGTCATAGTTGTCCAGTTACCACGACTTCCCGTTGACGTCTTTTGTTTCATTGAGACTTGGTCTAATGTCTGTTTTTGGCAAACATCACTGTTTTCTGTGCTTAGTAAACTTAGACAAGTTCATACGTACTATGTGTTTTTCAGTAAATAGCAGTTTCATTTGCTGCAATGTTTTTTAAGGTGTTCTTTTTATATGTTGTGGTGGTTATGTCGTAGCTTGTCTCCGTTTTATTTTTTTTCTGGAATTTGCCCAGTCTCCGGACTATGATTTCTTTAACATTTTCTATGACTTGTTACTTTGTTCCTTCGGTATACTACTGCCGATGTTTCAAAAAAAAAACAAAAAACAAAAAACAAAAAAACAACAACAACCCGCCAGTGGACTCTGACCTTGACGTGGTTGGTGGGCTTTCAAACTAACAAGAGAACACTTTCTTATTTGCCAAACACCTGAGATATTTGGAGTGTTCAGAGGTTTGTAGCCACACATCGTCCAAACGCATAATATGTCCATAGACATTACGTTTTTAAACAAATGTCGTTTGACCTTTCCATAAATTGCCATGTTTTTGCACAGAATATTCGTTAAGTATTGATTGACCCTACAAATGATATGTTGCAAACACATAAGCCATTAAATTTGAATTTTGGTACCTTTTACGAAGTTTGAGGTTAATAGATATTTTACCAGTAATTAGTCAAAGTGTACCATAACTGAAACATGTTGTTTTTTTGGAATCCGTCCACCAGTTGTCAAATGTTAAGGGTTAAAAAATAATTTGAAGGTTTCCTTTAAATGAATATCAAATAAAAATGAGAAATGTTCAAACTATGACAGGTCAAGGTCACTTTTATTTCTCATATATACGAAAATTGTAAAATGGCATTTTTTTTTAGAAAATGGCCTTTTGCTATGTATTCAAACAATGTAAAATAAAAAATAAGCATAAAATAATAAAATATTAAGCTTAACAAATAAAACTGGCATTCCAGTTTAAAGTTCTTCACAGTCTTGTCGAAGAAGGGAGCCTTTTAAAACTTGTGGTGTGTTAGTTCCAATTTTTAGATCTTGACCTTTGACCCCAATTTAAAAAAAACGTGACCACAATACATAGCGACGACATCTTTATTTCGATGCGGCTTGTTCTCCTCATTCCAACGATGTTTCATACAGGTGTGTGTAATTCCGTTAAGGCAAATTCGCAAAAATCTTTCGTCGGGCACCCTACTATATGTTCCACGGCTGTACCACAACAAATAAACAAAACGTTGAGCCTTGAAAACTTTCGACGTCATGGGGCTACACCAAGGTTTTATTTACATGTAGTTAACATTTAAATTATTGAAACTGTTTCGCAAACCCGTTGTTTTGTTATGTGATATATTAATGTTATATTTATAAAGTTTATAAAATTTACTACATATGAAACTGTATTGATTTAGAAATTTAGTACAATATTTTCCTTCATTGAAGAATGACGTCAAAGGTACGGACATCTAGAGATACGAAAAATGAAAATAAAAGAGGCAAATTTATTTAATTCGTAATATCATATAATATTACGAATTTAGTTTGTTACACATATTTCCATTGGTTCTTCAGCCCTGAATGTCAGCATATATTCGGAAAACAGACGGGGTATATATTTCAGTCCCCAAAAACGATTAAAACATGGACGACAAAGCATTACGCTTCACTGAATCAATGGTATGATACGGAATAATAAATGTATTTTTACCAAATTAAATGCTGTTTTTATACTCAAAACGGCTGCATGAACAAAACAATATTACAACGGTTAATTCCGTCACAAATACCTGATCGATTCAGCAAACTCCTATGTTCCACGGCTGAACCATAACAAATAAACAAAACGTTGAACTTTGAAAACTTTCGACGTCATGGGGCCACACCAAGGTTTTATTTACATGTTGTTAACGTTTGAATTATCGAAACTGTTTCGCAAACCCGTTGTTTTGTTATGTGATATATTAATGTTATATTTATAAAGTTTATAAAATTTACTACATATGAAACTGTATTGATTTAGAAATTTAGTAGAGTATTTTCCTTCATGAGACACCCTATATATGAAATATGACGTGACACATATTTTGACGTCATTGAAGAATGACGTCAAAGGTACGGAAATGGACACCTAGAGATACGAAAAATGAAAATAAAAGAGGCAAATTTATTTAATACAGTTGAATGTTGTATTTAAAAAAAAAGGTTAAATCCGTAATATATCTGTTATTCAGCTATCAGACAGGGTATATAATGTGACATTCCCGGCTTACGATGTATATTCCCTTCAGCTGCGCCTCAGGGAATACAGATCCTAAGCCGGAAATGTCACATTATATACCCTCTCTGATAGCTGAATAACATATATTAATGTCGTAATAATTTTTTTTTAAATGTCTGTCTACCATTGCGTTTCAGAAACCAAAAATCGGAAAGGGAACTACAAATACAATTCCAAATATTTTTCTTTATAAAGGAAATTGGTGGAGGAATGGCTTCAAAATATTTTTTGGAAGAAAGATGAAATAACATAGAAGGTAAGGGGGGGGGGGGGGTATCCGATCGGAAATCAGGAATACTTATGTCCATTGACTGTACTAACTTAACCGTTGCAAGACATCTTAAACTGAAAGAAAACACAGAAAACTAAAGTAAAAGAGTAACTAGGACTCCACAAAAATATGGGAGCATGGACCAGGTGCACCGGTAGGTAAGCGTTATTTTTTATTTGGCTGAAAATGCACAATAATTTATCTTTGTGCATATACCTAAAAAAATATGGGAGATAACCCCCTCCGACAAAAAAAATTGGCCGTACCACTTTTTTTTAAGGTACTACGCCTATGGAATGTCCGGTTACGTAAATACCCTAGTGTATTTCTACCTTGCACCATATTCGCGCCAGGAAAGGTAGCTCAAAGGTCAATATATAACTGAAATATTGTTGAAAAGTGACGTTTAAACACCCATAGCCTCATATAAATTATTGCAATAAAATATCGATTAAGTAACGAAATTGATATAAATTATTTTCCAGTATATTTAGTATAAAAAGCTTGTTTACTGTGAGATGTATTGCAACCGCCATTTTTTACAACAATCACGTGCGCATGCTCGTGTTTGATGGAAAGCTATAGCTATATTTAGATATTTTGTGATAATAATTTTATATTGTAAATCGATCCACCTTGTGATTTTTTTCAACAAGATACATTTTTTATAGTATATATTTTATTATAAAATACAATATTGAACTGATTTTCGATAACGCTTCAATCATTGAATATTGATTTTTTTCGGATGTTGAATATTTTATCCCCAGAATTATAAAGAAAAGATAAATCATTAAATATAAAAAATCCATAAATAAAAGTAATGACGACTAAATTTCCCATTAAAATCCCTGCCCCCTTCACATGCTCATAGCCTTGTCGTGGCGAGTGGGCTTTAAATTATTTACATTCATTGTGAATAATTTAATCCAATATGAGCATTTAAAAATTCATTTAATATAATTTTGTTATTATATATTACAAGTACATAAACAGTGCTAACGTCACAGGTAAATAGAGTTATCTCCCATTAAAAATTTCCGCCATCTTGGAATATGCACATGTCATATATTGACAACACTAAATCGGCTCTACAACTTTCAAAGCGTATTATTTTTATTTAAAAACTACATAGGAACCTAAATAAGTTGTATATATATCACTTCTGGGGGGATTATTCCATATACAGGGGAGATTTCGGTAAAATAGGGAGATTTCGGTAAGTCGTGGTACCGCATGTCGTGGTCCCCCTTATTGTGTTCAGTGAGTTAAGGTGAGAGTTGGTTGGTTGTTTTGTTGATATTGGTAGAATTATTGACCATCACTGTTTACATATTCTTTTCACTTAAAAAATACCAGACGTGAGTAAGATCACGTGCTCCGCGAAAGCGCCAGCTTCTGCTTCTCTAATCGCACACATGAACACAATTTTAAGGCGGGAATCAATTCTATCACATGACACCTCTCATGATTATATCAATAATTATATACATATATATAGATTGTTATAAAAAATGATAAAAATAGCACTTTATCTCGAGTGGCGCTTCTTTATTGCGTAGTAACAGTAAAAAAAAACCCATTAATTTAGAATGTAATTCGGTTAACAAAACACTTATTTTCTGCTTAGATATAGTAACTCTGAACCAATACTTAGTGAAAGAAGCAAATCGTATCTGCAATTATACATAAACATTAAAACGTTGAAAAGCAAAAGTTGAAAACATGGTTACCAAACATTGGAATTGGTAATTAACCTCCATTGTTTTTGTTAATTGAATCTGGTAACTAAGCTGTCAACTAAGTCAAATAGGATGGACACAGTTTTAATCAGAAGATTCAGAAATATAGTCATTATAAGAAAACAAACCCCGCCAATAATTATTTTGTTAGATGTTATAAATATAATAATAAATATAAACAGGACGATAACATATTTGTCCTATTTGATGGACAAATATGTCAGTAAACGATTGGTATTCCAATGGATACGAATTGTACTCGCCGATTTGTTTCTACATGTTTATGAGGCAGACTTCTTTCAATGGCTTCTCAAGAATAAAGATAGAACATTAACTCAGACCTTTAATTCCAGCTTCCGCTATATAGATGATGTTCTGACACTGAACAATTCTCGATTCTGTGATTATCTACATCGCATCTTTCCAAATGAGCTTGAAATTAAGGAAACTACTGATACTCAAAAGTATGCTTCTTATCGTGACCTTCACCTTGACATCGACTCCGGAGGAAGATATAAAACAAAACTCTATGACAAACGCGATGACTTCACTTTTCCATCAGTCAACTTCCCTTTCATCATTAGCAATATCCCAGCATCACTTCTGGGGGATTATTCCATATACAGGGGAGATTTCGGTAAATTCTAGGGAGATTTCGGTAAAATAGGGAGATTTCGGTAAGTCGTGGTACCGGTTATTAACCTTGTTACAGATGTTTCCTTTTTTAGTAGGGTTCATGTTGCTCAATCTTTAGTTTTCTGTGTATTGTTTTGTGAATCATTATTTGTCCTTTCTGTCATGTAAAATATGTCTTTATTCAATTTAATGCTTCTGATTACATTGTACTCACGCTTGTCTTTTTATTACAGGGATATTAAAGCTCGTTTTAACATATATTTTTTCAACTCGCGACGAAGGTTGTTTCTTCTCAATTTAGTTGTAAAAACAATCAAAAAATACTTTGCACGCCCATATAATCCCTAATATCGTTAAAATATCACTTAAAAAGGTCGAAATTAATTTTTGTCCAGGAAGCAAAAATTCAATTATTGGAAAAACCGCAAGATATGACAGAATTATTAACGAATTATGTCACTTTTACAAAGTTTCCTTGATAAAAACTGGGTTAATGTTTCATAAATATCATTTATTGAACCATTTGCAAGTTTTCATGAGATACAAAAAATTATGAAAATGAGCTTTAACATCCCTTTAAGAGAATTTTTAACTATTTGCTTTTGTTGTTTTTGGTTTCTCATGATCTATTTCTGAAAATTCTATTTGTTGACGTTTAATTGTATTTGTTATTTAAACGTGTGTTAATTACATCTATCCTTCTGATGAGTTCGTTGGTTTGTCTTGATATCTGAAAAAACCATCTACTTTATATGTCTCTGATTGTAGCTTACTATAGATAGTATTGGACTGTCGTTATATATAGGAACAATCTGAGTATATTATCGACCTTTCAGTGATATTAGAGTAGATGCAAAGAACAGTTCAATAATTATATTGTCATTCATTTTTGTGATAGTATGTGGTCTGTTTGAGTGGAATCGAATCTTCTTCTTCATTCACGGAAAACCTTCAACATAAGAAGATTATTTTCCGGCGCAATTTTTTCATTTATATATATATATAATTTTACATTTAATTTTTCTTTATTCACTTTAAGATAAAAACAAAGTATATTATTATTTGAAGGTATGTGAAGGTTTTGAGGAGCCAGGGGGGGGGCGCACCCGGCGCGAACCCCCCCCCCCCCTAAAATTGGAAAAAATAAGATTTTTTGGGGTAAAATCGTGATTTTTCACACGAAATACCCCAACAATTTTCGCGCCTCCCTCCGCTCGGCGCAATTTGTTTAAGTGCGCCTCCCCCTCTAACTTGAAATTCTGGATCCGGCCTTGGTCCGAGCATAGCATGTGAGAGGCCCTCTTTAAATACATCTGTTGTTGAATTGTTTGTTATGTTTTCTGGTAATTCATTCCAATCTTTTATTGTTCTGCAGAAAAAGGACAATTTGTAACTGTCTTTATTGCGTTGGATTTTTCTAAAGGTTTTGTAACGGGTAAATCGTGTTTTTGACTGACTTTTTGCTAATATGTTTTCATAAAAGTATTTCACTTTTGTTGTTTACAATTTTATGAAACATATTCAGTCTATCTTTTATTCTGCGTTCTTGTATAGTTGGACAACTGAGGGTGTGCATCATGTCTGTGACACTGCTGGTGTTGTGTTGTCTATTGCATACATAACGTGCTGCTCGTCAATTGATTTTTTTCTAAGCTGTATATATTTTCTGATGTATAAAGATCCCATATTGTGTAGCAATATTCAAGTTTTGGTCTAACTAATGTTTTTGGCATACCCGATCTTTAAGAGATGATTTCAATTTTCCCATTGTGAACTTTCCATTTAAATATGTAGCAACATTCCAGCAGCACCTGGATATGGAATATATATCTCTCAGATGATACGATATTCCAGAGCTTGTGGTTCATATCAGCATTTCCTTGATAGAGGGTTGCTGCTAACTAGGAAGCTACTGAACCAAGGGTTCCTTTTAGTAAAGTTGAAGTCATCACTTCTAAAATTTTACGGTCGCCACCATGACTTGGTTGACCGTTATGGAATATCTGTGTCACAAATGACCACGGATATGTTCCACTTGTCGAAAACACTTCCCGGTCCTTTCCTCATTCACGACTTATTACAGGGTTTGTAACTAGATTAACACGACGGGTGCCACTAGTGGAGCAGGAACTGCTTACCCTTCCGGAGCACCTAAGTTCACTCCCAGTTTTTAGTGGGGTTCGTGTTACTCGATCTTTAGTTTTATATGTATGTTTTGTAGATAGTTGTTTGTCAATGTGGGGCAACAGAAACCACGGCCCATTTTCTGCTACATTGTCCCCGTCACAACGCAACAAGACCGAGATATATTCACACCATTAATTTACCAATTAACTTAAATACGGATTTATTATTGTTTGGCTCTACAGTCTTAACGAATACCCTAAATACAGATATATTCTTAAACGTGCAGAAGTTCATCATAAGTAGTAAACGATTCACCTCTTAACCATATTCACACAACTTAAACATGTTAAAACAAAAAAAAGCACTGCACCTTTGCACTTCATTTGTTTGTTTCTTTTTATATTGTTTTCTTACTAAAGCACACCAAATAACATCGACAACGACTGATTAACACTTGATTAATTCTCAATACACTTCTACCTTTCGATACTAATTAAACCTTGTAGTAATTGATGTCGCTTCCGGTTTCCTGTACCTAGTAAGGTAACTCGAATAATACTGCGCCCTCTATCGGCACTGTAGCGACCAGCGGGAGCGTAATATAACGTCTGGATTATTCGGATTACTAGTAAGGTTGAAACCGCAGTACTCTGAGAAAACCACCGACCTGCCACTTATCAGGTGTGAAACCACTAATTAATTTCTTTTAGGTTTTCTACTAAATTTGTGTTTTTTCGAGCCTACCTGGCCATTTTTAACCTTTCCAAGACCATATATTTTCTGAAACGTACATGATTCCTCTACGTTCGGTCAACTTATCAGGGCATGTTTAAAATCTTGCAGTGAAATGCCATGCTACGGAAAACACCTACTCTAAAAATAGCTCGGTCATCCCCAAGAAATTCAGTATTTATAGGTCATGCATCAAATCCTCCATAGAGGTATTAAAATACAACTAAGTCCATCAAATTTGGGCTCAAAATAATCCCTATATATTTAACTTCAATTATCAATTTTAATTAGTTCATTCCATTCAGTAGTTTTCACTATACTCCAAAGTGAAAGGAACTTTTTTCTTGAAAAGCGACTACCTTCGTATATGTTCTAAGCTCTGATTGGTGAATTAGTGGTTTGACACCTTATCACTGACAAGTTGTATCACATAGAGTTGACATTTAACATTTCCACCAATGATCGAGGATCGTATTCGCAACATTAGTGGTGATATATGTTGGTATAAACCAGGCCAGCTACTTTTCGAGCGCAGCAGTGATGACCCCGCCAAAACCTTTCTTGTTCTTGTACAATAACATATTTTTATTATCTACAAATGTATATCCAATATACTTTACACGTTAACGACAGCATTGCTTGCCTAAAGTTTTACATTATTTCAGAAGCCAATGTTGATCAATGTTAACAGAAAACAACAGTGAACTACTTCTCTGTGGGTGAAACCTTTCCTCTAGATTTTTCACATTTAAACAGTTTTATCAGTTGTAATTTGAAAGCTTCGTCAAAGATTCCGTATAAAATCGGATTAATTACACTGTTAATTATATGAAGGCGATTAAGGAAGAGCATTAACTGATAAGTCGACCTGTCACTAAAACTGATCCAGAAATCCCACTTAATTGTCTCTATAACCATTAAAACAGCACGGGGCGTACAAGACAAAGCGTACGTCACTGAAATTAGTATAAATATTGATGTATAACGATGTTGTTTAAAAAATGACCGGAGGGATCTTTCTTTTGAGCCACATCTCTTTGGTTCAATACTATTATTTTGTGTATCTCTTGTTTTATAGGAAGTGGGTTTAATTTCCACTAAAGAATCCAAATTTAAGTGGTTTTGTTGAATTTCACGTTTCCGTGGCTTAATATTTGTCTTTTTTGCTTTCCTTACAGAATGTGGCCACTTAAGTTTGTTTTTATGATCAACAGTGTGTTCGTTGTCATCTTTTGTCGTTGTGGTAGTGCTACTACTCACCGGAAGTTCTTCCGTTCTCACAGACAAGTCAAAATCACGCGAGTTCTCATCTATCGGTACAACATTCGATTCTTTTTCATTGGATTGTCTTTTCTTATGCTTATGTTTTCGCTTCTTTTCGGATATTGTTTCAAATTTTAAATCACCATGTGTAAAGTCGGTTGTTTGCGCAGTAGCAGACGTCTTTTCACCCGTTTCAATATTTTTAGATTTATTCCAGGTTATTGCCTTTTGTTTCATCCGTTTATATAACGTAAAACTAACTCTGAAGTAGAAATATGTGATAGACACAAATATTACTGGTAGTAATGCTACTTCTAGTACAGTATATGCTATTGCGAATCCATGTTTGCCGTCAGACCGGAAGCTCTCTCCCACCCGGTCACAGACATCTTCAGTTGAATTGTCCCAATATTTTACAGTCGTTATTCCCGCCATAAATAAGATAGGAATGCCAATTAAAATAGCAAAGATGTACAGAGAGACGACAGCCATTATCTCTCGTCCGGTGAAAAAGAAGTTTGACAATGGATTGCAGATCTTCATATATCGTTGAGCCGCGATCATAATGAGGATTGCCATAGAAACAAAGATACTCCATGACATGGTATACCAAGATAACTTACATATAATGGTCTTATTGTAAGATTCTGGAAATAACAATGCATATATCGCAAATACAGAGCACAACAACGATGAAATCAGATCCGCCATGGCCAAACATGGAATGAAAATCTTATTATCTAAAGTTCGTCCCATTTTAAATCGGTATATATATAAAACTAATATATTTCCAGTACATCCAGTAACTAAATATAATCCTAGAATGATAATATTCGGGAGTGAGTCAGGTACCATGGCTTAATACATCTTAAATGCTGTAATTATTATTAAAACCAAGGTTCTTCTCTCTCGGTCATATGTAACCTTAGCTGACTTTGGTTATACTGGTTAATTAGGTCCTTTGGTTTTCTTTGGTTATACTGGTTAATTAGGTCCTTTGGTTTTCTTTGGTTATACTGGTTAATTAGGTCCTTTGGTTTTCTTTGACTATACTGGTTAATTAGGTCCTTTGGTTTTCTTTGACTATACTGGTTAATTAGGTCCTTTGGTTTTCTTTGGCTATACTGGTTAATTAGGTCCTTTGGTTTTCTTTGGCTATACTGGTTAATTAGGTCCTTTGGTTTTCTTTGACTATACTGGTTAATTAGGTCCTTTGGTTTTCTTTGACTGTACTGGTTAATTAGGTCCTTTGGTTTTCTTTGATTATACTGGTTAATTAGGTCCTTTGGTTTTCTTTGGTTATACTGGTTAATTAGGTCCTTTGGTTTTCTTTGACTATACTGGTTAATTAGGTCCTTTGGTTTTCTTACTCCCAAAGTCTTTTAAATTAGTTGGCTTTGCAATCTGTTGACTTTGAACGTACCTTATGAAGATTAATCCAGAAACCCGTCGTGCGTACTACATTAGATGTTTACGTTTTTCAGCTTTATATCCCAAAATAGATTGAAAAATAAAACGATACAACACCATTAGAACCGTTACAAAGTGAAAATACAATCTGATTAGTTTTTAATGTTTTGAATAACACTGTAACTATACAGAGATCTGTTCCATTCAACTTATTGAAAATTTGACGTTGTATTATTGTAATATCAGATGTCTCTCTATTTCATATTTATAACGTTATATATTATCAGAGATCAACTTGATTTAAATAGTCTCTCTTGTTTAAATATTTACTACTGATAGTGATAGCTGAAATAATTCCTAGAATATTTATATACGTGTATTAATGCTTACATTACTCTAGATTTTAAATATTTATGTTGTCATAGAAATTATCTTTACAATCCCTACCTAAAAGCAAATACAAATACAAATACAAAATAAAAACAATTAAAAAATATCATGTCAATCACAACGAAACAATAAACCATTGTTTTCTACTGGAATTACACAATTGTCGTGATTGTTAATGAAATATTGATTAGATAACTGGCAATCAATGTTTATATATGAAACTCAGTAAATATTTTCATATGAATTAATTAACATGGAAATGACCAAAGTTCTGCAACAATATAAATTCATATGTATGCAATTTAGAACCTGTACTTTTTAATATATTTATAAATGATATATTTTATTTTATACAAGAAAGTTCCCTCTATAATTATGCAGATGATAACACTTTGTCATATGAAGGCCACAATCTGGATCAATTAATCACAGTACTTGAAAGAGACAGCCTAACTTTAATAGACTGGTTTACTGAAAACCAAATGAAAGCAAATCCAGACAAATTTCAAGCGATAGCAATTGGAAAATATCTCTTTTAATCTTAATGGTAATATAATAAAATGCGAAGATGAGGTAAAACTTTTGGGAGTCACAATAGATTTTGAACTAAATTTTAATACTCATATAGCAAATATCTGTAAAAAAGCCTCAAGACAACTGAACATTTTAAAAAGAATTGGTAAATACTTAACAAAACTTGGTAGACTTACAATATACTACTCTTATATTTTCTCGAACTTTAATTATTGCCCTGTAACATGGCACTTTTGCAGTGAACAAAATACAAATAAAATGGAAAAAATACAATTTAGAGCTCTGAAATTTATCTATGATGATACTGACAGCACATATGAAGAACTTTTAACAAAATCCAAATTACCCACTTTAAAAATCAGGCGAATTAGAACTATAGCCATTGAAACATTCAAAATTGTCAATAAAACCAGTCCTTTGTACTTACATGATTTAATTACAATTAAACAAAGTAAATATTCTTTCAGATACCAAAATACTGCTAGTATACCATCGACCAGAACAACTAGGTATGGTATTAAAACTTTTAAATATTTTGCTGCCAAAACATGGAATGAGCTACCAAACCACTTTAGACTGGAAAATTCTTTTAAACAATTCAAAAACTTTATTAATTCATGGAATGGTAGCTCATGCCATTGTAATGCTTGTAGATAGCTTTAAAGCATAATTTTATTTATTTATTTGTTTTGCTTATCTGTGATGCTTTTGAAATTTGTGCTTTGTCTTTAATTATAGTTACTTTTTAGGCTGCTTATTTTAATTTATTTACTTAGTGCTTGAAATTTTAAATTAATTAGTTTAAATTATTTTTTAATATAGATGTTTTAATTTTTGCTAGTATTTTTATGTACCTTGTATGTATGCATGTATGTTGTTTTTGTTATATGTATAGTCGATTTGAAAAGCTCTGTAGAGCTGGTGTTTTATGTATGTTGTGATATGTATCGACTCTAAATAAAACTTTATTTATTTATTTATTATTTATTTATTTATTTATTTACCGTGCTCGGTTTCGGGTGTGTTAGATCCAGTGCCAATCTTTAGCCAATTGGACCAATTGCTGCCAATTGAGCCCCGAACTTTAGGGACCCCGCACTGGAGTTATCTACTCTTGGCTGTTCAGGTACACACAACAACACACTGCAGGTTTTACAGAGAACACATTGGGCCCCCGCATCTCCTAAGGCGGTCCTGGATTAGATCACAGTTACGGGTTAAACCAAAGAATATGAACATTTTATTTGTAGCTTAAGAAGGGGAATCAAAGACTGGTTGGCTCGGAATCAGGATAATGTGTTCAAATAGAGCGACATGTCTATCTGTTGGTTATATTGTTTTAGTGAGCCAAACGCTGTGAGATTCCAACAGGGACTGTGAATATTTGAAAGGCCTTAGCCATAGACGTTTTATTTAGATTATTTTCAACTATTTTTAGTTTACATTGTATTTAGAAAAATAATTATGTAAAATTCACGTATACTTCTCAATTCTGGTTGTTGATAATCACTCGCATTTATGAAAGTTTACCAGTGGTTTTATTGGACCTAAAATCCTCAATTTTAAGAGAAGTCTCAGCCAGTCTCCAGGGCCCCAAGGCAGTCTTGGTTCGCCTGCAAAATTTCTCTTGGAGTTCCTGTTTATTATTCTCGCCATGGTGTAGATAACAAATTGTTCACTTCGCTCTAACCAACAACCACAGACTCAGTCATTCACTATATGAAACTTGGTGTGTAAGAAGAGTTTGAAGATACCAAAGGGCTAATCAGAATCCTTGAATGTAAGAAGGACAGACAACACAATGACCAAAAGAAAGACAGACAACACAATGACCAAAAGAAGAAGGACAGACAACACAATGACCAAAAGAAGAAGGACAGACAACACAATGACCAAAAGAAGAAGAACAAAAAGACAAACAATGATTGCAACCCCCTACATACAAAACTAAAGATCGAGTAACACGAACCCCAGTGAAAACCGGTGGTGAACTCAGTAGTTTCAGAAGGATAAGCTGATCCTGCTCTACTATTGTCACCCGTCATGTTACTCTAGTTACAAACACGGTGATAAGTCATGAATGAGGAAAGGACTGGGTATTGCATTGTGACTATTAAGTAATTACACTGTTTAGCTACATGATAGTTGTAATCTTCTTCAGACCAAGGCAGTAGTTGATCATGGATGCGATGGTATCCAGTCTAATTAAAATTATATATTTGTTGTATCTTTTTAACAAATTTTCTTCTGGCAATACACTAACATCTAACGACATCCAGTTGGGTGATGTCAGGTAAACCTTTCATTTATATTTGACCTTCCAATCATATGCACGACAGTTCAATATATTGATCAATCGGACAACAGCTCGGAATTAAAAGGTGGGCTCGTCTCGTATTGTTCTGTTGAAAATATGAACCTTTACATGACACCGACCGAGATATTGTTAGATGTGATCACTGCATCGTAAAGAAAAAATAGCAAAGATACAACAAACATCTACTTTTAACCAGTGCCCATCACCATTAGAATTGTGAGTATTAGACATTTTTGATATAGAACAGCAACACTGGATGCCAATAATATACAACCATGTTGTTACTTGTAAAGAGTACTTTTATTTTTAGAGTGTGGCTTATAGATATAGATAAGCTCGTAGTTTTTCAATACATCAAAAACAAATAGAAAATATGCTCCATATCTACATTTTTATTTATACAATTTATTGAATGTTTTTCCTGTATATTAAATTACAAGATAAGCCGTCATGATCCATCACATCTGGAGTATTTCGAATCCAAATTACATCCAATCGACGAGGAGACGGTTGACGTCACACACCGTAAACGGTCAAGTAAAAACATGTCGAACGTTATATAAACGTTAGAGAACACCGAAGGTGCAATCAAAAATGGACAATCCAGAGAGACTGCAACATAGACAAGACAAAGACAAACAAAACAAAAGCACAACACAATATGTGATGGAGACCACTATCCACAAATACAAACACAAATAATTTAGATGATATATCTTACAAACAGCTGGAGGTAAAGACAAACCGAACATCGTTTTTATGCGGAAATCGTAACGGAAAATACAACACGGAAGTCAGAACGTAAGGAAACACATATTAGGACAACACAAACAATTTAAAAGATGAGCATTACGGACCCCACCACAAAACCAGTGGTGAATTCAGGTGCCCGAGAAGGGTAAGCAGTTCCTGCTTCTTATAAGACACCCGCCGTGTTACTCATGTATACAGTCAAGTCCAGTAAAAGTCTTGGCAGTGATAGAAGAAAGTAAACATCTTCTTAAAAAGTAAAAGATCCATTGTCATTTGAGATAGGGATATTTTGCAACGGACAACCAAATTGTGATGACAACCATAGAATTTTTGCAGCAATGACTTCTACCTAGCAGCAACGTAGCCTTGTTTGAGTAGCTTTTGCGTATGAGTTGTGAAATGTAAACTCCATACGCTGGTGATGCTGGGATATTGCTAATGATGAAAGGGAAGTTGACTGATGGAAAAGTGAAGTCATCGCGTTTGTCATAGAGTTTTGTTTTATATCTTCCTCCGGAGTCGATGTCAAGGTGAAGGTCACGATAAGAAGCATACTTTTGAGTATCAGTAGTTTCCTTAATTTCAAGCTCATTTGGAAAGATGCGATGTAGATAATCACAGAATCGAGAATTGTTCAGTGTCAGAACATCATCTATATAGCGGAAGCTGGAATTAAAGGTCTGAGTTAATGTTCTATCTTTATTCTTGAGAAGCCATTGAAAGAAGTCTGCCTCATAAACATGTAGAAACAAATCGGCGAGTACAATTCGTATCCATTGGAATACCAATCGTTTACTGACATATTTGTCCATCAAATAGGACAAATATGTTATCGTCCTGTTTATATTTATTATTATATTTATAACATCTAACAAAATAATTATTGGCGGGGTTTGTTTTCTTATAATGACTATATTTCTGAATCTTCTGATTAAAACTGTGTCCATCCTATTTGACTTAGTTGACAGCTTAGTTACCAGATTCAATTAACAAAAACAATGGAGGTTAATTACCAATTCCAATGTTTGGTAGCCATGTTTTCAACTTTTGCTTTTCAACGTTTTAATGTTTATGTATAATTGCAGATACGATTTGCTTCTTTCACTAAGTATTGGTTCAGAGTTACTATATCTAAGCAGAAAATAAGTGTTTTGTTAACCGAATTACATTCTAAATTAATGGGTTTTTTTTTACTGTTACTACGCAATAAAGAAGCGCCACTCGAGATAAAGTGCTATTTTTATCATTTTTTATAACAATCTATATATATGTATATAATTATTGATATAATCATGAGAGGTGTCATGTGATAGAATTGATTCCCGCCTTAAAATTGTGTTCATGTGTGCGATTAGAGAAGCAGAAGCTGGCGCTTTCGCGGAGCACGTGATCTTACTCACGTCTGGTATTTTTTAAGTGAAAAGAATATGTAAACAGTGATGGTCAATAATTCTACCAATATCAACAAAACAACCAACCAACTCTCACCTTAACTCACTGAACACAATAAGGGGGACCACGACATGCGGTACCACGACTTACCGAAATCTCCCTATTTTACCGAAATCTCCCCTGTATATGGAATAATCCCCCCAGAAGTGATATATATACAACTTATTTAGGTTCCTATGTAGTTTTTAAATAAAAATAATACGCTTTGAAAGTTGTAGAGCCGATTTAGTGTTGTCAATATATGACATGTGCATATTCCAAGATGGCGGAAATTTTTAATGGGAGATTTACCTGTGACGTTAGCACTGTTTATGTACTTGTAATATATAATAACAAAATTATATTAAATGAATTTTTAAATGCTCATATTGGATTAAATTATTCACAATGAATGTAAATAATTTAAAGCCCACTCGCCACGACAAGGCTATGAGCATGTGAAGGGGGCAGGGATTTTAATGGGAAATTTAGTCGTCATTACTTTTATTTATGGATTTTTTATATTTAATAATTTATCTTTTCTTTATAATTCTGGGGATAAAATATTCAACATCCGAAAAAAATCAATATTCAATGATTGAAGTGTTATCGAAAATCAGTTCAATATTGTATTTTATAATAAAATATATACTATAAAAATGTATCTTGTTGAAAAAAATCACAGGGTGGATCGATTTACAATATAAAATTATTATCACAAAATATCTAAATATAGCTATAGCTTTCCATCAAACACGAGCATGCGCACGTGATTGTTGTAAAAAATGGCGGTTGCAATACATCTCACAGTAAACAAGCTTTTTATACTAAATATACTGGAAAATAATTTATATCAATTTCGTTACTTAATCGATATTTTATTGCAATAATTTATATGAGGCTATGGGTGTTTAAACGTCACTTTTCAACAATATTTCAGTTATATATTGACCTTTGAGCTACCTTTCCTGGCGCGAATATGGTGCAAGGTAGAAATACACTAGGGTATTTACGTAACCGGACATTCCATAGGCGTAGTACCTTAAAAAAAAGTGGTACGGCCAATTTTTTTTGTCGGAGGGGGTTATCTCCCATATTTTTTTAGGTATATGCACAAAGATAAATTCTTGTGCATTTTCAGCCAAATAAAAAATAACGCTTACCTACCGGTGCACCTGGTCCATGCTCCCATATTTTTGTGGAGTCCTAGTTACTCTTTTACTTTAGTTTTCTGTGTTTTCTTTCAGTTTAAGATGTCTTGCAACGGTTAAGTTAGTACAGTCAATGGACATAAGTATTCCTGATTTCCGATCGGATCCCCCCCCCCCCCCCCTTTACCTTCTATGTTATATCATCTTTCTTCCAAAAAATATTTTGAAGCCATTCCTCCACCAATTTCCTTTATAAAGAAAAATATTTGGAATTGTATTTGTAGTTCCCTTTCCGATTTTTGGTTTCTGAAACGCAATGGTAGACAGACATTTAAAAAAAAATTATTACGACATTAATATATGTTATTCAGCTATCAGACAGGGTATATAATGTGACATTTCCGGCTTAGGATCTGTATTCCCTGAGGCGCAGCTGAAGGGAATATACATCGTAAGCCGGGAATGTCACATTATATACCCTGATAGCTGAATAACAGATATATTACGGATTTAACCTTTTTTTTTAAATACAACATTCAACTGTATTAAATAAATTTGCCTCTTTTATTTTCATTTTTCGTATCTCTAGGTGTCCATTTCCGTACCTTTGACGTCATTCTTCAATGACGTCAAAATATGTGTCACGTCATATTTCATATATAGGGTGTCTCATGAAGGAAAATACTCTACTAAATTTCTAAATCAATACAGTAGTAAATTTTATAAACTTTATAAATATAACATTAATATATCACATAACAAAACAACGGGTTTGCGAAACAGTTTCGATAATTCAAACGTTAACAACATGTAAATAAAACCTTGGTGTGGCCCCATGACGTCGAAAGTTTTCAAAGTTCAACGTTTTGTTTATTTGTTATGGTTCAGCCGTGGAACATAGGAGTTTGCTGAATCGATCAGGTATTTGTGACGGAATTAACCGTTGTAATATTGTTTTGTTCATGCAGCCGTTTTGAGTATAAAAACAGCATTTAATTTGGTAAAAATACATTTATTATTCCGTATTATACCATTGATTCAGTGAAGCGTAATGCTTTGTCGTCCATGTTTTAATCGTTTTTGGGGACTGAAATATATACCCCGTCTGTTTTCCGAATATATGCTGACATTCAGGGCTGAAGAACCAATGGAAATATGTGTAACAAACTAAATTCGTAATATTATATGATATTACGAATTAAATAAATTTGCCTCTTTTATTTTCATTTTTCGTATCTCTAGATGTCCGTACCTTTGACGTCATTCTTCAATGAAGGAAAATATTGTACTAAATTTCTAAATCAATACAGTTTCATATGTAGTAAATTTTATAAACTTTATAAATATAACATTAATATATCACATAACAAAACAACGGGTTTGCGAAACAGTTTCAATAATTTAAATGTTAACTACATGTAAATAAAACCTTGGTGTAGCCCCATGACGTCGAAAGTTTTCAAGGCTCAACGTTTTGTTTATTTGTTGTGGTACAGCCGTGGAACATATAGTAGGGTGCCCGACGAAAGATTTTTGCGAATTTGCCTTAACGGAATTACACACACCTGTATGAAACATCGTTGGAATGAGGAGAACAAGCCGCATCGAAATAAAGATGTCGTCGCTATGTATTGTGGTCACGTTTTTTTTAAATTGGGGTCAAAGGTCAATATCTAAAAATTGGAACTAACACACCACAAGTTTTAAAAGGCTCCCTTCTTCGACAAGACTGTGAAGAACTTTAAACTGGAATGCCAGTTTTATTTGTTAAGCTTAATATTTTATTATTTTATGCTTATTTTTTATTTTACATTGTTTGAATACATAGCAAAAGGCCATTTTCTAAAAAAAAATGCCATTTTACAATTTTCGTATATATGAGAAATAAAAGTGACCTTGACCTGTCATAGTTTGAACATTTCTCATTTTTATTTGATATTCATTTAAAGGAAACCTTCAAATTATTTTTTAACCCTTAACATTTGACAACTGGTGGACGGATTCCAAAAAAACAACATGTTTCAGTTATGGTACACTTTGACTAATTACTGGTAAAATATCTATTAACCTCAAACTTCGTAAAAGGTACCAAAATTCAAATTTAATGGCTTATGTGTTTGCAACATATCATTTGTAGGGTCAATCAATACTTAACGAATATTCTGTGCAAAAACATGGCAATTTATGGAAAGGTCAAACGACATTTGTTTAAAAACGTAATGTCTATGGACATATTATGCGTTTGGACGATGTGTGGCTACAAACCTCTGAACACTCCAAATATCTCAGGTGTTTGGCAAATAAGAAAGTGTTCTCTTGTTAGTTTGAAAGCCCACCAACCACGTCAAGGTCAGAGTCCACTGGCAGGTTGTTGTTTTTTTTTTTTTTTTTTTTTTTTTTTTTTTTTTGAAACATCGGCAGTAGTATACCGAAGGAACAAAGGAACAAGTCATAGAAAATGTTAAAGAAATCATAGTCCGGAGACTGGGCAAATTCCAGAAAAAAAAATAAAACGGAGACAAGCTACGACATAACCACCACAACATATAAAAAGAACACCTTAAAAAACATTGCAGCAAATGAAACTGCTATTTACTGAAAAACACATAGTACGTATGAACTTGTCTAAGTTTACTAAGCACAGAAAACAGTGATGTTTGCCTAAAACAGACATTAGACCAAGTCTCAATGAAACAAAAGACGTCAACGGGAAGTCGTGGTAACTGGACAACTATGACTAACGTGAGTTGATGGTCACAATGTTGGAAATGAAAGACTGTTTTATCTGAGATCATAGTTTTGATAACAACAGTTTTATTCGGTGAAATAGATAGAGACTGGATGAAAAAGAAAAAAAAATTGAGATCATATGTCATCAACTTCATCAGTATTTCTAGATATTGCTAGGTGGGTATTTTCATTGCGGCATAAGTCGCCAGCTTGGCAAGGGCAAAGGTCTGTGCAAGATAGACTTTGCTCAAAACAAATACATCCTTTCATGCACACAGATTTTCCTTTGCAAGTACAAACAAGGTCTTGCAAAAAATCGGAAGACATCTGGCCTTTGAAATAAACTGGAACTAATCCATTCCTGTCTTCCCATCCACATAGCACTGTATACTTCATTGGCGGTTTTGCAACATGGGCAGTCATCCAAATATTTATCTGTAGTGAGGATCGCAAAACATGCTGAGTGAAGGTGGCTTCACAGGGTGGAAGCTTGGCCAAACATGCATCCCTCAGTGTCGCTAACCTTACTCTTAATTTGTTAAGATCGACGTGATCTTCCTTCAGTTTTCCTTTTTGGTCGTACAGTCGACAAGCAAGTTTACTGGCGGCATCTATAGATTTATCAGTGTCACAGTCTGCAAGGGTGGACAAATCTCTAAAGTTTTCTGGACTGTCTTTAAGTACTTTAAAAACGGTTCGTTTGCCAATCCCGAACAAAGATGATGTGGAATCACATCTTGTGATGGCATGTGCAGCTGGTAAAATGTTACATAAAACAGGATTGAGGATGCTACAGATCGAATGTACGGGAATGAAAACGCCCATCCTTGGTGTTTGTGATAGAACCCGTATGAAACCATAAATCCTGTGTATGTTGCATTGAAGGAAAGTAATGGATGCATAGAATCAAGAAATCTGTATCAGGCGATTTAACAATGACCCGACCTTTGATTCCACTTTCACCGAACGTTTTGTCTGCATGGATAGCATGTAAAATCATACGAGTGTCCGCCTCTTCATGTGTACATAATAACTCTTGGCAATCGGAGACTCCATCTCTGCAGACTTTCTTGGCAATGATTAGAAGCACCAGAAAGATACGGAACTTCCCCGGATGACATCTCAAGAGATGATAAACGATAGTGTTGCACAATCGATTCGCCAAGAAATTTTATCAATGCTTGTTTGTTGGCAGCGACTGCAAGAAACCTTTTCCAATCAGGAATCGGTCGGCCTTCTATGAAACCGAGCCATTTCCGGACTTATAACGTATCCTGCAGGATTGGTCCGTGTATTAGAAACACATGAATTAAACAAATTTTAAAACCAATCAACGGCCGACATAAAAATGAATGTTTTTAAAACATAAAAACCACAAACAATTCTACTGAACAATTAAAACCAATATATTTGCCATAAAAGAAGAGAAAATACTAAATGCATTGAGACAGAGATCGTGCTAGTTAATGACCGGCGAACGACACATCATTAACAAAAACCGGTACATACAGTCGGGAAGCCACGCACAGATTCCGTACCTCCAACAATGCAAAGTCAAATCCCGAAATCAAGGGACGTAACTCTATTTTTTTTAGACCATGACGCTTTACAAGTGAGCGGCCATGCATTGTTTACGTCGACACCCCATGTGTTTTTACTGAATATCTTCATAAATAAAACTGAAAGAAGTATTCATTTTTATTGAATCCATTTTTTAAATACAATTGTAACCTGACTGACGCGTGAATACGTGTATTTATGATATCGTTTGCTTGAAATCAACGTTGGAACTCGGGATACCGCTGCTGATGAAATGTTGTAAAAAAAAATGGCGCTAAAAATAGACTCTTTAACTAAGTGGAACAATTGCATCCCATTGGCTGTTTATTAATAAATTTGGTAAAAATAGCTAGAAACACGTATTAGAGTATGGATTATTTGCATATTTCCCCATCATTCGTCACTAGAATTCCATATTTGGATGTAAACAAGACGCACTATATTTCGAGATTCTAACCAAATATTTCTGTTTTTTTTCATAGATTGATCGATCTATTAGGATGAAAATGTTACTGTTTCTGTTTAAACACGAAAGAACCACTTGACCAATCGTAGTCAAACATATTTAGAGTCATTTTATTCCATTTTTAACAACAAATCTTTCATTTTCGTTGACTCGTTCCATGGCATTTATGGACATGTCAAAATATTGACATAATTAATTAATACATTTTAAAAATAAAAAGGTCTGCATTATAATGTATGATCTTGCCATGCAGAGAATGGTGAAAGATTATGTTAAATTCACTCTAGATTAACATGGCATAGCATAAGGCTACATATTTAGTTCATGTCAAGCATTTACACCCCCCCCCTTTTTTTTTCATTTTCAGTCTGTTTTCCTGAAATACTTATTGATGTGTGTACATGCTACTTTTCAGTGCCAATGGTATTGACAACCTACAGTTTTAGTTAGTGTTAGATCATTGTAGGTAGATATATATATACACACTGGACATGGGATGTTTATTTTTTTTTAACAAGAGTCTGAAGATACCAAAGGGGCAAAGTTACAGATTCTATTAAATAAAATGGATGCTTATTTTCTGTTAGTTTCAGATTCTATGAGTATAAATGCAAAGTTTCCTGTGATGTTTATTGGTTGAACATTTGAATAAATAAAAATAAGAATATATGATAAGTCTTATATATATTCATACAGGTTTGAAAATCAATAAAAATATAATTGATATAATATATCCTCTAAAATATCCATGAAGTAAAAAAAATGGACCAGCATTCCAATTATTTTTAAAGTACATCATCAAACAAATGCCATGAGTTTTCAAGACACCTTGTGTCATAAATTATAATAAAGTCATTCAGAAAAGAACTTTTTGATTGTGTAATTTGTGTAATTTGTGAAACTTCATCTGAAAGTCAAAAGGTTTATTTCAATTTCAATTGAAAACCAGGACTTGTCTTAAACATTTCAAGAATGAATTAAATTTCTGTAAAGAATTTGGCTCAGAAGATAAATTATATTGTGGTACATATTGTTATAACAGTTGTAACACATTTTCTAGGTCAGAAAGTGGAGCTGAAACAAGATCTCAAACTTTTCAATTTCTTATAGATATATTGAACCAGAACCAAGTTGTTGAACAAGTTTCTACAGACATTTAGACCTGTATACACTCCAACATGTTGTTGAATTTGTTATTCATGCTTTTTTTTCAGATGAAAAGGTACTTATGTTGCCTGTTGTTTATGAGAAATATAATTATCTTTTATCTATGAATATTAATGCTGAAATTTATAAATTTTCTTTTACAGAAAAGAATTTTTCAAAATGTGCCCATTTATTAACTTTTTTCCAGTCATTGAAACAAATAAAATAAATTTTTTAACTTAAATTTTAAACAATATTAACCAATACTTGGTTATTTTGCCAACAGAAAACATATTCATTCTATTCTAGTCATTTAATTTACTTAGTGAAATTTGGAATTCTGATTTGTCCTTTCATGTGAATGCAAGTATTCTGTATGTGTCTTAAAATTATGTGAATGGTAGTCATTCAATATGCTCTTTTATGTGAATGCTAGTTATTCTGTATGTGTCTTTTATGTGAATGCTAGTCATTTTGTGTCTGTCTTTTATGTGAATGCTATAGTCATTCTGTTTGTGAATGTCATGGTGGAAAAATTATTGCAATCTAAGTATCCATATTTGTAAATGCTGGTAATTTTGTGAATGTCCTGGAGAAAGAACTATTGCAAACTAAGTACCCATATTTGTAAATGCTGGTCATTTTGTGAATGTCCTGGAGAAAGAATTATTGCAACCTAAGGACTTATATTTGTAAATGCTGGTCATTTTGTGAATGTCAAGGGGAAAGAATTGTTACAACTTGACCACCCATATATGTTATAAAAGCTAGTTTGTAGTTGTGTCAAACACATGAATATTCCAAATACATTGATATTTACATTGTGAGATAAACATGAAACTTGGTAGCTTTCATTCAGATAATAAAATTTCCTAATTTCAAGAAAAATATTTGCTTACACTGATTTTTTTAAATTTGCCTTGATATAATAGGAAGGGTTAAGATATCTGAATACAATTTTTTATGCCCCTTTTTGTCTCAAGGTTTCACTTTTTTTTTAGATTAAAAAAAAATTATTAATTTTTTTACGTTTTTTTTTTTTTATAATATTTTCATATTTTTTCAATTCGCTTAATTTTTGTTTACATGCTTTTATTTTTTCCACACATTTATTTATTTCTATTTATCTTGTACCTGTTGTATTGAAATTAAATTAAATTGGAATTATTAATTGTTGTACATTCCCTGTGCAAGTCTAGTATCATAGATGATTTTTTTTAAAATTTAAAGTGATAATAAATAGTAATTCCCCAGTCTAAATTACAAAATGCACAATGTCTAAAACAATATTGCAATACAAATAATTCAATTAAACTGAAAAATACGGTATTAATACAAGAAAAATAAAAAAAGACATAGACACCCCTTTCCCAAATGAAATATACTCTTTCGGATGTACGCTTAGGTGTCGTTTATTGTTGATGTTAAGAAACACCACCGATGTGTTCCGAAAGACAATGAATTTCGATGTTTGGCAAATGGTCGATCCGATCAAGGTGGGTGTAGGGCTAAGTGGAACAATTGCATCCCACAAGACATTGACACTAGTTGTCGGTATGACAATGATCCTAGATGATTTCCTCAGGCAATGTATGTTACAGAAAGCCATCATATTGTTTTAATTAAATTTTCTCTTTTAAATAGAACCACATTGACATTTGTTTTGAAATTGAGTCCACTTCAAGTAGCAAAATTCGATGTTTGTACACAATATAAATAAAAACTGAAGTGATACAATACATTTCTATTTATCCATAGACATCTTCCGTATATTTTAATTGATTTCAAGCATAAATATTTATTGTAAACCGACGTATTTTAAGCGAAGGGTTGAACGTCATTTTTCATCAAAAATGAAGCGAAAGTCACGTGACTGGGACTTGACTTTGGAGCTCTCCTGTCACGCTGGCTGTCCTACTGATAACAATCCGTGTATGACAAAGAGGAAATTTACAGTTATTTGAGTTCATATTTTGCCAATTTCTCAACAACCCTGATATTTAGATTATGATTTTTGGCACACATGTACATTTCATCAATATGTTTTCTTCAAAATCAAAGTACATTTATAATGTAGTGTAATTACTTTGCTTTTGTTGAAAATACGGTTAAGTTGGGGTCAAATTTGAGGCTTAAAGTAAGGCTGATATACTCTTTCAAAAATCAATTATTTACATCCCGTTTTTATTTTAATTATATCTTTGATACATTATTTCTTATGTAAAAACATTTTTAGCTATTTAGATAGCGGAGAATATTTTTATTTTTCATCCTGAAAATACCATGTGCAATGTGTCAGCCGAGGGTACCTTTGAAAAACGTGAAATTAAAAAAATCGTGACCACAGAAACTTACGACGACAATTAAAAATACAAAATGTAATAATTTTTCTGGCGTTTAATACCAAAATTAGCCGTGTGTAATTCCGTTAACCCAAACTCGATAACTAAGCGTCTTTTTTAACACTGGGCACCCTACTAATAGGAGTTTGCTGAATCGATCAGGTATTTGTGACGGAATTAACCGTTGTAATAATTTTTTGTTCATGCAGCCGTTTTGAGTATAAAAACAGCATTTAATTTGGTAAAAATACATTTATTATCCCGTATTATACCATTGATTCAGTGAAGCGTAATGTTTTGTCGTCCATGTTTTAATCATTTTTGGGGACTGAAATATATACCCCGTCTGTTTTCCGAATATATGCTGACATTCAGGGCTGAAGAACCAATGAAAATATGTGTAACAAACTAAATTCGTAATATCAAAGAATATCCTTTTTTCATCTCAAAATTATTTTTTTCTTTGGAAATTGCGGTACGGTTTGCCGTACCAGCCAAAACAAGTGGTACGGTCGGAACCGTACCAACCGTACCGAGTGCTACGGCAGTGCATTCTACATACCGGAAAGAAAGTACGCTTACAAATATGCATCGATCACAAAATGTTTGACATGTTCACCTCGAGAAATGTAAAAAAAAATCTTTAAATATCCACTCTCACGTCCGACCTAATAGTAGGACTTAGAGAGTGTTGACTCCCAAATTAAATTTACTTCAATGATTGCAAATGTACCTACAAACAAATAGTAATAAAAAACAACAACATTAAATAGAATTAATTATAATTGTTATCCCCCTGGCACCTGGAAATTTGTGTCAACAAGATGTTCCTTCCATTATTGACACCTGTAACCTGAGCTAATTAATTCATATCAAGCTGGCTGTAATACCTAGTCCAATACACATATTGCCGTCACAGATGAACAAATACAGGGACTTGAAATATTTGTAAACGGAATATTGTGTAACTTTAGCCGGTGATTTTTGCATCCGTTATTTCACCTTTATATGGATATCACACTCCGAAAGAATTATCTCTTATTCATTCATGTACACAGCCGTACCGGCCTCACTGACTCTGTTTTAAGTGAATCACTGACTCTGTTTTAAGTGACAACAGATTTTTTTTTTAAATCGTCAGTGATTTCTCCAAACAAACAAAGTCAAAACGCAAGCTTAAGTCGAGTCTTTACTCAAATTTAATTTGGTTTGTTAAGAAAACTTTTTTCGAGAAATCCAAGCCAGGGCTGGACTCGGCGTAGATAATTTTAAAGTTTAGATTTCGGAAAAGTTACGATATTTCTAGCATTCCGATTGTAATCGTAAAATTTAAATGTACTAGAAAGATCTATTAAAATTAAACAGATTAAAGAAACACAAACGGTGTAACTCGAAATTATTGTACAATTCTTTGATTATCAGGTGCTCCTATGCATCGAACGACTGTTGTGCCCGAGCCTGACAAATATTGACCTTGGAGCTACCTTTCCTGGCGCGAATATGGTGCAAGGTAAAAATACACTAGGGTATTTACTACCCGCACATTCTACACACCGGAAAGAAAGTACGCGTATAAATACGCATCGATCACAAAATGTTTGACATATTCACCTCGAGAAATGTAAAAAAAAATCTTTTAATATCCACTCTCACGTCCAACCAAGACCAAAATGTCCGACCAAATAGTCGGACTTAGAGAGTGTTGACTCTCAAATTTGTCGGACATTTTAGGAGGAATATGTCGGACCTGAGAGTATGATCGTTGATACACTTGGAGTGTACTGTATGCCAAATAGGGGGCAACGATTGCAGTAATAAATATTTTGACGAGAAAGCCTTCTCAACAGATTTGGATACTTTCATTGATGCTTACTACTACTAGTATTGTCACACGTACAGAACTATACGAACTGGGTCCTTCTTCGAGAAATCCAGAGTTCCACTAGGGAAATGGTTGTACAAATGTATATCATCTACTTATGGAGTCACCAAACCAAAGTCAGTACAACTGTAAAGCAGGTAGAGATTGGAGAGAAGACGGTGATCCAGATGTACCATGCAGTACCTCCGTGATGTCTGCACCACTAAGTTACTCAACACACCCATACAACGAGACAGCCAAGATGTAGTAAAGGCAAAGTACCGATTAAAAGAAATGAAAGGTGTATCATCACACCTACTACCCAGCTACCTAGACGAAAGAATGTGGCGACATAAACATTCTTCTGTAACAGGAATGATTGTATTATTCTTGTGATCGAAATATCAGTAATATGAGACACGTAGTTCACAAAGAAGTAATGGACACTTTACAAGACATAAAAGAAATTCTTGACATAACAAATACACATACCTTGCTTTTTTTAAGCAAAAAAGTCTTGAAACAGAAAGAAAAGAATACCCGAAAAATAACCGTTTTCATGCATCTTCATGCACAAAAACATCCAATATCGTGGGAACATCTGCAAAAGGACACTGTAAATACAAGTAATGACGACTAAATTTCCCATTAAATTCCTTGCCCCCTTCACATGCTCATAGCCTTGTCGTGGCGAGTGGGCTTTAAATTATTTACATTCATTGTGAATAATTTAATCCAATATGAGCATTTAAAAATTCATTTAATATGCGAGCTTAAGCGAGCTCTTTATGGTATAAAATGTGTACTTAGGATTTTTTAACAAACATGGCTGAACATATTGTCGAAGAAAAAAAAATTCTACGTTTTGTAAACACCGGTTTCCGGGTAACACACTAACACACTCAACTAATGAAGATCTTCTTAACATAAAGTGCAAAGGTGATCCTGAAGTCTCGTACCCTCTCTCGTACGTCCGATACCACTGAACCCGAAACCCGTGTGTAATAAAAGTCATTTTGCTAACTTGTTTTACTTATATTGATATTTTTTAATTTATTAAATCTCTTCTGACATACTGACAAGAATTTTTGTTTCTACGCGGAAGTTAACTTTTGAGATTTCGTAAGGAACGATAACTCGAATAAAGGAACGACAGCTCGATTGAATGAGACTAGATTCGGCCCTAAAAAAAGTCGTCCCCAATATATCTCGGCCCAAAAAATCTCGACACTTTAGGATGAAATTGCCAGATAATTTTCAGATGCGCGAGCATTCAAGGCCGTGCCGGTTTCATATTATGCGAGCTTAAGCGAGCTCTTTATGGTATAGAATGTGTACTTAGGATTTTTTAACAAACATGGTTGAACATATTGTCGAAGAAAAAAAAATTCTACGTTTTGTAAACACCGGTTTCCGGGTAACACACTAACACACTCAACTAATGAAGATCTTCTTAACATAAAGCGTAAATGTGATCCTGAAGTCTCGTACCCTCTCTCGTACGTCCGATACCACTGAAACCCGGAACCCGTGTGTAATAAAAGTCATTTTGCCAGCTTGTTTTACTTATATTGATATTTTTTAATTGATTAAATCTCTTCTGACATACTGATAAGAATTTTTGTTTCTACGCGGAAGTTAACTTTTGAGATTTCGTAAGGAACGATAACTCGAATAAAGAAACGACAGCTCGATTGAATGAGACTAGATTCGGCCCTAAAAAAAGTCGTCCCTAATATATCTCGGCCCAAAAAATCTCGACACTTTTTGATGAAATTGTCAGATAATTTTCAGATGAGCGAGCATTCATGGCCGTGCCGATTTCATATTATGCGAGCTTAAGCGAGCTTAAGCGAGCTCTTTATGGTATAAAATGTGTACTTAGGATTTTTTAACAAACATGGTTGTACATATTGTTGAAGAAAAAAAAATTCTACGTTTTGTAAACACCGGTTTCCGGGTAACACACTAACACACTCAACTAATGAAGATCTTCTTAACATAAAGCGCAAATGTGATCCTGAAGTCTCGTACCCTCTCTCGTACGTCCGATACCACTGAAACCCGGAACCCGTGTGTAATAAAAGTCCTTTTGTTAGCTTGTTTTACTTATATTGATATTTTTTAATTTATTAAATCTCTTCTGACATACTGACAAGAATTTTTGTTTCTACGTGGAAGTTAACTTTTGAGATTTCGTAAGGAACGATAACTCGAATAAAGGAACGACAGCTCGATTGAATGAGACTAGATTCGGCCCTAAAAAACGTCGTCCCTAATATATCTTGGCCCAAAAAATCTCGACACTTTTTGATGAAATTGCCAGATAATTTTCAGATGCGCGAGCATTCAAGGCCGTGCCGGTTTCATATTAATATGCGAGCTTAAGCGAGCTCTTTATGGTATAAAATGTGTACTTAGGATTTTTTAACAAACATGGTTGAACATATTGTCGAAGAAAAAAAAATTCTACGTTTTGTAAACACCGGTTTCCGGGTAACACACTAACACACTCAACTAATGAAGATCTTCTTAACATAAAGCGCAAATGTGATCCTGAAGTCTCGTACCCTCTCTCGTACGTCCGATACCACTGAAACCCGGAACCCGTGTGTAATAAAAGTCATTTTGCTAGCTTGTTTTACTTATATTGATATTTTTTAATTTATTAAATCTCTTCTGACATACTGACAAGAAATTTTGTTTCTACGTGGAAGTTAACTTTTGAGATTTCGTAAGGAACGATAACTCGAATAAAGGAACGACAGCTCGATTGAATCAATCGTAACTACTCGGCCATTCTCGCTACCCTGCAAATAAAATTATTTGCAGGGTAGCGAGAATGGCCGAGTAGTTACGATTGCGATTGAATGAGACTAGATTCGGCCCTAAAAAACGTCGTCCCTAATATATCTCGGCCCAAAAAATCTCGACACTTTTTGATGAAATTGCCAGATAATTTTCAGATGCGCGAGCATTCAAGGCCGTGCCGGTTTCATATTATAATTTTGTTATTATATATTACAAATACATAAACAGTGCTAACGTCGCAGGTAAATAGAGTTATCTCCCATTAAAAATTTCCGCCATCTTGGAATATGCACATTTCTTATATTGACAACACTAAATCGGCTCTACAACTTTCAAAGCGTATTATTTTTATTTAAAAACTACATAGGAACCTAAATAAGTTGTATATATATCACTTCTGGGGGGATTATTCCACATACAGGGGAGATTTCGGTAAGTTATAGGGAGATTTTGGTAAAATAGGGAGATTTCGGTAAGTCGTGGTACCCACGACATGTGACGTTGGAAATCCATGTCAATGGGATCCCAACCTACCCCTCTTGATAACTGAATCTCCAACGGCAAGACATATACAACCAAACGATTAAAACATGCACATATTCGCTTCCTCTCAACAGTGCCGTCTTAGTGCATGGACACACGGGCAGTTTCCCGGGGGGCCCCACGAGAATAGGGGCCTCATGCTAATCTATGTATGATGTATACAACATGTATTTAATGTTTTTAACACTGATTTTTTTTGGAAGTACGAATCAGACTTGGGGTCAATTACTTTCAAATGTAATCGATTACATTACAATTACTTTGCAATTCTCATGATTACATTACATTACGATTACATCAATTTTCAAATGTAATCGATTAAATTACAATCACTTTGTAAATGTAATCGATTACATTACTGATTACATTTAATGTCATGACAACCAATACATTAGTGTTTTATGTTATTTTGTCTCATGTGCATCTGTCCAATATCTCTTATTTTTTTAATGTATTTCTTAATCAGAACTATGAATTACAATTCAGTTGTAATGTGATCATTACATGCAATAACAAACAGTACATTGTAAATTATAAACAGCAATTTTCATTTTCCTATTTTTCATAAAATATGTCTTCTCTTATTACTATACAAAATGTATATGACCAATATTGATTCCACTTATACCATTAGTAAATATTATAACATGCATTTACACATTTTAATAATATATATATCAAATAATTTTAAACATCCTGTGAAAGTCTGTTGGGGATAATAAACTAGCAGTTAATTACCTGATAAAATTTGTAATTAAGGTATTATTTATGACACCAAATTATG
Source organism: Bathymodiolus brooksi (assembly GCA_963680875.1). NCBI lineage: Eukaryota > Metazoa > Mollusca > Bivalvia > Mytilida > Modiolidae > Bathymodiolus > Bathymodiolus brooksi. The sequence continues at coordinate 84,310,524 of OY804589.1, read as the reverse complement.
TAACAATCGCCATTACTAAATTTCACACCATTTGAATGTTTGTCCTTGATATATAATTCAGAGGATAAAAAGCAAAAATCATTCTGATTCTAAAAATTTGCTTAAAAATGTACATAATTTCTCAGTCTAAATATGAAAACTAAATCCTTAATTGATGTAAATAGGTTTAATAAAATATCCATTACAAGTTGCATAGTAACCCACAAGTAATGAAAAAATTATCATATAATCCAACATTAAAAGGAAAATCAGCACCAAAATAAAAAGCAGAAATATCACATATATCTGAATATCAGATACAAGCCCCATTAAAATATTCTTTAAAAAAAGAATCCAAAATTTTACAAATATTACAACTTGCATTTATCAGTTAATTTGTAATATACATGTATGTACGAGCATCATAAATACATGATTCTGAAAATTATAATTTACATTTTGCTTTTTATATAATATCTTTATTGAAATTTAAATCTCTTTTCAAATTTGTATAAGAAATCTTCATGAGATACCTATGTTTTGGTTTATATAAAATATTTCTTTATCTTGTGTGAATCATGAGGACATGGTGATAGTCTTTCATAGAAGCAATTTCATATATGAAATCTTGAAAGTTGTGTCAGATAATTTAAAATTTTAGAGCTTGTTGTGTTTTACACAAGCCGACAAACTGTTTTCACTGAATTTTTGAAACCCTAAAGAAATTGAAATTGATATATTATTTGTTTGGATATCAAGTCTTTGAAGTCATAATTTATACTTAATAATTGTTGTAGCTGTGATAGTTTTGATTGCAATTAAGCATATAATAATATCTACATTATTTGTTTAATAAATTTCATGAAGAAAATTCATTTACATAAATCATACATTAAATATCTAAGGAGATATATGTTTCAGTTAAGACAAAATAAGTCAAAATGATTAAAAGTAATCTAAATGTAATCAGAAAGTAACCATGATTACAGGGTCAAAATGAATGCAATCGATTACATTACGATTACATGTAATCTAAAAAATGTCCGATTACAGATTACATTCGATTACATGAAAGATGTAATCGATTACAACCGATTAAAATTACAAATTACCATTACCCCATGTCTGGTACCAATACAATAAATTTAATGTTATTGCCATTTACATTTTTATTCCTGTGAGTGTTGTATAGGTAGGGGCCCCAGTTCACTAAACGATTACAAGGATCGCTCACCAGACTGCGTTATAATTAAAATGGTAAAAGCATTAGAATAGAAAAGCCTACAGGATCGAAGGAAAACCAACAGACTATGCATGCTCTATAAATACAGAACAACTTGATAGATATTGATCGAAACCAGTATCTAACATTCAACGACAGTAGAACAAAAGGTCAACACAAATTCTACCTAGAGAGAACATCAAGCTATACATACGCCCGACATGCGCAAAGCTTTCGCAGAACCATACATTCATTAATGAATCCAGTTCCTACACTAGAAGGAGAGAACAATAGCTGTGACATAGAATAATGGGATTTCAAAACATTTTAATTACAATTTTGATAAATACAAATGTATTCTGGAAGACGCTCATATTAAATAACTGTTGATAGAGTACATAGCAACCGTACGTTTCTGGAACCAGGAAAAACAATAGCGGTGACATGGAAACAATGGAATTTCATAACATTTTAATTACAATTTTAATAAATATTGTAGAAGACTGTCACTCTTAATAATTGTCGATCAAGTACATAGCAACCAGAAAAACAATTGCTGTGACAGGGAACAATGGAATTTCAAAACTATTTAATTGATAAATATTCCGGAAGACTCTCAGATTTAATAACGGTTTATAAAAGTACATAGCAACCGTACGTTTCTTGAAGCAGAAAAACAATAGCGGTGAAATGGAATAATTAGATTTCAACATATATTTGACTAGCAAACATAATTAATATCCTGAATGACACTCACACCCATAATATGGTGATAAAGCACCTAACAACCAAACGTTTCTAGAATTATAGATGTGACCCATGCCGGATTTAGAACAAATGAGGCCCTGTGCTAGTTAAGTTATGAGGCTCCTTACTTGGGCCCTGAAGGAGGTATGACTGCCTGCTTTGTGGCACATTCCCATAGACTATCAACTCTATCATTATGTCTGGAATCGCTCCGATGCAGAACGTCTTCAAATTTAAAATTGCACCACATAAGCAAAAATCCATGTTAAAAAAATTGTTTGGCAGGAAGATGGGCCTACATCGACAGTAAGGCATACATGCTCAGGAAATTTTAAAATTTTAAATTGCACCACATAAGCAAAAATCTATGTAAAAAAGGTTTTTTGGCAGGAAGATGAGTCCCTCCTGGCCAACGAGGCCCTGTGCTTAAGCACACCTAAGCACAATGGTAAATCCGGCAATGGCTGCAACATGGAAACAATGGGATTTCAAACTACATTTTGTGTACTTAAATTCCAACTTCGTTAAATTTTCTTGAAGACTTGTCAGACTTAATACCAAAATATAAATAACCGTCTTCCTAACTACCGTATTTGTACTCTTAGACATATCAGAATCGAAACAATTCATGGAAGCCAGAAAGTGCTTCGAGTTTTAACGTGGGTTGGCGGATATTAGTATTTTATCCTGAACCATGATTTATTTCTTAAATAGAAAACAATGTCATATAGAATTACCTATTCAATTTTGGACCCCAAAGTCTCAGACCCCATAAACCATGGAGTTTTATTTGTGCAATAATAAAACGTAGATATCAAATTCGGTGCGCATTACACGTTTCTGGAATATCCATGCAAAGCCAAATAATTTAAAAGTTCTGAGAGCAGAATTACCAAAGGGCCTAAACAGGATAGCCAAAGTCAGCTAAATTATAAGGTCACTTATGCCTGAGGGAGAACCTTGAATCTGTGTATCAAAATGATGATTCATGTGATTTCCATTGCTATTTGTTAAGATGTTTTTTTTTTACAATTACCCCCAATGCAGACTATGTTAAACATTGAACACCCAGGGCTCTTTTCCCTTAGACTCTTGTACCTTTGATTGAACAAAACTAAATCCAATGGTACTGAACAACAATCATTGTAATATTGCTATTGTTAGTTATTGAAAAGAATTTTTTTAAAGAGTTAAAAAGTCTCCCTTTTAAGGCCCCTCCACATAGACAACTAACTTCATTTATACAGAAATGAATCTCGCCTTCCAATGGTCACTCACTGCCAATTTTGGTGACATTTGGGTTAGGATTAGGGTGTTTAATGCCACTTTCAACAATATTTCACCTATATCGTGGCAGTCAGTTTTATTGGTGGAGGAAACCGAAATATCAAGAGAAAACCACTGGTATGCCACAAGTCACTTTATCACATAGTGTGTATCCAGTACACCTTGCCCGAGCAGGATTCACCTGATTGGGATTCGAACTCACGTTAGTGGTATGTAATAGGAACTGATACAACTACCATCCGATCACGACAGTCCCTGGAGACATTTGGTTCAGCAGTTTTGCAGGAAAAGATTAAAATGTGAAAAACTTAATGATGACAGACGACATATGATACTGAATGCTCAAATGGCCTTTGGCTTGGTGAGCTGAAAATGGTTTCAACTCTACATTGATATAAAAATGTTCAAGAACAACTTTTTTCTGTTTTTTGTATATAATTTTTTTTTTTTTATTAAAAATGATGAAAACAATTACATATGAAATTCAATGAAGTCATGTGACTGAAATTTATTTAAATACAATCATGTGATGTATCATGTGATGTATATTAGTATGATCAAATGTACAATTAATACTAACATAATTTACATAGATGTTGAATGATTTTTTTTTTTTTTTTTTACAAATTTGAAATGTTGAAATGAGTGTCCTTGTACCTTGTAATAATATTTTTTTTCTTCAAAACGATGATTAAACCTTACTTTTAACACTGGCATATATTCAATTTGATTTTTAAATGTTGTAATTTTTCATACTGCTTAGTTTTTTTAAACAAATTTTATTATATGAACTAATAAGCGGTTTTGAATTGTCATTTTCCCATGATAAAATTTTAGTTCTCGGACATTTTGGATGAAGGTCAAAGAATCTGGTTTTTACTGCATCATCTGTGCTTTAACGGTAAAGCTGTATCATTTAGTGTTGTTATTTATCTTCCCCAATTCTGTATATAATTTTTTTATCTAGTCAGGGTAGGAAAAATATCGAGAAAAAAATAACACCTTTCCTTTCGATTACAGAGGATGGATGTTTTTTCCCCTCTAAATTTTGAGAAATTTTGAGATGACCCCTTAGTAGACCCCAAAAGTCATTTCCTTTTTTTTTATTAGTCTCCACACCAAAAAATAGTCTGTTTCTTTAAAACCTTAAAATCTAGGATTTGAGGTAGGATAACAATATTACCAAGCCAGCCTTATGATTAATTAGATATTAATATGCATAAAACCAGACAATAAATACATTTCAAATAGTTGCTTTACCTGCCTGCATCAGCTACTTTGGATCATGTCATTACGGAAATTAAAAGAATCGTTCCATTTTTTCATTAAGATAAATCATGATCACTGGAAAATATCGAGATTCAACCAAAAAATCAGTACACACATAATAATACATGTATATTATATAAAAAAAGATGATACATATTGAAAAATAAATTATATTCATGGCACAAAGATGTTGAGAAATAGCATGCAGCATTTAATTTGACGTAACTCTCCCATGTTTTGTGCTACATAAGCTCCTTAATAATGTTTCTGTAATTTTGACATTTTCCCTTTGATCTTGCCCTTTGTTATTTTCAGTATCAACAAAATTGGTTGGTTTTATGGTGTTTAACGCCACTTTCAACAATATTTCAGCTATATAGTGGCGGTCAATTTTATTGGTGGAGGAAACTGGAGTACCCGGAGAAAACCACAGACCTGTCGCAAGTCGCTAATAAACTTTATCACATAATGTTGTACACCTCACTCTGACCCGGATTCGAACTCACAACATCTGGGTGATAGGCGCCGATTGCATAGGTAGTTGTAAATCCAACTACCATACGACAACGGCCAGTGTGGTATCTCAACATACATTATCACTAGTATCATAGCTCATCCTATCAGATACGATGGTGATACTAGTGATAATATCTGTCTCAACCTTCTCATAGCTCATCCTATCAGATACGATGGTGATACTAGTGATCATATCTGTCTCAACCTTCACAACTGCCGTTCTTCTATATTATATTTATCACTTACATATTAATATTAAGTGGAATTGACGTCTAATTCTAAAAAAAAGAAACATTTTTACTCGTAACATTTTCCTAATGAAATACATAATTAACGTTTTTGCTTCCTGCCACATACACATGGTCATCATAATGAATAAGTTTTTAACCATCAAGTTTTCTAAGACATCTAAAACAAGTTTACTAATAATATAAATTAATTTGATGTGTTTAAGAGATTATGATTGGATAAAAAATTGATGTTATTTTCCATAGACAAAATTTTTAACCGGAAGTCACATGTTGGGATCTCAATTGGGAAATTTTTTAATTTTAATTCTTTTTAAGTGGGTTACACAGTGTGTACCACATTTTTGAGTTTATTTCTTCATGAACCGAAAAAAAATTGAGTTCAATCCTTAAATATATAATCATGCTTGTTTTTGTTGATTATCTACTAAACTGACAAGCTATAACCAAACTAGTCACATTTCAGAGACATGATAGACCGTTTTTACTAAAATTTACAGTTCCTAAATAATGTAATTATTAATAAAACTGAGGTACTCCTCCCTCGGGCATAGGTAATCTTAGCAGATTTTGGCTATCCTTTTCAGGCCCTTTAGTTTTATTTCTCCCAAAACTTTAAATTATTTGGCTTTCCAATCTTTTGATTTTGAGCGTACCCGATGAAGGTTATTCCAGGAAACATGTTATGCACACTAAATTTGATACCTACATTTTTATTTAAAAAAATTTACAATTTTCGTGGAATACAGTATATAAAACAATACACCTAAGCTTATGTATCACAAAACACATTTTGCTAAAATAACCATGGCAACACAGTATTTAAGCCTACTTATTTTTATGACGATTTCTTATTTGTATATCCAATCAAATTTTCTTGATATATAATCGACAATGATAACAATATATAACCATATAAATATATCATTTTACAGTAATTAAATTTATTTCCCATTTTTTGGTCAATGGGAAATTTGAACAAGGTGAACCTATTTCTTTTCTTCTCCTTTTCTAAAATTTGCTTTTGTATGCTAATTTTTTTTCGACATTGCAAATAATATATAGTGTGAAGAAAAAATAAAAATAAAAATAAAATTTTATATATATCACGGACTACATTGTTTAGAGCTTAACTTCCGTTCTTTTTACAAGAATTTTCTGAAATGTCTTGTCTAATTTCTAACAAAGATTTGAAATCGCTTGCTTGGAAAACGTCATCGTCACTAGAAGCTATTGCGATAATTTCGTCTGTATCTTTCATAGCAATGCCGATGGAGACAATCTTTACTCCGTGATTTTTCAAATCATCGGCCGCCTTTATTGTGTCATCGGAATTCAGATTTGACTGGCCGTCTGTGATAAGAATAACAATGTCTTCAGCTGATAGTCTGCCACCTAGACCACTGTTGAAAACTTCCCACGCTGTACGTAATCCTCCGGCAGTATTTGTCGAGCCTGCTGTATACCGAGTGCTTGATACAGCCTTGCTAATGTCATTAACATTTCTGTATCGTCCTAAGCTGAAGACAAGGTTAACCTCTGTACTGAAAGTAATTAAGCCAAATCGATGTTCCTTAGACGTTCCACCGATTTCTTCGACTAATGCCCGAACAAAGTCCAAGACGTACTGGAAGTTATCTTTACCAATGCTAGATGAAGAATCCAATACGAAGATTACATCTTTTTTATCGATACAAACTGAAAAAAAAATAAGAAATTTGTTGAAGAAAATTATATTAAAGGTTATTTTGGACACAAAAACAAATTTTACCCTACTCTTCTACAACTTTTGATATTTAAGTTTAAGATTATAAAAAGTAAGATTAAACAGTGATGGTCATCAATTCCACCAATATCAACAAAACAAACCAGTCCGTCATCTTACCTGAACTCAGTGAACTCAAAAAAGACAACCACATATGACGTTGGAAATCCAAGTCCTGGTTTGGGAAAGGCACAGAAAAGTGGCAGGGTTAAACCGGTTAATGAACATCCTACGAAATTAATGTTCTTCATGTGAGACCAGAATAAATAGGTCATTAATCTGTTGGAATCTAATATTGAACAACAAATAATATTATTATATGACTTCAAATAACGTCTTTTCTGATTGGCTGATGTCCCTAGTAACGTTCTTTGATAAAACGTTATAATCACCTTGCGCGACGTAACACACAGTGAATATAACATTTATTCGATGGATACCAGGATTTATTAACCCAAGAATAATATATTTATCTCGGCCCCTGGCCTCGGTAAATATAATATTCTTGGGTTAATAAATCCTTGTATCCACCTCATTAAAAGTCATTAATTGTATAATATAATATGGAATGAAATATAAATGTATTAATATAATTGCAAGATGTATGTTCTACCATTTCCACATATTCACTTGCATCCATACCCATGTTATTAGTACTCACCTTTTTCACAGGTAGGTCCAGCGTAGCCATTACCACAGGCACACTTGAATGAATGGACACCTGCACTACAGACACCTCCATTATGACAAGGGTTATCATCACAAATAGTAGGGTCTGAAATATATATATATGGTTATACAGTCAAACCTGCATATCCAGTCACCTCTTTTAAGGTGGTACCATACACTTCAGGTAAAATTTGATCTGCTCGTTTGATTTTCTTATTTTTTTTGGCAGTGTGTTTGAATATATCCACTGCAATATATATCAAAATTTTAACAAATTCCAACCAACAGACTCAGAGCTATTAATTCACTAGCCACATAGCAGCTTTTCTCTCTGTGGTTTTCATCACCGAGATGCTTGAAATCTGCATACAAACAACATATGATGAAAACGTTTAACTGATTTTAAAGAGTTATCTCCCTGTAGTGTATGGTACCACCTTAAGCAGTCACCTGTATTAAAAGGTTACCTATTTATTGTCCTATCATAGAAAATTTCATATCAATTGAACCTCTTTTAAGAGGTCACCTGTCTTATAAGGCCATTTTTTCTTTGTCCTAAAGGTGACCTCTTAATACAGGCTTGACTGTACTTCATCTTTGTTTTTCACTGTCAGTTTACTAAGGAAAATTATTTTTTGAAAGAGATCCTTTTACTTTTCTGTCACAAAGTTTTGTGAGATTAAGGAAATAAACTATTTACTAAAAAACTATCATTAAAAAATGAGATAATTTTCAGTAGATGAGGGGCTATGGTGTTTAACACTACTTTCAACAATATTTTAGTTATATCGTGGTGGTCAGTTTTATTGGTAGAGGAAACTGGAGTATCCTAAGAAAACCACTGACCTACCACAAGTCACTGACAAACTTTATCACATAGTGTTGCATCGAGTACACCTCGCCATTTGCGGGATTCAAACTCACAACTTTAGTGGTGATATCCATATGATTACAACCACGACAGCTCTTCTCTTTATATGACCAAGCCTGAGATGCGACTCAGTTTCATGATAAACGACAGTATGTTGTTCAAGAATTTGTGGACGTGAGTGACGATATTATCACGTCATGTAAATCCAACTACCATACGTTGTTCAAGGAATTGTCAAAGTGGACGTGAGTGACGTCATGTTAGAAATCAATGATAATATATTTGTATCATGTTTGTCGCTTGATTATAAATATTATTGTGGGTAAAGATTAAAAGAATAGGCACCGATTACATTGTAAATCCAACTACCATACGATCACAACCATGACAACCACCCTTCAGTAGATGAATGGTAATCTTAACATTCACATGATACAGGGAAATTATGTTCATGTGACGAAATTAGTTAACAAGTTATTGAAGATGTGTCTGCAAGGTTAAAAATTTAATTAATGCTTTATTAATTATTTATTTTTTTATCATTTTTTTTCTCGGACTAATGAACATTGTTTTGAAGTGGTAAAACCCAGTTCTTACCAGCCTGAATGGAATAGTTGCAAAAAAAGTTTTTGATGCAGACTGCTTGCTCAGAATCAAGATAATGTGTCTGATAGGAGCATGTCTTACATGTTATACTCAGATTTACAGCTGCAGAATACCTTAATGTTTTATTATTTAAGATAAATTACAATATTGTCAATAGATTTGGCAAGTCAATTGTTGATAATTTCAGAATGAAGACTACACAAAAAAATCAAATTATAGAAATGGTTCCAAACTAAAAGGTCATAAATCAGAACAAACTACAGTCAAACCAGTATATATAAGGCACTGAAGGAACCCTGAAAATGTGCACTTTATGTTTGTTTGTTTATTTATGGTGCTTAATGCCACTTTCAACAATATTTCAGTTATATCGTGGAGGAAACTGGAGTACCCGGTGAAAACTACCGACCTGTCGCAAGTCACTGACAAATTTTATCACATAATGTTGTATCGAGTACACTTCACCATGAATGGGGTTTGAACTCACAACTTTAGTGGTGATATGCACTGATTGCATATGGAGTTGTAAATCCAACTACCATACGATCATGACTCCCAAGTACAAAGAAACAAAATAGTTAAATAGTATAATATTATGTAAAAACAATTGTACTTTTTAGACAGTTACACCTAACCTGAGTAGGATTCGAACTCACAACTGCACTGATTGCATTTATGGAGATGTAAATTCAACTACCGCGACCACGACAGCCCCATTTCTCAGCCATCAAAGGCAAAGATCGAGATTCTCTACAAAAGGTTTCTCAATAACAGTAAATTTAGTGAAAACATAAAATCAGAACAAATTAATTACAACATACCTCTACACGTAGCGGTGATCAAATCTTCAGTCAGACCAGCCAACTTTGTAAAATCGTCGATTAAATATGCATTTTTAGAAGACGGTTCACTCGCTATGGCTTGTAACTCGGATTGATCAAACATTCCCACACCAATAGAAATTATATGTGCTCCATCTTCTTTAGCTTTTCTTGCCTCATGAATGGTATTGTCAGCGTTCACGTTGGATACTCCATCAGTTATGATAACCACTGAAAAATATGGTTTGGTATATGGTGTTTAACTTTCAACAATATTTCAGTTATATCGTGGCGGTCAGTTTTATTGGTAGAGGAAACCGGAGTACCCAGAGAAAACCTCTGACCTGCAGCAAGTCACTAACCAACTATATCACATAATGTCGGATGAGTGGGATTTGAACTCACAATGTTAGTGGTGATAGACACTGATTGCATAGGTAGTTATAAATCCAACTGCTATGCGATCACGATCATGATGGCCCCTGTATAATACAGAAGTACTCTTATAATGTCACTCCTTTTGCATTGAAAAAGTGACCTTATAAGATGGGTGACCTCCCTTGAGGGGAACAATTTAGTAGTATTTTACTATACATGTATGAGTGCATCTGAAATTTGGCCTGTTAAGAGAGGTGGCCTTTAGTGAAAGGGGCCTTATAAGAGGGGATCTTCAATATATTTTTATATGTAGATAAGAATAGTTTGAAGATACCAAAGGGGTAATCAGAATCCGTAAATCGAAGAAGGACCGACAACACAATGGCCAAATGAACAAAAGGACATACAACGATCTACAAAACACTACACATAAAACTAAAGATTGAGTAACATGAACCCCACTAAAAACCGGGTGGATAAAGTAGTAATTCTCTATTTTTCGATAAAACTACCGGTATTCTGAAAAAAAAAGTTTTTCATTTTTTTTTCTCACGGGTCATTAGACTATGTCCTACAGTGGCACCTATCTATACAAGAATATATATATTAGAACAGAAAGGTTTTAAAAATATTTTCCCCAGACTGTTCTATGCTAAATGATGTCCAGCGGTGGTGGCCATATTGAATTTCTGAGCAAAACCGTGGCACTTTTCATACTTTAATCTGTCAATCCACCATGGACAGGGCTTCCCCTCTCCACCATAGACAGGGTTTCCCCTCTCCACCATGGACAGGGCTTCCCCTCTCCACCATGGACAGGGCTTCCCCTCTCCACCATCTGGAGATGTACTGGACAGCTCTGTTGATTGAGCCATATTCAAAGAATTAAACAATACCTAACGGTATATTTGATAAGACTCAGATCAGGATCTACTCCTCAAATCGGCATCCACTGACATCATTATCTCAAATCACGGTTCGATTTAAGGGTATTCTCAAATCAGCATCCTTTCCAAATTCTCGGATCCATGGCAGATTTAATAGTTAGGGTTAGGGTTAGGGTATATGTCAGTGATGTCATTGGATGTCGATTTGAGAAACGGCCATAGATTTGAGAATTTGATCTGAGTCTTACATATTGTTAGCACATGCCTATTAAGGTAACTTACAAAAGTTTTGGGCGTCTGGCCGATCGCCTCTGGCTGGATTGAAGATACCTCTACGAACAGTTTTAATACCAGCGGCAGTATTAGTATTCCCATATGAGTAACTGATGCTGGAGACTGCATTTTCTATACCATATTTGGTAAGGTAGTCATCAAGATGGAAACCCATTCTAGCTGCTGTACTGTACGAGACCACGCCAACTCGAGTATCCACTTTGCCAATGGTCATCTGCTCAACAACTCCATACACAAAGTTCTTGATCAGTCTGAAATTCTTCTGTCCAACACTACCAGAGGAGTCCAGAAGGAAAGCTATGTCTGCCTTGGGGTTACATGCTGTGACAAAAATATTAAATAAACAATGATAAATATAGAGAAGTATAGAATGGATATAACATTCAATTATCAATAAAAAAAGATGCAGTATTTGTGTTGTAAAACTGTTTGTTAATGATGTTCTTCTTCTGTAGACAAAATATGTCTGCTTTTCTTCATACACAATTACAAAACATGAAGATGTCAGATATCATCATTTCCGAGTCAAAGTAGAGATTTTAGGGCAACATTCAACAGAAAAATTCCCTTGAATAATACATACTATTCATTTTGTTATAAAAATAGTCTTAAATGTCTGTGTTTGTTATGTATATATTTTGAAAATGTCTATATAAAAAAAAAAAGAAAAAAAAAAGAAGTCTTTAATCAAAACGTAGTTCACGACAGGTGTCACTAGTGAAGCAGGGACTGCTTGCCCTTCCAAAGCATCAGTGTTCAACCCTGGTTTCTAGTGGGCCTCATGTTGCTCTTTCTTTAGTTTTCATTGTAGTGTTTTGTTTTGCTTTCTTTTTGTATTTTTTCAGTGGTTCATTTCATTGTCTGTTCTTCAATTTACAGCTTCTAAACATTTCTTATGAGAAGTGTAAAATGATACTCAAAAATCGAAAATTTAATAGCTGTATTCATTGATTAAGATTTTCAATTTTCCATGACATATGAATTGGTATCCCACAATTCCCTCTTAACATAGAGACACATTAAGATCGGAAAAAGAAGCATACAAATACTGACCTCTATCACAGTTCCGACCAGCATAGTCGTCTTTACATTCACAATAATATCCGCTACGTTCACTGAAACATATGCCACCATTCTGACAAGGATCAGAAGCACAGAAGTCTTGTTCTAAAAATAACATTATTAATGATTAAAATAAACTATTACATAACTTTAAGAATTAGAAATTCATGTTCATTAGCCGTTGTTTTTTTTTAAAGGTTTTTATGAGTTAGCTTTATTGGTGTTTAACACCAACTGAGCAATTTTTCAGCCATATCGTGGAGAGAATTAGTTACATTGGAACACAAAATATATCACACTCAAGACGAGCAATGTTACACAACTGAAAATTGAAGTTTGCCAGAGAACTGATTCATGTAGGTTTGGTTGACAATATTTTGAATTTATTGCTTACAAGAAACTGCAGATGAACAAGATATTTATTACTATTGGCTTGGTACATCCCAATCTGGGGTTCAAGGTCGCTCATCATAATTTGGGACATTAATTAAATTACAGAGATAAGACACAATTCTGTCAAATATGTAAATTATTAAGCGAGTGAGTGATTTAAGAGATAACTGTATTGTATTTTGAAAATTTCACGGCATCAATTGGAGATTTGATGGTCGCAAATTGAGTTTACTGGCGACGCGTTATTTGCGCCCATGAAATCGACAATTGATGCCGTGAAATTTTCAAATACAATACAGTTATCTGCATTTTAATGTAATCATGTGAATAGATGTGTATTGCCACATTATTGACAAGATGCCGTAAGCGGCTAAAATTCTAAAAATATCTCATGATATTTCAACCGTGGAATTGATACCGTGAAAATTACAGCATTGTCCAATCACAAATCAGGAATATTAAACAACTACATTAGAATGTTGCTTAACGCCAAATGAGCAATTTTTCAGCTATATCATGGCAAGAACAAGTTACATTCGACGACATGATGATATCTGCTTTGTACTAGACCAACACTCTTAGTCATTGGTTTGACTTGATCGTGGTTCAAACCCACGATCTACGACACTAGAGACGAGCATACTAACCATTGCATCACCCATGCAGTGTTTTTGTGCTTTGGAAATTGATGTTTGCCAGAGAATTCATATACAGTGAAACCTGTCTAAACTGAACGTCCAAGGGATCAACTTTTGCACTCAGAATAGACAGATGTTTGGTTTATACAGGCTAAATTTCCTAGATTAGAACTTTATCTAAAGTTCGATTTATACAGGTGTTCTGTTTATACAGGCTAAATTTCCTAGATTAGAACTTTATCTAAAGTTCGGTTTATACAGGATTTCGGTTTATTCAGGCTAAATTTCCTAGATTAGAACTTTATCTAAAGTTCAATTTATTCAGGCTAAATTTCCTAGATTAGAACTTTATCTAAAGTTCGGTTTATACAGGATTTCGGTTTATTCAGGCTAAATTTCCTAGATTAGAACTTTATCTAAAGTTCAATTTATTCAGGCTAAATTTCCTAGATTAGAACTTTATCTAAAGTTCGGTTTATATAGGATTTCGGTTTATTCAGGCTAAATTTCCTAGATTAGAACTTTATCTAAAGTTCAATTTATTCAGGCTAAATTTCCTAGATTAGAACTTTATCTAAAGTTCGGTTTATATAGGATTTCGGTTTATTCAGGCTAAATTTCCTAGATTAGAACTTGATCTAAAGTTCGGTTCATACAGGATTTCGGCTAATTCAGGCTAAATTTCCTAGATTAGAACTTTATCTAAAGTTCGGTTTATACAGGTGTTCTGTTTATACAGGCTAAATTTCCTAGATTAGAACTTGATCTAAAGTTCGGTTCATACAGGATTTCGGTTAATTCAGGCTAAATTTCCTAGATTAGAACTTTATCTAAAGTTCGATTTATACAGGTGTTCTGTTTATACAGGCTAAATTTCCTAGATTAGAACTTTATCTAAAGTTCGGTTTATACAGGATTTCGGTTTATTCAGGCTAAATTTCCTAGATTAGAACTTTATCTAAAGTTCAATTTATTCAGGCTAAATTTCCTAGATTGGAACTTTATCTAAAGTTCGGTTTATATAGGATTTCGGTTTATTCAGGCTAAATTTCCTAGATTAGAACTTGATCTAAAGTTCGGTTCATACAGGATTTCGGCTAATTCAGGCTAAATTTCCTAGATTAGAACTTTATCTAAAGTTCGGTTTATACAGGTGTTCTGTTTATACAGGCTAAATTTCCTAGATTAGAACTTGATCTAAAGTTCGGTTCATACAGGATTTCGGTTAATTCAGGCTAAATTTCCTAGATTAGAACTTTATCTAAAGTTCGGTTTATACAGGCTAAATTTCCTAGATTAGAACTTTATCTAAAGTTCGGTTTATACAGGATTTCGGTTTATTCAGGCTAAATTTCCTAGATTAGAACTTTATCAAAAGTTCGGTTTATCCAGGATTCGGTTTAGACAGGTTTCACTGTATTTAGTATTGGTTTGTAAATTATTGTTTACTTACCATTACAGAGATAAGCCATAATATTGTCTGATATGTCTCCTAATCCTGAGGTATCCTTTGTGAGGTGCATGTATGATCGAGTAGGAGGTGAAACAGCTGCCATCAAGAACTCTTGGTCAGAGGCAGATAAACCAAGTCCTAAAAAATACAATATTATTATATTAACTAAAACATACAATATTATTATAATTAACTAAAAAAATTGCATGCGTAATAAAAGCATAATTTGCGACGTGTTATTTGGCTCCGGGGCAATAACATATTATCTGCCCTGGCAAAATATGTGATAAATAGATTAATACATGGCCTTTTTCATATTGCCCTTGTAATCAGCCCTGAGCCCTTGGGGCCGATATCAAGGTCTTGTGCTGATAACAAGGGCAATATGAAAAAAGCCATGTATTAATCTATAATTATTATATTAACTAAAACATACAATATTATCATATTAACTTAAAAAAATAAAATATTATTATATCAACTAAAAAAATACAATACTACACAGCAAAGCCACAAACACTCAGGGCAGGAGTGAGTGAGTGGTTACTTTTAAATGCCAATTGAGCAATTTTTCAGGTATATCATTCCAAGAACAAGTCTGTTGGTGAGATAATGATAATTCCCACTTTGTACTAGACATAAAGTTGGATTTATATAGTGTTAACTCATTGACACATTAGTCCATGGGTAGACATGTCAATCCACTCTGACACATTATCCTGATTCCGAGTTAACCACAGATTGCCACAGTTAACCACATATTGCCTTTTCTCTTAAAGGCTGCCTAATTAGTGAAGAAGTAGCAAAAAATAGGGGAGATAACCAGCTAAAATTGAATGGCAGACATTTTAAAGACAAATGTTTCCATGGTAAAGTAGTCCCCTCTCTTATAAAGCCACTCCCAGCACAGGCCATCCCTCTTATCAGTCCTGATTGTAGATGTACCTAGATGATAGAATACTATTAAATTGTCTACATCAAGAGAGACCACCACGCTTATGTAGAACGGGAGACTATTGCACCAAAATTCTTATGAGGTCACTTTTTCATTGTAGAACGGGAGACTATTGCACCAAAATTCTTATGAGGTCACTTTTTCATTGTAGAACGGGAGACTATTGCACTAAAATTCTTATGAGGTCACTTTTTAATTGTAGAACGGGAGACTATTGCACCAAAATTCTTATGAGGTCACTTTTTCATTGTAGAACGGGAGACTATTGCACCAAAATTCTTATGAGGTCACTTTTTCATTGTAGAACGGGAGACTATTGCACCAAAATTCTTATGAGGTCACTTTTTCATTGTAGAACGGGAGACTATTGCACCAAAATTCTTATGAGGTCACTTTTTCATTGTAGAACGGGAGACTATTGCACCAAAATTCTTATGAGGTCACTTTTTCATTGTAGAATGGGAGACTATTGCACCAAAATTCTTATGAGGTCACTTTTTCATTGTAGAACGGGAGACTATTGCACCAAAATTCTTATGAGGTCACTTTTTCATTGTAGAACGGGAGACTATTGCACCAAAATTCTTATGAGGTCACTTTTTCATTGTAGAACGGGAGACTATTGCACCAAAATTCTTATGAGGTCACTTTTTCATTGTAGAACGGGAGACTATTGCACTAAAATTCTTATGAGGTCACTTTTTCATTGTAGAACGGGAGACTATTGCACCAAAATTCTTATGAGGTCACTTTTTCATTGTAGAACGGGAGACTATTGCACTAAAATTCTTATGAGGTCACTTTTTCATTGTAGAACGGGAGACTATTGCACCAAAATTCTTATGAGGTCACTTTTTCATTGTAGAACGGGAGACTATTGCACTAAAATTCTTATGAGGTCACTTTTTCATTGTAGAACGGGAGACTATTGCACCAAAATTCTTATGAGGTCACTTTTTCATTGTAGAACGGGAGACTATTGCACCAAAATTCTTATGAGGTCACTTTTTCATTGTAGAACGGGAGACTATTGCACCAAAATTCTTATGAGGTCACTTTTTCATTGTAGAACGGGAGACTATTGCACCAAAATTCTTATGAGGTCACTTTTTCATTGTAGGACGGGAGACTATTGCATCAAATACTTATGAGGTCACTTTTTCATTGTAGAACGGGAGACTATTGCACCAAAATTCTTATGAGGTCACTTTTTCATTGTAGAATGGGAGACTATTGCACCAAAATTCTTATGAGGTCACTTTTTCATTGTAGAACGGGAGACTATTGCACTAAACTTCTTATGAGGTCACTTTTTCATTGTAGAACGGAAGACTATTGCACCAAAATTCTTATGAGGTCACTTTTTCATTGTAGAACGGGAGACTATTGCACTAAAATTCTTATGAGGTCACTTTTTCATTGTAGAACGGGAGACTATTGCACCAAAATTCTTATGAGGTCACTTTTTCATTGTAGAACGGGAGACTATTGCACCAAAATTCTTATGAGGTCACTTTTTCATTGTAGAACGGGAGACTATTGCACCAAAATTCTTATGAGGTCACTTTTTCATTGTAGAACGGGAGACTATTGCACCAAAATTCTTATGAGGTCACTTTTTCATTGTAGAACGGGAGACTATTGCACTAAAATTCTTATGAGGTCACTTTTTCATTGTAGAACGGGAGACTATTGCACCAAAATTCTTATGAGGTCACTTTTTCATTGTAGAACGGGAGACTATTGCACTAAAATTCTTATGAGGTCACTTTTTCATTGTAGAACGGGAGACTATTGCACCAAAATTCTTATGAGGTCACTTTTTCATTGTAGAACGGGAGACTATTGCACTAAAATTCTTATGAGGTCACTTTTTCATTGTAGAACGGGAGACTATTGCACCAAAATTCTTATGAGGTCACTTTTTCATTGTAGAACGGGAGACTATTGCACCAAAATTCTTATGAGGTCACTTTTTCATTGTAGAACGGGAGACTATTGCACTAAAATTCTTATGAGGTCACTTTTTCATTGTAGAACGGGAGACTATTGCACCAAAATTCTTATGAGGTCACTTTTTCATTGTAGGACGGGAGACTATTGCATCAAATACTTATGAGGTCACTTTTTCATTGTAGAACGGGAGACTATTGCACCAAAATTCTTATGAGGTCACTTTTTCATTGTAGAATGGGAGACTATTGCACCAAAATTCTTATGAGGTCACTTTTTCATTGTAGAACGGGAGACTATTGCACTAAACTTCTTATGAGGTCACTTTTTCATTGTAGAACGGAAGACTATTGCACCAAAATTCTTATGAGGTCACTTTTTCATTGTAGAACGGGAGACTATTGCACTAAAATTCTTATGAGGTCACTTTTTCATTGTAGAACGGGAGACTATTGCACCAAAATTCTTATGAGGTCCCTTTTTCATTGTAGAACGGGAGACTATTGCACTAAAATTCTTATGAGGTCACTTTTTCATTGTAGAACGGGAGACTATTGCACTAAAATTCTTACCAACTGCTATGATTTTAGTTCCAGCTTGTTTTAGCTTATTGGCTTCTTCAATAGCTTCACTTTCTTCTCTCATACTTGACGTAATCCAGATTACATAATTAGGAGCCGATTCCCTGTCACCGCCGGTGTTAAGTACACTAAGCCTTGCCTTACGTAAACCTTCAGCGGGTCTAGGGTTACCGTGAATCTTTCTATAATAAAAAAAACAATGTTAGGAAAAATTTCCCTGTCCTCTCAGTTTCTGTTACTTTTATACTGGTCTTGTATAAACTTTTTGCTGGACTATACTTATGGTCGAGCTTCCTTTAATTGGTTGAAATTGGCTGAAAAAAGTTGTTTCAGAGGATGACGGATGCCATCTGAAGGTAGTATTTCACATGACCCTTTGCAGGGCATTCCACAGCAGCCGGGCACCGTGCAAATTGCCCGTCTAATTGCATTATTTCTCCGGCTACTTTGTTTTCAAAAATGAAAATGTCAAAGTGAAAGTAAAATACAGCTTTGTTTTGCAGGACCCCTTTCTACTTTAGGATTATCACCTCTTACTATTCTTGAAAATGAGTGGAATGCCCTGCCTTTGGGTCAGGCGAGCATAAAAAATACTTAATTAGGAGCAAATTCCATGTCTCCTCTTGTTGATCTTGTAATAAAAAATAAACAAGATATGATTATAATCTAACAAGTATGAAGTCTCCCAAACCAGCCACTGACAACAGGTTTAAATGAAGACTTTGCATTGTGACAAATTCTGAGTTTGATTTTTTGCGGTATTGTGGTTGCCATTTCGAAAATGGGGACCGGTAGAAATTTTGCAATGTCGGGAATCAATTCCGGACATCATTATCTACCAACATATGAAATTTCGTTGAAATCGAACAATGTAGAATTTGTGCGGTATTGTGGTGGCCATTTTGAAAATGGCGACCGGTAGAATTTTTCAATGTCGGGACATCATTATCTATCCACATATCAAATTTTGATGATATCGGACAATGTTGAATTTTTACCCCCCCATTTTTATGCCGTGTTTTGGCAACCATTTTGAAAATGGCAGACATCTTGAAAATTTTGACCACGCAGAATGGTGATCTATCACTATGTCAAATTTTATGTCTCTATCATTTTCCATTTAGAAGTTATAAACATTAATGTACAAAATTTCAAGTTTACTATAGGATTCTATAGTAACCCCCACCCCTTTTGAACCCCTAAAAATATGGCTTTGACCCCCTTTACCACAAATCTGAAAATTTTAGGATCAACTAAAAACATATATCTATAATTCCACCAAGTGTCATGAAATTCTGTCCAGTAGTTGCTGAGATCTGCCATGGACAAATTCATGTGCCAAAGAAAGAAAGGAGAAGAAAGAGAATAATAATAATAATAATAAGAAGAAACGGAGCAAAAACAATAAGTCTCCCAAAGTTGTTTGGGAGACTTAATAATAAACAGCTAGTGATCATCCGATGGATGGATAGCTGTATACCAAAAGAAGAAGAAGAAGAAATATGGAATAATGTGTCCATAGGACACAGATGACTTCACTTCCAGCTGGAGTAAACAGTAGCATAATTCCAGAATGGAAAAAAAGGTCATGTCTGAAATCAAAATTACATTCCCTTTATGGTCCCTGGTTTTGTGTATAAATTACAAATGATTTACTTAAGCAAAACTAAAATTATCGAGCAGAAACCAAATGTGGAATGGACAGTCATGAGTAAAACTTAATCTCCCTACATCAATATGCTCTGAAGCATGTTAACTGTTCAATACTAAGTTATATTACCTGATTGATGATACAGCATTTAGAACATTCCTCTTTTTAATACTCTGTCTAAGAGTAAGCTTAACATCGGCTCTCTTTCCATAGGTTACAATTCCTACTTTAAATCTATTTTTGAAAGACATCCTCTTGACGAGAGATTTCAGGAATTTTTTAACAGAACGTCGCTCCTCTCGTGGAATGTAACGTGATATATCAACAACAAACACAACATCAGCTCTTGCTTGACAACCTAAACAAAACAAAATAGTAATCTATGTATTCTGAAGTAAACTGATTCTACTTTCAAACTTTTCTTAATAAAGGTATGAATTTAATTGAACTGTAAATCGATTATTTACATATAACTTTCATGAAGAAATGCAGTGTGTTGTCACTTTAACTTCCACCAACAAATTCTACATCTTCAGAACAGTTCTAAAAGCTAATCGGAAAATTGTAGAAACAGATTTTTACCGTAAATGACAATGTATAAAACACATTTTTGTACAACATAAATAATTTTTTTTTTAACTTTTCAACAATTTTTCAGCTCTATCATGACCACTAGAATTTTTGGGGAGAAAAACTTGGACAAAATAGTAATATTCTGAAGTAGATAGAAACAGATTTTACCGTAAATGACAATGTATAAAACACATTTTTGTACAACACAAAATACATTCTTTGACATTTCAACAATTTTTCAGCTCTATCACAAACATTAGACTTATTTGGGGAGGAAAGCCTGGACAAAATATTAATATTCTGAAGTAAACAGAAACAGATTTTACCATAAATGACAATGTATAAAACACATTTATACATTCATTTGACATTTCAACAATTTTTCAGCTCTATCACAAACACTAGACTTATTTGAGGGAGGAAAGCCTGGACAAAATAGTAATATTCTGAAGTAAACAGGTTTAAATTATTTATTATGAGACAGTATTAGTCTTCAAAAAGTTTATAAAATAATCATTATCAAAAGTATAAAAAAAATATGGGGTCACCCTACTTTCCATGTAAGGATTAAGGTACGATTTTCCTTATATTGACCATGCATTATACTTCTGAGCTAAGAGGACAACATTCTAGTGTTCAATCATTGTTTGAAACACTAATAAAATGATAGATTTGTTGCAACAAAAGTGATTAAGTTATAAAGTCTGTCTGTATACATATTGATTATATCATGTCACTAACAGCATCTGAAGATTTCAAAAACTTAATGTCTTAAAAATAGATACTCACGTTTGTTACAGTTATCTCCAGTATATCCTGGTACACACTCGCATCTATAACCTAGAGCATCACTATGACATCTACCTCCATGTTCACATGGGTTAGCATCACAGAAATTATTTGCTGAAATAAAAAAAAAAAATTTGATCATCTCCCTTCTTTAAAAATAAATATTTAATTATCTCCCTTCCTTGAAAAAATATATTTTATTATCTCGTGAAAACAATTATTTGATTATCTCCCTTTAAAAAAAATCATCATTTGATTATCTCCCTTCTTTTATAAAATTTATTTGATTAACTCCCTTCTTAAAACCCCCCTATTTGATTATCTCCCTTCCTTGACATATTTTTTTGATTATCTCCCTCTTTAAAACAATTGTTTGATTATCTCCCTTCTTTAAAAAAAAATATTTTATTATCTCCCTTCTTTTATAAAATTTATTTGATTATCTCCCTTCTATAAAAAAATATTTGATTATCTCCCTTCTTTAAAAAAATCATTTGATTATGTTCCTCTTTTCCCATAAATCCCAAGGGCCACTTTTGTAGTAAAAATCACTTCGTTCAATTCTTAAACCAATTTCATAACAGAATTTCCAGATTCATAGGAAAAAAATTAACAAGTAAATATCTTAAAAGAACATACCTTTATATTGTTACCTATTTCTTTTGGCATTTTAATAGTTTGAATTTATAGACGATAAGAAAAAAAATTATAGCAATACTTACTGTCCATAACAGGTCTCAGCATCTGATCACTCATAGCTAACAGCTGTAACTCGCTATCAATTTCATAAGTAGTAACTCCTTGTGATGCAGCTATATTTTCAAGCTCATATCTGTTTCTCAGCTGTATCCCTATTGGTATAATATTGATACCGTCTGACAAGGTCATTTCTGCCTCCATCATCGTTTCTTCCCGTTTGATATCGTTAGATCCGTCAGATAACAGGTAGATTACATTTCTCACGTTACTTCTATCATCTACAGTGTTAAACATTCTCGTCCTGACCTCTTTAAAAGCGTCAGCCATGTTTGCCATTCCACGAGTATAATGGATGGCATCAACAGCACGATTGATTGTATCAGTGTCATGGTAAGTGTTCATATTAAACTGGATCATAGGAGCGGAACTGTATTTCATGAAACCAATTCTAACACCACAGTCTTCCACGTTCATCTCCCGTACGAGTGTTTCCGAATACCTCTTCATTCTTTCAAACGTTACAGACCCAATGTTGTTTGAAGAATCTAACATGAATACGACATCGGCAGGACCATTACATGCTGAAATTTATACAACAGAAAAAAATAATTGATGACTGTATAATATCACAATAAGCAGTATTATTATTTATATTCATATCAAATAGACAATAAACGGAATTATTTCCCTTGATTTTCAAAATTTTAGTTTGGTTTCATTTGGTTTTATGGTGTTCAATACCACTTTTAACAATATTTCAGTTATATCGTGGTGATCAGTTTCTTTTGTGGAGGAAACCGGAGTGCCCGGAGAAAACCACCGACCTGTCGCAAGTCACTGACAAACTTTATCACATAATGTTGTATCGAGTACACCTTGCCTGAGCGTGATTCGCGCACAATATTAGTGGTGATAGGCACTGATTGCACAGGTAGTAGTAAATCCAACTACAATACGATCACGACCAGGACGGCCTCCAACAAGGGAATAAAAGGGATTATTTCCCTTGATTTTCAAAATTCAAAATTATATAATATATAGTAGTCACACTCTTATAAGACCACTCTCACCAAAGGCCATGTACACTTCTAATCAGGCCAGATTTCAGATGCACTGAGATAGTAAAATACAGTTAAATTGTCATCCTCAAAAGAAGCCACCCTTCTTATAAGGCCACTTTCTCAGAAGGGGTGTCTTTGTTAGATTTTTTCTTTTATAATTTGTTTTCTCCATAACAGGAAGCGAGTGATTGAGTGACTGTTGTTTAATGCCAACTCAGCAATTTTTCAGCTATATCATGATGAGAACAAGTTAATTTTCAATGACATGATGATGAGTCATGAGGTCAGCTTTGTTCTAGACCAACACGCTGAGTTGGATTTTTATAGTGCTATCTCACTGAAACAACAGTCCACGAATAGACATGTCGCCCCACTCGGACACATTATCCTGATTCCGAGCCAATCAGACTTTTCTCTCTTCTCCTTAATTCCATGTGCTTAGCAGAGAAACAACAAATACAATTTTATAGTCTTTGGTTTGACCCGATTGGGGATTGAACCCACGATCTACCACACTCGATACAAGCAACCTAACCATTACACCATTGATGCGATTTCACTCTATCTTTAAAAAATGCATACATTAAAATTTCATAGAGAGAAGAATACTTACATTTTTCACAGTTTGTACCATAAAAGCCATCAGGACAAGTACATCTATAACTGCGGAGGCCATCAATACATTTTCCACCGTTTTTACAAGGATTTTTTCGGCACAAGTTGATATCTTAAAAAGATAATGATAAATAAACAAACATTAGAGAATACCGAAGGGACAATAACAAATGGACAATCCAGAGAAACTGGAAATGCAAGACAAAGACAAACAATTCAAAAACACAAAGTATTAATGGCAGTTAAAAAATGTACATGTATGACAAATTTAAATAAATAAACACATGGTCATTTAGTAGCTTCTGGAGGGTGAAAGATTTCAGAAATTACAAGAGATATTATTAATACCCTACAGATAATTTATTATGATATCCTGACATCCTGGCATTTAATACTGATAAGTATTATAAGTTTGTGCACCAATATTGGTTCTGCTTCCGTTTCTAATGTAAACATCGTCTGTTACAGTAAGCTCCCACCTACCAAATATTGTATCCATCACTGACATTTAGCCCCAATTTTTGCATTCCAAGCCCTCCATGCCTGGTACATGAAGTCGTAAATCAACAAAAAATGTCATATCATTAGTTATTGTTTTTGTTATTCTAATTTTTTTTACATCGATGAAAAGACGAATGATTTATCTTTCTTTTGATTTCAAATTTACGTAGTGAAACATTTTTTTCCACAATGTAGTTGCCCTCGGAATCGTTAGATGCACAAGGCTTATAATATGGCACTGTAACTGAAAGAGGTGAAAACATCAAGCATTCTTTGGATTTTACCTCTATTTCAATGACAAATATAATATTTGAAGAAAATCAAAAATAGAGATTTAATTTAGCATTAACAAGTACCAGATCTAGAGGTGAATTTAATTACTAGATACAACTTCAGTCGATTGGATATTAAGATAATTAATTTGCATTGAAGTCTATGTAGAATCCCGAGGATTGTGCTTGCATTCACCTCTAAAGACTTTCTTCATATAACAAATCCTAATCATCAATTGGTCAATTACATCATGTGATGTCACCTCAGATAAAATAACGCTGAACTCTAATAATGTTGTAAACATGCAATATATGACGTTATTCCAAAAAATAACAAATGTTCACAGTATTTCCGCAAAAAAATATATATGTCAATGATATTCTTCTTCCCTTTAATAAACTTATATTTTGAAGGGCTTTAAGGGGAGCTAATAATGGTCAAAAGTAGTCTTATAGAAGAAAAGGGTTAAGATTTGAAGAAAAAGATATTTAAAATCTTATTGAAATTGTAATTTTAACTTTAAAAACTTTAAATTAAGCAAGACTTGTTCCAGATCAACAAGATGTTTATAATCATACCTGTACACAGGGGTTCTACAAGTTTGTTTCTCAGTTGTGATAGAGAATCATAATTATCAACTCGTATCAAATTTTCCGTTATGGGTTCAGATGTTAGTCCTGTTAATTCTGCAGAGACTTCAGTAAATCCCACGGCAACAGTAATCAAAGTCGCTCCAGTATTTTGAAGCAATCTAGCTTCTGGAAGAGTCTGTGTGTTTTCAATGTTTGATTCCCCATCTGTTACTATGACAACCACATTAGGCACATCTGAAAAAAAGTATTCACAAGTGAACATAAATGCTAAAATACACGATGGTCTTTTTTCTTACCTAATTGATAGTATCAATAGGAAAATGAAACATCGAATTAAATAAAATGGAATTCGCTTATTCAAGCGGAATTTGACTCGTTGAAACTTCGATGTCCAGGTAATAGACTAGAAAACACTGCTTTGTCTATATGAAATTTGGAAGACGAACGTACAAGATTAAATGCAATTTCCATCCTGCTTGTATGTTTATGGTGTTTAAACTCCACTTTCAACAATATTTCAATTAAATATATTGTGGCAGTCAGTTTTATTGGTGGAGGAAACCAGAGTACTCGGAGAAAACCTGTCACAAGTCACTGACAAACTTAATCACATAATGTTGTATCGAGTACACCTCGCCATGAACAGGGTTTGAACTCACAACTTTAGTGGTAATAGACACTGATTGCACAGGTAGTTATAAATCCAACTACCATACGATCACGACGGTCCCTCCAGGTAATAAACTAGAAAATACTGCTTTGTCTATATGAAATTTGGAAGATGGATGGACAAGTTGAAATGTAATTTCCATCCTATTTACATCAAAGAAGAAATATACAGTCAAGCCTGTATTAAGAGGTCACCATTAGCACATATAAAAAGTGGCCTTATAAGACAGGTGACCTCTTAAAAAGAGGTTCAATTGATGTGAAATTTTCTATGACAGGACAAGAAAAAGGTGACCTTTTAATACAGGTGACTGCATGGTCAGGTTTGACTGTAGTTCATAAAAAATACCTGGTCTATCTCCGGTAGATTGTGACAGTACTTCTTCTCTCGTCATTCGTAAAGCATCTGCTGTGTGGGTAGATCCGTAAACGTAATTAATTCTAGAAATAGCTTTCTCAAGGTCAACTTTATTGCTGTAACGGTCCAAGTAGAACTCTAACCGAGCACTGTCACTGAAGGTTACCACACCTACTCTATAATTGCCGTTGTCAATGTCCAGTTCGTCAACAATATTATATGTGAAGTTTAGTACATGGTAGAAATGGTCTCTGCCTAAACTACCAGAGGAATCCAATACAAACACAACATCAGCCTTAGAGGTACACTCTTAAATAAAAAAGTATTTAACCTTTGAGAACATCTTAAAAATACATGCATAGCTTTCAGCCTTTGAGAATGATAGAAAAATATAGCTTTTAACTTTTAAAAACTGTCGTAAAAATATACAGTTTTTAACCTTTGAAAATTATCTTAAACATTTATAGTCTTTAACCTTTCAGAACAACTACCTTAAAAATGTATAGTTTTTAACCTTTGAGAACTATCTTTAATATATAGTTTTTAACCTTTAACAATATTTTTGAATCTTTGAGAATTGTCTTTAAAAAAAGAATGTAACCTTTGGAAACTATATTCAAAATAAATTAATTTTAGAATCACATGTCATTTTATACGTGTTTTGATTGGTTTGAAAAGTTGAGGTTATTTTCCAATGTACGGAATATAAAAATAAATGTTGTTCTCAAGGCGTCGCGTGCCGTTGTCATCGGGTGATTTTCTTTAAATGAAGCACCTTTGGGGTTATTAAATTTATTTCTGATTACTTGCCTTATTTTGAAAAAATAAATATATTTTTCAATATCATAACAAAAAAAGCTTGAATAAATTTATAAGGATAGATCAAAATTATTTGTTCGGTTCATTCGAAATAACCTCAATCAGGTTGTAAACACCCTTGCGTAACCCACTACGCAGGTTACACAGGTTACACGGTGTGTACAACCTGATTGAGGTTATTTCTTAATGAACCGAACAAAAATTGCGATCAATCCTTAAATGTATTTCAGCCTTTGAAAATTATCTAAAAATGCAAGATTTAGCTTTCATGAATGGTATTAAAAATTTCTAGTTTATAACCTTTGAAAACTATCTTAAAAATGTAGTTTTTAACCTTTGAGAACTATCTTAAAACTAGTTTTTAAATTTGAAGAACGACCTAAAAATATAGTTTTTAACCTTTGAGAATAATCTAAAAAATAGTTGTTAACCTTCGAGAATAATCTAAAAAAATATAGTTTTTAACCTTTGAGAACTGTCTTAAATATGAATAGTTTTTAACCTTTGAGAAAAACCTAAAAAATAGTTGTTAACCTTCGAGAATAATCTAAAAAAATATAGTTTTTAACCTTTGAGAACTGTCTTAAATATTAATAGTTTTTAACCTTTGAGAAAAACCTAAACTATCTTAGAATTTTTATTAACTTTTGAAAACTGTCTTAAATATATATAAAATTACGTTTGAATCTTAAAAAAACCCCAGAATGTAACCTTTGAGAACTATATTAAATATGCAGGTTTTAAACTTTGAGAACTACTTTAAAAATGTAGTTTTTAATCTTTGGGAATGATCTAAAAATAAAGTTTTTAACCTTTGAGAACTATCTTGAAAATATTTAGTTTTTAATATTTGAGAACTATCTTAAAAATACAGTTCTTAGCCTTTGAAAACTGTCTTAAAAATATAGTTTTTAACTTGTGAGAACTATCTTAACTAGAGGCTCAGTGGGCTGAGCCTGTGTCGCTCACCTTTCATTCAGCTTTGAGGAAACTTAATACAGAACCTTCCATAGGTGCTTCCCACCAAATTTCGGTTCATTTTGGCAAAGCAGTTTCAGAGAAGAAGATTTTTAGAAATCGACCAATCTAAAACAATAATTGCCTGTGGCAGCCATGTTTGTTAATGGATCAAAACAAAATGAGCAATCCCCATAGAGGACCTTCCATAGATGCTTCCTACCACGTTTCGGTCCATTTGGCCAAGCTGTTTCAGAGTAGAAGATTTTTAGAAATCGACCAATCAGAAACAAGAATTGCCTGTGGCGGCCATGTTTGTTCATGGATCGGGACAAAATGAGAAATCTTTATAGAGCACCTTCCATAGATGCTTCCTACCAAGTTTCGGTTCATTTGGATAAGCGTTTCAGAGGAGAAGATTTTTAGAAATCGACCAATTAAAAACAAGAATTGTCTGTGG
The DNA here is from genome assembly GCA_963680875.1 of Bathymodiolus brooksi. Taxonomy (NCBI): domain Eukaryota; kingdom Metazoa; phylum Mollusca; class Bivalvia; order Mytilida; family Modiolidae; genus Bathymodiolus; species Bathymodiolus brooksi. Next base: position 84,281,912 of record OY804589.1, on the reverse strand, counting down.
TGGCCATGTTTGTTAACGGATTGGGACCAAATGAGCAATCGTAACAGAGGACTTTCCATAGATGCTTCCTACCAAGTTTCGGTTCATTTGGCCAAATGGTTTCAGAGGAGAAAAATTTTAAAAATCAGCCAATGGCCATGTTTGTTAGCGGATCGGGACGGAATGAGCAATCTTTATAGAGGACCTTCCATAGATGCTTCCTACCAAGTTTCGGATCATTTGACCAAGCGGTTTCAGAGTAGAAGATTTTTAGAAATTGACCAATCAGAAACAAGAATGGTCTGTGGCGGCCATGATTGTTAATGGATCAAGACGAAATGAGCACTCTTTATAGAGGACCGCTCATAGATGCTTCCTACCAAGTTTCGGTTCATTTGGCCAAGTGGTTACAGAGGAGAAGAATTTAAAAAATCAGCCGATCAGAAACAAGAGTCACCTGTGGTAGCCATGTTTGTTAACGGATCGGGACAAAATGAGCAATTTTTACAGAGGACCTTCCATAGATGCTTCCTACCAAGTTTCGGTTTGTTTGGCCAAGTGGTTACAGAGGAGAAGAATTTTAAAAATCAGCCAATCAGAAACAAGAGTCGCCTGTGGTGGTCATGTTTGTTAACGGATCCGGACGAAATGAGCAATCTTCATAGAGGACCTTCCATAGATGCTTTCAGTTCATTTGGCTGAGGGGTTTCAGAGGAGAAGATTAAAATGTGAAAAGTTAACGGACGACGGACGCCAAGTGATGGCAAAAGTTCACATTGCCTTTGGCAAGGTGAGCTAAAAATATATAGTTTTTAACCTTTGAGAACTATCTTAAAAATACAGTTTTTAGCCTTTGAAAACTATCTTAAAAATATAGTTTTTAACCTTTGAGAACTATCTTAAAAATATAGTTTTTAAAATGAGGTCTAACTAAATAATAAATGTCCAAAAAGTCAGATGTAAAGAAGCTTAAAAACAAGGTTCTAATTTCTCATAATTACATTTCTTTAAGTAAACATTGTAAAGAATCTATTTATATCATACAAACTTATAGTAATATTACTTACTTCCTGGTGGGCGTGGTTTTGGTGTAGTGGTACTAGTGGATGTCGTGGTGATATGAGGACGTGGTCTGTAAGGAGGCCATTTTGGATTTTTGGTCACTGTAATGGATATGAATTAATTAGAAATTATTTATGTTATTTGTGTTTGCTTGCGTATAGTAGTGTCCAACACATATTGTGTTTTTTATTTTTTTGTTTTTTTTGCTTGTTTGTTTTGTTTTTCTTCGTCTTGTGTACCATATGCTGCCAGTTTCTCTGGATTGTCCATTCTTGATTGCCCCTTCGGTATTCTCTAACGTTTACTTAAAACATTTCAATTATTTTGTTATGTATATATCTCTGTTCCTAAATGAACCCATGAGCACATACTGAAACTGAGAGAGATTTAGTATTTTCAATGCGGTGTGAACCGTCGCAACAGAACATTCTCATAACAAAATTTGTGTTCAGATTAAATTTACAAAGATTTCAGGCATTTATTAATCCATGAACAGAAGAAAATTTTTCCATTGCTTTAAAATTATTCATCAGTTTTTTCACAAGGTTCAAATATCTGCAAATTAAAAAAAAATAAATATACACTCAAATTCAATGTACTTTTTTTCATTGCTCTTACTAGAATGGGTATCATTTTTCCTTCCTCCAAAAAGTGCATAAAAGCATATAATTTTAGAATCAAATCGAGAATGAGCAAAAGGTTTGGTTTGGTTTTTATGGTACAGGCTTTCAAGTAAGATTTTGTGAAAAATAAGAGATTTTTTTAGGGCAAAATTCTTAATAAATAAGGGCTATTTTTAGGATTTTTTTTTAGGACTTTTTTGACAAAAATAAGGGCTGAAATTCAATAATCAATATAAAATAAAAACATTCTGTACTCACCTCCAGGGAGAACATAAATACAAAAGCTAATTACCAACTCAGAAGATTATGCCAATGGTCATCAACAGCGATATTCAGCATATCAATACAACCAGATTAAAGTAATAGTAGGGTAGCAGGGTATCGATTTTTGCTGATTTGCCTTAATAGTATGACACACGGCTAAATTATATATTTTTGGAAAGAGCAGAATGTGACTCATCGAAATATCGATGTCGTCGTTATCTAGTGTGGTCACGTTATGAGATAATTTGGGTCAAAGGTCAAACCCGTATTTTTCTTATCAGACTTTAGCAATATCTTTTTTGCATACAGTTTTCGTTATTTTTATACAAAAAACAGCAGAAGTGGTTGAGAAATGATCAAGGTCTATAACCCCATATAATTTTACGCTTTAATTTGTATTTTACGGGTGTCAAGGTACCGTAACCGCAGAAAGGTAAACAAATCATTATTTTTCACTACTAAAAGTTAGGAGTGACCTTGACCTTATTCTTTATCGGTTTTTTATTATTCTATGTTTGAATCGTATACAATATATGCTGAAATTATTTTTTAAAGCATAGCATTCCCCTTTCCTGAACTCATTTGTATCGCGAGCTGCAAGTTTTTGCCTTATAAAAACAGTTTAAAAAAAAGAAGACTACATCAAGTACTGAACAAGCAGTGAACGAAAAATTCAGTCTCTAGCGGGAAACTTAGTTGATAAACATTGGATGAAAATAATTTAATGGAAAATAATTCCATGGAACCGGAATGTATGATATTAAAGTATTAAACAATAAATGTAAAATGGGGGGGGGGGGGGGTGACGTTGGTCTACAATGTTTTGTAAAAGATTTGTTGTGAGTGGTAAATCTGGTTTGTAAGAAGGAGGACTCGGTCTTTTGTTGGTTTAAAACCCACCAACCACGTCAAGGTCAGAGACCAATTGGCAGGTGTTTTTTTTTTGGTTTTATTAAGGTTGTTTTTTTTTTTTACAGATTTATAGACTTCACTTAACAATTTCATTCCTGTACATCTAACTGTAATAAGTCCACAACATCATCGTCTATGCTTTTATTTCTGGACATTTGTGTGTTCAAATTGCGACATATTTCACCTGCTTGGCACGGACAAAGGTCGGTGCAAGACAACCATTGCTCAAAACACACACAACCACTTGAACAGACTGCTTTACCTTTACAAGTGCAAATAAGATCTTGTAAAAAGTCAGATGACATTTGACCTTGATAGTAGACAGAAAGGAGTGATCCGTCTTTTTTCCCAACCAAACTGCAAAGGACTCTTAGGAGGTACGAGTGAGCAAATACTTTAGCTATGCACCCAGAGTGATACACCGCCTTGTCTATAAAAGTTGCATTACTCAATAACCCAGACATTTCGTAGTCATTCTGTCCTTTTGCTGCATCTTTCACATTTTGAATGTGTTTGGCAGTTTTGATCTTGGAGTTTTCTGTCTTTTTTAAAAGTCTATTTTCCACAGAATATGCACAGTGCAATGTCTGTAGACGTGTCATCGGTTTGTTCGTTCAACAAGGGAACCTGTGATGTGTCTGGTTTATGATCAGAGCCCGCCGACTCAACCTTGAAGAAACCGCAATTTCGTCTACTTGTGTACGTCTCATAGCAAGACCTGTGGTACAGTATACTTGTATCATCACTCCTAAGCTTATCAATATCAGAAACAGAATGTACTACTCTAAAAAAACACACTTGCTTCCATTGCTTCTATGAGGCTATTTTTACTAACATTTCTCATTTTAATAAGTAACTCAGGGGTAGAGACCTGGCATATAATACATTTGTCCCATTCAACTTCATTCCTACTTTTTTTAGGACTAGAAGGGCAAAGCTTAAGCGGGTTGCCAAATTGTGACATTTCCCGGATCAAAAACGTGTCCTACGAACTTGTTCTGTAAACTACAAATTAGTGTTCACGAAAATACAAAAAATAGCATAATTTAACTACATAGTTGTTCGCTCATTGTATTGAGATAAGTTTATTCTACTAAAAGACACAATCACACACCAAACAGAAGACACAATGTTAAATATACTGTTTCAGCACAAATCGAATACCGACACGTGGTAATCCGTGTTTGCCACAGGCTAAATTTGATCAGATTTCACACCTCTTTAATCGCTAATTTCTATTGAATGATAACTTTAAAAATATTGATTTTTGGTACACAGGTGTACTAAGTAATGATGTATTTACTTCTATTTAAATTATTCTAGAATTCCTTCGGAACATTATTCTATACTTGAAAATAAGGTAACATTTTGGTAATATGTAGATACGGGAAAACTTAAAAAAAACAACAAATAACTAGAGGCTCAGGTGAGCCTGTATCACTCACCCGACATAAATAAGTCCTCTTAAGAATGTATGCATGCTGAATACATCTAAGTTACTATTCAAATCCCATACTGCTATAGGGTTCTATGTTAAAACTATGTCTGCTCATGGCAGCCATCCTGGATGGAGGTCGTGGTCACCGAACACAATTTTGAAAGTATACTACCCAAGGACCATCCATGCCATGTTTGCTTTAAATTGGCTGACTGGTTTCAGAAGAGAAGACTTTTAAACAATTTTCCCATAGGGTCCTATGTTAAAACTATGTCTGCTGACGGCGGCCATTTTGAACCGAGATCGGGATCACTGAACAACAATTTTGGAAGTTGACCACCTAAGGACCATCGATGACATGTTTGCTATATTGGCTTACTGGTTTCAGAGGAGAAGATTTTAAAACATTTTTTCCCATAGGGTCCTATGTTAAAACTACAGTATGTCCGCTGAAGGTGGCCATCTTGGATGGAGGTCAGGGTCACTGGACACAATTTTGAAAATTGACCACTTAAGGACCATCCATGCCATGTTTGCTTTAAATTGGCTTACTGGTTTCAGAGAAGAAGATTTTTAAACATATTTCCCATAGGGTCCTATGTTAAAACTATGTCCACTGATGGTGGCCATCTTGGATGGAGTTTTGGGTCACTGGATATAATTTTGAAAGTTGACCATTCATGCCATGTTTGCTTTAAATTCGCTTACTGATTTCAGAGGAATTTTTTTTTAAACATTTTTCACATAGGGTCCTATGTCAAAAATATAGTTTGCTGATGGCGGCCATCTTGGATGGAGGTCGGGGTCACAGGACATAATTTTGAAAGTTGACCACCTAAGGACCATTCATGCCATGTTTGCTTTAAACTGACTTACTGGTTTCAGAGGAGAAGACTTTTAAACATTTTTTCCATAGGGTCCTATGTTAAAATTAAGTCGAGTCATGGTGGCCATCTTGAATTTCCGATCAGCAAACGATTCACAAGTTTAGTACAGGACCACCCAATGATCATTCCTGCAAAGCCACAATTCAATTGGCTTAGTGGTTTCTAACAAGAAGATTTTTAAAATTTCGACCAATCAGAACACATTATAGGCCCTGGCAGCCATGTTGGATTTCCGATCAGCACCAAAAACACAAATCTTGTATATGACCATCCAATGAACATTTCTGCCAAGTTTGGTTCAAATCTGTTTTGTGGTTTCAGAAAAAAAGATGAAAATGTGAAATTCCCATGGGGTCCAATGTTAAACTAAGTCGAGTCATGTTGGCCATCTTGAATTTCCGATTGGCAAACGATTCACAAGTTTAGTACAGGACCACCCAATGATCATTCCTGCAAAGTCACAATTCAATTGGCTTAGTGGTTTCTAACAAGAAGATTTTTAAAATTTCAACCAATCAGAACACATTATGGGCCCTGGCAGCCATGTTGGATTTCCGATCAGCGCCAAAAACAAAAATCTTGTATATGACCATCCAATGAACATTTCTGCCAAGTTTGATTCAAATCTGTTTTGTGGTTTCAGAAAAAAAGATGAAAATGTGAAATTCCCATAGGGTCCAATGTTAAACTAAGTCGAGTCATGGTGGCCATCTTGAATTTCCGATCGGCAAACGATTCACAAGTTTAGTACAGGACCACCCAATGATCTTTCCTGCAAAGTCACAATTCAATTGGCTTAGTGGTTTCTAACAAGAAGATTTTTAAAATTTCAACCAATCAGAACACATTATGGGCCCTGGCAGCCATGTTGGATTTCCGATCAGCGCCAAAAACAAAAATCTTGTATATGACCATCCAATGAACATTTCTGCCAGGTTTGGTTCAAATCTGTTTTGTGGTTTCAGAAAAAAAGATGAAAATGTGAAATTCCCATAGGGTCCAATGTTAAACTAAGTCGAGTCTTGGCGGCCAACGATTCACAATTTTAGTACAGGACCACCCAATGATCATTCCTGCAAAGTCACAATTCAATTGACTTAGTGGTTTCTGACAAGAAGATATTTAAAATTTCAGCCAATGAGAACACATTATGGACCCTGGCAGCCATGTTGGATTTCAAATCAGTACCAAAAACACAAATCTGGTAGAGGACCATCCAGTGAACATTTCTGGCAAGTTTGGTTGAAATCTGTTCAGTGGTTTCATAGAAGAAGATTTAAATGTGAAAAGCTAACGGACGGACGGACGGACGGACGCTTACCCATGACAAAAGCTCACATGGCCTATGGCCAGGTGAGCTAAAAAGGTGTTAAGTTTCCCGTTTTTAGTTTTGATGATATAATTAGCATATTGTCTTTGTGTCAAGCACTTTGATTTGATAACTTACAGGTCTTGATGTTCATTTTATTCGTGTTGAAATTTTGTTGTAAAATGTACAGTTAGAGGGTGCCTTCAGAAAACGTAAAAAATAAGAAAATATGACCATGGTAGGTTACGACGACATAAATAAATAAAAAATACGATAATTTTTACGTCAAAATATGAAAAAATTAGCCGTGTGTCATACTATTAACCCAAACTCGAAAACTAGCGGCCTTTTTAAGCACCCATTACCCTACTATAATCTGATATGGTGCAAATCCATGCTGAATATGATGCTGATAACCACCAAGATGTCTTCTGAGAAATACATTAATTCAACATATTCATTATCTGAAAGTATACTAAGGCTAGATTTCATTAATTCCAACACTTATTTGATGTTTTATCAAAAATTTTCAAAATTTGAAAATTTAGGATTTTCACCAAAAAATTAGGGCTTTTTTAGGATTTTAAAGCTTTAATTAGGAATATTAGGGCTGCTGTCAAAAAATAAGGAAAATTAGGAAAATAAGGGGTCGCTTGAAAGCCTGTATGGTGTTTAATGCCACTTTCAACAATATTTCAGTTATATCATAGCGACCAGTTTTAGTGGTGGAAGAAGCCGGAGTATCTGGAAAGAACCACCGACCATGGGCAAGCAACTGGTAATCTTTATCACTTGCAGCTGCGATTCGAGTGCACTCTTTTTTGTGATTTACAAAGCCGGGCACGAATGTGCAAAAGTCCATACTAACTTCCCAGTAGTCCATTATAGATTTGACCCGGAACCTCTAACAGTTCCGTCTTGCTCCTAGTCAAGAATTGGTACGTAGATAGTGGATGTGATGCCAACTCGTCAACTTCGGTACGATCTCCGATTTCCAAACCAATCACATACAAACCAACTCCGTCATCTTCCAGTCTCTCCGCCGCTCTCCAAGCTTCGTCTGTATTTAAGCTACGATCCTGTCCAGTCAACAATATGACAAAGTTTCTAGCATAGTCTCTATCTCCTTTACGTTTTCTAAACATATTCGTCCTGACGGAGTCTAAGGCTTGCCGAGTGTTAGTAGATCCTGGTCTATACTGGACACGGTCCACTGCTCTCACGATAGAATCGCTAGTGGTATGATCTCTAAGTTGAAACTGGCTATCAGCATATGTGCTGTATCTCATCAATCCAATTCTAACTTCTCCGTCATCTACACTCAGTTGCTGGCCTAAGGCCTTACTGAAACTCTTCATCCATCGGAAATGCTCTGGTTTTACAGAGGAGTCCAATACAACAACTATATCATACCCGTGGTCACGTGGACGGGTTGTGGTAGGTGCAGGAGTTGTAGTGGCTAAAAATAAACAAAGCAGAAAAATATCTTAGAACCGATATCTTGGTATCAACTTTTACTAGAAAATCTAAACAAAAACCCCCCAAAAAACCCCAGAAAATAATTATGCTTGTTTGATGGTGTTTAACACCACTTTCAACAATAATTCAGTTATATCATTGCGGAAGGAAACCGGAGTACTCGGTGAAAACCACAGATCTGTCGCAAGTCACTGACAAACTTTATCACATGATATTGTACACCTTGCCCTGATCGAGATTTGAACTCACAACATCAGTGGTGATAGGCAATGATTGCATAGGTAGTTGTAAATCCAACTATTATACGATCACGACGGCACCCGAAAATATGCCATATCCATAGTCACAGTAGAACCGATATTTTAGTATTAAATCTTACGAGAAATTCTAAAAAAAACAACTCCAGAATAATTATACCATATACTTAATCAAACGGTAGGAAAAGATATCAGAATGATATTTTAGTATTAAATTTTACTAGAAAATCTAAAAAAACCCAACAAAACAGAATAATTATGCCATATCTGTAGTCAAACGGTAGGAAAATATATCAGAATGATATTTTAGCATTAAATTTTACGACAAAATCTTTCGAATCAGCATGTTATTATTATCATTAAGTATTCACTGTCTTTACCATTAGAGAGTGATTGATTGATTGTTGTTCAATGTTAAGTGAGCAGGAGACCTGTGTAGCCGAGCAGTCATGGTTGTATATTTAAATAATCTCAGCTTTTATATGTAAATGAGGTACTACCAGTTGGAAAATGTGATTTATTTATAACTTACTGGTTGTTGTGGTAGTCGTCGTTGTAAGACGGGGACGTGGTCTCATGGGTGGTGCTACTTCTGGTTCTGGAAAATATAAAATTAAAACTTCTTAATTGACCTTAATAACATTATCTTAATCAAGACAAGCAGTTATTATAAGTAGATCAACAACCTATTATCAGCAGAATGTCTTTTTGTGGGGTCCGTGCTGTTCATCTTTTTAGTTTTTTGTGTTGTTCTATTATGTGTCTTTACATTCTGAGTTCCATGTTATGATGTCTGTTACGATTTTCGCATAAAAACGATGTTCGGTTTGTCTTACCTCCTGTTGTTTGTAGGAGTGTTCGTGTCTGATTTACATTATTAGTGTTTGTTTGTGCAGAGTGGTGTGTCTGATTTACATTATTAGTGTTTGTTTGTACAGAGTGGTGTGTCTGATTTACATTATTAGTGTTTGTTTGTACAGAGTGGTGTGTCTGATTTACATTATTAGTGTTTGTTTGTACAGAGTGGTGTGTCTGATTTACATTATTAGTGTTTGTTTGTACAGAGTGTTGTGTCTGATTTACATTATTAGTGTTTGTTTGTACAGAGTGGTGTGTCTGATTTACATTATTAGTGTTTGTTTGTACAGAGTAGTGTGTCTGATTTACATTATTAATGTTTGTTTGTACAGAGTGGTGTGTCTGATTTACATTATTAGTGTTTGTTTGTGCAGAGTGGTGTGTCTGATTTACATTATTAATGTTTGTTTGTACAGAGTGGTGTGTCTGATTTACATTATTAATGTTTGTTTGTACAGAGTGGTGTGTCTGATTTACATTATTAGTGTTTGTTTGTGCAGAGTGGTGTGTCTGATTTACATTATTAATGTTTGTTTGTACAGAGTGGTGTGTCTGATTTACATTATTAATGTTTGTTTGTACAGAGTGGTGTGTCTGATTTACATTATTAGTGTTTGTTTGTGCAGAGTGGTGTGTCTGATTTACATTATTAATGTTTGTTTGTACAGAGTGGTGTGTCTGATTTACATTATTAGTGTTTGTTTGTACAGAGTGGTGTGTCTGATTTACATTATTAGTGTTTGTTTGTACAGAGTGGTGTGTCTGATTTACATTATTAGTGTTTGTTTGTACAGAGTGGTGTGTCTGATTTACATTATTAGTGTTTGTTTGTACAGAGTGGTGTGTCTGATTTACATTATTAGTGTTTGTTTGTGCAGAGTGGTGTGTCTGATTTACATTATTAGTGTTTGTTTGTACAGAGTGGTGTGTCTGATTTACATTATTAGTGTTTGTTTGTACAGAGTGGTGTGTCTGATTTACATTATTAGTGTTTGTTTGTACAGAGTGGTGTGTCTGATTTACATTATTAGTGTTTGTTTGTACAGAGTGGTGTGTCTGATTTACATTATTAGTGTTTGTTTGTGCAGAGTGGTGTGTCTGATTTACATTATTAGTGTTTGTTTGTACAGAGTGGTGTGTCTGATTTACATTATTAGTGTTTGTTTGTACAGAGTGGTGTGTCTGATTTACATTCTTAGTGTTTGTTTGTACAGAGTGGTGTGTCTGATTTACATTATTAGTGTTTGTTTGTACAGAGTGGTGTGTCTGATTTACATTATTAGTGTTTGTTTGTGCAGAGTGGTGTGTCTGATTTACATTATTAATGTTTGTTTGTACAGAGTGGTGTGTCTGATTTACATTATTAGTGTTTGTTTGTACAGAGTGGTGTGTCTGATTTACATTATTAGTGTTTGTTTGTACAGAGTGGTGTGTCTGATTTACATTATTAGTGTTTGTTTGTACAGAGTGGTGTGTCTGATTTACATTATTAGTGTTTGTTTGTACAGAGTGGTGTGTCTGATTTACATTATTAGTGTTTGTTTGTACAGAGTGGTGTGTCTGATTTACATTATTAGTGTTTGTTTGTACAGAGTGGTGTGTCTGATTTACATTATTAGTGTTTGTTTGTACAGAGTGGTGTGTCTGATTTACATTATTAGTGTTTGTTTGTACAGAGTGGTGTGTCTGATTTACATTATTAGTGTTTGTTTGTACAGAGTGGTGTGTCTGATTTACATTATTAATGTTTGTTTGTACAGAGTGGTGTGTCTGATTTACATTATTAGTGTTTGTTTGTACAGAGTGGTGTGTCTGATTTACATTATTAGTGTTTGTTTGTGCAGAGTGGTGTGTCTGATTTACATTATTAGTGTTTGTTTGTACAGAGTGGTGTGTCTGATTTACATTATTAATGTTTGTTTGTACAGAGTGGTGTGTCTGATTTACATTATTAGTGTTTGTTTGTACAGAGTGGTGTGTCTGATTTACATTATTAGTGTTTGTTTGTACAGAGTGGTGTGTCTGATTTACATTATTAGTGTTTGTTTGTGCAGAGTGGTGTGTCTGATTTACATTATTAGTGTTTGTTTGTACAGAGTGGTGTGTCTGATTTACATTATTAATGTTTGTTTGTACAGAGTGGTGTGTCTGATTTACATTATTAGTGTTTGTTTGTACAGAGTGGTGTGTCTGATTTACATTATTAGTGTTTGTTTGTACAGAGTGGTGTGTCTGATTTACATTATTAGTGTTTGTTTATGCAGAGTGGTGTGTCTGATTTACATTATTAATGTTTGTTTGTACAGAGTGGTGTGTCTGATTTACATTATTAGTGTTTGTTTGTACAGAGTGGTGTGTCTGATTTACATTATTAGTGTTTGTTTGTACAGAGTGGTGTGTCTGATTTACATTATTAGTGTTTGTTTGTACAGAGTGGTGTGTCTGATTTACATTATTAGTGTTTGTTTGTACAGAGTGGTGTGTCTGATTTACATTATTAGTGTTTGTTTGTACAGAGTGGTGTGTCTGATTTACATTATTAGTGTTTGTTTGTACAGAGTGGTGTGTCTGATTTACATTATTAGTGTTTGTTTGTACAGAGTGGTGTGTCTGATTTACATTATTAGTGTTTGTTTGTACAGAGTGGTGTGTCTGATTTACATTATTAGTGTTTGTTTGTACAGAGTGGTGTGTCTGATTTACATTATTAATGTTTGTTTGTACAGAGTGGTGTGTCTGATTTACATTATTAGTGTTTGTTTGTACAGAGTGGTGTGTCTGATTTACATTATTAGTGTTTGTTTGTGCAGAGTGGTGTGTCTGATTTACATTATTAGTGTTTGTTTGTACAGAGTGGTGTGTCTGATTTACATTATTAATGTTTGTTTGTACAGAGTGGTGTGTCTGATTTACATTATTAGTGTTTGTTTGTACAGAGTGGTGTGTCTGATTTACATTATTAGTGTTTGTTTGTACAGAGTGGTGTGTCTGATTTACATTATTAGTGTTTGTTTGTGCAGAGTGGTGTGTCTGATTTACATTATTAGTGTTTGTTTGTACAGAGTGGTGTGTCTGATTTACATTATTAATGTTTGTTTGTACAGAGTGGTGTGTCTGATTTACATTATTAGTGTTTGTTTGTACAGAGTGGTGTGTCTGATTTACATTATTAGTGTTTGTTTGTACAGAGTGGTGTGTCTGATTTACATTATTAGTGTTTGTTTGTACAGAGTGGTGTGTCTGATTTACATTATTAGTGTTTGTTTGTACAGAGTGGTGTGTCTGATTTACATTATTAGTGTTTGTTTGTACAGAGTGGTGTGTCTGATTTACATTATTAGTGTTTGTTTGTACAGAGTGGTGTGTCTGATTTACATTATTAGTGTTTGTTTGTGCAGAGTGGTGTGTCTGATTTACATTATTAGTGTTTGTTTGTACAGAGTGGTGTGTCTGATTTACATTATTAATGTTTGTTTGTACAGAGTGGTGTGTCTGATTTACATTATTAATGTTTGTTTGTACAGAGTGGTGTGTCTGATTTACATTATTAGTGTTTGTTTGTGCAGAGTGGTGTGTCTGATTTACATTATTAATGTTTGTTTGTACAGAGTGGTGTGTCTGATTTACATTATTAGTGTTTGTTTGTACAGAGTGGTGTGTCTGATTTACATTATTAGTGTTTGTTTGTACAGAGTGGTGTGTCTGATTTACATTATTAATGTTTGTTTGTACAGAGTGGTGTGTCTGATTTACATTATTAATGTTTGTTTGTACAGAGTGGTGTGTCTGATTTACATTATTAGTGTTTGTTTGTGCAGAGTGGTGTGTCTGATTTACATTATTAATGTTTGTTTGTACAGAGTGGTGTGTCTGATTTACATTATTAGTGTTTGTTTGTACAGAGTGGTGTGTCTGATTTACATTATTAGTGTTTGTTTGTACAGAGTGGTGTGTCTGATTTACATTATTAGTGTTTGTTTGTACAGAGTGGTGTGTCTGATTTACATTATTAGTGTTTGTTTGTGCAGAGTGGTGTGTCTGATTTACATTATTAATGTTTGTTTGTACAGAGTGGTGTGTCTGATTTACATTATTAATGTTTGTTTGTGCAGAGTGGTGTGTCTGATTTACATTATTAGTGTTTGTTTGTGCAGAGTGGTGTGTCTGATTTACATTATTAGTGTTTGTTTGTACAGAGTGGTGTGTCTGATTTACATTATTAGTGTTTGTTTGTACAGAGTGGTGTGTCTGATTTACATTATTAGTGTTTGTTTGTACAGAGTGGTGTGTCTGATTTACATTATTAGTGTTTGTTTGTACAGAGTGGTGTGTCTGATTTACATTATTAGTGTTTGTTTGTGCAGAGTGGTGTGTCTGATTTACATTATTAATGTTTGTTTGTACAGAGTGGTGTGTCTGATTTACATTATTAGTGTTTGTTTGTACAGAGTGGTGTGTCTGATTTACATTATTAGTGTTTGTTTGTACAGAGTGGTGTGTCTGATTTACATTATTAGTGTTTGTTTGTACAGAGTGGTGTGTCTGATTTACATTATTAGTGTTTGGTTGTAGGAGTGTTCGTGTCTGATTTACATTATTAGTGTTTGTTTGTACAGAGTGGTGTGTCTGATTTACATTATTAATGTTTGTTTGTGCAGAGTGGTGTGTCTGATTTACATTATTAGTGTTTGTTTGTGCAGAGTGGTGTGTCTGATTTACATTATTAATGTTTGTTTGTACAGAGTGGTGTGTCTGATTTACATTATTAATGTTTGTTTGTGCAGAGTGGTGTGTCTGATTTACATTATTAGTGTTTGTTTGTGCAGAGTGGTGTGTCTGATTTACATTATTAGTGTTTGTTTGTACAGAGTGGTGTGTCTGATTTACATTATTAGTGTTTGGTTGTAGGAGTGTTCGTGTCTGATTTACATTATTAGTGTTTGTTTGTACAGAGTGGTGTGTCTGATTTACATTATTAGTGTTTGTTTGTACAGAGTGGTGTGTCTGATTTACATTATTAGTGTTTGTTTGTACAGAGTGGTGTGTCTGATTTACATTATTAGTGTTTGTTTGTACAGAGTGGTGTGTCTGATTTACATTATTAGTGTTTGTTTGTACAGAGTGGTGTGTCTGATTTACATTATTAGTGTTTGTTTGTACAGAGTGGTGTGTCTGATTTACATTATTAGTGTTTGTTTGTACAGAGTGGTGTGTCTGATTTACATTATTAGTGTTTGTTTGTGCAGAGTGGTATGTCTGATTTACATTATTAGTGTTTGTTTGTACAGAGTGGTGTGTCTGATTTACATTTATTAATGTTTGTTTGTACAGAGTGGTGTGTCTGATTTACATTATTAATGTTTGTTTGTACAGAGTGGTGTGTCTGATTTACATTATTAGTGTTTGTTTGTGCAGAGTGGTGTGTCTGATTTACATTATTAATGTTTGTTTGTACAGAGTGGTGTGTCTGATTTACATTATTAGTGTTTGTTTGTACAGAGTGGTGTGTCTGATTTACATTATTAGTGTTTGTTTGTACAGAGTGGTGTGTCTGATTTACATTATTAATGTTTGTTTGTACAGAGTGGTGTGTCTGATTTACATTATTAATGTTTGTTTGTACAGAGTGGTGTGTCTGATTTACATTATTAGTGTTTGTTTGTGCAGAGTGGTGTGTCTGATTTACATTATTAATGTTTGTTTGTACAGAGTGGTGTGTCTGATTTACATTATTAGTGTTTGTTTGTACAGAGTGGTGTGTCTGATTTACATTATTAGTGTTTGTTTGTACAGAGTGGTGTGTCTGATTTACATTATTAGTGTTTGTTTGTACAGAGTGGTGTGTCTGATTTACATTATTAGTGTTTGTTTGTGCAGAGTGGTGTGTCTGATTTACATTATTAATGTTTGTTTGTACAGAGTGGTGTGTCTGATTTACATTATTAATGTTTGTTTGTGCAGAGTGGTGTGTCTGATTTACATTATTAGTGTTTGTTTGTGCAGAGTGGTGTGTCTGATTTACATTATTAGTGTTTGTTTGTACAGAGTGGTGTGTCTGATTTACATTATTAGTGTTTGTTTGTACAGAGTGGTGTGTCTGATTTACATTATTAGTGTTTGTTTGTACAGAGTGGTGTGTCTGATTTACATTATTAGTGTTTGTTTGTACAGAGTGGTGTGTCTGATTTACATTATTAGTGTTTGTTTGTGCAGAGTGGTGTGTCTGATTTACATTATTAATGTTTGTTTGTACAGAGTGGTGTGTCTGATTTACATTATTAGTGTTTGTTTGTACAGAGTGGTGTGTCTGATTTACATTATTAGTGTTTGTTTGTACAGAGTGGTGTGTCTGATTTACATTATTAGTGTTTGTTTGTACAGAGTGGTGTGTCTGATTTACATTATTAGTGTTTGGTTGTAGGAGTGTTCGTGTCTGATTTACATTATTAGTGTTTGTTTGTACAGAGTGGTGTGTCTGATTTACATTATTAATGTTTGTTTGTGCAGAGTGGTGTGTCTGATTTACATTATTAGTGTTTGTTTGTGCAGAGTGGTGTGTCTGATTTACATTATTAATGTTTGTTTGTACAGAGTGGTGTGTCTGATTTACATTATTAATGTTTGTTTGTGCAGAGTGGTGTGTCTGATTTACATTATTAGTGTTTGTTTGTGCAGAGTGGTGTGTCTGATTTACATTATTAGTGTTTGTTTGTACAGAGTGGTGTGTCTGATTTACATTATTAGTGTTTGGTTGTAGGAGTGTTCGTGTCTGATTTACATTATTAGTGTTTGTTTGTACAGAGTGGTGTGTCTGATTTACATTATTAGTGTTTGTTTGTACAGAGTGGTGTGTCTGATTTACATTATTAGTGTTTGTTTGTACAGAGTGGTGTGTCTGATTTACATTATTAGTGTTTGTTTGTGCAGAGTGGTGTGTCTGATTTACATTATTAATGTTTGTTTGTACAGAGTGGTGTGTCTGATTTACATTATTAGTGTTTGTTTGTACAGAGTGGTGTGTCTGATTTACATTATTAGTGTTTGTTTGTACAGAGTGGTGTGTCTGATTTACATTATTAGTGTTTGTTTGTACAGAGTGGTGTGTCTGATTTACATTATTAGTGTTTGTTTGTACAGAGTGGTGTGTCTGATTTACATTATTAGTGTTTGGTTGTAGGAGTGTTCGTGTCTGATTTACATTATTAGTGTTTGTTTGTACAGAGTGGTGTGTCTGATTTACATTATTAATGTTTGTTTGTGCAGAGTGGTGTGTCTGATTTACATTATTAGTGTTTGTTTGTGCAGAGTGGTGTGTCTGATTTACATTATTAATGTTTGTTTGTACAGAGTGGTGTGTCTGATTTACATTATTAATGTTTGTTTGTGCAGAGTGGTGTGTCTGATTTACATTATTAGTGTTTGTTTGTGCAGAGTGGTGTGTCTGATTTACATTATTAGTGTTTGTTTGTACAGAGTGGTGTGTCTGATTTACATTATTAGTGTTTGGTTGTAGGAGTGTTCGTGTCTGATTTACATTATTAGTGTTTGTTTGTACAGAGTGGTGTGTCTGATTTACATTATTAATGTTTGTTTGTACAGAGTGGTGTGTCTGATTTACATTATTAGTGTTTGTTTGTACAGAGTGGTGTGTCTGATTTACATTATTAGTGTTTGTTTGTACAGAGTGGTGTGTCTGATTTACATTATTAGTGTTTGTTTGTACAGAGTGGTGTGTCTGATTTACATTATTAATGTTTGTTTGTGCAGAGTGGTGTGTCTGATTTACATTATTAGTGTTTGTTTGTGCAGAGTGGTGTGTCTGATTTACATTATTAATGTTTGTTTGTACAGAGTGGTGTGTCTGATTTACATTATTAATGTTTGTTTGTGCAGAGTGGTGTGTCTGATTTACATTATTAGTGTTTGTTTGTGCAGAGTGGTGTGTCTGATTTACATTATTAGTGTTTGTTTGTACAGAGTGGTGTGTCTGATTTACATTATTAGTGTTTGTTTGTACAGAGTGGTGTGTCTGATTTACATTATTAGTGTTTGTTTGTACAGAGTGGTGTGTCTGATTTACATTATTAGTGTTTGTTTGTACAGAGTGGTGTGTCTGATTTACATTATTAGTGTTTGTTTGTACAGAGTGGTGTGTCTGATTTACATTATTAGTGTTTGTTTGTACAGAGTGGTGTGTCTGATTTACATTATTAGTGTTTGTTTGTACAGAGTGGTGTGTCTGATTTACATTATTAATGTTTGTTTGTACAGAGTGGTGTGTCTGATTTACATTATTAGTGTTTGTTTGTACAGAGTGGTGTGTCTGATTTACATTATTAATGTTTGTTTGTACAGAGTGGTGTGTCTGATTTACATTATTAGTGTTTGTTTGTACAGAGTGGTGTGTCTGATTTACATTATTAATGTTTGTTTGTACAGAGTGGTGTGTCTGATTTACATTATTAGTGTTTGTTTGTACAGAGTGGTGTGTCTGATTTACATTATTAGTGTTTGTTTGTACAGAGTGGTGTGTCTGATTTACATTATTAATGTTTGTTTGTGCAGAGTGGTGTGTCTGATTTACATTATTAGTGTTTGTTTGTACAGAGTGGTGTGTCTGATTTACATTATTAATGTTTGTTTGTACAGAGTGGTGTGTCTGATTTACATTATTAGTGTTTGTTTGTACAGAGTGGTGTGTCTGATTTACATTATTAATGTTGTTTGTACAGAGTGGTGTGTCTGATTTACATTATTAGTGTTTGTTTGTACAGAGTGGTGTGTCTGATTTACATTATTAATGTTTGTTTGTGCAGAGTGGTGTGTCTGATTTACATTATTAATGTTTGTTTGTGCAGAGTGGTGTGTCTGATTTACATTATTAATGTTTGTTTGTACAGAGTGGTGTGTCTGATTTACATTATTAGTGTTTGTTTGTACAGAGTGGTGTGTCTGATTTACATTATTAGTGTTTGTTTGTACAGAGTGGTGTGTCTGATTTACATTATTAATGTTTGTTTGTACAGAGTGGTGTGTCTGATTTACATTATTAGTGTTTGTTTGTGCAGAGTGGTGTGTCTGATTTACATTATTAATGTTTGTTTGTACAGAGTGGTGTGTCTGATTTACATTATTAGTGTTTGTTTGTGCAGAGTGGTGTGTCTGATTTACATTATTAATGTTTGTTTGTACAGAGTGGTGTGTCTGATTTACATTATTAATGTTTGTTTGTACAGAGTGGTGTGTCTGATTTACATTATTAGTGTTTGTTTGTACAGAGTGGTGTGTCTGATTTACATTATTAATGTTTGTTTGTACAGAGTGGTGTGTCTGATTTACATTATTAGTGTTTGTTTGTACAGAGTGGTGTGTCTGATTTACATTATTAGTGTTTGTTTGTACAGAGTGGTGTGTCTGATTTACATTATTAGTGTTTGTTTGTACAGAGTGGTGTGTCTGATTTACATTATTAATGTTTGTTTGTACAGAGTGGTGTGTCTGATTTACATTATTAGTGTTTGTTTGTGCAGAGTGGTGTGTCTGATTTACATTATTAATGTTTGTTTGTACAGAGTGGTGTGTCTGATTTACATTATTAATGTTTGTTTGTGACAGAGTGGTGTGTCTGATTTACATTATTAGTGTTTGTTTGTGCAGAGTGGTGTGTCTGATTTACATTATTAGTGTTTGTTTGTACAGAGTGGTGTGTCTGATTTACATTATTAGTGTTTGTTTGTACAGAGTGGTGTGTCTGATTTACATTATTAGTGTTTGTTTGTACAGAGTGGTGTGTCTGATTTACATTATTAGTGTTTGTTTGTACAGAGTGGTGTGTCTGATTTACATTATTAGTGTTTGTTTGTACAGAGTGGTGTGTCTGATTTACATTATTAGTGTTTGTTTGTGCAGAGTGGTGTGTCTGATTTACATTATTAATGTTTGTTTGTACAGAGTGGTGTGTCTGATTTACATTATTAATGTTTGTTTGTACAGAGTGGTGTGTCTGATTTACATTATTAGTGTTTGTTTGTACAGAGTGGTGTGTCTGATTTACATTATTAATGTTTGTTTGTACAGAGTGGTGTGTCTGATTTACATTATTAGTGTTTGTTTGTACAGAGTGGTGTGTCTGATTTACATTATTAATGTTTGTTTGTACAGAGTGGTGTGTCTGATTTACATTATTAGTGTTTGTTTGTACAGAGTGGTGTGTCTGATTTACATTATTAGTGTTTGTTTGTACAGAGTGGTGTGTCTGATTTACATTATTAATGTTTGTTTGTGCAGAGTGGTGTGTCTGATTTACATTATTAGTGTTTGTTTGTACAGAGTGGTGTGTCTGATTTACATTATTAATGTTTGTTTGTGCAGAGTGGTGTGTCTGATTTACATTATTAGTGTTTGTTTGTACAGAGTGGTGTGTCTGATTTACATTATTAATGTTTGTTTGTACAGAGTGGTGTGTCTGATTTACATTATTAGTGTTTGTTTGTACAGAGTGGTGTGTCTGATTTACATTATTAGTGTTTGTTTGTGCAGAGTGGTGTGTCTGATTTACATTATTAATGTTTGTTTGTACAGAGTGGTGTGTCTGATTTACATTATTAGTGTTTGTTTGTACAGAGTGGTGTGTCTGATTTACATTATTAATGTTTGTTTGTACAGAGTGGTGTGTCTGATTTACATTATTAGTGTTTGTTTGTACAGAGTGGTGTGTCTGATTTACATTATTAATGTTTGTTTGTACAGAGTGGTGTGTCTGATTTACATTATTAGTGTTTGTTTGTGCAGAGTGGTGTGTCTGATTTACATTATTAATGTTTGTTTGTACAGAGTGGTGTGTCTGATTTACATTATTAGTGTTTGTTTGTGCAGAGTGGTGTGTCTGATTTACATTATTAATGTTTGTTTGTACAGAGTGGTGTGTCTGATTTACATTATTAATGTTTGTTTGTACAGAGTGGTGTGTCTGATTTACATTATTAGTGTTTGTTTGTACAGAGTGGTGTGTCTGATTTACATTATTAATGTTTGTTTGTA